>CM062817.1:1987572860-1988772860 GCA_031772625.1 Pinus tabuliformis
AAATAATTAATATAAGTAAATGATCTTTGCAACAACCTCACCCTTAAATACTGGCGATATAAACATGGATCCCTTACCCAATAAATGTTATTCAATTGTGACACTATCAATTGTGAATCAAGATAAACTACCAACGAGTCGATTCCATGAGAAATTGCCTCGGATAGTAAATTAATGACGGCAGTATACTCAGCCATATTATTTGAAGCAGGACCAATGCATACTCCCCTTAATACCGTCAACTGACTAGTTGGATAGTAGAGTACCCAAGCTGTGGAAGCGAGGTTCCGAGTGTGCCGACTAGCACCATCAGCGAATCCAAAATAGACCAAGTCATCCATCAACACCTGCCATAGCAGACCAAAAAGTGTTGATATCAAAAAACTCTCGATGAGATATGTACAAATATACAAAATATATAAAGGATCCATTGCCTAGCTGCTACTTAACCAAAGTACTTCTTGAGGTAGAGCTCGTTTCGAGGCTCTACCAACATGTTTCCTTCAAAATCGATTAACTCATACGATCCTTTTTATAAAACTCGTTTAATTATGAAGGGACCGTACCACATAGGCTTGAATTTTCCTACCCCCAAGGTGTCCTTATCTTGATCATATACCAAGACAAGGTC
Source organism: Pinus tabuliformis (assembly GCA_031772625.1). Taxonomy (NCBI): domain Eukaryota; kingdom Viridiplantae; phylum Streptophyta; class Pinopsida; order Pinales; family Pinaceae; genus Pinus; species Pinus tabuliformis. Next base: position 1,987,573,492 of record CM062817.1, read on the forward strand.
GCCTTCAGAAAAGACTCAAGGAAAAACAACTTTATCATACTGAGTTTTAACCCTTTTCTTATGAGCTTCATTGACTATGGCTGCATCTTGACACTGCTCATCAAGATGTTCCAAATGAAGGAGGCGCTCTTCGAGACTAGAAGTCTCTGGAAGGAGATTAACAACTAACTTCAGAGATGGGATTTCACATTCAACAGGAAAGATAGATTCCATCCCATAAACTAATTGAAAAGGTGTAAAACCTGTAGCAGTGTTTACAGAGGTTCGGTATGCCCAAAGAGTCGGATACAACATAAGATGCGAATTGGATTGATTTTTGTCGATTGTCCTTTGCAGGATTGTCTTAAGAGTTTTGTTCACTGCCTCGACCTGTCCATTGGCATGAGGATAATAAGGAGACGAATGTTCCCGCTGGAAACCTAATTTGAGAGCCAATTCAAACATTAGTTGATTCTGGAAATGACTGCCATGGTCAGTGACAATCTCTCTCGAGATACCGAACCTTGAGATAATCTGATTAGAAAGGGACAATGTCGTTGTTTCACTATCGTTTTTATAAGTGGGCATGGCCTCATCCCACTTCATGAAGTAGTCTACGGCCACGATAATGTACTTGTGATTCACTGTTGAAGGCAGATTACAAGTTGTAAAATAAATACCCCACTTAGTAAAAGGACCGGCAGTGACAACGGGGAAAAGAGGAGCTAGATGTGCGCGCATCTTCCGAGTATAAACTTGACAGGGGTGACAGTGTTTGACTGCTTCAACACAATCTTTGAAGAGCGAAGGCCAAAAATAGCCAGCATGCAAGATACGTTGGGCTATAGCAAGCCCTGATAGATGACCACCACAAGCTCCACTGTAGCAGTCATTGAGCACTAACTCTACTTCCTCTAAGGTTAAACAGCACCGAAGGATTGAATCAACCCCTCGACGATATAATGTATCACCAATAATAACATAATTTTTAGCCAGGTGACATAACTTTCAGTGTTCATCCTTAGAGAAAGTAGAGGGAAACTTCGAATTTTGGATATAGACAATGATACCTCCATACCAAGGGTTGAGTGAAGAGATGAGGAATAAATGTTCATCGGGGAAGCTTTCCTCATAAATAGTACCCTCTCCACAAGGCAGCTCGGAAATTAGCTCGGCAAAAACCATAGATTTCTTATACTTGGCAGACAAGAACTCGAGATCAAATTCTTGTAGAATGACTATCCATCAATTATATTTTCCCCCAATCACTCACCTACTCAGGACAAACTGAAATGGATTGACCGCTGCTAAGACAAAAGTTTTGCGTAGCAAAATATAATGGTGGAGCCGCTAGACAGCATGGACCGCTGCCAAGGCCAACTTCTCAATAGGAGAATAGTGAAGTTCAGGACCTATCAAGCCTCGGCTCAAATAATAAATCACATGCTCCGTGAGAGAATTGTCTTCCTGAACAAGAACCATACCTATGGTTGATTCTGTTGTAGCAATATATAAAAGGAAGTCCCTACCATAATCCGGTGGACTCAAAAGCGGGGCAGAGACTAATGCCTTTTTCAAGGCATCGAATGACCGCTGCGCAAAGTCATCCCATACAAATGGAACTCCTTTACGTAGCAAACACATAAATCCTTTACTGATCTTGGCATAGTTTGCTATAAACCTTCTTAAGAAATTAACCTCCCCTTGAAGACTTTGAATTTGTTGAATTGAGGACGTGGGAGGCAACTAAATTATTGCCTCTACCTTGAAGGGATCAACCCGAATCCCTTCATTTGCATGATGAACCCTAATAACCGACCAGATGTAACCGTGAAAACGCACTTGTTGGGATTCAACTGGATCTTATAAAAACGACATTGTTCAAAAACCAACTGAAGATGACTAAGATGATTAGTTCTCTTTCGAGAACGAGCAGCGGGATCGTCCAAGTATGCTTCGATGATATGTTTAATGTCGTGGAAAGCATATGACATGGCCCGCTAGAAAGTAGCTCCAACATTTTTAAGACCAAAAGGCATCTTTCTGTATGCAAAGGTACCCCAGGGACATATCAAAGCTATCTTATGCTAATCTTCAGGATGGATAGAGATTTGATTATAACCAGAAAAACCATCCATGAAGGAAAAAATCTCATTACCCGCACACTTGTCAATAATCTGATCAATGAATGGTGTGGGGTAATTATCTTTCAGACAAGATTTATTTAGGTCCCTAAAGTCAATGCATACTCAGTTTGTTCCTTGATTTTTATCCACAGGGACTGGATTAGAAACCCAATCGGTAAGAGGAATAAGGTATATAAAACCTGCCTTGAGCAGCTTCTCTACTTCAGCTTTAATGGTTGCTGCTTTCTTAGGATTAACCAGCTGAAGCTTTTGACGAACTGGTTTGGCATTTTCATACGTCTGTTGAACTATAGAAGGATCAATGCCAAGCATTTCTTCATAATACCAAGCGAATATATCTTGAAATTCCTTGAAAAGGTTGGTGTAAACTTGAATCTCTTCAGGGGAACATTCAGCTCCGATGAAGAGATTTTTATAGATATCATTTTTGAAATCGCCGACATATTACCTTCGACATGAAAGTGTGCTGGAGCCAAAGGATTTGATACCATACAAACATCACTAATAAAGAGCTCGGAGAACCTAGATTCTACTTCCTGCAATGGAGGAAGAAAATATGAACAATGGTGTAAGTCTTCCCAAGGTCGATCTACACCCATCATTACTTCTAGGATTGCTTCTTCAGAAGGTAAAACTGTATCTAAGTAGTCCAATGCAGAGGTAGAATCAAGGGTCCAGGCCAGGGCCACATCACGATCTAGCTCCTCCTCAGAGAAAGGAGTAGAGTGGTTGTCTACAGAGTTGACGATAGACTGATATCTAAGCTCTGCTACAGACATAGGAAAAGCCATTTCATTAACTTGTCATTCAGTTAATGTGGTCGTAGGTGAAGGCAAGGTCCAAGGGTCTGAAAAATAATGAGTTCGGAAGAACTCTTTTCAGGGAGACTCCTTAGATGAAGAAATGACATTGATTCTAGCGATAGGAGAGGGAAAATCAAAGGTACCTATCAATGAAGAATACATCCCAACTCCTAGATTCACAGTAGGTGGATGAGGGTTATCCACTAAAGGAATAGTAGAGTCAAAAGTTGCTTGAGGATCAACTGGAAAATAATCCAATTGATCAACCTTAACGATTTTCCCTTCATGAGGAAAGAAAATGACAAGAAATAGAGTCCAAACAATGGCGTCCATTTCGTATACCCAATTCCTTCCTAAGAGGAGATTGTAGTCTAGGTTAGCATCAATGACTTCTACTTCAATATTGATGACCTTCCCCCCAACACATATAGGAAAGGCCAAGATAATCCCATGTAGCTTATGAGAATGCCCATCAAATGCAGTCAGGAGGGTAGGTGAAGGAACAGCCGAAGGCGATCCAATAGCTTTCCAGCATGACATCGACATGACGCACGTGGAAGCTCCTTCATCAATAACAGTATGAAAAATTTTACTTTTCCAGTATGTAGACTTTATTTGGAAAGCCATGTGATGAGGGAGTCACTTTTTGACATTTAACATGTCGAAAATGAGCACTGAAGAGTTAGTTGGATCAACTTCCCCAATCGCCGAAAGTAAAGCACTTCGTCGAGCTAGACGCAACTAGAGAACCTCTAAAGTAGACATGGCGCATGGAATCTGAGCCAGATCCTCAACAATGGAGTAATTCTGGGTGGCCCTAGCATTAGGATTAATCATCGCGCATTTAGTGGAACCTTTCAGTATCCGTGCTATAGTCTCGACAAGGGGTTGCTCAATATGAAGGTCAATATTTCCAGGAGTAGTTTTATCCTTGGAAGTTTCTGCTTCGCCATAATCACGTGACCCAGTGGCCACATGGACATTAGAACCCATCATGAAAACATTTGATGATTTCTCCCCTTCCTGGCTGCCCCTAGCGGAGGTACCAGGATTTGAACTCACTCCAACAAACAGTTGTTGCCGTTGGGGAAAAGGGTTGGTTAGCATAGCTTGAGAGCTAGAAGTCCCTTGCCGCGCTAACAAGCGCTGAGCATCTTGAATCTTGGGGCAGAGATGAGTTAAATGGTCTCCACTACATAACTTGCATGGAAACTTGACTTTCTGTCTAGACTCATTTCTACCACCACTAGCATTATTGCCGGATTTATTTGCTCCAACCTTCCCATCTTGACTCTTTTTCTTACCTCATCCTTTCTTTTTGCCATTGGAATTTTGATTTCCTTTGGGGTTATCAGATTGGATGGCATTAATCGAAGAGGGTTTGGAAGACGAAGGGTTAGATGATGTTACCTGGTTGTTAGGAGCAGTTTGCAAAGACAACTGCTGCAATTGGCTCAACAAATTCACCGCATTTGTGTCTACCGATCCAACAATACCATCCACATGGGAACTTGGCTTCGACTTGGCTATATCAACCTTAGACCCAAGAACATCTAGCAAGATTTTTTGTAGGATCCCAGAGTGAGAGTAAATCAATTCTAATTGCTAGGCCCTAAAAATAGCTTGCTCCTCAGAATAAACTCCAGACATGGAGACATCCTTAGAGATTTTAGGTTGTAAATATTTTAAAAACCATTCGAGACAGTATTTTAGAGGAATTTAGGTTTAATGAGCCTCTTTCTTCGTTTCCATTCCTGAATATGGTCAGAAATGTGAGTTGCCATATCCTGACGGAAAGTGCCAGAAGTTCAGTTTCGGCATCATAACGGATGGGAAACTGGAAATGATTTAAAAAAATATTAGCTAAGTCAGTGAAAGATGTAAAGCTACCCCCTGGAAACTCTATATACTACTTGGCTGCATTACCAGTCAAGGTGCGTTGAAAAAGTCTCAACCTAATCGAGTCATCAATAAGGGAGTTTGATGAGTACCACAAATGGAATTTGGTTACATGGTCACCCGGATCTTCACCGCCCTTTCCCTCGAACTTTGGAATGTCTGAAGGGAGTTTGGTTGGGACCGGAGGCTAGGTCGGATTGTATTTGATTGGATCATTTGTTAATTTCGTGAGATTTGGCAAGTTCAATGTTGCCAGAAAAGGAAGCCTAGGAGGACCTTGGAGATTCCACCCGGACTGGGCGGAGCTCCCAAAGTTCTGAAAATATTGGCCTGGATTTTGAAAGGCACCAGCCTGCTTGAGGTAACCAGTAGAACCAGATGAACCAAAGGGTGAACCTTGTGATCTAGCAAAACTCGGAGTTTGACCAACTCCGGCCGAAAAACCTCCATAACCGGCGAAGTTCCCTCCTAAAGGATTATAAGGAGTTGATAACCCTTGATAAAGATTTCAAGCAGAAGCTAAGGGAGGAATACCTCGAAATGAGCTAACTGTGGAGTACGACCTATTCCCTTGTTGGCCGAAAAACAGATTCCCAGTTCCCATGCCACTAACCGCAGGGTTAGTCCAACCTTGAAAGGGATTACTACTTTGTCTTGTAGCGGAAAAAGGCATAGATCCTATCATTGGGTTGGAATGTGGTATATGACCACTTCCAAAAGGAAAACGCTGAAATGAGGTCGATCGACCCATCATGGATGTGGAGGCACTAAATGGAACTGACGGAATACCCTGTGAATGGGTGCCAAATGGGAAGAATCCAAAGCTAAAAACATTGGCTTGGGAATTTCCACTCATAGAATGAATGGAGGTATACCCAACTAAAGATGTGCTAGCAAAAGACCCAAATAGAGATGCAGAGGAGATGGAAATAGTTCCTCCCCCTTGTACTGATATTGGAGTCTGCATAGTTGTAGCACTTGTGGTAGAAGCCATGCTTGTAGTAGTGGCCCTCGATGATAAGTGCATAATATGACCTGGACTTGACGGTCTATGCGTCGAAGTCCCAACGTATTGTAACACTTCCAGATAGTTAGATGGTAGAGGAGAATTCGGAGCCGCTAACGACTCTGGGAGTTCTTCTACCTCAATGTTATATTCCGGTTGAAAAAGGACTCGAGAAAGAACTGGGGTGTTCCTCTCTAGTTCTGTGTAAGTACCAAGCCTATGCTGAACACTAATGCCCCAAAGAGGAGGATCAATCCCCGATGCGTCAACTGCCACGGGATGAAACCCACCGGCAGTATTACCTCTGCGCCTTCTAGGAGAAGGCTCTAAACTTAGTGGTGAAAGACCACTAAGTCTTCGAGACCATCTAGGCGATCGGTCAGCCACTTTGAATTTTTTATTAAGATCTAACTAAAGACTCAAAAAATTGAAATCTAGGCCAACTAGGAGCACAGAGCACACACTAAAAAGTCCCTAAAAGATATCAGCCAGTCAAACAAATTTCAAGTATTTCTGCTCCAGGTGATGAGGACTAGACACCAGAATACAAGAAACTGAAGTAAGGGGCCTTCCAAAGATAGTCTGGGATAATGACGGCCCAGTCCTACCACCAAAGGTAATAGAGGAAGTTACGCTGACCTCCTAACAATAGCCTGCGCCAATGCAAGCCCCCAAGCTTCGCAAGTGTGCCCTCCAGTAGTACCATTGAGAGTGATACAACGTCGACCTCAGGTTCCATGGGATTCCCCTCCACAACCACCTATGTAGATCCCTAAGAGCAACAACTAAGGTTACCAACTCGTATCAAAAGCTAGGCGGAATAGTCTTGAGGTAAGATCCAACAAGTAGGAGAGGGGGTATCTCTCCTCCTTATCTTCAAAAACCCTCGTGCTTAACTCCCAGATTCGGAGCTTTCCTGGTCTCCCTAACATTATTGGATTTTCACTCACTATTTAGACTCCTATGTTTGATAGTTTAAATGGCCTTGGAGAGTTTTCTCTCCACTCACCTAATCCAAGGCACTAGAATATCCTAAAACTTGTTGGTGTGTCTAACTTGACAATTATGAAAAGTTCTAGTATATTTTAATTAGCGCTTGTTTTTAAATGGGTTGTTATTAAGTCAAGGGATAAACGGAAATGAAACTTGTGGTTGTTTTGACGCAAAAGAAATTAATAAAAACCAAACTATACACAAATTCACTCGTTTTGTTCTTGATGAAAGAAATTTCTACTAGGTTCAGAGGAACTTCAAAGAAAGCAACAAATTTTTCTTTTCTTTTCTTTTCTTTTACTCAAACTTCACACTCAAAAAAGTTAAAAAAACTATGGATGCCCTAAGAGATGCACAAATTTATCCTAATGTAATGAGTACATGCTAATGCAAGACTTAAGACTACTGTAAATCAAGAAATTAAAGTAACTTGTTTATCAATATTAATTTGCCACTTAAAATGTTTAGATGGAATATGAGTTGCTAATGCTCATTTTCGTCTTTACACTAAAAGAAATTTTCAAGACAAGCAAAAATGCACTTTCATTCACAAAAAGGAAACTAAATCAAAAAAAAGTTCAAGAAAGCAAAACCAAGTTTTCAAGAAGTTTTCTCCAAAAGTAGAAAAAACAAAAACGTCTCCTCAAAAGTGCTCTCAACAAGACTGAAACTTTATGATTGAAAAATTGGCAACAAAACACTTAACAAGTTGACAACACGACATGGATGAAAAATCAACAAAAATGTCTTCAAGATGCTCTTAATAATCAAAAGAAACAATAAGAGCTTGGCAACAAAGACCAAAAGATCAAGAAGACAATTTTCAAGAAAGTGTCAATCAATAACTTTCGAAAAGCAAGAAAAGTAGATGGTCACAAAAATGTAGTTTTGACAAGAAAACAAAAAGGTCACCAAAACAAGATTTAACACCAAGATTGAGATCAATCTTCCTGCCCTGAAGGATCAGAGCAGCTAAGATTCTCAACAAGAAATCTTCCGTGCTTAAGCAAAAACGATGACCCTTGCAAAAGATCAAAAACAAGACCAACACTTCTCACAACCGGAGAGAGTTTGAAATCAGATACTTGCTGTAAAACTAAAAACTGACTTAGAACAGTAATTGTTTAGGATTGAATCAGACCAGCACACAGACCTTCAAAAACAACAAGATTTGAAAAATCTTGAAAATTATGAGATATACGTGACTATGTTAGTGCACGAATATGTGTATATGCGACTCAGCCTAAGGAAACTTGTGTATACACATGTTTACTTAAGGAAACATGTGTACATATGCTTCTGTAAATTGGAAAAATAGTGTATATAAAAGATTTCAAGAAAAAAAAAACAGTTTGAAGGAACTGATCAAACTTACAATTCAAGTTCCTACAGGAACAGACTACACAGTAACAACAAGAAAATAGACAGTTGAGCCCTGATTGGCTTGAACAAACCCAAACTAGGAACAACAATATTGTTGTCCCCAGTGGAGTCGCCAATTCTGTTAAGGGATAAATTCCCCTAGGGTCTTGGGTTGATACCTTAGAAGATCGGAGGTTATTTACAAAGAGAAACACACATTCCATACAACCACTATGCTAATATAAACAAACTCTACGATGAGAGGCGTACTTGGGGGTCCTTTGTTTGGGAAAATCTAGCCAGGGTCCAAACCATCTTGGAGTTCCTTTTGCTCCTTAAACCCGCAAAACAATCAATTCAAGAAAGTACAGTAGTATATGGACCAGGCATCATAAAGAAATCATATTCATAGCATATTGAAAGGTAGTTAGTTATACAATTAAAGCAACCATTCATATGTGAATCATAACATTGATATCATAAACATAAAGAATATTTATATCAGGAACAAAGACAAGTGTTTCTTTTATTATAAATAAATAAAGCATAGAAAGGAACAATTTCACCCGAGTCTTCCTTTCGCAGGCTCCAAGCAGAACCATCCTCCAGATTCATCCATTCTCAAGCCTTCAAAAAACTCCTTCCATGACTTACTCCAAGATATCTCAAGTAGTAGAAAGACATCATCACATAAGGAAAAAAGGGTTTTCTGTAAATGGGGTAAGTGTTGGAAGCACTAGGATCTTTAGACCTGGTCAGGGAAAATCTCAGCAGAGTGATCTTTCTCTCTCTTCTCTCCTCCTTTAGGCCTTCCCATTGAAGCCTTTTTATACTTCTCCCAAAGTAGTTTTTTAGTTGGGAATTCGTTGGGAACAGTTGGGCCACAGGCACTAATAGGTAATTAGCAGGTAAAACCCGCGATCTCCGCCCGAAATTAAAGATTTTTAATTTTTTTAAGTGTTTTAAGACATATACACGGGTTGGGTATACACAGACCCGCGTACACACACGTTTAGCTCAGGGAAATGTCGCGTATAGGGAGTAAAACACTGTTTTTTGAATATTTGGACCAGGTCTGCAAGGAGGGGTTGCCCTAGGCCATGAGTGCAACATCACAAACATCAAGAGTGAGGTTTGGAGCTATAACATGGACTTCCCTCATGACTCTTCACATTACACAATTGATGTTTGGAACTTCATCTATAATTAATTACTTAATAATATTACAATATTTAACATACCCATATAACACAAAATTTGGTAGAGTCAACTAGACAACCTAATAACACAAAAACAAGTCAAGATTGAGTTTGGGGAAACTCCAACTCAACCACTTCGACTTGTAGTTTCTTGGTCACATAGTGGTACCAGGATTTGTAATATGTGATAACTTCCCTAAACTGTGCACTGGGATTAGGCTAGAAGAGGACTCTAGCCTCCCATGCATCTGGGTACACTAGCTTGGAGTCACTATGGGTTTCCTTCTTCACTAAGAGAAACATGGTATTGATCTGGACAGGTCCACCAATGTACTTCTGCATATTATGCAAGTTTACCTCTAGATATTCCTTTAGCAATCTACCTAAGATGGTCCAAGTATTCTTCAACCTCCTTCCTCAATCTATTCCTGCCTTTGGCTTCAGTGAGCGAGCCAATGAAAGGGACCGGGTGTGACTTCACAATGAAATTCACACTGTTGTAAAACTTACCATATAAAGGGTGAATGTTGGCAATGAATGAGACAATATATTTATTACTCTAGATGAGCATTTTCAGGTCAGTCTACTAAGTAAACTAACACAAGTATTTTACTTGTCAATGCAAGTTCGTAGACTTAGAAGAATGTCCAAAGTATATGGATTTCAAGTAGAGTCAATTTCATAAGGCAAGGGTTAAAGGTTAAATGAAGTGCATATTACAAATAAGTTCTAATTTTAAAGAAACTAAAAAGTCTCTGGTTCAAGATGTAGTAAGCGAAGGAAGAGGCTCCTAATGTAGGAGGTCCTGGTTGTCCTTCCTCGAAGTAATCTCCTCAAGAAGAAAGCAACAGAAGAGCCTCCTAACTTAGGAGGTCCGGGTTGTCCTTCCTCACAGTTCTACTCCAACAACATTACCATTGCATCAAATCATAAACTGAAATTCAAGAAACAATTCAAGAAATTCAAAAGGATGATTTTTAGTTTTGATTCATAATTTGATAGAAAGATAATTTAACTTAAACGCTTGGTTTTCATTTTGTACGCAAATTATATTTTAAACCAAAATCATCCAAAACCATGTAGAAATCATAACACATCTAAGTAATTGACTCATAAAACTGAAACAAGAAATATTGAATCAAAACAATCCTAATTTATACAAAATTTAACCAAAGTGTACTTAGCTTGGTATGGGAGCCATCCAACCTTGCCTTGTACACATGAAGAACTATTCAGCTACATCTAACTTAATAAAGCATCCACAACATGAACAACAAATAGAATAGTAGAAATGATTCTTCAAATTATCTCAAAAGTCTCCAATAATCTCTTTGCAAAGCCCCGGAAAAGGAGATTGGGTTTGATCTGGAGCATGCAAAAGAAACATTTATGGAGGTGAAGAAAAGCTTAATTGAGGCCTTTACCTCAGGAAGTTAGGAAAAACTGCCAGAAACCAACGTGCCTACAAAGGTTGACCCCTCTGTGCTTACCACCTTCTTCGAGACTTGTATGAAACTATTGCACGATAGCAAGGCTGTAAAAGGGCTACAAGAGTTGATAAACAAGTGTGCTTGTAAGGAGAACGCTCCTGAGGGAAATCACGTAGTCTAAAAAATCAGTAAACATAAGGCGAGAACAGGGCACGAGATGAGGCTCACTGCACACATAGGAGACTATGAGATGGACCAAGTTATTTTGGATTTAGGATCTGATGTGAACGTTTTAACTAAACAGACATGAGAAAGAATGGGAAGACCTGCACTGCATTGGTCTCCGATTCAGTTGAGGATGGTGAAAAAGGAGAATATTATCCCTATGGAACGTCTGCATGGAGTTAGAGTAGATATAGAAGGTGCAAGCGCATTGGTTGATTTTGACGTGATATAAATTGTTGATAACAACAATCCATACCCTGCACTCCTTGGAATCAATTGGGCTATTGATATGAGTGGGGTAATCAATTTTACAAAGTGGACAATGTCGTTTGAAAGTAACTCACTCCATGTCATAGTACCATTGGACGCAGGAGAAGGACCGCGCTATACTGAACCGGTCCGCGACTATGAGGACAGTGATGATGATTTGGATCAGATCTATAAAATTATAGTGTGAGACTAATATTGGATTAATCCGACAGCTGATGGACAGATTTCATGGGGCTGAAAAAGCTCCTATACCTCAGACTCAGATGAATAGTTGAAGCATGGCAGAATATGTTGCATGAAGTATCTACATTGTGATGCAACATGATGACCAAATAGTTGCGTTGTGTGTCATCAGAGGTGAGAAATTCACCTTATTATGATGATTTAACTGATCTATATAAGTTCTTGGATGCCTTTGAGAGAGAAATACCTGAGGATCATCACTTTCAAGCACTAGATTTGGAATTGCACGCTACACTCGCACAATGGTGGGGTACGCACAAAGACAACTTTGATAAATGGCATGATTATAGGAGGATGATGAGGTTGGAATTTGGTTGCCCAAAGTTTCGGCTACTTGAGAAATATGATGCGAGGAATGATCCGTGCAATCATTTAGAAAAATGGACTAAGCTTTATGGAATGGAGCTGCAACTAGAATGGGTGCATTTATTTTTGTCACACTCTGGATATAATGCCGATGAATTGTTACTTGGAAACGGATCTCTGCCATGGCACCGCAGAGTGGGATATATTAAGGGAAGGATTCTTAAGGACATTCATTTTTTAATATGGGTTTGAAAGCATTGATGAAGCTCCGCAGGAGGTCAAGTCAACGATCTTCAGAGTACAACATGACCCTTTGGAGCTAGTTTAGCCAGACTGGAGCACCCAGCTACACCATGCGCTAGAATTCTATAATTTGACTGCTGAGGGGGAGGATGAGGATCCAAGGAATATCAATATTCCGGTGGTAGAAGGTCATCACGCAGTTGAATATCGGTCGATAGAGAACCCAGACATCATTGCACCATTAAAGACTAGGCAAGTGAATAGTGGTACTGAAGTAGAGCCAAAATCTGTGAAGATCGGGGATTACTAGGATGATTCCATGGTAGATTAGGTTACTGAATTGCTCTGCAAATATCATGATTTGTTTCCTACAAATTTTTCAAACCTGAAAGGCATCATAGGTGATTTGGGTGTGATGAAAATAACTTTGAAACCATACATGAAACCTATTAAGTAGAGGCCATATCACCTTAACCCCAAATACAAGGAAAAGGTCCGCTTGGAATTGGACAAGATGCTTGAGGTGCGCATTATTGAACCAATGGAAGAATCTGATCGAGTGAGCCCAATGGTAGTCCAAGAAAGGAAACAAAAGGGAGAAATACAGATTTGCATAGATCTTAGGAAGCTTAATGATGCCTGTGTCCATGATCCTTTTCCGACACCATTTACTGATGAGGTACTAGATAATGTTGGAGGACAGGAGGCCTACTCATTCTCTGATGGGTTCTCTGGATACCATCAGATTAACATATCACCAGAGGATAGGAGAAAAACAAAGTTCACAATGGAATGGGGTTGTTTCCAGTATACGGTGATGTCGTTTGGACTCAAGAATGTGAAGGCGATATTCTCTCGAATAGTCATCACGGCGTTCAAGGAATTTATTAACAAATTCTTGGAGGTATATTTTAATGACTAGACAATGTTTGGGTTAGTAAAGCACCATGTATATAGTCTATGCTTAATATTTGATACACACCAAACTTATCATATCATGTTGAACATCAATAACTGCTTATTCTGTGTCCCCTTTGGAATTTTGGTGGGTCATGTGGTGTGCAAGCAAGGATAATGGTGGAACCTGCCAAGATCACAGTAATAGTCAATTTGGAGGCCCCAATGAGTGTCAAATAGTTGCACGCAATGCTAGGCCATACTGGATATTATCGAAAGTTCATAAAGGCTTATGCCCAAATTACCAAACCTACGGATAATTTATTAAAGAAGGATGTTACATTCTGTTGGGATGAAGAATGTTAGCGAAGTTTGGATATATTGAAAGAAAATATGGTCATTGTGCTGATCTTGGTCTTATCGGATTGGAAGAAGGAATTCCACGTACACATTGACGCCTCGTGTATTGTGTTGGGAGCAGTGTTGACACAGGCTCGTAAAGGGGAGATGGATCATCCTATAGCATTTGCAAGTAGAAAGTTCTCAAAATCTGAGAATAATTACTCAAAAATAGAGTGCGAAGGATTGGCTATGGTGTACGTGCTCCAAAATTTTAGACACTATCTATTGGGCAGACATTTCAAGATGTAAATGAATCATTCTGCCTTAAAGTATGTGGTTAATAAGCCTGTGCTGGGGGGAAAGATATGCAAATGGTTGTTTTTGTTTCAATAATATGACTTTGAGGTAATTATGAAGCCAGGAAGGTTCAACGCAGGACCTCACCATTTGTCGCGAATTGAAACAGTGGAGGAGCCTACTAATTTGGACAAAGGGCTACCCAATACACAACTCTTCTCGGTGCACGTAGAAGATAACTACTTTGCAGATATTATCCACTTCTTGACCACAAGGATGACTCTAGAAGGATACACCAGTCAACAAAAGAAAGAATTGGTAGTAAGCGCGAACAATTTCTTGGTAATTGCAGGACATTTAAGAAGATGGGATCATACGAGATACTACGATAGTATGTGCCTGACTTTGAACAAAATAGCATCCTCGCTGAAGCTCATGGAGGAGTTGCGGGAGGACATTATGCAGGCAAGGCAACAACACAGAAGATTTTGGGCGGGGGTTTGTGGTGGCCTACATTACATAAGGATACCAAAGCATACTATAGGGCATGTGATGCATGTCAGAGAACGAGTAGGCCATCATGGAGGGATGAGCTACCTTTGAACCGTCAAGTGTTATTATAGCCATTTGAGAAATGGAAAATCGAATTTATAGGACCGATTCAACCCCCAAGCAAGAAAATAGGTGTGTGCTATATCATCATCGCGACAGAGTATCTAACCCGATGGGTGGAGGCATAGCCTGTGAAGGATTGTACAGGGGCTCCAATAACAAATTTTTTGTTTGAGTACGTGTTAACTAGGTTCGATTGCGCGAAAGTGTTGACGAGTGATCGCGGTATACACTTCCTCAATGAAGGGATCAGCACATTGACCAAAGAGTTCTAGGTTTATCATTAGAAGAGTACACCCTATCGTCCTTAGGCGAATGGAATAGTTGAGGCCTTTAATAAGATATTGGACAATGCGTTGACAAATATTTGCAATGTGCAGCAGAATGATTGGGACATGTGCATACCAACAATATTATGGGTATATAGTACTACTTGCAAAAATCTAACATGTCAGACACCTTTTTGATTGGTCTATGGCATAGAAGCTGTGATGCCTATGGAAAATATCATGCCTAGTCTACGCATAACAACTTTCACAGGGATGGTAGACTGCGGAGCCTTGGAAGAATAGCTCACATAGTTGATGGAGCTTGAAGAAGACTAGTTCTTGGTTGGATTCCATGAACAAGTACAAAAGGAATGTGAAAAAGCATGGCATGATCGACACATCAAGCTGTGCACGTTTAAGGTAAATGACTTGGTTTTATTATATGATAGTAAGTTCGCTAAGTTTCCGAGATATTTTTAGATGCACTGGTTGGGGTCATATGTCAGCAAAGAAATAACAGATGGGGTGCGGTTCATCTCTCAAAGCTGAACAAAGAACTTTTTACAAGAAAAGTGAATGGAAGCTGATTGAAGCCGTATGTGGGAGATCTTGTGCCTATATCACCGAGGTCACCTAGGCTGAAGCCTACACCTATGCAAGAGACCCAAAAGCTAAAGAAAGACAAGTAGAAGAGGTTGGCGCCAGTGCGTGAGTCACATAGGAAGCATTATGCTACCCAAACATAGAAGAAGGATAAGCAACCTGAGAAGGTTGTAAATTTGGAGAATGAAGAGGGCATTGAAGATTTAGATGTTGAGGGAACAGAGCCCATCACCAAGTTTCTAGAATATATCCCTCCACATAGAGGGAAGGCAAAGGTCACCAAGCACCCAGAGTCAAAGAAATTCATCATTCACACACCCCTGTTGCTAGAAAAGATAACCTTCGAAGGTCTGCACTTGGCGTGGGTCCTTGTATTAGAGATGGAAGATTGGGACCTCGCTGACCGCAAGAGGTTTCCCCACCTCGTGACGGAAAAATATATGAGACGCGTGTATTACAAAGACTTAGGGGTCATTGAGTTAGAGTCAGTAGAGAAATCTGGGTTGTTAAACCTAATGTGGGTGCCCCACTACCACCACTCTAACATTAATACCACCTGTATATGGAAACTGCTTACCCTAGTGCACGATGGGTGCTTATGGTTTGGCATGCCTATCCCCATCACAGATATGCTCATCAACAGGATCACACACCTGCCTCATGAACGTTTCAATCCAGCCAAGGAGTTTGGCAGAAAGACAACCGAGCGAGACTTGGTGGAAAGGATGAAAAAAAAAATAGCTTATCAAGAAGTAGCGTGGCTATTCCATAACATCCATCAATGATCCTGTGTGAATATTGCTACCCAGATACTAGCTGGCAAAGTTTTGAGGAAGTGTCATGCAGACGAGGTTCTAGCACCTGTAATCTCATTAGCTACACAATGCGCAGAGGGCGTGCACTTTAACTGGTCACGCTATTTATGTAGTGAGTTCCTTACGAATTGTCACGAGGTCCAAGATGAGAGCAAGAACTTCCACTATGCATGGTTTTTGCCCAACATTATGCTGGTTGCATGAGATTTCCTGGAGGACAGCCAGTTTCCTCCCTTACAGGCAGGATTACCGAGGTTGCATAGACTGACTCCCTCTAGCCCACGAAGGACCCCGCACGGGTCATAGAAATGAAGATTTTCTGGTATTGTTGGAGTCAAGCTTCTCCATGGCCATCAACCAATGTCCACAGTTTTCCCCAACCATGTATGAATAGCTATCCGAATATGTTGAGTTCAAGGCAAACTTCCATTGCGTTTAAATCCCGTGCAGAAGGACCCACAACAAAAGTGGTTCAATTTGTCATACCTTCCAACAGATTGGCATACTCCAACTGACTTGGCTGTAAGTATCAGCAAAGTCACAGGGAACTTAGGGGAGAAGAAGCGAAAGGATGCAATGAAGTAGGCGTCACAAAAATTGGCCACGCAGTGGAAGAAGGAGGCTAAAGAGAAGGCCCGAATGGAAAAGGATCACGCTGCAAAGGAACAAGTTGAACAAGAGCAGCGTGACTCTGAGTAGAGTGGAAAATCTCCTTTGCCTGAAACTGAGGAGGAAGAGTAGTTAGCGCAGGACAGTGGAGGTGATCAGGGTAGAGCACCCCATTTTGGGTAAGGAAGCACAGAGAACAGTAGTAGGAGGGGTCTCGGAAGAAGACAAAGGTGACTAAACTATAGGTGGATCCCATTACACTGACAGAGGGTGATATTGATGAGATCAAGAACAAAGTGTGGGACACTACAGCCAAACTATTGCAGTAATTCAAGAAACAATACATGCAGTATTTGGGTAATGTTAAGAAGGATTTGCGTGAAATATATATCTAGACCAACAGAATACAGGTGGGCGCAGGTCAAGTGAGTGCCGCATAGACGAGCCTGGCACCGAGGACAAGTCAAGCTACCAAGCTAGTCAGGATAATGGACCTCAGGACAATTACGCTTCCAGAATGATCCCTGAGCACAGAATCAGCCGATGACAAGATCATCGTTAGCACCCTGAAGAACATTGGCCTCAATATTGCAACGCTCCCTAACGATTTTCTTCATGCACTACAGACAAGAGTGACAACGGAATTGAGAGTGCAGGAGCAGTGCGCTCTCAGTTTAATAAGCGAGTATTAGGTGAACAATGAGAAAATGTTCACCGAGAAGATGTAGGCTCTGAAAGAAAGAGATACGATGGTTGGGTGTGACTCTTTACCTATTATCTGCACCTTCTTTCCCCAGTTTTGGTCCTCTTATCCTCCAGGTCCATGAAACTTTACATGATTAATCACCCTTTTTCTTACTTTTACAACCTATTCCACTGTCATGTTATTTTCCCATATTTTGCTGAATAATATGATACTTTATCCATTTTTGTGGCTAACTGGGGTGAGCATTGGAGGAGTTCTTTGGAAGTTATTCTCCTTTTCAAGTGTTTCTTGTGGGAACAAGGCGATGGAGTAAATAGGCAAGGCTGATCAATTTCAGAGCAGAGTAGACCAGTTTGTTGTTACACCCTGTATGTTGTTACAAGTTGTTGTTACACATTGAATGTTGTTACAAGTTGTTGTTACACTAAGCGTTGATACATAGGACACCAAGGGTGTTGTCACCAGTGATTTTCGTTATATCCTAAACCGTTATTCACTCGCAGGATGTTGTTGTACCAGAGCTGGCAAGTTGTGGGTACTATTCCACATAGCAACTGTCTAGCATTAGGAATTGTTTATTTTAGAAGCAACAGACCCAAGTGGTTGCAATCTTAACCAACATATTTGAGAAGTCTTTGTATTTAGAAATAGGTTGTAACTACTTTTATTTTTTATTAGCATGAGAATCGTGAGATTCTCATGACTGATCTATTCCTAATTTCTGGCATGTAATAATTATAAAAGAGACTCAATTTCCTATGTACGAGCACGCCATATAGAAAATTATTGTTACTCTGCTTCTGTAACTCTGAATTATTTTTAATATTAAATCACGACGGTGAGGTTGTTACTGCTCTTCATCTCATTTGTTAATTAATCTCTTGTTATTCTTGCGCCCCTAATAGGGAGGAAGGGCTCTCCTCTTTAGTAGGGACTACAGTGCTAGAGGTAGTGTACATTCTTGTTTCATTTCTTGTCATGTGTTTTTCTATTGTTGTTATACAAATTGTGAATTATATCAACTTCTCTCCCATATTATATTGTTTTGTTACACCATTTTAATTAAAAAGAATGATAGTGACCAGCTAGTGTAGTCATTAGTTACTGTGTGGCATGCCCTTACTCTGGTAGTTGCAAAGTGTGATTTCAATTCTGTGGATTGTTTTTGTTTCTACATGAATGATTTGATTTTTGAAATTTGATTCAGTGACATCTTTTACTGTTCTTTCTATTTTTCCTTCTTAGCTGTATTGTATCGGCACAAATAGTGCGAACTCCATTGAAACAGCAAGACCTACCCTGGTTTGACAATTAAATGTTGTAGTCTTGGTCAATTAGGATTGATTAAAACAGCACTACATTTTGGCATCATTGCTGGGGATGCCAGTTGGCGACACAGTCAACCAAGTTGTTTGTTTGATGATAGAGTGTTCCTAGTCCACAATCGCTGGGAGGTAAGACGAGAGGTAAGAACCTGCACATCACTCTAATATACCTGGGAAGGCTCACTATTGTGATCACTGGGGCACTTAGGGCATGGTATTTTGGTGTTTTTTAACATGTCTTTAGCTCTTCAGTCACTGGGTGGTAAGATGAGAGGTAAGAACCTGCGCATTGCTCTAATATACCTGGGCGGGCTCACCATTGTCAAAGACTAAGACACCTATAGTGTGAATCAATACACATAGGGTCCATGTGTGAAACTGTAGGAACTATAGAAATACCAAAACTACCCCCACTCTAATTAGTCATAGGAAAAACAGGTTGTAGAAAATAAAGGAAGAGTGTAGATCTGGGAAGAAAAACATTTATCCAGGAACTAATCTCTAAGGTAGAAAAAAAAAATTCAAGCTCTCAAAGGGATACAAGGAAAACAGGGCCACAAAAAGCTGTCACTCCCATAATTAGAGCAGAAATCGTTGATTCCTTTATCTTCAAGCCATATCATTCTAAAGCTAGCACCCACACTCCTAAGATCAAGAATCCAATCTAGGAGTAGCAAGGAGAAGCTAGTAGCCAAAAATTTAGGATCGAGGGACAAGGGAAAACTGATGGGGAACATCAAACACCTAAGATGGGAGAACACCTATTGGTTTATCAATATCCAGATTCAGGTAGTCCAGTGAAACAACCAGCCCTAGGGATACCTGAGCCATTAATCACACCTGTAAGACCATCACAATAACAATTCGAGAAACATATGTTACAACAAGGATTAAAGGAATTAGCCATTGGGAACAACAATGACAAAAATGCTAAAATAGATGCTACTATTACCACTTGTGAGTTACTAATCAGGGATTTCAGAGGTAAATCTCCTATGAAAAATATTACTCTATAATCCTTATCATCCTTCCAAGGGATGACTGTGGAAGGCCCAGACACATTTTTATTTGAATTTGATGTCTTATGCAGAAGTTATGACTATATATCAGATGCTCAGAAACTGAAATTATTTCTTGCTACTTTAAAAGGGGCAAACTTGAGATGGTTCATGGGATTGGGCTCCACTTCTATTAAAAAATGGAGCAATATGAGGGAGACATTCTTATCAAATTACCAAGACTATTGTGGTTTGAGGGACTTAAGGGAGGAGGTATTCATAATGACGCAAAAGGGGGATGAGAGGCTGGAAGACTATGTAGAGCAGTTCCACTATAATATGCAGAGGTCTAAACACAGCAATTTAGACCATGAAATCTTGAAGACCATATTTATCAGAGGAATGAGAGATGACTACCTTGACACCCTGAACCTACTAGGGAAAGGGGATATATCACAAGAACCATTCGCTAAAATCGTAAAGCTATGTCTAAGGGGCTCTAGAGGATTTTCCAAGGGGAGAAGAACAATTCGAGATGCCTCTGCTTGAATACAAAAATCTATAGGAGGATGAGTAACTAGGGCAGAGATTGGGAATTTGTCCGAAGATTTTAGGACTGACATCCTTAGTACTCTATCTACCCAGATAATGACGGTAGAGATCAAGAAGAAACAAGAAAAAGATGATACACCTCTCGTTGTGTTCTATCTGAATTTCCAGAAGAAGCATCATTTGAGGGATGTGAATTGAGCAACATCAACTTCTATAATATTTGCGAGCTGGAACATTCGACAATTCAATGTCCGAAGCTTCCTAGACTCAAGGCAGTACTTAGAGAGTCAAGCGAGGAGGTGCAATTCTCTTATTTCATCGCACGGAGGAGGCCATGGAAACCATTACCTCCAAGTATGTGTCAAGATTTTTCCTCTTTCAATTCATGGAACAATGCATATAATACTAAACAATATCAATGGAAATATCCTGCTCCTTCTTCAGTACAGTTTCCTTCACCCTGGAACTAGTGGTCTCCATCTCCCTCTATCCAATATCCTCAATCTCAAACATACCCTTGGAACCAGAACTAGAGAGGAAATGCCCAAAATATAGCTTTACCTAGATTACCAATGCAGCAACAACTATAGTTACCTCCTTTCCAAACTCCTACTTCTACACTGCCTGTGCGACCCCAACTGGATGTGCAAACCTAACCCAAACCCGAAAAATAAAGCAACTCAGGGCATAGACGCTCTGCTTACCTTCCAGACCTACCTCATTACCCACGTGGGGCTTAATGAAATTCAATTGTGATAAGGTAAGGTAATTAAATTAGGTCACTCCCCTATCATTACAGAGGAGGAATGTTAACCTTATAGAGGAGATACTATAGGCTCTGAGGCAGCTACTATACCTATAACAACTGATACTGAGGAAGCTCTCATGTCTGTAACAGGAAGCCCATGAAGGACTATTACTGCTATAACAACCAACTCCGAAAATGTTGATGCACCTGTAACAGCTAACTCGACTACTGTAACTCAGAACCCTCTGTATCCTCAAAGATTAACTGAACTTCATAGCCCAAATCTGATTTTCTTAGGGAGTTGCCAAATTTTCATGTACGAATTCCTCTGCTACAAGCCCTTAAAGAAATACCTATTTATGCTAAATCCATCCGAGACTTGTGCATTAAGAAACCTAGGAGGAAGCCAAAAGACCCTGCTACTATACATGTGATGGGGAAATTATCCGAATTAATGTTCGATCAACTTCTTCTCACTGAGTAATATGATACAGGAAATCCTACAGTTACTATCTACATTAATGATCAGCCCATAACTAACACATTGATCGATCTTGGGACTGCCATTAATGTAACGAAGAAGGACCTATTTACCATCCTAGGGCTACAGGGGCTTAGACATTCTCCTACTATACTTGAATTAGCAGACATATCCTGTGTTAAATCCGAGGGGTTGTAAGAGGATATAGTAACTACAATAGCTTCCAGGAGATATCTGACTGATTTTTTTATCTTACAACCCAAATCCAATTTGGGGGGGCATCCTTTGATCTTAGGGAGATGTTAGCTAGCCACTGCAGATGCATTTATAAGCTGCAAATTTGGATCTATGGTGATCTCGGATGGCCAGGCGATAAAGAACCTTAATATTTACACCCTAAAACAAAATGTGGATTTATACAACCCTTGCTGGGATGATTTTGAGCCCGAATTAGATATTTCCCTACCACTCCTCACTCTAAGGAAAGCCCAGTATTTCAAGGGTGAGACAAAAGATGATATCATAAATGGTTTTATTAGTAACTAGCTTTTTGTCGCTTCCATTAAAAGTTAGAATGAGGAAGAGGAGGTAGAAGATATAGATTTTGAACAAATGAGAACCACTTTGAATACTGACAACAATCCAATTGAAATAGAACCAGGAAAGTTTCTAAACATTAAGCCCAATCTAACTGCTGAGCAAAACCAACTGTTGTTATAGCTGTTATAGAAATATAAAAAGGCATTTGCATGGGATTATGCAGATATGAAAGGGATCCACCCTAACCTATGCACTAACCATATTTATTTGAAGGATGGCTGCAAACCAGTTAGAAAACCACATTGCCGCATGAACCCTACACTAAAGGAGGTGGTGAAGGAAGAATTACAACAACTCCTGAGTGCTAATTTTATTTATCTGATATCTGACAGTTAGTGGGTGTCTCTTCTTTTCATCATTCCTAAGAAGAATGGAAAGTGGAGAGTGTATGTGGATTATATAGAACTCAATAAGGCCACTAAAAAGGACCATTTTCCTTTACCATTTATAGATCAGGTCCTTGATACCCTTTCCGGAAAAATATTCTTTCCATTTCTAGATGGGTTTAGTGGCTACAATCAGATACAGATTGCCTCGAAAGATCAAGATAAAACAACCTTTACTTGCGCATGGGGAACTTTCGCATATAGAGGACTCCTTTTTGAACTATGCAATGCGCTAGCAACCTTTCAAAGGGAAATACTGGGGATTTTTTCTGGTTCGTTGAATGACTATGTTGAAATCTTCATGGATGATTTTACACCTTATGGAGATGCTTTTGAGACAACATTATCTAATCTGGAAAAAGTGTTGGAACATTCTGTATAGACTAATGTTGCTTTGAGCACTGAAAAATGTCACATGATGATCACTGAAGGGATTGTGCTAGGACACTACATTTCCACTGACGGGATCAAGGTTGACCCTGCAAAAATGAAGGTAATTTTGAATATTCCAACACCCAAGATGCAAAAAGAGGTACGTAGTTTCCTAGGGCATATAGGGTATTACAGGAGGTTTATAGAAGTTTTTTCAAAAATTGCATCACCATTATTCTCTTTGCTCATGAAGGATGTCGACTTTTTGTGGACAGAAAAGTGTGCCAGGCCTTTTTGAAGCTGAAATGTTGTGTATCAGCATCTCCGTTCTTACAGGGACCTAATTGGGAACTATTGTTTCACATAGCTATGGATGCATCTGATATTGTTGTAGGTGTTTTTTGGGCCAACTGGAGGATAGGAAAACTTATGTTATTTACTACATAAGCAAAAATCTAACTCCGACTGAGCTCAACTATACCGTGACCGAGAAGGAATTCTTAGCAGTCATGCACACCATCAATAAATTCTGACATTATATCACCGAGTATCAAGTATTTGTACACACTGACCACTCTGTCATTCATTTTTTAATGAATAAGCCAATTACCAATGGTAGAATTACACGTTGGTTATTGTTGTTACAAGAATTTGATATCACAATTGTCAATAAACCTGGAAAATATAATGTAGTAGCTGATTTCCTTTCTAGGTTAACTATTGATGACAACTGCATTCCTACTGAGGATTCTTTCCCTGATGAATATCTCTTTGTTATTTCTACTTACTCACCTTGGAATGCAGATATAGTCAATTATCTTGTTGCGGGGAAGTTTCCACAATATTTTTCCTCCAAGGAGAAAAGAAATATTATACAGCAAAGTGCTACCTATACCTAGATAGATGGGAATCTCTATCACATTGGACCAGATTTCCAGATCAGACGTTGTGTTAGAGAAGATGAGATCTTTGACATCTTTAAAGCTTATCACGAGGAACCTTGCGGAGGGCACTTCGCAGACAAATGGACAGGGTACAAAGTCCTTTCAACGGGTTATTATTGACCAACAATATTTCAGGATGCCAAGAAGTTTGTGAAGGAATGTGATAGGTTCCAAAGGATGTGCCAACCACTGCAATCATATGAGATGTCATTACAACCCCAAACTGTCTTAGAACCTTTTGAGAAATGGGCCCTAGATTTTGTGGGACCAATTAATCCTTCATCTAGACAGATATCTTACATCTTGGTCTACACTTACTATGTCATGAAATGGGTTGAGGAAAAGGAACTAACTAGAGCCAGGGAGCAGGCTGTTTTAGACTTTCTGTTTGAAGACATCTTTGTCCAATTTGGTATACCTAGGAAGATAGTCAGATATGGAGGGCCCCATTTTACATCCCATATGATCCAAAAGTTGGTTAAAAAATATAAAATCCATCATAGAATCACAACACCTTATCATCCACAAGGAAATGGCCAAGGGGAAAGCACTACAAAAGTCATTATGTGGATCCTTAATAAGAATGTGGCTAGTCATCAAAGGAATTGGGCCGAAAAACTTCCAGAAGTGTTGTGGGCATACAGGAATACATGGAGGAATACCACGAGATTCTCGCCATATGAACTTGTGTACAGAAAAAATCCCTTATTCCCTATTGAGTTCGAAATGAAAACACTCAGAACAACATTCCAGGTAAATTTGGATCTCACTACAACACAAAAGTAGAGATTAAACTAGCTCAATGAATTGGAGGAGAAACGGTTAGCTGTTATCCAGAAAAAATAGATTATCCAACAACAGAGAGGTAAGTGGCATGATAGATTCATCAAGAAGAACTTCCAGAAAGGAGATTGGGCTCTCTTATATGAGTCAATATTCAAAGACTTCAAGGGTAAGATATTCACTAGATGGCTAGTTCCCTATGAGGTAGATGCAGTTTTTGAAAATGGGACTATAAATTTGGTAACCATTGATAGTGCGAGGACACCATTACTTGCAAATGGGCACCGTCTTCAGTTATATCACAAACCTGCTTGAAGGGATTCATTCATCAACATTGTCACAAATTTAGATCTTCGGATTACAGGAACATCGGAAATCCCCCTTGTGCTGCAAAAATTCTAATTTTTTCAATAAGTGTAACAACTAAAAATCAACCACTATTGGCGACTATTACACCTTCAAACTTAAAAAAAAAATCTGGTTGCGAAAACATTTTCGGGTGTAGACAGACAATTTCTGTAGCAGTTGAAAACCACTTTGTGGTGGTTGTCACACTCTATAACATAATTTTTTATTTCAAAGCATACTTTACGATAATGTTTTTACATGACCTTTTTTCTTTGTGCTTTTGTAAAAATTAATATTACATAATAGTCGTCTTGGCTATTACACTTGTAACAGCCGACGACTTCTAGAAATAATTCAAATAAGATATTTATTGCAACGGACATAAGGCATCGTCATGATTCTCGTAACTGGAGTTAAGTTATCATGTCTTGCCACCGACTTCTCCGCACGCCACACAAGTACGCCATACAAAGGTAATATCGTTATCCACTTTTATTAAGTAATATTGGCAACTTAACACAATATCCCTTTTGACGGTCAAGGTTGGTTGCCACATTTAAGACAGGGGGGAGAATCATATTGCGACATGACTTGTTATTATTTAAAAAAAAATGCAATTAAAGCATGATGATCTGGTAATCATTGTCACTCAGTGATCGATCATACCAAAAAAGGGAAGTGTACCTTCGACTAGACCTCGCATAACCTAATATTGATAAGGCAAAATTACTGTGCAATACAAAACATGATTGAAAATCTTAATTTGAAATTCTCACCTGCATCACCCTACCATTTACCCCTACTGGAGTATTTCATCCCCATTCAAAGTGCTCAGAGAAGTGGAAAAGAACAGATGCAGACTGAAAAAACTAAGTAGTGTGCCAACGGCTCTAGAACATCTAAAGGAGGGGAAAAGGAAGGAAAACAACATTGAATTTGTGTAATGATGTGTGGAGCAACAATTCAACATGAGCTAGGGTCAACGGAGGCTTGGAGAATTTCCCCAAATCATGTCATACTTTTAAGGACGCAGACTAGTTTGAGTTCTTCCAGAGGCTGGAGGGATCAGACAGGGAAGTTGCCATGGAATTTGCAAAGAATTTAGAGAGAAATCAGACGGAGGTTAGGGGGTTGAAGCTAGAGGTTATAGAGGAGGTGATTTCCCGAGTGATGACATTACCAGTGGAAGGAAAGAGGTGGTTTAATAGGAAAGTTAATGACCCCTCCTTGAAGGGGGATTTGCTCCAAGAGGAGGAGCAGCTAGTGAAGAAAGGGAGGGGGATTGACAGGTTGTCACTTACCCAACCATGGGCTGATGTTGCCCTTTACCTCATCAAGTACATCACCTATGAGGGAAGGGCAAAAATTGTGTTCAATTACCACTTTCCATTACTAAACCACCTTCAGCATCGATAGCTAATGAATCTTCCCTACTTTTTGCTAGGAAACATCAAGCATATTGCTGCGACCGTGAAAATAACTATGCATCTAGAAACATGCATCACCAACCTTAGCCTCATCAAGCTCATTTTGTTGGATGCCCTAAGTCGCCAGGGCAAGAGTTGGGAGTAATTCATGAGGAAAAAGGCCAAAACTTCCCACAGGAGACAAATGGGGATGTCTGAGGAAGCTCCAAAGGCGATAAAGGAGCAACCCTGACCTTCGAAAGTAAGGGTTGGTAAGGCACCAATCGACAAACCAATTGGTGATAGGTGGCCAAAGCAGAGAATAAGGGTTAGCGGGCACCCAGAGTCCCCATCCATATCAAAGAAGAACGAAGAGATAGTGGAGTAGAAGGACAAGAAGCAGGCTTAGTCGGAGGAACCTTCCTCACCTGGTAAGAGCGAAACTCAATCCTTGCTATTAAAAATTAAAAAATTAGAAAAAGAGAATAGAGAGCTAAGGGAAAAACTAGTAGAGGGGAAGGCAGTGGTAAGAGCCCCAGGGTTAGACACTTTGGCTAAGGCCGTAGACATGGTCAGGAAGGGATATGTCCCGGGTGCTGTGTGCATGACATATTCTGAGAAGCTAGTGATAGCGGGGTTTAGAGTCTATGTAGTAGAAACCATCTCGAGGGAAATAGAAACTGAAACCTGGGAAGTAATTTAGTAGCAGATACACAAGAGCCCTTGGTTGACACTGTTGTTACATAAGAACCGACAATGAAGACAAAAGTCAGCCAAGGAAAGGAAGAGGAAGCTGATGTCCATGAAACTATGGTTGACACTGTTGTTACACAAGAACCAACAGTGGAGACAAAAGCTTACCTAGGGGAAACTGACATGCAAAACCCTATGGATGACAATGTTGTTACATAAGAACCAATAGTGGGAATGGAAACTAACCAGGGAGAGAAGGAAACTGTAACACAAAAATCCATTTATGACACTACTGTTACACAAGAACCAGTAGCTGAAATATAGTAGTTTCACCCTCAGGAGGCTGTTACACACTCAATTGTTAGTGCATGTGGGAGAACACTGGGTTCTGACAAAGGATGGTGTTTTAAAAAACTGTTGTTGTTACTAGAGCTATAGAAATGGAAGTAGCAAGTGCTCTCTCTACAAGAGGGGATGATCTTGGTCAAGGCACACAAAAGGATGATGGATTCCCTTAGGGAAAAGTGGTTAAAGGAGGAATGGGAGAGAGAACGGGAAGCACATAGGCACAAGGAAGCCGTGAAGAAAAAATATGAACAACTGTATCTATTACAGTGGTAGGCCTTGGACCTGAAAAATGACAAAACAAAGCTCTGTGATCTTTCCCTGAACCTGCTAGCATCTAGGTGGTCATCCCCATCGTATCTAGTGTTCCTTTGGGAGCGATATTATTTATTTCAGTTGAAAGAAATTTTTTAGAATAGGTCTTATTTGGGTTCTTCTACCCAAAATTTTCTTGAGATTTTTCGCGCTTGCGATTTTGATGAATAGAACTTGCTTTGCGAGCTATTTTTGCATAAAATCATGTGTGAGTATGTCAACACGAAAATGGTAGCAAGTGTCTTCTCCTATATGGGAGATTTGTAGTTACGGTCCTTTATTTTGTTTATGAGAAACCAGATTGAATGGCATCTGGCCATGAAATCGGCAAAAATTAATGAAGAAACAACAACATTATGGGTCAGAACAGAACCAGGGATGGTTTATGAACTCAGTCGTGAGTTTAAGTTGTTCTTGGCCACTCTAGAGATCAGAGAACAATCAGCCATCTATAGGAAAATGATTGTTAGGATTTTCCTCAATTTGCATGCACAAATGAAAAGCTGAGCACTAGCAGGGTGTCTTAAACGCACCGAAGCCTGTAGTGCCAAGTTGCAAGAAGGGGATCCTTTTGAATATAGAAATTTCGTGGCTACTATTGCATGGGTTCCCGAGTATGCTTGGATCATGCAGACATTGGGGGTGTTATGGATCTGGCTCAGATTTAA
Organism: Pinus tabuliformis; assembly: GCA_031772625.1. Lineage (NCBI taxonomy): Eukaryota > Viridiplantae > Streptophyta > Pinopsida > Pinales > Pinaceae > Pinus > Pinus tabuliformis. The sequence goes on from CM062817.1 coordinate 1,987,601,711, forward strand.
ATTTCTTTTTATTTGGTTACCAGTAGAAGAGTATTAGTCAGACTACCACCTATGTGATTATAAAGAGGAATCCTAGCCACATCAATTGATGGCCATTCAAGGGTACAGAGCTCCGGCTGAAGACACTGCTGGTGCTTACAATTTTACAAACTGGAATCGAGGGTATATCAGGACAAGATGAGATTCTACACAGGGACATGCATTTGCTTCAGTTGGGGGCAGATGTTGGGTGTGAATTTTTACCTATTTTCTACAACTTCTTTCCCCAGTTTTGGCCCTCTTATCCTCTAGACCCATGAAACTTTACATGATTAATCACCCTTTTTCTTAGTTTTACAACCTATTCCACTGTCATGTTATTTTTCCATATTTTGCTGAATAATACGATACTTTATTCCTTTTTGTGGCTAACTGGGGTGAGCATTGGAGGAGTGTTTTGGAAGTTCTCCTTTTCAAGTGTTTCTCATGGGAACAAGGCTATGGAGTAAACACACAGTGCTGATAAATTTTAGAGAAGAATAGAGAAGTTCGCTGTTACACCCTGTATGCTGTCACAAGTTGTTGTTACACATTGAATGTTATTACAGGCTATTGTTACACTCTACATTGATATAGAGGACCACTGCTAAACCAAGGGTGTTTTCACCAGTGATTTCTGTTACATCCTGAACCACTATTCACTCATAGGATGTTGTTGCACCGGAGCTGGAAAGTTGTGGGTACTATTCCATATAATAGTTGTCAGGCATTAGGAATTGTTTATTCTAGAAGCAACAGACCCAAGTGCTTGCAATCCTAACCAATATATTTGAGAAGTCTTTGTATTTAGAAATAGGTGGTAACTACTTTTATCTTTGATCAGCATGAGAATCGTGAAATTCTCATGACTGATCTATTCGTAATTTCGAGCATGTAATAATTATAAACGAAACTCTATTTCCTATGTACTTTGCTTTTGTAACTCTGAATTATTTTTAATATTAAATCACTACGATGATGTTGTTACTACTCTTCATATGATTCGTTAATTAATCTTGTGTTATTCTTGCACCCCTACTAGGGAGGAAGGGCCCTCCTCTCTAGCAGGGACTGCAGTGGTAGAAGTAGTGTACATTCTTGTTTTGTTTATTGTCATACAGTTTTCTACTATTTCTATACAAATTGTGAATTATATCTGCTTCTGTCCCAGATTATATTATGTTGTTGCACCGATTTAATTAAATAGAACGATAGTGACCAGCTGGTGTAGTCATTAGTTAGTGTGTGGTGCGCCCTTACTCTAGTAGTTGCGAAGTGTGATTTCAATTATGTAGATTGTTTTCATTTCTACATGAATGATTTGATTTTTCAATTTGATTCAGTGACATCTTTTACTATTCTTTCTATTTTTCATTCTTGGCTATAGTGTATCGACAGAAATAATGTGAACTCCATTGAAACATCAAGACTTACCCTGGGTTGACAATTAAATGTTGCAGTCTCAGTCAATTAAGATTTATTAAAATAACACTACAATTATCCAAGCGCAGAATGCCCAGTTGGGGGCCACGGTTGCAGAAGCGTGTAGAATAGTGCCGAAGTTGCACATACCTGATGATGCACAACTAGAGACCAAAATCCAAATGCTAGTTGTAGGCATCCGTGATGTAAAGGTAGAGATGGTAAGAGTTCAATTTGAACTCAATATGAAAATCATGGAACTGGAACTCCCCCCGAGGTTAGGGAACAGTGCAAAGATTCCATCAAGGAAGGGATAACTATTGTCTATTTCGTGGTCATTGACTACACAACTTTGTTTGAATAGGCCATGGAAGTGGTGACAACCCTGCAGGAAGATCCTAACCTATATATATTGGGTACAGATATCTGCAAACTCCAGCAGTAGTACGACGAGGTTAGGGTGACGACATGCTCCATTGCTACAACATAGCGCCTCACCAAGTTGCAAGAGGGGAAGCAACTCCTTGTACAAGTGGAAGCAGTGCAGAAAAAAGAGGAAATGCTTAAGGCATGATTGGGTCCTTGGTTGTACGAATCCTACCAAGTATTAACCAAGATTCAGGAGAAGCTGATAAACTTGCAGGTCACACTAAAAAATATCAAGCTGGCTAACGAACGACCAGGTACAGAGTAACTAGTCAAACAAGTGAAGCAGGCAACCATGCAGAGCACGGCTGAAATAGAAGTTGTGCAGGTGGAGCTGGGGGATCTTCATAGCAAGATCATTATGCCACCCAAGTGACTCAAGGATGCGTCACGACCTTCTTGTTGGGGGCCTATTGGGATGGGATCCCGTGGATCAATTTTGGGGCAAAAGCCTAAGTTTTGATGTAAAATATGATGAAAATATGTAAAGTCTCTGTGAATTATGGATGCAGAGCGCATAGTTAGTTAGAAGTAAAAAAGTGTTTTTACCCTCATTTATGTAAAGTTGAGTTGGTTCTTGAGATCTACCCATTGTCCACGGACCATGGGATTGTATAAATAGGTGTGTCTTAGAGAGTCTAACAAATATCTAAGTCTTTTGTCTATGGGTACGACGGAAGGAATCTAGAGAGTTAGCACAGGAAAGTAAGTCTTAGAAGGGGGAAAGGCTCTACATCTGAGTGCGTAGAGGCCTAGTTCAGTGTCTGTAGTTGAGTGTCCGAACCCCTATAGTTGAGTGCATAGTGAAGTTTTGATTCTATAACCTTATATTGAATATCAATAAAGAAGAATGTTGGAGAAATTCCTGTGTTTTATTTCTGTACTTTTGTTATTTATGATTGTGATATATGTTGTAATGAATAATGTCCTTATGAAATAATGATGTATCGATGCATGAATTTACTGGATTCGTCTTTTTAACTGAACATAATTAATGTTAAGTGATTACGTGAAGATCATAACACTTTCAGTTAGGTTTATTGAACACCGGGGTACATCTAAGCACATAATGATATAAGAATAATCTAAGGTGCACGTAAGTAGCTAATTTGCCTGTTTAGGGTTCACAAAAGCCAGTCGTAGACCTTCACAGTGGTTTAGGGGCCAATTGAGGGAAATTACAGTGTTAAGCCTTAAGGGCTTCGAGATCTACGCAAAGGGAGATATAGGTCATAAAAAGACATCACACTGATATCTGGATACAGAAACTTGGTTCCAGCATCTTCCCATACTGCTTCAGGTGAGACTTCAGTCCACGCTATGCGGATTAATGCTGAAAGGGCCAGTAGTGTAGGGTTTTGTTTGGCGCAACTAAATCTAAGCCTGGGTCAGGACCCATTAAGCCAACAATTTCATAATGAATCACATAGGTGATTGTCCCTTGGACATATCAAATGATGTGTTTTGTAGCTTTCTAGTGTAACTCATATGGCTCTTGCATGTATTTTGAAACTTATCCTACAACAGATTAGAGATGAGGACGATAATGAGTGAGATAAAGAAGACTTTCCAAAATATGATGGTACAATATGCAATCAACCAATGGTGTGCCTTTGACATTCTCAAGGTTTATCATTGATAAGAGAGGTATGGTTGTTGTCTTGTAGTCACTCATGTCAAATCATGCCAAATGATCGTTAGCATACTTTGGTTCAGAAATGGAAATCCGATAACCATTTTGATTGACCTCTAGTCCAAGGAATAAATTTAGCAAGCCCATGTCTATAATGGAAAACTAGTTATGTAATGCAGTTTACTCTCAACAATGGTAGAAGCTGAACTACCTATTATCAAAGATCATCTACATAGATTATTATGATAAAAAAATAAATGTTGGAATTAGATTGGCAACGTACACAATTTTAAGATAACAAATAGGAATCCATCTTTGCATATCATGCTCTAGGTGCCTGCTTGAGGCCATAGAGAGACTTCTTTAATTTGCATACCAAAGATGAATTTTGTATGTATACATGCAGCTGCTTCATGTGGATTTCCTCCTTAATATCAACATGAATAAAATAATTATTCACATCCATATGATGCAGTTCCCATCCTCTTGTTGTTGCAATGTAAAGAGTTAGCCAAATGGAATCCATTTTTACCACTAGAGAAAAAGTCATTATAGTCAACACCATGTAGTTTTTGGAAGATTATTTTTCAACCAACCATGCCCTATGTTGACTAACTTGGCCATCTATTGTTTTCTTGTTCCGGTAAACCCACATGCACCTGAAAGGTTTACGACTGGAAGGTAGCGAAACTAGGTCCCAAGTCTAGTTCTCAATGAGAGAGTTGTACTCCTCATCCATAATTGCTTCACATTTAGGATGCCTAACTGCTTCTACATAAGTCTTTGGATCAAATGCATGCATGATATAAGTGTGCATGGGCATGCATCGCTCCATAGCTAAGAGTGCTTGTGGGGCTTCCTCCAATTTAGGAATAGTGGTAGGATAATCTAAGAGATTACTCATGGTTCACCATTTTTGTGTTGAAGGTGGTCGAGAATATTCCAAAATACATGAAGAAGCATTGTCTTTATGTTCAACATCTAGTGGTGCAACATGTGTCACAAGAAAAGGCTCATCTCAATTAGAATTCTGATCTGGAGTATGATCTGTATTCTCATAAATTAGTGGTGAGGAAAACTTTGTAACAAGTTCATCTGGTGGTGCATGCTAAACATCTTCTTCAAACTTTACACTCCTTTCGATAAATATCTCTTTAGTGTTTATATCAATCAATTTGTACCCTTTGACTTCATTAGAATATCCAAAAAACATCCATTCCTTGCTATGAGGCTCCAAATCCTTTCTCCTCTTTAGGAATGAGGGCCCATCATCGAGATCCATAATGCGGAAATGATTGACTTCAGGTTGCACTTCTGGCCAAGCCTCGAAAGGTGTTTTTCCTTTAATAGATTTATGAGGAGATATATTATGCATGTATGAAGCACAATTGATAGCTTTAACCGACAATTTTAATGGAAGGGATCTTGCATGCAACATGAAATTGCCCATCTCTTTTAAAGATCTATTCTTCCTCTCAGCTACACTATTTTTTTGTGGAGTGTAAGGAACTGTATGTTGCAACTACATGTCTGCCTCATTACAAATATTTTGTATATATTTGTTCACAAATTCCTTCCCATTATATATTCAGAGGATCTTGATGTGTTTTCTAGACTAATTTCATGCATGTGCTTTGAAAATATTTAGATGCTAAAAAAATTCAAACTTGAGTTTTAGGAAATAAACCCAAGTGAATCTTGTGTAATCATCTATAAATGACAATAAATATCTTTCTTTTCTCATTTAAGGTACTAGAAATAGATCCATCAGATCACTATGTACAAGCTCCAAAGGCAAAGAGTCTCTCAAAGCATGCCCCTTCTCAAACTTGTCTTGTGGATGCTTTCCAAGAGCACATCCATTACAAACACCATTTGAAAATTCAATGGAAAGGAGCCCTTTGACCATCCCTTGCTTTCTAAGTTGCTTATATATCTAAAATTTGAGTGTCCAAACCTCGTGCCAAATGCTACTTTCTTCATTTTCATGCATAAGTAGAAAAATAGAATTTGCGTGAGGAACAAATCTGAAAATGTATACAAACAAGATTGATCATTTACCTTTCCAGATGCAATCTTCAAGTTGGTTTTTATATCATAAACGCTCACAAAATCTGTAGTCAATTCTATTTCCTTATGGTGCCAGTCTATCTCATCTGATACACTAAAAGAACATTCTCAAAATATGCAAGACATTCTCAAAACTTCCATCTTTGAATTGCACTCTTCCTTGCGTAATTGCTTCAACTGCAGAATTGTTACTCATGAGAATAGGACATGAGTATGCATGTAGAGAAGAAAATGATTCCTTTGAATAAGTTGTATGATACAAAGCTCCTAAATCGATGACCCATTCTTGCAATGTAGAATGAAATGAAATCAAAGAATGACCATTATGCGTTGTTTTCTTATGGTTTTTCCTCTATATTCTTCTTGGCACTTTTTGGAATGTGATGACGAAGATTATTTTGCTGAAGAGTTTTTGCCATTAGATCAATAGTCTTCCACACACAAGAGGATTCAGAATGATAGCCTCTATTACAATAATGATACTTGGAGTTTCCTTTATTTCTCTTCTTACCCTTGGAGCTGGAAGAGTTATCTGGAGGTTTTGGATTTCCTCCTTTTCTTGGATCTAGATCTCTTTCCTTTCCTTTGCCTTTGGATAGTTGATTTGGTCTCGAATTGAAATTTCCTTTTTCATGCATACCAAGTGCATGTGCATTTGAAAACTTTAATGAACCCATCTTGATGAGCTTCTCCTATTCATGAATGAGAGACGTAATAAATGGATCAAATTTGAGAATTTTCCTTTTATTTCTAGGTTCAAGTGTAATTGTATGAAATGTAGAAACAAAAACAACATATTGAAGATCTAATTTAGACAAAATACAAAGGAAAAATTTACCTTATTGTTTGGATTTATCGATCCCGCAATTGTGTAATTGAAGAAGCAATGATTTGAATTTCGTAAAGAGATCTTGAATGTTCTCGAAGTTGTTTGGATGTAAGGAGTTTAACTCAATTTGGAGAATATGAGCTTGCATCTCATCCTACTTTCCAAATAAATTCTCCAAGTTTGTCTAGACTTGATTTGGAGTGGTGTATGTGTCCACAGGGAAACACAATATTGGAAATATGGTCAACAATAGAAGACCAAAAGCCTCACCCATACCATTGAAGTATTTGGATTTTTCAATGGCAGAATTGGGTTCAGCTTACATATCCATAATTATGTGATATAAACATTTTCCTATGAGGTGAAGCAAAATATTTGGATTCCATTGGCAATACTTATACAAAGAGAGAATAGCTAAAGATGGGAACTCCATTGTTTCACCTTGTGGTTTTAGCAACAACTATAGCAATTCCCTAATATTCTGATCTACAAATCAAATCTCCCAACAATTTCCAATTCTTGGAGCTTCAAACCTACAAAATATTATTCATGCACCTTCCCAAGACCCATGTAGCTCTGATACCATATGAAATTATTAGAGCACAGATAAATATGTAGCTTAAGAATACACAAACTTGCAATAATTGAAAAGATAAATTGGAGAAAGGAATGAATTTGATTACTCAATATTACTTTTAGAATCAATACATAAAGCAACTAAGTTAATCTTAGTTGTACATGTAATAACTAAGGTTAATTAAAACTAACTAAAGCTAATTGTGCTTTATGTTATGTTAATGTGCGCATGCACCACATGCAATCACTAGAGTTAACTAACTAAATCCAACTCCACACCACATGTAAGCACTAGATTTAACTAACGCTAACTAAGTGCACATCACATGCAAGAACTAGAGTTTAACTGAAGTTAATTAAGCCTAACTAAGTGCATGTACACCAATAATATTTGCTTGTCCTTGGTGAGAAGAGAAGGGATGCCATTGTGATATCTATGCCTCAACGAAGGAAATCCTAGATTAAGAAATTATGTCTTTCAAGGAAATTCTTTAGTTCACATTGATCACACATTTACGTTGCGTACTATCGATACCTCCACATCCATACACTGAGTGGGTATTGTTTTGATTTTAGTTTAATATTTTTTTCAGACTCGTCTTGTACTCTTCTATTATTGTTTTTGGGATGCTTTTGTAGTAGTTTGGTATGGGTTAATTCTAACTATCACCACTATAATCCCACATTTTCGTTGTGTTTCCACCTATAAGCCACTTAGGATTTGGAAAAAGACCTTGCAATCACATTTACTTTACATATTTATTAAATTGCAAAATAAACTATCTGTAAACTTTGAAGTACACCGAACTTTACTCGTGATTAATCAACATAATCAATTCATATGCTCTCGATTCAACATCAACCATGCACAATTAAATTATAGGTCACTTCATTTGTATAATTTCATGTCATACAACTGTTTCATTTTGATCCTAGTTGCATATTTGTTTCTAATTTAAGTAATGAATTCATATGAATTAAATGATTGTAGACATTTATATACATCAATCCATGGGAGGCATCAACACGCTTACCTCATGATACACCTCACATTAACAAGACTAAAAAATCATAAAAGTTAATTGATGTGTAAACTATCGTGGTTATTCTATTACACAATGGGTATTTCATTCGTCAAAACAAATTGGATAAAATTATACTTAAAAATTCGAAATATAGAAATATGAGAATTCATTTCTTTTTAGATTTTTGGATCTATAAATTATTTTGTTATTTCAATGCATGCAAATTATAATTATGCAAAAAAATGGAGAGAAAGAAAATGAAAACCCTCAAACCATAATTGACACAAGATATAACATGGGAAACCCGTTCTAGAGAAAACCCAACTAGAAGTTGAGATCGCTATGCTCATTTTCTCTTTAAAAAATGATTGTGGGTAAAAAGATGTAAATTTGTGGCCTTATACAGTATACAAACTTTGTTTGTGTTCTCTCTCCCTATCCCTCTCAATTACTCTACTCTTCTAGGGTACAAATGCAGAAAAAAATGGAATCCCTATTCCTCCTAGTGGTCTGGTTATAACACAACCCGATAGACTACTACTAGTTAGGATTGACTCCCTTGACTCTTAAGAAAAGCTACAATATAAACTATTTTAGAGTCTTATTCATCATGATCACATGGATAACTCCTTTGTCTTTACTAGTTGGGGATGATGTGACACCCTCTTGAATTATGATAGCCAAAATAGGAAGGTCAACTTCTAAGGCATAAATTTTGTGTATGGAGTTCAATTGATGAGATTCTTACACTATTGAAAATGTTTATTGATGTGGAACATGAGGAAAAGATGGGACACTAAAATGACGATGTTTTACCTACAAAAATGATGTTTTATGCCTCAAAATGATTCCAAAATGTTTTGAACCCCAATTTTTCAAACACAATCTCACTCGTAAAAATGGTCCTTTGAGTTGATTCCTCCACCTTTTCCATTATGAAAGAATTGAGATAGACGATAAGAAATATAGTGATCCAATACAATCCTTTAACTTAATGACAAATTTCTTTTAAATTATTATCATTAGTAATTATAAAAAGAGTTAATATCTGATTTAAAGATATATACATTTAATAAAATTTTGTAACAAGATTTGGAGTCGTTGAGGTTCACCATCATGGAAATTCTTCTTGATAGCATGCACCTTTGGTGGCCTTATCATTAAAGTAGGACTTTATCTCCTAGTTATGCAGCGACTGCGTATCTACTCATTTTTACACTACTTCCTCTGACCTTCTTGATTTCTATTTACCATGTTCGAATTCAAAAGACGAGGCTTGGGCCTTTAATTCTCAAATCACTTAAAATGACTTTGGTACCCTCTATCCTACTATCCTCTTCTTTTGGTCCAAATTTATTTTATAACGACAATTTATCTCTTATGAGGCCAAATAAACTAAACCACTTTTTAATAATGCCCCTTTATTTTCAATTCGCAGGCATGATACCACCCACACTATGGTCGTATTCCCTTTGAGCACCTATTGCTATAGCGTGTCTATAGAATACCCCACCAAAGAGGTCGAGATGATTTTCCCAGTACCACCCACACTATGGTCGTATTCCCTTTGAGCACCTATTGCTATAGCCCGCGATGAAGTGTATATATATATATATATATCGAATACCCCACCAAAGAGGTCGAGATGATTTTCCCACTGTAAATAAGATTTAAATGCAATCCGACTCTACCCAAGGTCGACGTCTATGCCTATTCCTCTTTTTCGTGTGGCTAATTTAGTGGTTTTCGATGAAACGAAAACCACTCCCGCTTTAAATATTTTTACTGACTCCAATTCATAGGCCGAAATTGGTAGTAGGACTGGTGAGAGGGAGTTCGAAAGCACCTTAAAGGTCAGAGGTAGGGTTAAAACATGCCACACAACAAATATACCAAGGGTCGACTTAGTTTGGATCTGACCTTGTAGTTTTGATTGGAGGTTGGGATCGGAATTCGTGGTCGTACTTTTTATTCCACAGAGAATCTTTTATGCTATCGTTGTGACTGCTTTCACAACAGGCATCCCTTTGAAATTTGCATTGTTATCAAAATTTTGGAATGGCAGTTTTGTTCGATCCTTCAACGCAAAATTAGGGCCCTTCCTATGCAGGGTCCTACCACGCTCTGCGATTGGAATAGAAACTTGCAACAAGCCAAACCAGAGCACGGACCTAAGAGAGTGCTTGAAACTTATGAAACTAATGCAGAAATCCCTTATAAATCTCAACCAACATAGACCTTTACAAAGATGTACTTCAAGTAGTCTCCTCCTCCAAATGTTAAAAAAATACAGTCGTCGCCTATATATTAAGTACGCCATAGCACCAAGGATTTGAGCCTTTCATGCTCAATTGAAATTGAAGATTCGATTTTTGCCTTTCACTCAAAACTCATGATTTCATAGAAAATCTCCAACAAAGAGTAGGAGGTCATCAAATTAACAAACATTCAATAATTTAATTGCTCACCCACACATTCTCACCGCGTAATACAAAAGTATCAGCCTATTAATGGTGCCACCGTCCAATGACACTACAAGTAAATATGAATATTTGTCTCCTTGTTGCAGAAACACGCTTCCATCACGACAAGACTTGAGCGTACATATAGACAGGAAGTTTCTCACCGCGTAATACAAAAGTATCAGCCTATTAATGGTGCCACCGTCCAATGACACTACAAGTAAATATGAATATTTGTCTCCTTGTTGCAGAAACACGCTTCCATCACGACAAGACTTGAGCGTACATATAGACAGGAAGTTGAACAAAATGATATGATAAAAATTCCATGAACTTTAGGAAGAATATTTAGGGAGGAAGTGGTTCGGAAAGAGCTAATCAGCCATATATTGGGTATTTAATGCCCTCATAGTAGCACGCGACTTAACGAGATAATATAGGAGCGGGCAAATTTGGCATTAAATAATATTTGCCCGCTCCCGTATTATCGGGCTAAGTTGCGAGCTGCTCTGAAGACATTAAATACCCAATATATGGCTGGTTAGCTCCAGCCGGTTCCTGAAAAGCGAACTTCTTGACTGATTCTTCTCCGTTACGAAAAAACATAATTCCTCTATTATATGAAGAGCCCCACCTTAACTAAGTGTACAAATACAATTCCCATTAATGGGAAATTATCTTTCCAAGACAAGAAACTACACACATGTCAAGAACTACGTAAGAGTTACGATAAACACCTCTCAATATTTACAAAGGCCCATTTGGCGTAAATTTCAACTAATTCAAAAAAAAAAACCTAATAGTCCACATTCCTCTAGAATCACGACAGTTGGCCCTATTACAAGATCTTCTAATAAAGTGAAAAAAAAATTCCTCGAATTTACATGTCTTCTTTTAGGGCCTTGAACAAAATGGTACAAATGGTATTGATGCCCATGCATTAAATACCATGCGTGAAAATATTTTGATCCCGTGGTGAAAGAATTAAACCCCCCAGGATTCCAAATGAAAAGTAGTTGTTGTTCATATGCACAATTGCCTTGTGATTCCGATGCTTGCTTCAATCTATTAGAGTTGCACACATAATTATGCAATATTCCACTTATGTTGCTAGGAAATATTTCAGTGTTTGTTGTACTTGGTAGATGTTTTCCAAATTTTTTTGTACACTTCTATGGGTACTTTTTGCATCAACGTCGTCATGTTTTTGAATTCGTCTTCCAACTTGGTCTTACTTTCATCTTCTTCTAGTTCATGTTTTACATGTTGGAAGTCAATCATTTGATTCACGAACTTCTCATCCAGAAATTTCAGCTTCACTAACAACTTTAAAGTATCTTCATCACCCTTCATGAGAAACTCATTTAAATATTTCTCTTTATCTTTATCAATTTCCTTCTAAAGGTCTTTCAAATCCATTTTAATCTTTTTCAATTGACCATCAACATCTTCACTTATATACTCGTCCTTATTTACATCCAGCATGGTCTCTTCTTGCATTGGAGGAGAGAAATTTATCACTCCTAACCTCTACTTTTGAATAATAGTCTAATCTTATATTGGGGACTTCCTTTCATCCATCAACCCAACTTGGTTTTCCTTGGGCAACTCAATACCTGCATTAACATTAATTGTCAATTTCAAAAACATAACACTTCTCAAACCCTTTTGTTGCTTCCATCAAGACTTCTCCCTTATGTGTTAAGGTATTCTTCTATGGTCTGTAGGAGGCAATATTGCACCCTGATTCATTTCAACACAATTTGAATTATGTCTCTCTTGAGTTATTTGGGAAACCAGGCTTTCATCCACAATCTTTATGACAAATTCAAGGGGTTTGTAATAGCCCTGGTAAGAATTCCATGTAAATAAAGTTAATAAAGGAAAAATAATAACCAAGATTATGGGACACGTATTCCAATATGAATGTTGGGAAAAACATCCTAGTGTGGGTGTTCATTTGGTTTATTAAGGCTAAGGAAATTAGAAAAGGAAATGGCAAAGGCTTTAGAAAGGAAAAATGACAGTTTTGGAAATTTATTTATGAAAACAATGGGAATTAGGAGAAAAGGAAGGTGAAAAGTAACAGGCTGCATGTGAGAAGGAAAATGAATGAAAATAATGGAATATTGAAGAAAATAGAGGCCTCATTAATAAAAAGGCTTATGAGGATTAGTTGGTACCTTTTTATTAGTTCAATTTTGGAGCCCCCTCTCTCTCTCACTTTTGGACACTTACATTTTTCTTAGAGCACACTAGAATTGGATCAAGGAAAGGAAAGGAAGGACCAAGAAGGAAAAGGGGGGAAAAGATCAACCAAGGAAGAGAAAAATCTAGCAACTACAATGAGATTATTTGCAAGTATTGATTTTCATTTGTGATTCCCTTGCTAGTTTTACCATGCATGGTACATTCATGTGTGTGTTTGGTTATCTTGTTATCATTGTCATGGGTTTCGCTACGTGTGACAATGTTCTTCAGCCTTGCCTTTCCATTTCCGAATAACCATGGTGTGATGGGTTCTCTTGTATTTGGTTGAGATGGATTTCCGAATGGTTTCGAAATTGAATGAGGTGGTCTCTGAAAGAAGAAACAGAAGGTGAGATTGCAGTAAAGCCAAATTTTGTGTGCCTGGGTGGGCCTAGGAATCCTCAACCAGTGAATGGCGGGATATAAAGTAAAGCCTATAGGTGTGTGCCCTCAATCAAGCCTAGGAACCCTTGACCGGTGAATGGAGGGATATATAGTAACACCTAGAGGGTGGATTCTTAATTAGGCCTAGGAATCCTCGACCATTGTATGGCGAGATATACGGTAAAACCTAGAGACTAGGAGACAAGAAAATTCCTCACATTGTAAGTAGATAAATCTGATGGCATCCATGCTTGTTTAGGGCCTAGTGATCTAGTGGGGATTGTGGTAAAGTCTGAGGAAACCTGGTTTGGTTTGGTTTTAAGTCCCACATTCACACTTGGTATATGGCACAAGGGTGATTGGATGAAAGAAAGTTTTGGTTCAACCAATCTATGGTCGGTTGTTTTGTGGAAGTCCCAACTATGGTTAGATTTTTCATTCATTAATAATATCTTCTTCTCCTTGGTATTTCATGTGTAAATGTACTGGTTTATATGTGATTCTTATGGTTGTTATATCCTTGTTTCTTTTGTTGGTTATATGTTGGTTATGAGTATGTTTTATGACACACTTAGTGTATGTCTCTCATCATGTTTTCATTTGAAAATGATTGTACAATGAATATATGACCAATGTATGATAATGTAGCTATTCTCATAAGGCAACAATGCTTTTTTACAATCTTAGGTAAGTATGAGACCTCTATGCTAAGATTTGTTGTTACGACCTGTAGATTACATATTTGTAAAATGTTTGACCAAATGCCTATCATGGATAGTAGGGGTACAGTCAAGTCATGGATAAATTGTTTTCATTAATACCTTTGTTCCAATGTCATTTATCATTTCAGGAAGTTTCATGAAGTTCTGGGTAGTGGCCTTAAACTGGCCCTAAAAAAGTGGCACAAAATCTAGGTTCACTAGCTCACAACTAGTTGAAAAGGTCCACAATCACTGGTATGCCTTTTTGTGGAAGGCCTCAGTCATATGCATGGAAGCTCATGGGAGCGAATGAGCATCCAGATTAATGAAATGTCAAGTTATCTCAGGGGTTGGTCACCTGGAAAGGTTGGATGGATCTTTAAGGTTCTGTAGCATGTGTGGAAGGTCATATTGGTTTGGCTTTGTCAGTTCCACATCCTTAACTATACATGGGGTTTCAAATCACATCATAGTAGCCTCTCAGCACATGTTTACCCCAACAAACTAGCTAAATTAGGTAAATGAGGGAGGAGGGTGTTACAGAGTGATATTAGAGCATGGTTCACCGCTTGGACTGGATGGGTAGCGTGTTGGTCATGTATTCATGTCGGTTGCATATATGTGTTCTTCATGCTTCTAGTTTATGTACTATTGTGTATGCATGGTGGTGGTCATGGTTGCATTAGTGTTGCCATGTAAAAGTAGATGGTGTATTGTTGGATGTGGCTGTCATGAGTGTATGTCGGTTATGCATTGGTTATGCATATCAATGCTTATATATTGTTATGCATACATTGATATGGTTGTTTTTGTCATTCATGAGATCATGGTATGTGATTGGTATGATCAGGCATTGATAATTTGATAGTGGTTAAACTGATTTTATATGCTCATGTGATTATGATTATACATGTATTGTGTTGATTTGGTTGATCTTGCAGATGATATATCCTCCATTAAACTATACTGAGGTATGTTTATTATGGTATGTTTTGGTTTAAGCTGACATGGTATACTTGTAGGAAGAAGATCAAATATGAGTAGAAATATGGTAGACTAGAGTTCATGAGATTCTCCCTATGGGTTAGATGAGCAGTGTGGTGGTGGGTATTATTTTGACTTAGCAGACACATTAAGAAGTTTGAAGGTATAAATAAGGAGTTCCAAGGTAGATAATGATAGTATCATTCAGGTATAGGAGAAACAAGTAGAATTTAATGCAGTCATCATTCAAAGTTTGTTAGCATTACAGACATAGGTACCGCTTAGGATCAACCATGGGCAGGAGTACAAGACAAATGAGGCATATGGAAGTAGATTTCATGGTGGGCATAGGTCAGATAAAGATGACACAATTAGAGATGGAAGGCTCTAGGATACTCTAGATAGGATATGCGATGGACATATATTCTATTTTGGTTCTCGTTCTCATTCTGATGGACACTATCATCGTCATCATTATCATCTTTACAAGAGGAGTGACAGGGGATATTTTCTAGACGAGTTCAACACAACAAATCCACCTACCTTTCATGGGATTTGAAGAAGTTGGGGGATGCAGAAGCATGACTACTTGGGATGAAGACATTATTTGGGTTTCATGAATACATAGAAAATATGAAGGCTAGAATAACTATCTTCAGCCTCAAAGGGAAAGAAAACATTTCGTGGGAATATGTGAACGAGTTTACAGACATCACAATAGAAGAGTTAAGTTGGTGTGAATTCAAGATACTTTTTAGGAATAAGTACTTGTAAGAGGGGTACTACGACAACAAAGCCAAGTAATTTTATGAGCTAAAGATGGGATCAATGACAGATGAGGAGTATATGACCAAGTTCTTGGAGCTATTGAAGTATTTACGCATTAAGTTAGAGGAAATTTACAAGACAACTTTCAAGACCAGGAATGGGAATTATGAGTTTGTTATAGTTCCATTTGGTTTGACTAATGCTCCAACTAATTTCACGTGCTTTATGAATAGTGTATTGCATCCTTATCTAGACATGTTTGTTATTGTATTCATTAATGCCATATTGATATATTCTAAAAATGAGGAAGAGCATGTAGATCACATAGCAACGTTGTTGAGGTTACTGAGAGAACAACAGT
This sequence comes from Pinus tabuliformis, assembly GCA_031772625.1. Lineage (NCBI taxonomy): Eukaryota > Viridiplantae > Streptophyta > Pinopsida > Pinales > Pinaceae > Pinus > Pinus tabuliformis. Next base: position 1,987,617,620 of record CM062817.1, read on the forward strand.
TATATGCCAAGCTTAGCAAATGTAGTTTCTTTCATCTAGAGGTACATTAATTCAGACATGTTATTTCCAAGGAAGGTATAACAATGGATCTAGAGAAGATAAGGGCTATCATGGAGTGGGAAGCTCCTAGAAAGTTGGATGAGGTAAGATCATTTATGGGGATAGCATGATATTATAGGAGGTACATCATGAAATTCTCTCCCATTGAATATCCTATTACGTCATTGCAAAGGAAAGGTAAGAAATTTGAATGGACAGAGGAATGTGCAACTAGTTTTGAGCAATTGAAGTAGTTGTTGACAAATGATCCAATGTTAAATATTGCAGATCCAGAAAAAGTGTTTGTGGTGTGCACTGACGCTTGCAAGAGAATACTTGGTGGAGACTTGATATAGAAAGGACAGGTAGTACGTGATGAGTCACAAAAACTGAATGAGCATGAGCCGAATTATCTACCACATGATCTTAAGTTGGTAGTGATCATCCACATATTGAAGATGTAGATGCACTATTTTCTTGGTAGGAGGTTTTTATTCATGATCAATCATAGTGGATTGATGCATCTATTTGACCACCCAAATCTGAATGTTAGGTAAGCTAGATGGTTGGTTATGATTAGTGAGTTTGACTTTGAGATCCGATACATCAAGGGTAAGGAGAATAGGGTTGCAGATCCTCTTAGTAGGAGGGTACAAGTGAATCACATAGTAGTTATAAGTTCTTATGGGACATACTTATATGATCATATCTTACATGAATGACAACATGATGTCAAGTACATGGAGCTTATGCACAGGGTATAGAAGGGTGCGAGTGGTCAAGATGTGGACTATCATCTTCTAATTGATGGTTTGTTTAGATTTACGGACATGATATATGTGTCTAATGATAGTTAGCTCAGGAAGACTATCTTGCGAGAGTTTCATGCAAAATCATATTCAAGGTACCTAGGATACTAGAAGGCATTGACAGTAGTGAAGAAGTTTTATCATTGGCTGAATCTAAAGAAGTAAGTGGCAGAGTTTGTGGCTATATGTTTGGAATGTTACCAGGTGAAATCTGAATGTAAGCATACAGGTGGACTACTACAACCAATTCTGATTCCAAAGTGGAAGTGGAAGGTAATTTCCATGGATTTCATGACAAGTTTGCTGAGGACATATGAATAGCATGATTCCATCAAGGTTGTAGAGAGGTTGATAAAGGTATCACACTTCATTTTAGTAAAACATGTGTATTCAACTAGTGATGTGGCATCATCAAAGATGTAGTGAGGCTACATGTTGTTCCAAGGATGATTGTGTGAGAGAGGGATGCTAAGTTCACTTCCAAATTTTGGAGGGATATATTTGGAGGTTTGGGGATAGAGTTGGCCTTTAGCGCAGCTTATCATCTACAGAGAGATGGAAAGACAAAGAGGGTCAACAAGATTTTAGAGGATAAATTGAGGATGCATGTGATGTATCAATAGAGGATGTTGAAAATGGCAACAAGAAAATCTTGATTTAATTTTTCCTTGAATTAAATTAGGAGAAAATTGTAATTCCACATCACAAGGTAACTTGTAAGAATTAACTAAGTTAATTTCACTTAGTTGGCTCAGTTAATTTGAGTTGAGGGCCTAACTTGAGTCATCTAGAGTGGTTGCTAAATTTTAGCAGCCTACGTTGAGCTTAATTTGAGGTGTAATAATTTAATTCAGTTGAACTAAGTTAAACTCAGTTAAACTAGTTCCAACTATTGGAGGAATTATTAGGAGGTATATTAGTGGGGTTCAACTTTAGTGTTCAACCAGTTGACTAATAAATCAGGCATAAGTAACTCATTCATCCTTGAAATTCAAGTTACCTAGTTGACGTTAGAGTTAAAGGGAAGTGTATTATTAGTTGTATAATTTTCCGAGTTGTACACATGGTGCAGGCAGTCAGAGAAGGGCCTATAGAGATTGCAAAATTCAAGATGGGGATTTCCATAATTAATAGGGGGCCAATTCCTTGAGAAAAAATACAAGGAAATATGAGCTTGGAAGGCATCAGAATTGGCTAAGTATTGGCCAAAGTTAGCTTGTGAAGTAGTGAGATAGGTTATATTTGTGCAGAGATTATTTAAGTTGAATAAGAATTGAATTTTATTCTCTATTTATTCTAATCTAATGCAATATATAGATAGGAAGGGGTTTTGAGAATAATCATCCCCCTTAGATAAATCTTTGAGAATATATGATTGAATCCTGTCTCATGTTTATGTTGTGATTTGTCGACCAATTAATTGTTTCCGCTGATGAGTAGAGTAGATTCAAGGCCTTTTAGAAAATTACATAAGTAGTTTGAATCTATAAAGAATTTCTACATGGTGTTAGATCTATAATGATAGTAGCCAAGAGAATCCAAATTTCATGTAAGAGGTTCGAATTACAAGATCAGTCTTGCACATTTTCTCGAGAACTGAGAGGATGAATTCCACCAGACTCAAGCTCGAGTATTCTCTGGAAGGAACCACAAACATTGTGGCATGGAAGATCCATATGGAGGTGTATTAGATGATAACAGGCTACTATATTACATCAAGGCATATGTAGTTAAACCCCTAGCAGCTGATGCCCAGGATCTTGCTCAGTGGAAGAATAATGTGGCTAAAATGAGGAGGATCATAGTAGAGGGAGTTCGAGATCATATTGTCTTGAATCTCCATGGGAAAGAAACTCCATTCGTGATGTGGAAAACACTCACCGATTTTTTTTAGAAGAATAGGGACAACATGAAGCTGGCAGTGAAGGAAAAGCTTTGTAGCATCAATATGCAAAAGAATGATACAATTCCGTAGTACTTGAGCAAGTTCACAAAGTGTCATGATGAACTTAGCGCCATCAGTGTGACTATCCCTAAAGAATATTTGGCAGCTCTAGCTCCTTTTGGGTCTTCCCAAGAGATGGCATAGTTATCAATTTTTTGTGAATGGTAGAGAGAAACTACCGAGTTGGGAGCGGTTATGGTCTGATCTAGTGCAAGAAGAAATAAGGTGGGACAACCAAGATGGGACCTCATCCGAGGAAGAGGAATAGGACCTTCCATTAATTGGAAAAGGAAATAAAGACAAAATAAAAAAGTGCCAAGGCGAGGAAATGTCCACAAGGTGAGGAAGTTATTTCACTGTCATGAATTTGGGCACCATGCCACAAAATGTCCACAAAAGAAGGAAAGAAGGAAAAAACATGCAGTAGCAACAGGAGGTGAAGCTCTACCTTCATAATTCCAGCTTGATTTTACTCTTGTTGCATGCATTGAAAGCACAATAATGGGAAGCATATGGTATCTCCACAATGATGCCTTGTTCCATACGATGGGGAATATATATCTCTTCAGTGACTTGGAGGAGAAAGATCTCAAGCAAAAGTTACATTGAGTTTGGAGATGACAGGAGGTATAGCATGACTAGTATTAGTACAATTATTTTTCATAGGGAGCCTGGATCCTCTATTAGACTCAAGGATGTGATGTTTTTTTTGTTTCTAAAGAAGAACCTTGTTTCCATCGCGGTATTGGAAGACAGTGGGTACGCTGCGATATTTAGAAAAGGAAAGGTTTTCATTAGACACATCGCCACAGGACAGGTGAAGAAGATCAATGTGAAATTCAAGAACTTATATGCACTTGAGGTTGAAGATGCATGTAAATCTTTGAAGAGAAAGGAAAAGGTTAGAGATTTGGTGGTTGAGAGGGAGCATAATTTACCTCTCAAAATGGACCCTCAAAAGTAGCCTTAAGAAGTTGTGGAGAAACCAAAAATGGAGAAGCAAAGAGGAGACAGAGCGGAAAATTCCACTCAAGAAGAGACCTCCAGTAGGGTGAGATTTCAAGCTAAGTGGGAATTGGTAACACATATAGCCATACCTCTAGGTGTGAGGTGGGCTGATATGAAGAAATATTCTTAAGAGTTGAAGAAATTTGGGCAGGATCCATTGAGGTGTTTTTATCTCATGGATCATTACCTTGTTATGGCCCATGAGGGCCCACAATATTTAGCAGCAAGAGGATCAATGTCAGTAAGATAATGAAGAGTGCATAGTAGTGTTGAAAATAGAGGAGGAGGCTCAATATTAGAGGTAGAAACAACACAATTTTCTTAGTAGACAGTTGCAAATTGATTCAATGATTTTTATTTTTTTATTTTTTGTTCTTAGTTGAAGATGTTTTAGTAACAACAACAACAATGAGAGGTGTTGCATGTTGTAAATTCCAAAGGTGTTGGATTGGCGTAGATGTGAATCCCTTTCTTGTTGAGAGGGAGTGTCAAAAATGGAAACAAGAAAATCCTGATTTAATTTTCCCTTGAATTAAACTAGGAGAAAATTGCAATTCCACATCACAAGACAACTTGTATGAGTTAACTAAGTTAGTTTCACTTAGTTGGATCAATTAATTTGAGTTGAAGGCCTAACTTGAGTCATGTAGACTGGCTCCTAAAGTTTATGAGCCTAGATTTAACTTAATTTGACTTGTAATAATTTAATTCAGTTAAACTGAGTGAACGTTAGTTAAACTAACTCTAACAGTTGGAGGAACTATTAGGAGGTCTAGAAGTGGGATGTAGCTTCAGTGTTCAACCATTTATTTGATAAATCAGTGATAATTAACTCATGGATGCATGAAATTCGAGTTACCTAGTTGAGATTGATTTTCAAGTGCAGTGCACTATCAATTGTATAATTTTCTAAGTTGTATAGGTGGTGCATGTAGTCAGAGAAAGACCTATAGATATTGTGAAATTCAGGATGGGGATTTCACTAATTAATAGGGGGATAATTCCTTGAAAACCATTGCAAGGCAATAGGAGCTTGGAAAGTAGAAGAATTTGCTAAGTATTGGCGAGAGTCATCTTGTGAAGTAGTGAGATAGACTATACTTGTGCATAGATTCTTTAGGTTGAATAAGCATTGGATTTTTTTCTCTATTTTTTCTTATCTAATGCAGCATATAGATATGAAGGGGTTTTCAGAATAAATAATTACCCTTAGATAAATCTTTGAGTATATGTGATTCAATCTTATTTCATGTTTATGTTGTGATTTCTTGATCGATTAATTTTTTCTAGTGATGAGTAGAGTAGACTCAAGTCTTTTATTTTAGCAAATTACATAAGAAGTTTGAATCTACAAGGAATTTCTACAAAGGATATAGGAGGAATACCTTCAATTGGTTGAGTTTGATTATAACAATGGGTATTAGGAGTCACTTAGGATGAGTTTGTTTGAGGCACTATGATCCAGATCTATTCAACTACCAGAATTAACCAATACCTTTGAGTTTCGTGATGTTAGCATAATTGCATATGAAAGAGTATGAAAAGCCACATGTGCATACTATAAAGAAGATGAAACATAATGAAAACCATCAAATCATAGGACACAAACACATTGATAACGAAGTTCACCCAGTGTGGGTTACATCTCTGGGCCCTGGTGTCAAGAGTGGGGAGGCCACTTCATTAAATGTTGCAACATGATGATGAGTACATGGTACATTCTTTGTCATTATAAGGATAAATTCCATCAACTAGAGTGGCATGTCTCTCCACAAGACTTTCTCAAGAACTCTCACTCATATGGGAAAATTCCCTCAACAAGAGTGGCATGTCTCTCCATGAGACGTCCTCCTATAGGAACTCTCACTGATACGTTCCCTCCTTCAGCATGAAAATATAATAAATTCTCACATGCCATGGCATACAAGGATCCCCCAATATAATGGTAATAGGGATCTCAACAATGAAAACATCCTCTCAACAAATCAAAAGAAAGACATGGCATACCTGCATAATATACATCCACTTTCAAGGATGGCTTGAAAATGAAAAGCGCAACTAATGAAATGGACCGCACCATTGAATGTAAAACTTCGGTTCTTATATAAATTTTTTGAGAGGATATATCAATGAGGTCGTTGGGCCAATGGTTAAATACGACGCTTGGTTGGAGGCGGGTCGGGTTCCAACCCACGGCCTACTTGTCGGCTTACATTTTTGTCGTGTTATTTTATAATAACTGTTGGTGGAATTCATTTTTTTGGCACGACAGCTTGGTAAATGTGGTTGGTTATGGTATGGTGTGTTATGAAGTAGGGTTTCCCATGGAGCAGGTAGACAAATGGCTGGGCAAGTTCAATCCATGCTGGCCCCGATGGTTGTGGCTGAAGTTTGGACATATATAGTGAAATATGTGTTGTTGGGGGGGTGGTGAGTCTGTGAATGGCTTCCCGGCCCCCAATATATTTTAACATATAGTGATTTTGGAGCTCGTGGAGGTGGCAACGTGCCAACCCATATATATATCTATATATATATATATATATATATATATATATATATATATATATATATATATATATATATATATATATATATATATATATATATATATATATATATATATATATATTAAATTTAAACATTTTTGTTCAAAAAATTTTGACTGGATTTTTGGGGTTACCAAGCTTTTTAAGTAGTCAATTGATTTTCATATTCAGATTGCCATAATTCATGCAATGGGATTCTAAGAAATTGTTGCCTCGTTAGTGACTACCACTTGGCTTAGTTTGACCAAAATGTTGACCACATATATCTTGAGCATACAAACTCGGATTTGAGTGTCGTTCATGCCATGGGAATCAATACAATGAGAACTACAATTTGGTCATAGTTTCACTTCAATTTGTTAATTTTTATTTTTTATTTTCTTTTAGCCCTCTTTGACTTCAGAGTGTCTCTAAAGCCACCTAAATAATTCCTCAAACCTGAGGAGCTTTTGGTCCTCCAAAAGCATGAACATCATCTGCAACTGCTATGTTACATTTCCTCCACAACAAGTGTCCTGATAGGTCACACTTCCTTCTCCTTCTCCCTTGTCCTTCGGAGCCATAAGTGATAAACTAACACATGCATCCTTGACAAACCTGTAGTACAATATTTACAAACTACATACATGACCAATCATGACCCAAACATCGCCATACATGCCAAGAGTTTATAACACACACTTGTGGTCAATTTTACATCATAATAGAACCGAACACCCCAGCTATGAATAATAGGGCCAAAAAATCATCATTTCTTTAATACGTGATGGAAAGCACATCATCAATTTTACAATTATTCGAAACACGTGATCTAAAAGATGTGGCCATGACAAGCTACCATATCTAGTAAAATAATCTATTACTCTACAAAGTGAACCACCATGAATGTGGCGGATTTTCTTGTTGAACACCTTCACCAGTTGGTTTATGCATGGGTGCTTCGTCCTTGAGATGTTGCTCTAGATGGAGCGTCCAACGCATGGCTCTTTGATTTCCACCTCTGTTGCAATGACAGAAAAATGTCTTCTTCCTCCAAACCTATTTAACCTTCTTCCTTCCCTGGTGTGGAGAAGGCCTTTCACACCTCATCTTCTTTCTTGGTTCCATTCTCTTCAAGCACTCAACAACCACATGGTTATGCAAACGACAAAAACTACATGGTTTTCTACACCATGATTTATGCTCATTATTAACACGATTGTAATCAAAATGAAATTTATAACACTGAGACTATTTATACATCTCTTGATTGTCTCTGGTGCGATGTTGGCGATGAGAGATTTCCTTATCTCTTCCTCTACAACGTGCATTGTCATGGGAAGATTGTGATGTGTTCCAGTTATCCTCTTTCCCAGATAATGTCTTAGAAGCTTTTGATACCTTTGAGCACTCTCCTTTAGTGTATCAAAAACCTACAAACCAAGGTCTTGGTACAACCTCCAATGGTTGAGTCATTCCTTGGCCATTAACACCAAGTTCTCCTCCTTTATACTCCATCTTGGTAAGCAGTGTTGAGTCAGATTTTTCTCAATTTTTTATAGCCTCCTAAGACCTTGCTGACACCTTTTTGAACTCTTTTTGACTCCTAACTACTCCCATTTCACCTATATTACCTAAGTTTTGACCAAAAGGGTGTTGTGTGCTTACGGTACACAAATCATCTTAAAAAGTATTATTTTACTTTGTTCTTAATTGTTTCTTGAAGTCAATAGTTTCCTAATCGAATTATCAAGTTTGAATGATCGAAATGTTATGTAGATTAATCATGATTTGAATTAGCTCTGTGATTTCCTATAGACAGCCATGGTCGCCAATTTCTTGCAGACACTCTGCGATTTCCTATAGATGCGGATTTCCTGTAACCACTGACATTTCCTGCAGTAGAATCAGTGGTTGGATATGTTCTGCTTTGTTTCAAGAAGAATGAGAACATGGGTTTTATGAGGAAATCCACCTACATAAACTCTTTCCAATTGGCTACCTCGAATTCATCATTGAAACCACCCAGATCTTCAGTCCTCTTCTTGATGCCCGTATTGGGAAGAAGATCCACCAATGCAACGAAATTAGTTTGATCCATTCTTTCAGTCATGGATCAAACTCAACAGAGTTATTTTGTCATTATGTTGAGTTACTGATAAAAATTAGTTACATTATAGTAGTTTTCCTAATTCAGGCAAACATATACCTTTGAACTTGTATAAATTTCATTATGTTTCATTTACAAGGGGGTTGGTTGGTCGAAGATTTCAGACTTGTACATCTCTGTAACACTTTTCAAATTAATAGAAAGTTATATGTTCCGTTGTTCTCCTTCTATAAACTCCTTTAACAGTAGAGGGGTTGTGAGTAAGGGAGGGACCCGTTTGCTCACAACTCCATTACTTACAGTATTTTTATTTCTTTCGATTATTTTTATTCATCAATAAGTTATTTTCAAAGCTAGTGTTTATCTCTTCTAAATTTTAGCAACAGATGTGAAATGGTTGGATGAAGAAGTTTATTTGATAAATGTGTTTGGAATCATTTAGTTAGGTTCTAGCTTCTTGATTTTTATGATTGTTTGTTTGGTGTTTTATCTTTTCTGATCAACATCAGCAATATCAAGAGGTGTAGAGGGATCATTGGATCCACTCAATAGCCTTTGCGTCCAAGTGTTGATGCAGAAAAGAGACATTAGAGCTATGTGTATGATTGGTTTAATTAGAAAGCACTTAAGGTATTAGCATGAATATATTTTGCACAACATATCATAAGTTTACCTACCTTGGTTAATAATTTATGTCTGTCAAATTATAAGTCTATAATTTTCCCACACATTTTGGCATTGTTGACATGGAGGTTCTATGGGATGATACGGAAAGTGTTTTAGTATGATTTTTTTTTTAAAGTTTTTTAGGACTAGGGGAGTCAAAGTGGTAAGATGTGGGGTAAGGCCTATGCACCTGTAGAGATCAAAACTAGCCAAAGCCATGTCCTGGTTGTTTGGTAAGTATAAGTTTTGAATCATTTTTAGGGGCCAATATAAATTTGCAAGAATTTTTGGTGCTGGTGTGAGAACCACTTCGTTCACTAATAAACTAGCAGGGAAAAACAAGTTTGCAAAGAACAAAGGGTAATCTAAACCAAGGACTTGTAGTTCTGAACAAGGATTGAAAACTAATCCTAAATAGAGAAATACACCCACAGTGGAGAAGAATCCTTCTGACAGAGAATCCTCTCTTGCGACTGATCAAGAATCTCCTCTTACAAGGAGGAAATCATCTTTTCTTGGTGTTCAGCCTGAAGAAGAATTCCTCTTCAAGCCCATTCAAGAACCAGACTTCCAGGCAACTGAATTTGAAGGATCTGTATTTTACCAGGGTCCCACTCCTTTTTGGTTTAATATGGCTCATTTAGAGGGTACTATTAATACAGATGGGGACTATCATGAGAAGGAAGAGGAACCATTCACATTCAAATTTCCTAGAAAAGATTCTGTTGGGACTAGTCAGATGAAAAGCATTCCTCCCTCTCCTTTGCCTAATTTTCGTGGTACCTCTAGTGAAGATCTTGATGCTTTCTTATTCGAGTTTTATGTATTGTGAAGGAGTGATGGTTACTCTTCAAATGGTCAAAAGTTAAATTTTTTTCCTGCCACATTAAAGGATGCAACCCTTAGATGGTTCATGGTACTAATTGTGAATTTGATTTCAACATGGGATGACATAAAGAAGGTGCTCTTGAAAAAGTACCAGGATTATTATAAGACCAAGCACATCAGGGAAGAAATAGTTGGCATGATGCAGAATGAGGAAGAAAGACTTGAAGACTTCTTGGAAAGATTCCAGTATAATTTTCAAAGATCCAAGATGAACTAGCTGAACATGGAAACCCTGAGAACAATATTACTGAGAGCCATAAGACCAGAATCTCTCGAGGTTTTGAACTTGATGGGAGCAGGTGATGTATCAAAATTGAGTTATGATGATGTGTGTGAGTTGTGTCGACGATATTCGAGGGAAAATTCTAAGGTGGGAAAAGGATCAAGAGATACCTCTTCTAGATTCACTAAATTAGTTACAAGGGCTGGGGTAACCAACACTAAAATGGGAAACTTATTTGAAAATTTGAAAACTGACATTCTTAGCACTTTGCCTTCACAATTAGATGTTTTACAGGCTAAGAATAAGCAGGAGGAAGTGGAGAAATCGTTGCTTGTGTTTTGCTCCAAGTGTAGGAAGAAACATCCCTTGAGGGAATGTCCTGCAGACAGTATAGAGGTATGCTGAATTTGTGAGGCTGATCATTCGACTAATTAGTGCCCTTCTCTTCCAAAGATTAAAGTGGGATATCTAGTATATCAGTAAGCTATCAATGCACTCTATGCAATGGAGCCTCAAAAACCATGGCAACCATGTCCTACAGGTATGTCACAACAACATTCTCATTTTCCTTATGCTCAGAATCAGATGTGGAACATTCCAATGCCATGGCAACCTTGGCCTCCACAAAAACCTTGGCAGGAGATTTTTCCTTATCCTTCTGCACTAAATTACCCCCCTCAGAACTCTTATCCACCACAACCCATCCCATAGCAAATGGGTCAGCCACAATAGCAACAACTTCAGTTTCCTGTCCCACCAAATCAACCATGACCTAAAAAACTTCCTACCTAGCCAATACCCAATCCCAACAATAACACCATCCAATCTACTCACAATATTGAAGTGTCCACCTATCCCACTTTTCCTACATATTGCATTACACCATAGTCTCTACAGGAAATTTATGTTCCTATGCTAGAGGAATTTCCTCTGTCACTGCAGGAATTTCCTGTGTCGTTGTAGGAAATCAAACTCAGATCAGTAAAAGTGGTGACTCAGCCAATAAAAATTGAAGAGATTATAGAGGAAGACACTCTGGATACACCTGAAGTAGAAACCACACAAGAACCAGCTGAAAAAATCATTCCAAAGTCACAAGAACCTTCCTCGTCTCATACTGTCCAACCTCCTTTTCCAGAGAGGTTGGAGATGAAAATAAAACAACCCGAGTTTGATTTTGTGTCTGAACTGAGAAATGTATGCTTTAAGATCCTATTATTGCAAGAAATTAAGGATATCCCTATTTATGCCAAAACAGTGAGGGAGCTATGTACTAAGAAACTAGGGAGACAGAAGAAGGAACCTTCTACAATTCAAGTAGGTGGAAAACTTGCAAGTCTTATGTCCACCAGATTTGTTACTAAGAAATATGCAGACATTGCGATCCTTGCGGTTACCGCATTTATCAATGGGTATCTGATTAGAAACACTCTAATTGATTTTAGGTGCAACCTTCAATGTGATGACCATGGAGACATTGTCTCACATAGGGTCCTTTGACTTACTTCCTACTCCTACCATGTTAGAACTGGTAGATAGGTCTAAGGTAAAGCCAGAGAGTGTATTAGAAGACATTATCATTTCATTGGATTCCTGGGAATAACCTGTAGATTTCTATGTTATTCAAACTAACACCAACTTGGAAGGGAATCTTTTGATATTAGGGAGACCTTGGTTGGCTACGGCTAATGCCTAGATAGGGTGTAGGTCTGGAAACATGACCATCACTCATGGGGCCGAAACTAAACACATCAACCTATACCCCCGAGCCAAACCTCTTCTAAAGTAGGAAAATACCTATTGGGATGATGAAGAACATGATTCAGAAGCCATTCACCCAGAATTTACAATAGCCCAAGCCATGAGCCTTAAGGAAAATTCAGAGGAAAATCTGATAAATTGTCACATTTCTAATCCTAATTTTTCACAGCATTTAGAGAGGAAGTTTAGTCCTAATCTAGATATCATTACTAACCCGCAGAACACTTATAAATATGATACAAAAACTCAATTACATTTAGTCCGCTTATCTGCATTTCCCTCATATTCAATGACTAAGTGTGGAGGCAAGGTAATTGAAATTTCTTCTAGAAAAACCATAAATATCAATTCTGCCTTGACTCCTCAACAAGAGGAGCAATTAATTGAGACATTGAAAGACTTTTTGGATACATTTTCTTGGGAATACACAAACATAAGGGGTATTCACCTGGGTACATGCATTCATCATATCTACAAAGTGGGAAATGCCAAACCTATGAGACAATCACAAAGGAGAATGAACTCCACTTTGAGAGAAATTGTAAAAAATGAGTTGAAGAAATTGTTAAATGTAGGGTCAATTTAGGATATTTCAGACAACTAGTGTGTATCCCCACTGGTTATCGTCCCTAAAAATAATGGTAAATGGCGAGTGTGTGTGGATTATAGGGAACTAAACAAAGCTACATTAAAAGATCACTTTCCTTTGCCTTTTATAGACCAAGTGCTGGACACTCTAGCACGGAAGAGGTATTTTTCTTTCCTAGATGGGTTTAGTAGTTACAACCAAATTAGGATAGGTCCAGAGGACCAGGAGAAGATAGCATTGACATGTCCCTAGGGAACCTATGCATATAAGATACTACCATTTGGTTTATGCAACACACCAACCACATTTCAAAGGGTGATACTTGGTATTTTCTCTGATCTTTTGCATGATTACGTAGAGTTTTATATGGATGATTTTACAATAATGGGTGATACTTTGGAAGAAGATTTACATAATCTTAGGAGAGTTTTGCAGAGATGTAGAGAAACTAATGTTTCATGATTATGACTGAAGGTATTGTTTTGGGTCATGATGTTTATGCTGCAGGAATTAAATCTGATCCGGCTAAGACAGAAGTAATTGAAAAGTTGTCCCCACCAACTAGTCGAAAGGGAGTTTGAAGTTTCCTTCAACATGTAGGTTACTATAGAATGTTTGTTGAGAATTTGACAAAGATAGCCTGACCAACGTTTAAATTATAGACCAAAGAATCTGGATTTCATTGGAGTGGTGAGTATCAAGCTACATTCGATACACTCAAGGAAAAAATTTCTTCAACACCTGTCTTAAGAGGCCCGGATTGGAAATTGCATTTTCATATTTCCAATGATGCCTCTGATTCTGTTATAGGATCGGTATTGGGCCAAAAGGAAAATATCATAACCCATTCTATTTATTTTGTTAGTCAAAATTTAACTCCATAATTGAATTACACCATAAATAAGAAAGAATTCCTTTCTGTAATTTACGTTGTTAATAAGTTTAGGCATTATGTCATTGGCTACGAAGTTTTTGTACATACTGATCATTCTACTATTCAATATCTCATTAACAAACCAGTCACTAATGGCAAGATTAGTAGGTGGCTTTTGCTGCTACAGGAATTTGATGTCACAGTATTGGATAGGCCGAGAAAAGAAAATCAGGTTTTTGATTTCCTATATAGGCTCAACAATGCAGGTGAGGATTTTCCTATTAATGAAAACCTTCCTGATAAAAATTTCTTTTATATCTCTATTAAAACACCTTGGTTTGCAGATATGGCCAACTACCTTGCTGCAGGAAGTTACCCCTACTTTTCATCTGGTTAAAAGAAAATAGTTATTAGAAAAAGTGCTAATTACTCTTGGGTAAAAGGAGACCTCTTTATCATCGAACCTGATTTTATTATTAACATGTGTGTCAGGGAGGATGAGATGTATGATATCTTGAGCGCTTGTCATAATGAACCATGGGTGGGAAATTTTGCAAGTAAGAAAACAACCTATAAGATCCTCCGCTGCGGGTACTATTGGCTGAGTCATTTTAAAGATGCAAAGGTGTATGTGCGTAAATGTGATAGTTGCCAGAGAATAGGGTGACTTGTCCAATCAGATGAAATGCCTTTGTAGCCACAAGTTCTCATATAACCATTCGAGTGGTGGGCCCTTGATTTTGTAGGTCCCATCAATCCTATGTCCAAAGGTAAGAAGTATATTTTGGTTTGTACTAATTATGTGATGAAGTGGGTGGAAGCAAGAGAACTACCTAGAGAAACGAAGAAATCAGTGGTAGAATTTATTTTTTCTAATGTTTTTGTAAGATTTGGGGTACCCTGAGAAATTATTATTGATCAGGGTACTCACTTTGTGTCAAAGATTATGCAGGGAATTCTACAAAAATATAAGATTACTCATCGTAAGTCCATCCCTTACCATCCACAGGCCAAATGTTGGGTTGTGTTATATTCTTTCCACGACTAGGTCCCGCGCTATTGGATGCTGACACCCAAAGTAAAGCAAGACTAGAGAAGGCAGGGTGGATGGCTCTGTTTCTAAAATTTAGTGCACATAATTGGGAGGTAACAAAGTCCTTTTCTCTAATTGTAAATGGTGACAAAGCGTAGGCGGGAATGTTCAGTTTAGGTTGACAAAGGAGCTAGTAGCTCGAGCTTACGACATCCCACTAGAAGGGGAGGGCTGGTTCAAGAATCAGTGGCTTAACAAAGAAATTTGTGCACCCTTCCTCTGGAAATAACATGCAAATCCTGATTGGAGTAAGGGAATCCCACATGATTTCTTTAGAAGTAATTATCGACACCTTTTTTTTTCCAACAGAAACACATAACTTGTGAAGGCTGTTTTCAGTTAGCATTTTTGTTTCATATGCATCTTCTCAGCCACTTCTGAGACAAGCATTTTAATTTGCCCAACTATTTAAGAATGCCCCTAATGAAAATGTCCATTGTTTCCAACACAAGGGCAACCCACATAGAGGAAAACCTATATCACAATGGGTTGATAAAAATTATCATGACAAAGGTTCTGCAGAAGAAGAAGAAAACACGGGAAGAATTCTTACGAGATAATTACTTCTTGGAGGATGAGAAGGACCCTATTTTGTTGGAAATCAAGGAGGAATAGTGAGCAGAAAAGCTGCAAAAGAAACCCCGAACCGATGGTCCATTGATAGAAGAGGAAGTGGCGGTGACCATAGGGAAAAAGTCCAAATTGAAGGGCCCTTCTACCCCTACAATGTGCTTTACAAGAAGCCAAGATGTGAAGTTGGCAATAGAGGAAAATGAAAAGGAAGGGGTACTGCCAATTAAAACTGATAAAAAGAGTAACAGGTTCCGAGACCTGTCAAAAAGAAAAGGGAAGGAGGAGACAACTAAATTTATTAGCAAAGAAGAAGTGGAGGCCACGTCTTTTCAAAATTCACAACTACAGGAAAGAAGAGAGAAAACAATTGGAGAGGAACTGAGCTTTCCCCAGTCCTCTCAAGGATAGCATGATAGAGAGGGAACTTCTAAGAAGAAACTATCCCAGAAGGAATTGCAGGAAACCATTGCTGACCTTACTTTGTCTGAGCAGGTTCTTCAAAAGGAGAATGAAAACTTGAGGGAAAATAACCTGTGCATGCAGAAGGAGTATGAAGAGTGGCATTAGAAGGTAGCTTGGATTATGAAGAAGAAACATGCCCAAATTGATCACCTGTAGAAAAGGAATGAGGAGTATCATAATCTAGTTAGAGAATATTCTAGCAGAGCCCAATTAGAACACTTGGATGCAGTAGCTGCAACACAGGGCGGGGACTGATTTTTTTTCTTGAGGATGCAACATTTTTTCTTGCGTAAGAGACATGTAAGAAGCTAGGTGTGGGGGAGATGTTGAGTCCCATTTTGCTTAGTTTTTGATAACCTCCTAAGACCTTGCTTCCCCCTTCCTGAACTCTTTTTGACTCCTAACTACTGCTATTTCACCTATGTTACCTAGGTTTTGACCAAAAGGCTAATGTGTGCCTATGGTATGAAAATTATCTTAAAACATATTATTTTACCTTGTTCTTAAGTGTTTCTTGAAGTTAATGATTTCCTAATCGATTTATCTAGTTTGAGTGATCGAAACATTAGGGAAACTAGTCAAGATTTGAAGTAGCTCCGCGATTTCCTATAGATGGTCGTTATCATCGATTTCCTGCAAACACTCATCGATTTCCTATAGATGTGGATTTCTTGTTACTACCCATATTTCCTGGAGTACAATCGGTGGTTGGATATGTTCCACTTAGTTTCAGGAAGAATGGGAACATGGGTTTTATGAGGAAATCCACCTACATGAACGTTGTCCTATTGGCTGCCTTGAATTCATCATTGAAACGACCTAGATCTTCAGTCCTCTTCTCAATCATAGTACTGGGAAAACGATGCAGCAATGTAATGAAATTACTTTAATCGATGCTTTCAGTCATGGATCAAACTTAGCATATCTATTTTGTCATTATGTTTAGTTATTGATAGAAAGTAGTTAAAACATAGTAGTTTTCTTAATTCAGGAAAACATATTCCTTTGAACTTGTATAAATTTCATTATGTTTCATTTGCAAGGGGGTTGGCTGGTCGAAGATATCATACTCGTACATCTTTGTAATACTTTTCAAATTAATAGAGAGTCGTATGTTCTATTGATCTCCTTGTGTAAACTCCTTTAATAGTAGAGGGTTTGTGAGTAAGGGAGGGCCCCATTTGCTCACAACTCCATTAGTTACAGTATTTGTATTTCTTTTGATTATTTTTATGCATCAATAAGTTATTTTCATCACTAGTGTTTCTCTTTTCTGAATTTTAGCAGGAGATGTGAAATGGTTGGATGAATAATTTTAATTGATAAATGTGTTTGGCATCATTTGATCAAGTTTTAGCTTCTTTATTTTTATGAATGTCTGTTTGGTCTTTTATCTTTTTTGATCAACATCAGAAATATCATGAGCTATAGAAGGATGATTGGATCCACTCAATAGCCTTTGCTGCCAAGTGTTTATGCAAAAAAGATACAATAGAGATGTGTGTATGAATGGTTTAATTAGAAATTACTTAAGGTATTATCCTACATATATTTTGCACATCTCATAAGCTTACCTACCCTTGGTTGATAATTTATATCTTTCAAATTATAAGTCTATAATTTTCCCAAACAAGTAGTCTCATGCCCGTTCTTGAAATGGCTAACTCCATATTTCCAACATAAATATCATCATGTGAAAATGAAACTAAAGAATGATTAACATTGTTTACCTCAGCTTTTGATTATAAAACATGTGATGATGGCTACGCTAAGCCTCCATTGTTCTTCAATTTTTCCAAGGCCTCTTGTGTGACTCGTAACTAAAGTTGCAGTCTCTACTTCTCCTCTTTTTCTTCTCATAGATATCTCCTCAATTCATCATTCTCTGCTTGATGGCTCTGATTTAACTCCTCATATGAATGATGAGAAGACAATGAAGAAGATGAATGTACACTTGAGGGGGTAGATGGGGCATCATCCTTTGCTCTTTCTTTTTCCCGTTCCTCTCTTTCCATTTTATCCTCATAATATGGATACATTATGTCCACCATATGTCCCATCCTGAGGAGGTCCTTGTAGAGATCTATGTTGTTCTCCATTTCCCTTCTTCACACTCGAAATTCACATCAGCAAGAAGACCACTCTGATACCAAAATTGATCTAGATCTCTTCAACTACTTGAATTAACCAAGATATTTTACTTTTGTGATGTTAACAAAATTGGATATGAAAGAGTATGACAAGCCACATGTGCATACTGCAAAGAAGATGAAACATAATGACAAACATCAAATCATGGGACACAAACACATTGATGACGTAGTTCACCTACTATGGGTTATGTGTCCAGGCCCTAGTGTCAAGAGTGAGGAAGCCACTTCATTAAATTCTCTAAGATGATGATGAGTACATGATACATTCTTTGTCATTACAAGGATAAATTCCCTCAACCTGTGTGACATGTCTCTCCACAAGAAATTCTCAAGAACTCTCACTCATATGGGCAAATTCCCTCGAGAGTGGCATGTCTCTCTGGATGAGACATCCTCCTATAGGAACTCTCACTCAAATGGGTCATCCTTCAACATGACAAGCTAATAAATTCTGACATGACGTGGCATACAAGTATCGATCTGATGGACCTCCAAATTAGACATAAATTAAGGCCTATCTAGCCATCCTTTAGCACATTAAGCCTCTCTTTTTTCATTAGATGACACATTTTTAACGTTAATATCTTCATTAGGAAGGTTTGGAGACAATTTCATATTTTTTCCTAATATTATTTATTTTTGTAGAATATTGTGAGAATATTGGGGAGATTATGAAGATTTGGAATGACAAACAATCTAGGGAATTTATCCCTACTACAAGATGGATCAAGATTAGATACTAAATGAAAAAAATATCATGAAATTATTGACAAATTATCGAGCTCTAGTGATTGAGAAAATATAGGAATGTGTTCCCTATCATTTAATGCAAATTCCTAGTGTTGGGAACCAGATCCACTATTTGAGGAATTTTGGAGGTGAAAGAGTCCTCCTTTTAAGAATAATTCTTCCTCATAATTTTGTATAAGTACCATTCAATTTTTTTCAAGAGGCAAGTATTTCTTAGTTTTCTTGTGGAGAAAACTTGTATTTTTGCAGCTTCGCTTTCATTTCTAGCAAGGATGTACTTGGATTGATTCAAATAATGAAGTTTGGTGCCCTTTTTAGCTTCTAAAGCTTGGTATCCTTCATATGACTCTAAGCCTCCCTAGGTTTGGCCATCCCAGGAGCCTTAGATCACTTTTGTATAATTTTCTTTTCTTCTTTTCACTTCTTATTCACATGCATCTCTTATTCTTGTTTTTTGTATTTTTGCATTTAGTATTGCTGCTTCTTTTGTTGTAGGATTGGGTTAAATGACTGAACTAAGTTATTTTGTAGGTTATTTACAGATTCAAAACAATGATGCATCCTTATAACAACTTTAAAAAACCATATTCATCATTGAGCTACTAGGATTACTTTACTAGTTCTCAAATCTAGATTTTTGGAAGTCCCTTGTAGCAACATAGTAGTAATTTTCTGATATTTTTTAGAACATGTTAATGAGATTAATTTGAGATGATTAAACTTGTATTAGGTCATAAAAAATTCAAGCTAATAAAAAAATTTACCATATTGAAGTTTCACTTGATTAGGTTAGGCATTTGATAGGTTAACTAGCTCACTAGTTCTTGAATTTCTAGTTTTTAGACTAGTAATGTCTTGTTACTTTTTAGCACGTGTTAATAGGGGTATTTTGGAGTTATTCCACTTGGAATGGAGTGCTACAACATCCTACATAATAAAAAAAAATAATCCATCCCATTTTAATTTTATTTACTTTGTCATTTGGTGAATTATCTCCTTCCATAGCAATTTTGTTTCGCTTATACCAAACTCTTGTAGCACCCCTGTAGGACTTGTAAAATTGACCAAATTTGCTCCAAAAGCTTGGTTTTTTCTCTTAGGCTTTAGTCATGACCCCTAGGCTCTAAATACATTATTGAGGAAGAATAAAAACCAATTAGGACATGCCTTTTTATAAATTACATTATGTCTATTTATTTGAATTCATGCTCGTAGGATTTCAATTACAAATTGTTGTTCTTGGCTAGGATTAATTTCTTTTCAAAGTAAAATTTATGTTTCTGCAAATAGGTTAGGTTTTGATTTCATGACATTCACTCCATTACATCAGATCAGCGAAAGAAGTATACATTGTATGTTTCACACATAGTGTTGACACCTCTGATGTTTGTACGAACCCCGGGTTGATAATTTAAGTTGGTGGCCCTGGGAGTTACATCATTCTTGTTGCAATATTGGGGCTCATCACTCTTTCGCACCATTTTCTGGGAGGTGTCAAAGTATGCATTTTTTTCTTCCACTATGGATTCATTTATTTTACTTTCTGCAAGAATAAAATTTTTATCAAGCATATTTCATTTCAAAGACAGAAAAATTTCATTGCATTAGCATTTTGATCATAAAAAAAAAATTCAATACCACAACCCACCTACCCCCACCCCCCCTCCCAGTGCTTGACACATGGTGTAGTAAGAACTAGATCACCATCCACTTTTGCAGGTAGAAGAAGAAGAGGTGGAAAATAAAGTAGAAGAAATGGATGGAGGTGATGACAATGAAGAATATATTCTTCGATTTCCATTCAAGGTACCGATATTAGTGTTCATATGAAGCACATCCCTCCATCTTTCCTTCCCAACTTCCATGGTATGAGGTCAGAGGATCCAAAAACCTTTCTCTTTGAATTTGCAATTTTTTTGTAGATCTTATGGTTACTTATTAAACACTCAAAAATTGAGATTGCTTTTGACAACGTTGAAGGATAAAGCACTTAAATGGTTTATGAGTTTACGGACAAATTCAATAATATCATAGAATGATATGAAAAATATATTTCTACAAAAATATAAAAATGATGATCTTAAAGAAGAAATCTTTACAATGACTCAAAAATAAGATGAGAGCCTTGAAGATATAATAGATAGGTTCATGTATAATGTTAAGAGGGAAAAATTACATCATTTAGGATTTGACACACTAAGAACCAAATTTTTTAGAAAAATTAGGGATGAGTGCATTGATCTCCTTGATCTCATGAATAGATTTGATGTATACCAATTATCAATTGAAGAAATTTTTGAAACATGCAAGCACATATCAAAAGAAAGGGCAAGAGTAAGTAAATCAACATCAACATTGGAAGTCGAGATGAACTTGGAAATTTGCTTGATAATTTAAAAAATAAATCTTACCAATCTAAGAGAACAAGTAGAAATGTTAAGAAGGCAAGATGAACAAAAGGAATATGATGATATTTTTGTTGTCTATGAAGAATCACATGCTATTAAATATTTTCCATCATTACCAAGGTTGAAGGAAGTTTACCAAGAGGACAATGGAACAAGTCAATCGCCAAAGCAACTATGTTATGTAGCTCCAAGAAGTCTATGGCATCCCAGTCAACCTAGAATGATGCAAGAACCTAATTCATAATTTCAAGGTTATCAACATCCATATTAAAGTAATTTGAACACACCCTTTCCTTGGCAACCTTGGTCATCTCAACCAAAAATCCAATCATTTCCACAAGGTTTCAAAGTACCTTATGGGAGAAATCAACAATATCCTAAATATTTTCCTCAATATCTTGCATACCCAACTCCATGTTGTCCCTACCATCCACCTCCACCACAACCACAACCCCAACCACATCCATCTCAAAGATCCACTCCCACTCAACTGCCTATACCACCATTTCCAAACCCACACAAGGAAGTAGCTCAGCTCACTTATAATGTTGAGGTACAAATCTTCCTAACGTCTCCACTTGATCTAAATGGTATTCATCTTAGCTCAGGAAGAGTATTTCAAAAAAGAGATTCTCTTGGTGTCATTGATGGACAAAATTCAAGAAAAGATGATTTAAATGAGAAGACCAAAGAATCATGGGTTGCACTTGATGAAGAGAATACATCAAAATTAGAGATTGAGAAAGTTTCCTCATGTTACCATCAGATCCTCCATGTGTTCAAGAGAATAATCAACAAAAAGAGGAATATTTGAATGTCATGGTCGAAGAAGACATGAATAATGTTCTAGATAAGCAAGCGAACCAAGGGAATCAAATTTATATTGAGGTTTGTTTCCACAAAATCAACAAGATGGAGCATCACTCTCTTCTTCAACAATACTTGATATTGTCAAAGTCAAATAATTTGGTCTATAAAATTCAGGTACATGTCAAAGCATAAATTTCAAGCCTACATGAGTTTATCTGTCATCTTGATGTGCTCATGGCTTCATTGGAAGTACTCCCATACTTGAAAGAGATATTTTTTTTAAGTATAGTAGGATTGAAAAAGAAATAAAAAAACGAAAAATAAGAGGAAAAAACTAAATTCTCATGTGAAAACCTCCTTTGATGCACTTGAGATTTTATCATTGATTGAAAACCTCCATGAGGTGGTCAATGGGTTGGAAAAAAAGATAAAATAAATAATATCCTAAGTGAAAACCTCTTCTAAGGAGCCTAGGAAAACCTACTAGTTGAAAACCCCATTGAGGCAACTAGTAGGACTAAAGAAAAAAAAATGGGAAAAAAAACAGGAAAAAAGGAAAAAGGATGAAATAAATAATTTTTTTTTTTCCATTTGCATATAAGTACTTGCATGCAAGAACTCCTCCTCCTGCATAAGGAAAAGAAACACATCGACACCACTAAAAGAGAAAAAGAAAGAAATGAGCAATGAGGCAAGCAAAAAGTAAAAAGCAATTAATGTTGGGCTTCTTACCTTATGTGAAAATTGCTCAATAAGGACCAAGGACATGTCAATCCATCACCCTCAACCATTTCCATGACATTTCCCATCATTCTCAAGCCTTTCTCATGCATTTTCCTCGTTGTCCTAAAATGCTACAGGAGGGCTTTGTTTTGCTATATGATGCCAAAATACACAAAGCATAATTTTTTTTTAGGATATATTTATAACCATGCATCCATTTCCTGAGATGTTTCATGGTGATATGCATATGGATGATGGTAACATGCTTAAGAAATTTCAGAAAATTCCAGTGCATACGTTTCGAGAAATCATTCTCTATCACCTACAACCATTTTTCTTTTTTCTCCAAAAATGTAAAATATTCATGAATCGATTGGCCAAGATGTTTTATGTGGAGGTGCATAAGGATGATGGAAGCATGCTCAAAAAATTTCAGGTGAATCAAGTCTACTATTTTAGAGATATGGAGAAAATAATTTTGCTTCACGAGCAGTGTGAAATGCTATAGGAGGAGCCTGAAATGCTACAAGAGTAAGCTTTGATTGGAGGAAGGGGTGAAAAGGTCATGTATTCTTTAGGGAAGGCTGAGAGAGGTCCCCCCACACCACTTTTTCACCAATCCACTACATCTAGCCAAAATTCATCTTCAAATTCCACTATGTCATACATAAAAAACATAGAAAAAGCTCTTCTTTCAATTTTTTCCACCACCTACACCACCTCCTGATGATTTATTCCTCTCCTTGTATATTTTCTAACTTTTCCTTAGTTCCACAGGTAATACAGGGTCTGAAATAAGAATTAAGTGAATGCTACATGAGGGAAATTCCTCCTATAGCATCCTGTAAAGTCACATCAAAACTCAACATCAATTTTTTTTCACCCATAGAGAAGAAGATCTAGTTAGCTTGAGTATCATGAAGCCATTTCTAAAGTTGAGAAGGGACACATCCTCATTTTGAAGCAATCCATCACTCCACCAACAATATATGGGGCACTGAGAAGAAATCTGCACACGCAACAATTTTATCAGTCAAAGGATAATCAAGCTAAGAAGACCAGTGTAGAAGAAAACAAAGGAATCCAACACCTTCAAGATCATCTTATTATGAAGTCCAAATCCAACATGCAAGCATATCCAACAAATCAACATCACAGGTAGCTACAGGTATGGAATATTCTTCACCTCTTCTCTTGACCTTATTATGGTTATAAATTTGTTGTCAAATGCATGACACATGAGTTTTTGTATGCTAAGCACGGGTCAATAGTCATTGCCACCATCAACTAGTTAATTCCATCTAATTCCCTCACTCATGCAACGTGGAAAAGAAAAATTAAGAAGGGTGATGATCATGAGAAGTGGGGACAATGGTTAAAAGAGGAAATTTGTGCAAAGGCCAACTCACTAAAGTGCTCTGAGACATTACAAGAAAGGGAGTAAAAGTAAGAGGCTCAAATTCACTTGCATAGTTACTCATTCCCAAGAAATAGTTGGAGAAACTCATCATGGTATAAAAGGAAGAGCTAGATGCTGCTAGGGGCTGCCTTGGGTGCTACAAAAGAGATACATGGTTTACTTGTAGGTGCCATAGGATTGGTCATAACTGCAACAGGAGAAACAAGGTTATTACAGGGGAAACAAGGCTGCTATAGGAGAGACATATTTGCTACAAGAGAAGAAAAATTTGCTACAGGGAAGTCAAAAGTGTTGAAAATAAATCCTAAAATCCTATATCTGAAGAGGGGCATCTAAGAGAAAGGTAAGTACACATTTTTATCTGCCATCAATTGGCAATAAACCTGCAAAAGCTCTCATTCTTGCAACAATGCATCCTTTCACAAAGTTATGATAATAGTTTGAGAATAAAAAATTGAATTTGATTGTTTATTTTGAGTTAAGCAAGATTAAAAAGGATATGGAATTGTTTGTGAGTTGAATTTGAAGTTTTCCTTCCTCTAACCAGTACGGATAAAACTGCCCTTTTACCCCTGTAGCAGATTGGGAGTATTGGTTTGCTAAACTTTGGAAAATCACAGTGACAATCATGGGAGATGGTTTCAATTAAAGAGATTCCACAAACTCATCAAGGATGTCAATTATCATATGTGTTGTGAAAGCTTGTATCATGGGAAAACTTTGTGGACATAGACATGGAGACATTTCTTAAGACACAAGCACAAGTACAATTATGACTTGGACAAAAGGATGGGTATACAAAAGAAGAAGCTAGAGAAGAAGAGGAAGAGGATGGAGCAAGATAATATGTGCCAAAAATCCTTCTGAGGTAGCTTGGGATGCTAAGGATGCCACTAGGGGTATGAATGAGGCACAATTAGGTCACTATGTTGCTTAGAGGATGAGAAACACTTTCAGCAAGGGGTATGATGGGACTCCAAATTATACATAAATTAATGCCCATATGAAAATTGTTCAACACATTAAACCTCTCGTTTTGCATTAGATGACATATTTTTAACTTCGATAATTTTGTCATGAAGGTTTAGAGATAATTTCATATTTCTGCCTAATATTATTTATTTTTGTAGAATATTGTGAGAATATTGGGTAGATTATGAAGATTTGGAGGAGGAGATAATCTAGGGACTTTCTCCATAATAAAGGATGGATAAATATTGAATAATAAATGAACAAAATATCATGAAATTATTCACAAATTCTTGAGCTCCAGTGATTGAGAAAATCTAGGAATGTATTCCTTGTCATTTAATACAAATTCCTAGTGTTGGGAACCAGATCCACTATTTGAGGGAATTTGGAGAGGAAATCTTCCTCCTTTCAAGTAAAATGATTCCTCAACATTTTTCATAAGTACCAATTCTAATATGCCTCTATAGGCAGGTATTTCTTAGGTCTTATTATGGAGAAAACTTGTATTTTTGCAACTCCACTTTCATTTCTAACAGGGATGTACTTGGATTGATTGAAATAATGAAGTATGGTACCAATTTTAGCTTCTAAATCTTACTCTCATTCATATGAATCTGAATATCCTTGATCTTGGCCATCCTAGCAGCCTCAGAGCCATTTTGTATGATTTTGTTTTCTTCTTTTCACTTCTTATTCACATGCATCTCTTATTCTTGTTTTTCCTATTTCTACATTTAGTATTGATGCTTCTTTTGGTTTAAGATTGGGTTAGATGATTGAATTAATCTATTTTTCATGTTATTTATAGAGACACAAGAGTGATGCATCCTTATAAAAACTTTGAAAATCTACCTTCATCATTTAGTTATTTGGATTAGTCTACTAGTAAGTTCCTTGTAGCAAAATAGTAGTAATTTTCTGCTATTTTTTATAATGTGTTAATGAGATTCATTTGAGTTAATTACACTTGTATTAGGTCAAGAAAAATTCAAATTAATAAAAAAGTTTACCCCATTGAATTTTCACTTGATTAGGTTAGGCATTTGATAGGTTAACTATCTCACTAGTTCTTGAATTTCTAGTTTTTAGAGTAGTAATTTTCTGCTATTTCTTAGCACATGTTAACATGGGTATTTTGGAGTGACTCCACTTGGAATGGAGTCCTAATAATCCTACTTAATAAATTTTTTGTCCCATCCCATTTTCAATTGATTTACTTGGTCATTCAGTGAATTATCTCCTCCTGTAGCAATTTTCTTTCACGTGTACCAACCTCCTATAGTACATGTAAAATTGACCAAATTTGCTCCAAAATCTTGGTTTTTGTCTCTTATTCTTGAATCATGACTGCTAGGCTCTGAATCTATGATTTATAAAGAATAAAAACCAATTAGGACATGTCTTTTTACAAAGTAGATTAGGCCTATTTATTTGAATTCATGCTCGTAGGATTTCAATTACAAATTGTTGTTCTTAGTTAGGATTAATTTATTTTCAAAGTAAAATTTCCATTTATGAAATTAGTTTAGGCCTTGATTTCATGAAATTCACTCCATTACATCAGATCAATGAAATAAGGACACATTGTATGCTACACATATAGTGCCGACACCTTTTAAGTTTGTACGAACCCCGAGTTGAGAATTTAAGGTGGTAGCCTTGGGAGTTGTAGAATTCTTGTTGCAATACTAGGGCTCATCACCCTCAATATAATGGTTACAAGGGTCTCAACAATAAAAACATCATCCCAACAAATCAGAAGAAAGATGGCATAACTACATCATATACCTCCACTTTCAAGGATGGCCTGAAAATGGAAAGCTTAGCTGATGAAATGGACTACAATGTTGAATTTGTGGCGTTAAATCATGTCAATAAACTATAAACATTTCCCCTTTTTGACACCATTGAATTATGGACCCTCAAGAATCTCGAAGATTCCCTCTAAAAGTTCCTTCCTAAAGGTGGCCAAAAAAACCACTGCTTCATTGAAAATTTTGAGCACACCACTGCGATCATTATGAAACTCTGTGAAAAATGAAAATAAAGTTGACATCATTCAGCCTTGGTCAAAAATCAGCCTTCAAGGGAATATTTTAGATTCCTCAAGATTCTACAAATATTCCTTGTTGCTGGCTGCCTAAAGTTTTTTACTTAGATGGGGAAATGGACCAGACCATCGCATTCCCTTTAATATTCTAGCTCCTTTGAGTATAAGGTTGACATGTTTCTATCACTATGAAAAATTTCCCTCAAGGGAATATTTTAGATTCCCCAATGCAACAGAGAATATTCCTAAAAATATTCTATGTCTTGAAAATTGTCCCGTGCTTGGGCTGTGCTCCACGTTGCCTCCCTCTTTTCTTCGAATGGAAAATTTTAGTTCTTGTATAAGTTTTCCAGGCAGATATATCAATGAGGTCGTTGGGCCAACGAATAAATATGATGCTTGGTTGGAGGTGGGCCGGGTTCTAACCCATGAGCCACCTGTCGGCGTACATTTTTGGCATGTTCTTTTACTATAACTACTTTTGGCATTCATTTTTTTGGAAATGTGATTTGGTAAATGCGGTTGGTTATGGTATGATGTGTTATGGAGTGGGGTCACTCGTGGAGCGAGTCGGCCAATGGTCGGGTGGGTTCGATCCCTATAGCCCTGATGGTAGTGGCTGAATTTTGGCCAACGACAATATATGGTGGCATATGGGAGGGTGGCGGGTCCATTAATGGTGGCCTTCTCCCCAATATATTTTAGCATATAATGGTTTGGGGTTGGCGGGGGTGGCACCTACCAACCCATACATATATATATTTTTTTAATTTTATTAAATTTAAAAAAAAAATTAAAACAAATTTGACTGAATTTTTGGGTTGCTAGACTTTTTAAGTACACAAAAATTTTCCCATTTCGGCTGCCGAAATTCGTGTGCCGGGATTCTACCAAATTGTTCCCTCATTAGTGACTTCCTCTTGGCCTACTTTGACCAAAAATTTGTCAATGAATATCTTGAGCATATGGACTTGGATTTGAGTGTTGTTTAAGCCGTTGGAATCAAGATGATGAGAACTACAATCTGGTCTTAGTTTCACTCAATTTGATGACTTTGTTTTTTGAGCTTTTCTGAGCTCTCCTTAATTTTTGAGCATCTCTAGAGCCACCTGGATCACACTATATGAGTTGTAATACTCCCATCAATTAGAGTGATCTAGTGAATAGGATATTGATAGGACCATACATGTTGGTAGAGTTGGAATAGTACATGCAGGTATTCAAGAAGAATCTAAAGGTAGCACAAGAAAAGCAGAAAAGCTATGCCAATCATAATAGATTATTTAAGGAGTTTTAGGTTGGGGAATAGGTGTACTTGCACATCAATCTGAAGAAGAGAACCTTGAGGATTTGATCATGTGCCAAGTTGGCACCTTGGTTTTGTGGACCTTTCAAGAGACCAATAGCCTATCGGCTTGTATTGTCTCCAACAGTGAATGTCCATGATGTTTTCCATGTGTTATTGCATAAGGACTATGTAAAATATTTTGATCATGTGATTGACTAATCTATATTGCAAGTGGATCCAGAAGGAGAATTATAGTCGAAACCTCAATGTATATTGTAGAGAAAGATTCTCATGCCTCGAAACTAAGCAGTCAAGCAGGTTAAAGTGTAGTGGAAGCACTTTGGGCTTGATGAAGCTACATGAGAGATGGCAGATTAGATGTGGGTTATGTATCCTCCTATATTCGCTCTTTGAGGGAATGTTTTGGCATATGTTTTTATGTGATGTTTTGGTATATGTACATATGTATATGGATTTAAATACCTCCATGAGCTGTGAACCAGTTTTGGAGCTCTCTCTCTCTCTCTCTCACTCTTGGACACTTTGAGTTATCATGGAGCACTCCATCATTGGATCAAGGAAAGCAAAGTAATGACCAAGAAGAAAAAGGGAAGCAAAGATCAAGAAAGGAAGAGAAACATCTACTAGCTACAATGAGATTATTTGCAGGTATCAATTTGCATGTATGATTTCCTTGATAGTTTTGGCATGCACAATACATTCATGTGTGTATTTCATTCTCTTATTGTCATTGGTATGGGTTTTTCCAGGCATGATAGTGTTCTCTAGCTTTTCCTTACCATTTTCGAATATCCATGGTGTGATGGGTTCTCTTGTATTTAGTTGAGCTGGATTGGCGGATGGTTTCAAAACTGAGTGAGGTGGTCTCTGAAAGAAAGAACACAAGGCTTAGGAAAACCTAGACCAGATAACGTGGGATAGTTGCAAAGCCATATTTTTTGTGCCTCGGTGGGCCTAGGAATCCTCGATCGGTGAATGGTTGGATATATGGTAAAGCCTAGAGGTGTATGCACTCGATCAAGCCTAGGAATCCTTAACCAGTGAATGGAGGCATATACAGTAAAGCATGGTGGGTGGAGTATTTATTAGGCCTAGGAATCTTCAAACATTGTATGGTGGGATATATTGTAAAGCCTAGAGACTAGGAGACATGGTGTAGGTGGATAAATCCTATGGCATACATGATTGTTTAGGGCCTAGTTATCTAGTCAGGATTGCGGTAAAGCCTGACGAAACTTAGTTTGGTTTGGTTTTGTGTCCCACATTCATGCTTCAAATATGACACATGGAAGATTCGTTGAAAGAAAGATTTGGTTCAACCAATCTATGGTCGACTAGTTCGTGGGAAGTCCCAACCTTGGTTGGATTTTTCATTCATTAATAATGGATTCTTCTCCTTGATATTTCAGGTCTAAATGTACTAGTTCATATGTGGTTCTTATGGTTGTTATATCATTGTTATTTTTGTTGGTTATATGATGGTTATGAGTATTTTTTATGCCAGAATTGATGTACGGATCTCATTTGGTCTTTATTTGCAAATGAATGTACAATGAATATATGACCTAATAGATGATAATGAAAATATTGTGATAAGGGAATAACGGTTCTTTATGAATATTAGATATGTATGATACCCCTATGCTCAGATCTATTGTTTATCCTATAGATTACATATTTGTGACATGTTTGATGAAATGCATGTCAGGCTAATAAGGGTCTAGTCAATTCATTAACTATGTGTTTGCATTAGTACCTTTGTTCCAATGTCATTTATCATTTTAGGAAGTTTCATGAAGTCTTAGGGAGTGACCTGTTTCGTGGCCCTGAAAAAGTGGCACAAAATCTTGAGTCACAGGCTCAGAACTAGCTGAAAAAGTCTATAGTCACTGGCATTCCTACCTGTGGAAGCAACTAGAAGCCCTCATTCCCATGCATGACTTGTCACGGGAGCAGATAAAGGTCAAAATGAGTTCAAAGTCAAGTTGTCTCAGGGTTTGGTCACCTGGAAGGGTTGGTTAGCTCCTAAAGGTTCTGTAGCACGTGTGGAAGGTCATATTGGTTTGGTTTTGTCAATTCCACTTCCTTAACTATACATGGGAGGTTGAATCACATCATAGTATACTCTCATCACATGTTTACCATAATCGACTGGTTAACTTGGGTAAATGTGGGAGGAGGGTGTTACATGGTTGTCTATTTTCTACAAAACTCCTTGTTGCCTCATATGCTCCTCCTTTTATCCATGGTTAACAGTTCTCAACTACTTCTCTATTTTTTCCTCTTATAGTCTCCTCATCCCAGGTGACATCTTGTGATGTTTTTCCATCTTTCTGACCTACACCTAGAAATAAATGACCAATTTCAAAAGAGTGAGGCTCTTGGGCCTCCACTGATGTTTCTAACATCTGTTGCAGACTTGGACTTATCCTATAGTCCACGAGACCTTCAATTAATGTCATCTCCCCAACATCAACATGCGCTCCACTCCATTTCATGAGACATTTTAAGCAATATTCTTCCAACTCAGTATCCTATTTCCCATCTTCTACCAATGTTATTACTTGTGAATGCTTGCAACATTCTTTCTTTGCACGTCCATGGATTTGATTGGAATTCTTTGTGCCTTCTTCTCTTAGTTGGAGATTATTTCCATTCTTCTATTTCACATTTACATAGATTTCACCCACTTTACCTATAAAATACCATCCAACCATCTCGGATATTTCTGCTACCATCGCTTCTTCTTGAAATTCCACAAGACCTTCATTTCATTCCCTACAACATTCAATTAGTATCTCGTCAACATCCTTTATTCACAATTCCCTGCGCTACTTTAAGCTTTCCACACAGTCTACGAGACTCTCATGTAGTCTCTCATTACCCTCTTATCTAAGGATGTCACCTCTCACTAGCTCACACGTGTGAACTATTCTAGCCTTAAACTCAAATACTCTGAAATTTTACTCTCTTATTGAAGCATTCAACAGGTGATTCAACTCCTTCACTGGCCTCTTAGGGATATTTGAACCTCCTCTTCAGGTTTACTCTTTGTCTCTTGCCTTCTCGTTCCAACATCATCTCTAAACATTTGAGCCTCTCTTTCAACCTCTCTTTTGCATGCCATTCTTCTTGGCATCCTTTTCTCATTTTTTGTATGTTTTCTTTGAACCATGATGATGACTATCAATAGCAATATCTTTTCCTTCCCTCCTATGGGAATTTACCTTCCCACTGTGAGCTACAAACAAGCCCCTGTAACAAGTAATATCCATTTCCTGTTACTGGAACACGTCACCTCCACCTCGATATTCATGTCCTTTTTACCCTCCTCTGGAACCTCTTGCGAAATCCTTTCTACCCTCTGATTTTTGCAGCACCTTACTTGCGTCTGGAGAGATATTTTGGTTGTCTTCTCTCAAGGATATCTTATGTTCCCTTCACTCTCTGAATGGAACTGGGTCTTCTTCTATAGCATCCTCCCTTAATGAAAGGGTTATTTTCCACTTCTCTGAGAGTTACAAAAATTCTTTATAACTCTTTATTAGTTGTAGTTATATCAACCACATCTGTTGCTTCCTGAAATTAGTAGCTTGCCAAAATTTAAATGAAATATCAAACTAATTACTTGCTATGGTTTCTCCTCAGTATCTCTTCCTCGGTTGGTTTCTCTTACACTCCTCCAAAATTTTCTCCTTACTAGGAAATTCTTCCTCTATGCCACATCCTCTTCTGAGTAGTCCTATTAAGGTCTGATCCCATACTCATTCCTTTTAGAATCTAATACTATGTCGTTCCTTTTGGGTAGCTTCCTTTTCCTGTCTCTTGTCTTTTATGTTGTGTCCTTTAAACATTGAACTTTCATTCACCATTAAAATAAATATAAAATTTATTACCTTCTTGTCAAGTGCGTTCTCCTCCTCACCGGCTGCAATATTTGTATGATAATTCTTTGATACCACAATGATAGTGGGCCCATTTGGTTGCCTTCTCATTAACCCAAGACTCTATCTCCTTTTTATGCAATGAATGTGTATCTACACCTTTTTAGCTTTCTTCCTTTGGCCTTCTTAATCAATATTTACCATGTTGGCCTTCATATTACCAGGATTGGCCCTTAATTCTCAAATAAATCGAAAGGGATTACATTCCCTCCTGTTGAAATATGGAAACAAGACTATTCCAATTTAATTTGTCCTTGAATTAAATTGTGAATTAGAATCGAATTTAGTCTTAACAGCTAGTTGGAAATAATTAATTAATTTATTTTAAATTAATTAGTTGGAGAAATTCAAGTTAGAAGTCTTTCTGAAGTCATGCAAGAGTTACCCCTTAAATTAAGGAGATAAGATTGAGTTATATTTGAGTTGTAGTTAGTTAACGCAGTTACTAAGTTAAGTCCAGTTAAATTAGTTCCAAACTATTTGAGGAACTAATAGTGAGTTAACAGTCAGTTGATGCATTAATGCACTCAACTAGTGCTACTCTAGTTAACTGAAGATTCCGTCATCAGAAACTCATGAATGTCTATTCTGAGAAAGATCCAGTTGAGAATAATGTTCAAGGACAATGTACTATCAGTTGCATGTGTTTTCTCATGCAGAAAACTCATGCATGCAGTCAAGGATTGATCCTTGAAGATTGCGCAGTTTTGAAGGTTTTTTATTCCACTTGGTAATGGGATAATCATCCACAAGGAATAGCGCAAGGAAATAGGAGCTTGGAGGGCAGAGGGGAAGGCTGGAGAGAAGCCAAGATTTTTTGTGAGCATCTGTGAGCATTGTACTGAAATCTGGCTAGCTGTGAGAGCTAATGCTTTGTATAATTCCTTTGTATTTCCACCATATATGATAATACAATAGTGTGGGGTTTTTATTTCAGGATTTCCCCGAAGTATTTTCATGTGTATAGTGCCATTGATTCTTCTTCTTCTGGTTATATTGTTAAGCTTGATCTTTAAGCTTCCACAAATTAATAGTAGAAGTAGGTTATAGAATTCTAGTTTGATTTATATTTCCTTATCGAATTAACCTATCACAGATTTTCTACTCCTCCTTTATCCTACTATCCTCTTATTTTGGTCCAAAATTGTTTTATCACAATGGAAGATCTCTTATGCAACCAAATAAACCAAACCCCATTTTGATATTTCCAATTTTTTTTAATTCCAAGCCATAATACCACCCACACTATGGTGGTATTCCCTTTAAGCACATCTTGTTGTAGCATGTAATGGAGAAAAATCATGCATGCAGTCAAGGATTGATCCTTGAGGATTGTGCAGTTTTGAAGGTTTTTTATTCCACTTGGTAATGGGCTAATCATCCACAAGGAATAGCGCAAGGAAATAGGAGCTTGGAGGGTAGAGAGGAAGGCTAGAGAGAAGCCAAGATTGTGTGTGAGCATCTATGAGGATTGTACTGAGAGCTGGCTAGCCGTGAGAGCTAAGGCTTTGTATAATTCCTATGTATTTCCACGATGTATGATAATACATAGTGTGGGGTTTCTATCTGAGGATTTCCCCAAAGTATTTTCATGTGTATTGTGCCATTGATTCTTATTCTTCTGGGGTTGCAAGTGCAAACCGGATTCATATCATACTTCAAGGTTCACCAATGGCATTCTATGGCTTCAGACTCGAGTATGACTTGGCAGGTAGCTTGAATTACATAGCATGGAAGGATAGAATGGAGGCTGTATTAGAAGACAATGGCTTGAAGGAATTCATTGATCAAGAAATCCCAAAGCCAGCTTCAACTAATGCACAAGAGTTGGCTGAGTGGAAGAAGTGTGTGGCGAAGTCAAGACAGATCATCCTTGAGGGAGTTCAAGACCATATTTTCTTGAGTCTCCATGGGAAGCATACTCCATTTTCAATGTGGAAGACATTGAACGACCTCTACCAAAATAGTAGCGACCAGAGGAAATTGGCGCTCAAGGATAAGCTTTGAAGAATCAAGATGGATAATGCAATACTATTTCCACATATCTAAACAAGCTCACCACCTACAGAGATGAGCTTGGCAACGTGGGAATAACTACTGCCAATGATGGGTTGTGTCTAGTATCTTGAAAGTGGAGCCTCATTCCACATGACCCGTGATAAAAATTTACTTAGTGCCTTGGAGGAAAAAGACCTCAAGATGCACATAGAGATGGGTGATGACAAAAAGTATAGTGTTTCAGGAGTGGGCACGGTTACTTTTTAGAGGGAGCATGGAGCTCCTCTCACCTTGATAGATGTGATGTATGTACCTGGACTGAAGAAGAATTTGGTATCGCTCACGATGTTGGAGGACAAAGGCTATGATGTTGTCTTCAGTAAAGGAAAGGTGTTCATAAGACACGTAGCCACGGGTCAGACCAAGAGGATAGGGATTGTGGTGAAGAATCTCTATAAACTAGAGGTAAATGATTGTGCAACATTGAGTACGAAAGAATAATTGGTGCAAAGCCAAGACATTGGTGATTTTTGACACAGGTGGTTGGGCCATTTGCATCATGGGGCTTTGAAGATAATGCAATAGATATCTACAGGACTTCCCAAAGGTAAACTTGAGCAAGTTGACACATGCAAAGGTTGTACCTTGGGAAAGTACACCAAGTCTTCCTTTCATGATCGAGACAATTGAGCAGAGGCTATCTTAGAGTGAGTTCATACTAATTTGTGTGGACCATTCTTGATGGAATCCATAGCGAAGCAAAGATATTATGTGATTTTCATTGATGGCTATTCTCGTAAATGCTGGATTTATTTCATGCAGAAGAAGGACCAAATTTTCACGAAGTTTTTTGAGTTCAAACCTTTGGTCGAGAAAGAGTCAAGGAAAAAGATCAAGGCCTTGAGAAGAGACAGTGGTGGAGAATATGTCTCTCAAGAGTTTAACGACTTATGTGCAGTGGAAGGAATTAAACAAGAGTTGACGGCACCTCATAATCCACAGCAGAATGGGGTGGCCGAGAGGAAGAACATAACTATTGTAGGGGTAGCACGGGAAATGTTGCATGACAAGGGCCTACCACTTCACTTGTGGGCTAAGGCATGCAACACAACAATCTATTTGCAGAATAGAAGCCCGCATCACATACTTGGGATGAAGACACCAGAGGAAGCTTTCTATGGTAAGAGACTAGATGTGGGTCACTTCAGGATCTTTGGCTCGTTGGTATATTTCCATGTGACAAAGGATGCATGGAAGAAGCTTGAGCCAATAGTAGAGTTTGGGATATTTGTGGGGTACACGGATACACCTCACAACTATTGGGTGTACTTTCCTACCAATCGGGGGACAGTGGTTCTTAGAGATCTCAAGTTTGATGAGAAAAAGGCCATGCAAGTTCCCCTTGAGAGGGAGCTCCAACTACAGGTTGTGGAGGAGCCTCAAACTGATGTGGAGAAGCCACATGCAGAGGCTCCAGGAATGGAGACACCCACTCAAGCAGAGTCTTCCAGAGATGGACGAAAGCACACAAGAGAAGCTGAAAATTTTTTGGAGGATGCGAGAGAGAATGTGGGAGCACCATCTTCTTAGCGTAGACAAAGGAGGTCACCTGAGAGGTACACTATATACATGGCCCTTGCTGGGGAATGTGTTGAGACCGAGCCATCTTCCTTTGAGGAAGCAGTGCAGTAAATGATATGGGTTGATGCTATGGTGGAGGAGTATGACTACATAGTTCGTAACAGTGTTTGGGACGTGGTTTTGAGACCAGAGAACAAGTTAGTTGTGAGTTATCATTGGCTTTACAAGGTAAAGCAAGTTGCTGATGGTAGTGTGGAGAAGCATTAGACAAGATTTTTTTCCCGTGGCTTTTCACAGGTCGAGGAGATTGATTATGATGAGACTTTTTCTCCTGTTGCAAGGTACTCATCTATCAAATATATGTTGGCACTATCAGCACAGATGGGTTGGAAGATCCATTAGATGTATGTGAATACTGCATTCCTCAATGGCCAGATTGAGGAAGAGGTGTACATAGAGTAGCCAAAAGGTTTTGAGACCTTTGATCATGAGCTACATGTGTGCTGACTCAAGAGAGCGTTGTACGGGCTAAAGCAAGCACCTCGTGCTTGGTACACCAGGATAGAAAACTACTTCACTGGGTTGGGCTTCATAAAGAGTGAAGCGGATGCGAACTTGTACCACATCGTGGTGAAAGGTAAGTTGTTGATCATCGTACTTTATGTTGATGATCTCATATTGACTGGTGATGATTAGTTGATTGTGTCTTGCAAGGAGGACCTTGCAAGAGAATTCGAGATGAAAGACACGGGTCTCATGCATTACGTCCTTGGGATGGAAGTGTGGTAGAAAGATGGGGAGTTGTTTGTGTGTCAGGGCAAGTATGCCAACAAGATACTCAGGAGATTCCACATAGAGAAGTGCAAGCCCATGCAAACTCCTCTAGCAGGTAACTGGAGGAAGGAGGTTGCTACTTCAAGAGAAGTGGTACAGTCTACTATGTATAGGTAGCTTGTGTGTTCACTGATGTACTTAATGAACACACGACCAGATTTGTGCTATGCGGTGAACCAGCTGAGTCAAGCGATGGTTCAGCCTACCAAGATGTTTTGAAAGGCAGCAAAGCATGTATTGAGATACCTTAGAGGCACATCTCAGTATGGATTATGGTACAAATGGATAGAGGGAGTGAAGCTACAGGGCTTCACTGATGCAGATTGGGCAAGGAGTCCATCAGATTGGAAGAGCACATCAGGAGGGATTTTCAACCTTGGGTCAGCGACAGTTTCTTGGTACAGTAGGAAACAGAGGTCGGTTGCACTCAGCTTGGCAGAGGTAGAATCTATGGCT
Organism: Pinus tabuliformis; assembly: GCA_031772625.1. Taxonomy (NCBI): domain Eukaryota; kingdom Viridiplantae; phylum Streptophyta; class Pinopsida; order Pinales; family Pinaceae; genus Pinus; species Pinus tabuliformis. The sequence goes on from CM062817.1 coordinate 1,987,654,596, forward strand.
GCAAGTCAGGCAGCATGTGAGGCCGTCTAGATGTGGAAAATCCTAGTTGGTTTGTTTGATCAGAGGATGGATCCAACTGTGATCTATTGTGATAATCAGAGTTGTATCAAACTCTCTGAGAATCTAGTACTTCATGATAGGTCCAAGCACATCGACATCTGATATCATCATCTTAGAGACTATGTAGCGAGGAGGATCATGTTGCTGCAGTATATTTCAACAGAGGAGCAAGATGCTGACATTTTGACAAAGGCATTGTCAAACTGTAAATTTGAGTTCCATAGAGATAGGATCGGGGTGGCAGATAATCCCTTTCTTGTTGAGAGGGAGTGTTGAAATATGACAACAAGAATATTCCAATTTAATTTGTCCTTGAATTAAATTGTGAGTTAAAATCGAATTTAGTCTTAACAGCTACTTGGAAATAATTAATTAATATATTTTACATTAACTAATTAGAGAAATTCAAGTTAGAAGTCTTTCTGAAGTCATGCAACAATTATCCCTTAAATTAAGGAGATAAGATTGAGTTATGTTTGAGTTGTCATTAGTTAACTCAGTTTACTAAGTTAAGTCCAATTAAATTAGTTCCAAACTGTTTGAGGAACTAATAGTGAGTTAACAGTCAGTTGATGCATTAATGCACTCAACTAGTGCTACTCTAGTTAACTGAAAATTCCCTCATCAGAAACTCATGCATGTATATTCTGAGAAAGACCCAGTTGAGATTAATGTTCAAGGATAGTGTACTATCAGTTGCATGTGTTTTCTCATGGATAAAACTCATGCATGCTGTTATAGACATTTTTGGGCACTGTAACCCCAATCATATGTTTCCATAAACCAAGGGCTTCTAAGTCCCTAAAAGTGTTGTTTCATGCCCTAAAGGAACAAGGTTAGCTGATTACATCATCTCCCAGAAGTTCTCCATAGAAAACTACTCAGAACTAGTCAAAGCTGGACCATACAGGTTGCTCAGTGCTAAGGGTGTGATGCAACTCACCTGCCCAGTGTAAAAGGTGTGATGCATACTGGAAAGCCCTTCTGTAGGGTCTGATGGGCGAAAATGGACAAATGGCAGAGACAGTTTGAGAGGTGGATGATCATGGAATCTTCCAGAAACTTCTCCTGTGACATTGCCTCTCTGAATTCTCCTAGGGATGAGTAAGAGATCATCAATCTCCAAGTGGAATCAAGAACTATCAGAGAGAAGACACTAATCAAAATCCAAGAAGCTGACTCACCTCCCTGCAATCATCTATATATGGATCCCTCATCCAAGAGATCTAGAGGCTGGAATTTTGTATCTTGTAAGGAAGTGATGTTGGTTTCCTGGTGGAATATCATAGTGTTGGGTGATCTAAGCTTTTCATGAGGTGAAGAAGGGCTTTCATACTCGGAGGATGACGCTGGGTTAGATCAATGGGTTGTAATCCTTTCTTCTAATCTTTACATCAATAAAGCTATTCAAGTTTTCCTCCACGTTCTCATATGTCTGATAGTATATGCATTTGTGTGGTCAATATATATCTGGTCCTATATTGTTTATGATTGTAGATCTCTACACTTTGAAGGTATTATGCTGATTTGACTTTACAAGTACTCTTTGAAGCGAAGTGGTCAAGGGAAAAGCAGCAAAGACCTGTCGGTGAGGAGAAGGAACAAGCAAAGAACCGAGCGAAAGATCGAGGTTGGTATTCTTTGATCCTCTCCTATCTACTTCTCATAAAGGAAAGCGAAAATAACTTTAATCTATTTGTTTCTAAGATAGCTACCCATCTTAGTGGGACTAGCAGCTCTGCATAGACACTAGATTTCCCGATAGCAAAATGGCGACTCCACTGGGGAGTGAATAGCTTGTTTGCTTGTTTATATTTTTTTGCTTTATAAACTTACAGACGGAGCCTAAAGTTAAGCCAGCTAGCCTTCGAACTGCACTTGCTATGAAAGTGAAAAGTAGATCAGTGCTACCTCAGTCTATCTCCGGGTTTTAATTATAAACTGAAAAATCGATTTGCAAACATCCTAATTTCCCTAGTGGTGGCTCTAGTAACCTCATTAGATCAACCCCTGTGATTTCTATTTATTGACTATCATTAGCCCGACCTAAATCCCTGAACTAAGCTACAAATTGTGACCAAGAACCAAGTTGAAGTCTCATCCCTGGACCATCACACTTTCTCCTCTTGGGAATCTGGATGCATCGCACCTCCCGTGTGCAGTAGGTGCGTTGCATCGCACTTTCCTTGTGTTGCAGTTGCGCTGATCAGATAAGACCTCTTCTACTTCCAGATTTTGGTTTCTTTGTTCACTCTCTTCAGCTTTATTAAGGAATTTTGCTGTCTATGATCAGTATACCACTGTGGAAACTCCCTTCCTTTGCATGATTCTACCTCCATAGTACAAAGAATTGTGAATGTTTTTATGTATTGTGCGCCATTTACGATTCTCTCTTACAAAAAGTAGCATAATCAAACTATCGTATTTTGATTTGGAAGTGTCACAAGTGTCGTTTTAAGTCAAAGAAAATAATCCTATCATTCTTGATGGTCGATTATACAGTTACTCTTGTATTTGATTTGAATTAGTAGTTTTTCAAGTGTCGAAAGCAGTTTTCAATTCAAAGTCGCAAAGTATCGTCATTATCTTCCTTTCGTTTTTGAAGAGAAATTTGTTAGTACTGTCGCTTTGAAAAGATAATTCAAATTTGTACTCAGCATTCTTTATGTCATTCACACATTAAGAAAGTGGAAAACAAATACATGCATGTGCATTTTCATTTAGACTGCTTGTTGGTTTGATTTAGGACAGTGCATCTAGTGTGTGCTCTCTGCTCTATGTTGAAAGAATATCATCTCTCTTTCTTTAGTAGCTAGGATTTTCATTGCAAAAAGAAGATTAAAGGATTGTTTATCATCTAGGATTGCATTTTAGGAATTATATATCTACATCACGCAGTGAAACTGGAAGGAAAATTTCTTAAGAAAGATAAAATGTAAAATAAATTCAATGAACATAAAAACGCTTTGGAACCTAACGCATGTAGAGCGATAACTAGGGTCTCTCACACCACCAATTATTCCACATTATTAAGTCAATCCGGGATCGTTTTGTTCTCTCAAGGAGTAACTCAATCCGAGGCTGTTTTGTCCAAGTAATGCTCGGTAGTATAGCGTTCTAATGACTTGAAAGGAAACAAACACTAAGCTGTAACTAAACCAATTCAGAAGATGAAATCACACAAGGCAGATGATCAGTCAAGGGTACGGAACCAATAACCCTTCCCTTTAGAAACTGATAAAGAAAGGAAACCAAAGCATGGACTTATAGGTCTGGGAGCTAGGCAGCGTCTTGCTGGGCTCACGACAGCCTTAGGCCTGCTATCATGCGAAAGCAATAAAGGCATATTAGCGAAAGTAAAATGGAACAACAATTCTAAAATGGAACAGCAGTAATCAAATGGAACAACAGTAATGAAATGGAACAACAAACTATCATAAACAGGAAACGTCAATCATATAAATTGGAACAGCAGCTCAAATGGAACAACAAACTCAAATGGAACAACAAACTCAAATGGAACAGCAAACTCAAATGGAACAACAAACTCCGATGTATGTACGCGTTCTATACTACTGTAGCGATCCGAGAGTAATGTATGATGTGACTATGTTTCTGAACAAAGTGATATTATCTTCAAGCCTCACAAATACTTATTTTATATGAATCCAATAATAATAACATTCACACCAATATTTTGCCGTAGAAATGGATGCAATTCGAATAGATTCACTTTGTGTAATACAGAGACGTGGATTAAAGAGCTTATTCAGATTCAGATATTAATTAAGAAGCATAGTCTATCATGTAAAAAATATATCGGATTACTGAAACAAGAGAAATAAGCAAACCACACAAATCACTGTATGATACAACAGCAAGTGACCGTCAGAGCTGGGCCCTTGGCTACCAATGGTACACTGCTTAAAGTTACTTCAGATGCAGAAACGAAGTGAACACCAAGTCCTTTATATTGATTGCATTAACAAAAGTATACAAAATCAGATCTTACAAAACTTAATGATCAAAGTTGTTCTGAGTTTATAATTATAACAACAGTCATCCCCACGCTCGATGGCATGGTACCTTTATATAACAGAAATGACGGAGATATCTAGATACAAAAGATAAGCTTAAAGCAGCGATCCCTCAGGATCGAAGATCCTGAGGGATTCGCTAATCGTTTAGTTCTCCTCTTTCCTTCTTGCGTTCTCTGTCTCGGTATCCTGCGTTCTTTTCCTGGACTATTCGGCTCTAAGTTTACTTGATCTTGTCCGCATCCGGTTCCCTGTCGACAGGACAGCAGTTACTTTCCCTTCGCTTCTTGTTTTTACTCGATAATTCCCTATTTCCGCGTCCTTCTGCATAGAAAACATCAATTATTAGTGATTGAGCTTCGTTTGTCCATTTTCACACAATTTATCAAAACCCTTATATTTTTTAGACTCATAATGCAGAAAAGGTTAGAAATAGTATTGAAAAACCACTAGATTGCTCGTCAAAAAGCATACCTTCCAGGTGCTCCACACACCCCCCTACTTACCCTGTTTCATGTCCTCATGAAAACGTTGGAATTGACATGCAAGGCTATGAGAGAGTAGGCCAGAGAAGGGATCTCACGAAGAGGTCGACAACCATGATTAGCAACTAGATGGTCAAAGAACTGATCTAACTGATCTGCAGGCATCTCATATAGAGCCTGATATCCAGGTGCAGGATGCTAAATAATTGGGCTGCGAAACCAATACCCCAACCAGAGTGGTCCTGCTCGCAGAATCCGTTCCCCATAGAGACTCAATCGACTGGCAGCCAATTCAAAATTCTCAAAGTTAAAGGGTTCCCTGAGCTGGATGTTTGGGTTAGAGGTTCGGTAGCGAAACTTTGCAGCATGGAGGGCATGGTCTTTAATAGTCAGGAAATACTCCAGACCATTTCGGATCAAGTCTCCATGCATGGGACCTAATATCTTCATGACACCTGGGATCCTCATCACACTCCTATGCTCTCTCCATAATGCTGCTGGGTCCCTAGGTTCAGCTCGTACCCATAGGTCTAAACTATTTTCTTGCCTCTGGAAGATGTTGTAAGTTTTAAGCCATTTTAACTGATTCACCCCAAATGAGATAAAGGCTTGGAATTGTATATCGCCAACGAAAGGGCCAGGATTCAAATCAGTTTCCTGGTCTAAGACAAGATTGTGCAGGTAAAATTCACATAACAACCTTTGAACTTTAACTCCATAGTGCTTGCAACAGTCTATAAAATCATTAACAGTGTTGATATGGATAGGTGCTCCCGCCCTAACAGCTTTTATTTTTAATCTTAAATAACGTTCAAGCAAAAACAAAGCATAATTTTTAGCAGGGGCTCTACAAGTCAAAACATCAGTATACAAGGAACACAGGGTGTCCATCTGCTTAACAACACTATCTAGTCGACGAGTTACCTTAGCAACCTTTTCCTGCTCCTTCTGCCATCCTTCAAAGGCCTGGCTCTCAGACTGACTGATGTTTCGAAGTTGCTGTTGGAGCTCTTCATATCTTTCCTTGGGGACCGTCTGTTCTCGCAACTGCTCGGCCTCCTGCTGGGCTTCCTTCATCATTTTATGCAAGGTTCTGGTTTTTGGGTCTTTCTTCCACACAGCCGTAGAAGCTGGAAGTTTAACCTGGACCTTCCTATTGCGTTGTTTGGAATTTTGGACCCGAATTACACCCGAGGGGGGTGCTTCTGTTTGAACCTCTTTGCTATCCGTTTCCTTTTTAATGCGAACAAAGGGTTGCTGCGGTCTTCCTACCACCGGAGCCTCTTGCTGTTCCATTGGAATGTCCATTCATTCCTCCGGGCCAGATGGAACAGCAGTTTCTATTGGAACAGCACCTTGTTCCTCATTATCATTTGGAACAGCAGACTGTTCCTCGACAGTAGGTCTCCTGATGGGGTTTCGTCCATCAAAACGAACTCTAACCCTCGGGGTTCTTGCTGCCGTGGTCCTCTTCCTTTTCCTTGCAGTTTTTTGTATTCTCAGACTGGCTTTCAACATTCTAATTTGTTGCCAGAGTCTGGCTATCGTGCCCAGCATCCTCTGGTGCTTCTTCCTCAATTTCTCAATTTCCCTTGCCTCGGTAGAGGATTTGGCCTTCAATCTTACTTCTTCTTCCTCTCCTGGAACATCTTCCGGCGACCTGGGGACAGATTGTCCCGAATTGATGTCTTCTGCTTCATTACCATAGCCAGGCAGGTTTTCTTCCCCTGCCTCTTCTGCATGCCTTTCCTCAGGTAATTCTTCTCCTGCGGGGCCATCAAGGACGCCTTCTGTACTGGAGGCTTGGCCGTATCCTCTCATATTGGCTAGAACTGCTGCCAATTCCTCTTCTCCTGGAGGGTCTTGCAACGGGCTACCCATAGATTGTGCGTTTCCTTCTTCTTGATTGTCTCGCTTGGTGGTCTCTTCTCCTTCAGATTGGTCGTGTCCTTCTTCAATTCCTCCTTCTGGCTGGTTAGTTCCAGCCTCTAATTGCTCAGCATTCCCTTCGGGTAATTCACCTTCCATTTCCGAAGGTTCGTCCTCGATTTCAATTGGTTGGGCCGCAGTTTTCTGAATCTTTTCCAACCTTCCCCATATTCGAACCAATCGAGCTGACTTCCTGGGTCTTTCAGGCAGGTTGGGAGTGCCAACAGGTTCTCTAGGTTCCTCTGGTTGTTCCGGCGTATCGGAGGGTCGCTTCCGTTTCAAAACAGGATTCTTTTCTGCCGCCAACTTCTTACGTTTCTCTGATTGTTCCGGCGTGCTGAAGGACTGCTTTCGTTTTGATGCAGCATGCTTTTCTGCTGCTGGCTTCTTATATTTTTCTGAACGTTCCAGTGTGCTGGAGGTTCGTTCAGATTTTGGGGGTGGTACAGCCAGTCCCTCTTTAACTGTTTCGACCAATTCCTCCCAGGTGCTTTGCTGTTGGGTAAGACTGTGGCTTATTATTAGCCGAATCAGTCCGTGGTGGCTAACAACCGTATCTGTGTGCTGAGCCTTCTTCAGGCTTCGGGCCGCATCATGTAATAACGAATTTAAAAGGGCAGGGAGATTTACAGAACATTTTTCCTTTAAAACAGCTAGAAGTTTTAAGTGACGAGCCCTTACCACATCTCTTCTCCCTTCGCAGGTGATATAGCTCTGCACTATCTTCGCCAGCTCGGTCCAGTGTTCCCCCAGTGTTGTTGGCAGAACTCCTTTCCCTTTGACTGTCAGACTTTGGCCTTCGCTTTGGAAAATTTCCATTACTTTCTGCAGTCTTTCCTTCTTCAGCTCCCATCTGGGTCCAACAGCTGGTAATCCTGAGGTTTCTGCGATAATGTCCTCCGTAACTTCTATCCGCTTTCCTCCGACTATAGAGTGGTTTTCCTGCAAATTTTGCAGGAATTCCAACGCTACAGCCTCATTCGATTCTTGCAGGCGGTTGAAGTAATTCAACCATCCTGCATTTTCCAGAATTTCGCGGGCAGCAGCGGACGCGGTCAGCTTGTGCGGTTCACTTCGGATTGTCCTCCCGCCCATGGCTTACTCCAGAAATAGACTCAGGGATGAAACAACGACTATTTGCAGTATTTACCATGCAGAGAGGATACTCGATGCTAATTTTAGGAAGGATATTTGCAGAGCATGCAGCAAAGAGAAAGATCGTGGATGGCAGTCCGTAGAATGAGATCATCATACCGTTAAATCGTGTCATTATTTTGCCCGAATGGTGTGCGGCCACGTGGCCATGGGAGTAATGAGGTTACCTCCCACCCCGCGATCTGATAGGCTGCCCCCAGCCGTCAAAGAGAGGAGCAGCAGCCAGTCGGGAGTCAAATCATAAAGTACAGCAGGTAGAAATTATGCCATGTTGTAAAAGGACAATGGAGTACCGAAACCGAGGCAGAAAAGTGGATCGCTTTGAAGATCAGCCAGTGTGATATAATGAGGAACCGAGGGGTTGGACGTCTGTCAACTGTACCAAGTCTCCAGTAGTCATTGTCAATTCCGTTGCCATGATTGGTGATAATGTTCATGCGATAATTATATCAGGGTGTGACATATGATACATGCAAAGGATATAAAAGACAAACAGACTTAATATCATACCTGTTGGTGTAAATATTACGACTCAAATGCCATTAACAGAGCTCTGCTGCCAACAGGTGTTCATAACCTTGGAAAAGTTGTTTTATCTCACCCTCCGGAACCATTATCCTTTGTGTATCTACTGAAGAGTGCTTTGTCAAAATGCAGGCCATTATGCTGGCTTGGTGACCAGATAACCATAATGCCATTCACAAGGTAGGCACGAAACGTGGTCAGGCCGGCTCGTGATAAGACCTCCTGTTCCAAGGTTTGCTTGTTATTTTACCTTTGGACCATATCCCTGGTGTGGTGGCCGTAATGGGAATGCCACTTCGCTTCCATCCTTATGATCATGGTAGGCTGGCTCTGAATGAGACCCCCTATCCTGCATTTGACGATTTCATATCTTGTTTTTATTTTTTCTTTTATTCTTCTTTTACAGCACACTTCTCTTTTTCTTTGTTCAATTACACATAAGGGTGGTTCCGCACTCCTTAAGAGCGGGGAATGGTGGAAGAAGTCTTACAATCCCAACAGACAGATATAAATCGTTTGCTCATATACCTCAGTAATGATCAAGAAAGTTTTTAGGGAGATCGACATGATAAAAATTACCAAACCATGGTTCGGGAATACGATAATGACAGTGAAGACGAAGTTTAATGTTCCTCCTCTTGTCTTCTTATATATACTGACTGTTAAAATAGTAGCGATTTATGATATGCTGGTTTCGGTATATCATGCTTTATGTTCATTGCATAATGTCATTGCTATATCTAAAGGATTTAGGAGAGCATAATCGCAAAACGTCCAAATAGGAGCAGAAAGGTTCTGATGGTGTCTCCTCTGAGCGAAGCATGTGAATGACTTATTTTGTGGAAAAGAAATAGCGGAATTAACCAAATTCTGCATCTTGGAAAAAGAAATATGCGAGTGTTGTTCCTTTTCACAAAGGAACAGCAAAGCACAAAGAGTGCTGTTCCTTTTCGCAAAGGAACAACAAAAATCCACACGTGCTGTTCCTTTTCGCAAGGGAACAACAAATATCTACACGTGCTGTTCCTTTTCGCAAAGGAACAGCAAAGCCAAAAAAGTGTTGTTCCTTTCTGCAAAGGAACAGCAAAAATTCCAAAACACAAACGTGCTGTTCCTTTTCGCAAAGGAACAACAAAAAATTCAAAACGCAAAAGTGCTGTTCCTTTTCGCAAAGGAACAACAAAGCAAAAAGTGTTGTTCCTTTTTGCAAAGGAACAGCAGAATCACACGAGTGTTGTTCCTTTTGAAAAGGAACAACAAAAATTTCAAAACGCAAAAGTGCTGTTCCTTTTCGCAAAGGAACAACAAAGCACCAAAAGTGTTGTTCCTTTTTGCAAAGGAACGGCAAAGCAAAAAGTGTTGTTCCTTTTTGCAAAGGAACAACAAAACACCAAAAGTGTTGTTCCTTTTTAAAAGGAACAGCAGAATCACATGAGTGTTGTTCCTTTTGAAAAGGAACAACAAAATCAAACCAGTGCTGTGCAGAATAAGGTAACCAAAATACTACAAACAAAGATGAAAAGAACATATGTACAGGATGTTATGTACAAATTATGAAAAACGAGTTGCTTAAGTTATAGGTGAGGAAGATTTCACTTCCTCTCCTAAGATCTCCAAATCAGTATCTTGCTGTAGCTGTTGACAAAAGGATTCCCGAGTAAGAGGTCTTCGATAGAGACGAACTCGGTGGCCATTTACTTTGAACGTATGTCCAGAACCGTCAATTGTGATCAGAGTGAGGGTCCCATTGTCGTGCACCTTCTGGATCTCATATGGTCCTAGCCAGCGAGTCTGGAGTTTCCCCGGGAAATCGTGGAACCGAGAATCGTATAACAGAGCCCAGTCTCCTTCATGGAAGACTTTATTCTTTATAAGTGCATCATGCCACTTAGCTCGCTGCTATTGGATTAATGCTGTGTTTTGCAATGCAGAGAGCCTAATCTCATCCAATTCGTTGATTTGTCGTAGTCGATTGATCTGTGCCTCATTCAGATCTAGGCCGACCTCTTGTGCAGTTCGTAGTGTTTGGATCTCAAATTCGATAGGAAAGATTGGTTGTTTCCCAAACACCAATTGATAAGGCGAATAGCTTGTCGTACTTCTCCATGTGGTTCTATAAGCCCACAGTGCTTCAGGTAGCCGAGCAGCCCAATCACGCCTGTGTGATGCAATAGACTTTGTTAAGATTGACTCAATTATCTTGTTACTGTTTTCTACTTGTCCATTTGCCTGCGGATGGTAGGGGGTAGTAATCTTATGTTGGATATGATAGTTGTTAAATGTTGCAGCTAGTTTATTTCCAGCAAATTATGGTCCACCATCTATAATTACTTCTCTCGGAAGTCCATAACGTACAAACAAATGGAACAAAAATTGTATTATCGAATCTTCTGTAGCCCTAGCTAATGATTCAGCCTCAACCCATTTAGTAACATAGTCTGTTGCTACCAGGATGTATGTCCTCTGGTTTGATGGTGGATTAATGGGCCCGACGAAATCGAGAGCCCATCGTTCAAATGGCTCAATAACCACTTGTGGTCTCAGAGGCATTTCATCAGCTTGAACAGGTTTTCCTGCTCGCTGGCAGCTGTCACAGGCCTGCACAAACTTTTTCGCGTCCTTAAAGATTGTAGGCCAATAGTATCCTGCCTGTAGTATTTTATGTGTTGTTCTCTTGTCGGCAAAGTGCCCCCCGCATGGTCCATTATGAAAAGCCTTTAAGATGTCTAGGATCTCATCCTCTCGAATACACCTCCTGATTTGCATGTCTGCCCCTGTATGGAATAAATGGTCTCCAATCCACGAAAATCGAGTGCTTTTTTGAACAATTTGCTTTCGTTCCTGAGGGGTTAGGTGTTTTGGTAACTTACCCACTGCAAGGTAATTGGCGACGTCAACATACCAGGGTGTTCGAATGGCAATGGCAAACAGATGTTCGTCAGGGAATTGATCCTCCACGGCTGTTGCTTCGATTGATTTGGGTATTCTTGAGAGGAAAGTCGACTACAGGGTTCTCCTTGCCGGGTCGATCCTTAATTGTGATGTCGAACTCCTGCAACAGGATCAACCATCGAGTTACTCTAGCATTCGTGACAGGTTTGTTTGCTAGATATTTGATAGCAGAATGATCTGTATATAACACAACAGGATATCCTGTAATATAATGCCTAAATTTATTAACAGCATGAATTACAGCCAGGAATTCCTTTTCAGTAACAGTATAATTGAGTTCGGCAGAGGATAAATTTTTGCTAATATAGTAAATAGCGTATGGCTTCTTATCCTCTTCTTGTCCTAGGACTGCACCGATTGCTATATCCGAGGCATCCGATGAGATCTGGAATGGCAAATTCCAGTTTGGTCCTCGAAGGACTGGAGCTATTGACAGCAACTTTTTCAATTCTTTAAAAGCCTGGTCACATTTCTCTGTCCACAGGAAATCAACATTACCAGTTAAGGCATATAGAGGTGCTGCAATTCGTGAATAATGTTCTATAAATCGTCTGTAATATCCAGAAAATCCAAGGAAACTACGTACCTCTGTTTGAGTAGTGGGGGTAGGGATGAGCAAAAGAATCTGAATTTTAGCAAGGTCTACCTGGATGCCAGCTGCTGAAATGTAGTGCCCTAGAATGAGCCCTTCCGTCATCATCATGTAGCACTTCTCGTGGCTCAGGCAGAGTCTGGTAGCAATGCAGCGTTGTAGAACTTTTTCCAGGGTATCCAGAGCTGGATCAAATTCATCCCCATACGGTGTGAAGTCGTCCATATACACCTCAAGTCCATCGTTTATTAGATCTGCAAAAATACTAAGAATAGCCCTTTGAAATGTAGCAGGGGCGTTACATAGGCCGAAGGGTAATACTCGATAGGAAAACGTTCCCCAGGGGCACGTAAAGGTAGTTTTATCCTGGTCTTCAGGGGCAATTTGGATTTGGTTATATCCACTGAAGCCGCCCAGGAAGGAGAAAAATTTCTTCCCTGCTAACGTGTCCAATACTTGGTCTATAAATGGGAGGGGAAAGTGATCCTTCTGTGTAGCCTTGTTTAACTCCCTGTAATCCACGCAAATCCTCCATTTTCCATTTTTCTTGGGTACCACCACAAGGGGAGAGACCCATTTACTGTCAGAGATAGGGTAAATAAAGTTAACATCTAAGAGCTTCTGAAGTTCGTCTTTTACTATCTCTTTTAGGTGAGGGTTGAGTCTTCTTTGTGGCTGACGGACAGGTCTTGCATCTTTCTCTATATAAATGTGATGGGTGCATAATTGAGGATCAATCCCCTTCATGTCAGGATAATCCCACGCAAATGCATCCTTGTATTTTTGTAACAGATTAACAAGCTTTATTTCTTGATCTGATGTAAGGTTGGCGTTAATATTCAGAGTTTTACCAGGTTCAATTTCCACTACTTTACTATTAGCAACAACAGTTACTGGTATTGTCTGGTCATGTGGATATTTTAAGGGATCTTCTTCTAGCTCACTGTCAAATGCTGCTTCTATCATAAAACACTGCATATGTGTTCTAGCTTCAGTTTGAATATTAAAATTGTTAATGGCGTCATCTTCTGTTTGATCTTTAAATTCTAAAGCCTTCTGTATAGTTAATGGAGATCTGATGTTGTTAGCAAGATATGACACAGGATAAGAGTTAGTTTTAATCATTGGCAGGCTTGGCTGTGCTGGAGGATATAAAATTAAATTTTTAACATCTGGTCCTTTGGCTATAGTCATGTTTCCCTGCCAGCAGCCAATGTAGGCATCGGCAGTAGCAAGCCAGGGTCTGCCTAGGATTAACGGATGTCCATCTAGTCGGGTTTTAGGATTAATTACCAGGAAATCTGTGGGATACTCCCAGGAATCTACGGAAACCATGACATCATTCAGAGTACCTTCTGGTCGAACTACAGATCGATCTGCCAATTCTAACAGAGTAGAGGTAGGTTCTACTGACGTGATGCCAAGCTTTTGGCAGGTGGAGGTTGTCAAAATGTTGATTGCAGCTCCCAGGTCAACTAGAGCGTTAGTCAGGGTTTGGCCATAGATTTGAACAGTTACAATTGGGTTCCCGGGATCTTCATATTTGATAGGTGTCTCTTTTCCTGATAATAGGTCGGATAAAGTACCAACTACTTGGACTCTAGGGTTAATATTTGTATTCCTCCTTGATTTTTTGATGCATAATTCTTTTATGGTTTTTGCATATATAGGAATATCTTGTATGGCTTGGAGGAATGGAATCTTTATATACAAATTTTGTAATTCTCCCAAAATGTCGAAGTCTGGAGGTTGTATAGGTCGAGATATGACTAATCGTTCTGGGAAAGGAGGAGAGGATGTCCTTGCTTGTTTATTGTTTTGCTCTTTGTTTTCATCCTTCTGTTGTGGGGGTTGTTCTACTGGTAACTGATCTTCAGCGCGAATTGTTTTGTCTCCCTCTGTTTCTATTATTCGTCCAGATCTTAACTGAAGATCGTTGCACTCCCTTAGGTCAGACTCAATCTCTGATGTATCTATGATTTGGATGGATTGGACTGGCCTATTATTAGGATTGGGATTGGGTTGGGCTGGGAGTTGCGGTCTCAGATTAGACTGGGGATTTTGTTGTAAAGCTGGCAGAGTTGGTTGAGGGAGTGGGATTGATCCTGCTGGCTGATATGTCGTTCTTGGCCAGCTTGTCTGCCAGGATGAGCTTTGCGAAGTGGAAGGGGTCCACTGTGGAGGATAGGAACTATTCTGCCAATATGGTGGAGGATAAGGGCAGTTTGGCCAACCAAATTGGGACATCCAAGGATTCAGAGTAGGAAACATTTGAGGTGACCAATTTGAAAACGGGGGTTGAGACTGGTTTTGCCACATGTTCTGTTGCTGAGTATTGAACTGCGGGGGTTGAAAAGAAGAGGAGGGGCCTGAAAACATACCTAATTGCCTAGGCTGCCATTGACGACGCTGGTTAATAAAATATGCTGGTTCTGGCTCCTCTTCTGCTTCTTTGTATACTGCCTTCAAACCAGGAAGTGAAGGGAAGCTTTCGGTCAGGTGGTCCTTGGTGCAGATAGCACATATTTGGACTGTATCTAGCGGGCATTCCTTGTGCCTGTGTTTCTTCCTGCATCGTGGGCAAAAAACTGCTAGATTCTGCTCCGCCTCGGCTTGCTTCTGTTTAGCCTGCACAATGTCAAGTTGTGTAGTTAATGTTCCCAGGATATCAGTTTTAAAATTTTCTAGTAAATTTCCAAGTTCCACCCGTGTTACTCCCTCTGTTGATGTTCTGTTATCTCTGGGGAAGCAATCATATTCCGCTGGTTTTATCCTCGTGCTGCCTCTTGAGCTCCTGATACACAGATCAATGATATCAGCAAAATTTTCCTGATAAATGTCTCCTTTCCCCATAATGTTTAACGTTTCGATCCATTGCTCTTTCATACCTCTAATTAATGCAGTTTTCAACACGTTATCAGGCAGAGGTAGCGATGCATAAGGGGATCTTTGCAAGTTATATTGGAAACGTTCCACATATTCTTCTAAGGTTTCGTTTGGTCTGGCTGACATTTGAAAGATTTCATCTTTTAGTTCTCTCGACCTATAGTAATCTTGATATTTCTTTAAAAAGGCTTCTTTCATTTGATCCCAATTGTTAATAACCTCACCACCTAAGCCCATAAACCATCTTAACGCAGCCCCTTTTAATGTAGAGGGGAACAATTTCAGTTTCTGGGGATCGGTGGTGTAGTCGTATCATCTACATAATACATCAAATTCAAACAAGAATGCGTCCGGATCTTCTGATGTAAGGCCATGAAATGTGGGAATATGCTGGAGAGGGATGGCTTTCATGGGCGCATTTGCTGTAGAATCTACTATCGGATATTGCAATGTGGAGGTCTGGGTGTTTGGCTGATTCTGCGCCATGGGATCGAATATATGCCAGTAATCTTCAAGAATTTCCAAGAGAGTGTTCCTTGGTTGAGGAGGGGTAGTCTTAACAGGGATTGTCTTGACACCACTCCCTTGATCAGGGATGATAATGGCCCCAACTGTCTGCGGTGAATGAATTCCTTCAAGAAGGATTTTTACAGCGCTTCCCTTGTCCGGGTTATTTAAAGGCTGGTTTAATTCAATAGGAGATCTAGGTTCCTCAATTTCCCCTGTTTCTCCTTCTCCTTCACAAAGGTTACTTTGGGTCCCTTCGTGCAATGGTCCATGAGTCAAATTTTCAATTTCTTGAAAATCCTGCTCCTCTGTTCGACTGTGCACCTCAGCAAAGGCTTCAGATGGTGATCTCGAGGCCTGAAGGGAACTAGTAGGCTGTTTAGAATTGACTTTCTTATAACCTACTGATGGCTGAGAGTCGGCTTTCTTATAGATTTCGTCTATGAAGGTCGTTCGTCCAAGGGTCACCGGCACCTTAGCTTTGGATGGAGGCTTTTGATCTTTCTCTAACTTTTTCTGCTTAGTCATGTACTCCAATTAAACTGCTAAATCCTATTTAACCAGCAATTCTACTAAGAGAGCGGACGGTGGAGCAGGGCTTTTACATGCTCCGTACACAGGTTCTTACCTTCCGTTTTTAAAATCCAACTCCCTCCTAGCAGATTTGCGCACTACTCTATAAAGGACAAATGGCTATTACCCCTTCCCCGGCAACGGCGCCAAAATGTAGAGCGATAACTAGGGTCTCTCACACCACCAATTATTCCACATTATTAAGTCAATCCGGGATCTTTTTGTTCTTTCAAGGAGTAACTCAATCCGAGGTTGTTCTGTCCAAGTAATGCTCGGTAGTATAGCGTTTTAATGACTTGAAAGGAAACAAACACTAAGCTGTAACTAAACCAATTCAGAAGATGAAATCACACAAGGCAGATGATCAGTCAAGGGTACGGAACCAATAACCCTTCCCTTTAGAAACTGATAAATAAAGGAAACCAAAGCATGGACTTATAGGTCTGGGAGCTAGGCAGCGTCTTGCTGGGCTCACGACAGCCTTAGGCCTGCTATCATGCGAAATCAATAAAGGCAGTTTAGCGAAAGTAAAATGGAACAACAATTCTAAAATGGAACAACAGTAATCAAATGGAACAGCAGTAATGAAATGGAACAACAAACTATCATAAACAGGAAACGTCAATCATATAAATTGGAACAGCAGCTCAAATGGAACAACAAACTCAAATGGAACAGCAAACTCAAATGGAACAGCAAACTCAAATGGAACAGCAAACTCCGATGTATGTACGCGTTCTATACTACTGTAGCGATCCGAGAGTAATGTATGATGTGACTATGTTTCTGAACAAAGTGATATTATCTTCAAGCCTCACAAATACTTATTTTATATGAATCCAATAATAATAACATTCACATCAATATTTTGCCGTAGAAATGGATGCAATTCGAATAGATTCACTTTGTGTAATACAGAGACGTGGATTAAAGAGCTTATTCAGATTCGGATATTAATTAAGAAGCATAGTCTATCATGTAAAAAATATATCGGATTACTGAAACAAGAGAAATAAGCAAACCACACAAATCACCGTATGATACAACAGCAAGTGACCATCGGAGCTGGGCCCTTGGCTACCAATGGTACACTGCTTAAAGTTACTTCAGATGCAGAAACGAAGTGAACACCAAGTCCTTTATATTGATTGCATTAACAAAAGTATACAAAATCAGATCTTACAAAACTTAATGATCAAAGTTGTTCTGAGTTTATAATTATAACAACAGTCGTCCCCACGCTCGATGGCGTGGTACCTTTATATAACAGAAATGACGGAGATATCTAGATACAAAAGATAAGCTTAAAGCAGCGATCCCTCAGGATCGAAGATCCTGAGGGATTCGCTAATCTTTCAGTTCTCCTCTTTCCTTCTTGCATTCTCCGTCTCGGTATCCCACGTTCTTTTCCTGGACTATTCAGCTCTAAGTTTACTTGATCTTGTCCGCATCCGGTTCCCTGTCGACGGGACAGCAGTTACTTTCCCTTCGCTTCTTGTTTTTACTCGATAATTCCCTATTTCCGCGTCCTTCTGCATAGAAAACATCAATTATTAGTGATTGAGCTTCGTTTGTCCATTTTCACACAATTTATCAAAACCCTTATATTTTTTAGACTCATAATGCAGAAAAGGTTAGAAATAGTATTGAAAAACCACTAGATTGCTCGTCAAAAAGCATACCTTCCAGGTGCTCCACAACGCACAACATCTAGAAGTCTAGGCTAGAGACGTATTCCAGCGTCGTAAAGCCTGGTAACTATCGCTTTCGTTGTAGGTTGGGCGTTCCCTCCTCTTTGAGACAACAAGTTCCAGTACGGACTTATGCTCCCACTTACCGTCGAGTATATATTGGGAGACCACAATAGGCTATATCCTTTATCCATAGGAAGCAGTGTCTGCTGCCCTATCGATCGCAATGCACTAAACACAACATTCGAGAAGATTGACTGCCGTACCGTAAAAAATATTCTACAGTTTTGCGATTGGTTTGGTAATCCCTCTGTCTAGATTTCCAGAGTAGTCTCTTTCATTCCTTTTCAGACTCCTTAAAGGAAAAGGTCCATCTGAGCACTTTTCACTTCAGGCTCATTAAAAATCGAAGGTGACTAGAGTCATCTTTTGTTTTTTCTCGACTCTTAAAAATTGAAAAAGTAAGTTGTGTCAAAGCATCTAAAATTCATTTAATTCGGAATCATTTTCCCCTTTATTTTTAGTTGATCGAGTAATCCACAATCATGGAGGAAAGTCAATCAAACCCCGTCATTCGCGGAGACTTACGAGTCAACTATCTTTTTCTCCGGACACAAAACTATTCTGGACAAAGCGAACTCGTTTTACCAGATCAAAGTCCCCTGGTTTACAAATGTTTTGACACCCTCAGAGACTCCATTTACTCCAAACATTTATGGTATCCCTGCCTCTACAGAAGAAGTTTCGTAGCCACAAGAGGACAGTAGAACTGATCTTAGTGTGACAGTAAACACTCCTATTCCTGAACCGGATCCATCTACAGTTGATTCGGAAGGTGTTATTCCCCAAACATCTGTCGCTGCAGAATCTATACCTTCTTCTGCATAGGAAATATTTTACAGACCTAACGGTCTCCCTCTTCCACTTGGATTGATTGCTATGGAAGAGATTGTGGAGGATCCTCCATCTAGTACTCCATCGCATTTTGGAGTTGGGATTACCCTGTATCCTTCTTCGTTAGAAATTAGTCTCCCTTCATCCGAAGTTCCTGTAGAATCGCTAGGAAATCTTTTTGATAGACTAGATATCTCTGAACAACCATCGACATCTAGGACTGTGTCATCTGACATAGTAGCGGCAAAACTTCCTGCTGTTATTCCAACAATGTTCGTCGGCGTACGATATGTCCCAACTAGCTCTCAATCGCTGGATGGAATCCATCCAGTGGCTGTTTCGACAGTATGGTCTGTTCCCATTTGTTCGTCCAGAATAATATCTGGAATCTCTTATGTTGAGTCTCAGCAAATTGATCCTTCGCAGTGTCAATTTGGGCAGTCCAGTCCTCAAAGGCAAATCATTCCTTTGAGCACTAGATTACTGCCGTATGGGGGGCAATATACCATTTCATTTTCTCCTCCGGGATAACAAACATATGATAGTTTACAACAGAATTCAGGTTATGATGGAATTACATCTAGTGGTTGGGTGCCAATACTGCCTCAACAACCAAGAGTTGTATACTTAATGCAACAAAGTCTGCCTATGTCAAATATCCCCACTACACCGGCTATTGTGACAGTGTCGCAAGTACAAGTGTTGCCAGTTGTATGCCAACCTCAAGTCTCTCAGGTCGCAATTCAACAGCCTCTTGTCTCTACGATGCCACCACAATCATCGATTAGTGGTTCCTTAACTGGAGTGACCCAAGCTCAAATGGGTACCATCACCCCTCATCTTGGTCAAACAGCCAGTATTGGACAATAGCAAATGATTTCACAACCATGGTTGGTGCAATGTCAACAACCGCAATTCCAACAAGTTTACCAAGGATCTGAGCACCAAATCTTTGCAAGTAATGGGCAGCCATATATTCAAAATGCTCATAGTGGTTATGCCCATCAACCTTACCAAAGTTATCAACATCAAATGCACTATGCTGGTATGCAAAGACCCACTGCTCAGGCAATGCCATCTTTTCCTGGGTATGCTTCCCTGAACCTTAATCAACAGTGGCCGTTCGTGGCAACTTTAGAGTTACCAGATATAAATCGGCTGACAAACGATCCAATTACTTACGCCCCTTGGTGGCCAACGATTCCACATAAACTTCCGTCAGATATTCCTAAATTTAATGGAAATTCGGGTGAAGACCTGTCGAATCATGTTATGACCTTTCATCTGTGGTGTTCATCTAACATTCTAAACGATGATTCGATTAGGCTTCACCTTTTTCAGCGAACGTTAACTGGTCTGGCAGAAAAATGGTATATCAAATTTCGTAGAGCTTCCTTCGATAACTTCAGCACCCTATCCACAACCTTTTTAACCCATTTTTAGTTACCCATAAGGTACGAAACAGGAACAGAGCTTCTTACCAATTTCAAATAGATAATGGCCACTCACATATCTGATCATATTCATGAGTGGTGACGTCGTCGTAAAATGGTAAAAACATATGTTCCTGATCAACTGCTAGGTGAATGGTTTATTAAGTCATTATTACCTTCTATTATGGAAGATGTGGCAAAGGGAGGAGTCTTTACCGAAGAGCAAGTCATTGCTCGTGCGCAATATCTATACTTGATATATACTCAATCTGGCATGCTATACGATAAAATCCCCGATGCTCCTAGACCAGAATTCTCCGTTCCTCCCCCTCCTAAATCAAGCAAAGACTCTCATGTCAGCGATGGCATGATAGGTATGACTAGCACGAAAACCATAGAAGCTACATCAGAGAAGGCTCATACGGTTTCAAGTCAAAACGAAAATGAGGAACTTCTCGCCTCAGAGGTAAATGTCATGTCAACTGACAAAGGAAAAGAACCAAAGCAACCAGGGGGCAAGAAAAAAATGAAAGAGAAGAAGAAAAAATAGGAGTCGTCTCCTGAAAAATCTTATGTAAACCCTTCTAGAGGAAGCCAAGTCATCCATGCTTCATATGTGATGAGGATCATTGGACGAAAGATTGTCCACATCAAGCTGAGCTTAGAAAATTCTTTAAGAATTCAAAAACCTCAGCGGTATTGACTGATCCATTTCCGAATCCAGGAACAAATCTGGTTGCTAGTGACAATGCTTCCTTGTCCCAAGTGCTAATGTTTTCTATTTCAAAGCAGCAAAATGATGCTTTGATATTGACAAGGAATAAAGATTACGGGAATCCACAACTGTCGGACAAGAAGGCTAATGATCAACCTAGTAATTCGACAACAACTTCGACTGAATTTGTGCTACCCATCATTCCTGAACTAACGATAAAGCCGCCGAAGGGAGTAGTACACAAATCAACATTTAATCCTCGTGCCAGAGTAGCACAACATTATAATATAGTGGAGGATCTGGCCCAATCGCTGTCCGCTATGTCGACACTTGAGGTACTACAAAATTGCCCCTCCCAAAAGCAGGCTTTATTATCAGCAATAGGTGGGATTGACCCAATGGATTCCAATCTTGTGGCCTTTAATCACAAAGGATATGACCCTTAGTTACCAGCTCAACTAGCTTTCCTTATTCAAGTGAAAGCCCTCAACAAAACTATTCATCAGACAATTATTGATGAGGGGGCATCTACATGTATTATGTCGATGAGTTTCTGGAAAACTTTAGGATCTCCACCCTTGTTGCGATCTTCAACGACATTAAAACAATTTGATGGACGAACATACACCCCATATGGGATTTTCAGTAACTTGCAAGTCAAACTAGGAGGAAAAACAGTAGAAATTGATGTTGAAGTGATCGACGGAAACCTTGATTACAACATCCTACTAGGAAGGCCCTGGATATATGCTATGGCTGCCGTTGTGTCGACCTACTTCAAGAAGATTGCATGTGCCTTCCAAGGAGGTATTACAATCATCAACCAGCAAACATTTCTCCCCAACAGTTCACAAGTTACGGGAAGCGTTCCGATGATCCATGGAAGCCCTCATTTGCTTCAAAATATCGAAGTAGGCCTACTAAAAGACCCTCTATTAATGGGGAATTTTTCCCTACCACCTCCAATCAATCTGGCGGAAGTGGCAACGGTGGGAACCTACAATATGATATCTTCTATTCAAAAGATGTCCGAAAATGATATTAGCATGGATCATCTGCAGGTATTGCCTCCAAGCCCAATAGAAATATTGTAGCAATCAATGTTTTTGGCATGGGAGGCAAACCCAAATCAACGCTCATCAAGCGTTTGGATAGATAGGTCTAAGGAATATGGCACCCCTTCAGATCCTTGGTCGCAAGTACATTCTACAGATGAAGGAATTGTTTAGTCAATGATGATTGACAGGGCACCATGGGAAGATTACCACCATCGTTCCCATCTTCCGGATTACAAGGAAGATAGTTCGAGTGACCATCATCCCTCAGTTTTTGATTTTCTATCAAATACTGTAAACAAGGTGGATTCTGAATGGAACTTGTCCAATATTGAAGAGACTATCGCCATAAATATCTCGACCAAACTAGATGTTGTAGAGAATATTCATGTCGGCAAATATTGTTCTTCTTCAGAAATGGAAATATATTATGCTCTTTTTTGCGAGTTCAGAGATGTCTTTGCCTAGTCATATGATGAAATGCTAGGCATTGACTCGAGCACAGTTGAACATGAAATTAAGATGTATCCAGATGTCAAACCAGCACGACAATGGCTAAGGCAGGTGCACCCCAAGAAAGCCGCTACCATCAAGGCAGAAGTTGAAAAACTTCTCCCTGCTGGTTTTATTTACCCGGTTCCTCTAACCGATTGGGTATTGAATATTGTTCCTGTAATGAAAAAACAAGGAACGATTAGAGTGTGCGTCGATTATAGGGATGTAAATCAAGCTTGCCCGAAAGACAACTACCCTACACCCTTCATTGACCAGATAATTGATGAATGCGCCGGATGTGAAATCTTTTCATTTATGGATGGATTTTCCGGGTATAATTAAATTAACATACCCCCAGAGGACCAGTCAAAGACTGCATTTATTTGTCCATGGGGCACATTCACATATCACAAGCTACCCTTTGGCTTAAAGAACACAGGGGAAAAATTTTAGAGGGCAATGAATTATGCCTTCCATGAAATAAAGAACATCGTTCAACCATATCTTGATGATCTTCCTACTCATTCACTAAAGCGGACCGATCATCCGCAGCATTTGAGAGCGATATTTCTACGTTGCCGACACTACAAGATACAACTCAATCCACACAAATGTGTGTCTTGTGTTAGTTCTGGTTGTTTACTTCGCTTTGTGGTCTCAAAGGACGAGATTCGTATAGACCCATGTAAGGTTCATGCAATCATTGATTTGCCTCCACCTTTAAATTTTCTTCAGATTCAGAAACTCCAAGGGAAAGAAAACTTTCTGAGGAGGTTCATTCCAAATTACACCGAACTTCCTAAAGGTTATACTCGTCTATTGAAAAACGAAGTACCCTTCATCTGGGATCAGGTCGCGTAAGCTTCCTTTGATGCTTTAAAGGAATCCCTAATAAAAGCATCATTAATGTATGCTCCTGATTATCAAAAAGACTTTAACCTGTATCTCGCTGCAGTAGATACAACCATCGCAATGGTTTTAGTTCAAGAAGACAATGGAATTGAGCATCCTATATATTATTTGAGTCGAAACTTAAATGATACAGAAAGAAAATACTCCTACGTTGAAAATCTAGCTCTCGTAGCTATTCAAGCGATACATAGATTTCGACACTATGTCCTCTTTCGAAAAACTACCATTTTGTCAGATTGCAACCCCATGACTTATATATTGTCGCAATAGTTGTTGGGGGGCAAATATTCTAAATGGATAGCAATTTTACAAGAGTTTGATCTGGAATTCATAAAATCCAAATCGAAGAAAGCCCTGGTTTTTGTAGAGTTACTATGCGATCTCCCATCGTCGTCCAACGATGCAACATCAGAAGAAGCGATCGTGGATGAATCTTTGTTTCTGATATCTTCAAGCAATCTGTGGTATGGAGACATAATAATCTATCTTCAAACCCAAACATATAGGTCTAATACCTCCCGCTCGGAACAACGATGCATTCGATACCAAGCAAAAGACTACAAGATCGTCGGTGATACGCTTTACTGTCATGGTATCAATACAGTTCTGTGGAGGTGACTCACCCACGAGGAGGCTGAAAAAGTCCTGAATGATTGCCATTCAGGCGCATGTGGGTGGAATCAATCTGGTTATGCTACGGCGCAAAATATTTTATGAGCAAGATACTTTTGGCCAACAATGTTCAAATATTGCATAACCTCAGTTAGAAGTTGCCATGCCTATCAAATCTTCAATCGCAAAACCAGAATACCACCCGCACCTCTGCAACCAATAGTTGCTATTGGGCCATTCACTAAATGGGGAATAGATTTCATGACATGTAACCTCACTTCGGCCGGGGGGCATGGGTATATCATAGTCGCAGTAGACTATTTTACCAAATGGGCTGAGGCAATGCCTACATTAAACAACAGCGGTGAAACGACTGCCATTTTTTTTTTCAATCATGTGGTCTCTAGATTCAGCGTTCCATAGGCCATAGTTACAGATCATGGATCGCATTTTCACAATCACATGATGGTTGAGTTGCTGCCAAATTAGGACTTTCCCATGATAGCTCTACTCTGTATTATCCGTAAGCTAACAAACAAGTTGAGGAAATCAACAAGGTCCTGAAGTGCATGCTGTAAAGGATGATCGGAGTCCATAAATGGAGTTGGCACCTAATCCTATACTTGGCCTTGTGGGCATACCAGAGATCAGTGAGGAATGCAACCGGGTTTACACCCTTTCAATTGGTGTATGGCCTGGAAGCGATCTTACCAGTTCAGTGCGAGATCTCGTTCCTCAAGCTCGCAGTCGACCTTCTCCCCAAAACTTTAGAAGATGAGGCTCGTTTCTTGGAACTAATCCGATTGGATGAAACCCATTGTGATGCCACTTTGGCTGAGAAAGCCCATAAAAAATGAGTCAAGGCACAGTTCGACAAGAATGTCAAACCCCGTGTCTTCTCAGAAGGTGACCTGGTCTTACTTTATGACCAGGAGTCCGATAAGTTGGGAGCAGGTAAGTTCAAGTCTTTATGGATGGGCCCCTATATTGTCAAGCATGTACTAGCAAAAGGAGCCTACGAGTTAGTGGATTATGATGGGATTCCACTGGCGCAACCCCGCAACAGGTTGTACCTTAAGCGTTACTATGCTTAGCTCAGTATAGTAACCCCTGTGCTTTTGTTGCATTTTGTTTTCGCTAAGGGTATTTGTTTTGGTTAGGTAATTCACTTTTGCATGTCTTGCAGATGTCGAACCTATTGGAATAAGTTTTTGGATATGCCGACAGAGCGAGTTGTAGTTCGTGGAACCTATTTTCTACGGCCTGGGCCATCTCTGATCCAAGTGGCGAGTTAGTAACTCTCAATGGGTTATGTATTGGATGGTCAACGAACAACATCGCTGAATACAGCGAGTTGATAGAACTCCTCTCTGATGCCATTACACATGGAATATGCCGACTGGTCGTTAGTCTAGACTCACAACTCATCATTCTACAACTCACCGGTATCTACTCCGTACGGAATCCAGCTATCTATCGCATGTTCCTAAGGGTCAAGATTTTGGAAAGGCTGTTTGATTCTACTCAATATCAGCATATTTCCAGAAACTTAAACACATTAATAGACTCATTGGAAAATTATGTTTTAGATAGACATTTGCAACATTTATGAAAGAATCGTTTCATCAATATTTACATCAAGAACATGTAACTTAACCAAAATAAAGCTCCGAAAATCATATATATATATAAATGTTTATGGTTCGTACATAATGTTCTGCGATCAAGACAAAATTGGTCAAATGACCCAAAACTCAAAATGCTAGGGGGCACCCTAGTCTAATGATGTTGGTGATAGCAAGTCACCGCCTGTGCAATCATGCGTAAAAGCCTAGTCCATCGATGTGGCACACCAGTAGTATGTCGCTACAGCCTCAAAGGCAACTCTCGGTCCTCATGTCTGGGATACCAAGAGTGAGACCCTTGACCTGCTCCTATAATGTTGCAAGAGTCTCGGCCACATCCAGGTCACGAAGGATAGCCCTCCCCATAGCCTCTCCTGCTGGAGCGGTAGCTGGTGCTCTCAGGCATACTGCTAATCACACTGGTCCGATATCTGCATGAGAACAAGAGTTTTGATTAGCCTTGATAGAAGAAAACATAAGAACATTATAAAAACAATAAACAGGGATATGGTCAGAGAACTTACCTATAGCACCCCACTGCTCACCCACCGGCAGCACCAAATCCGGGTCACCTCGAAAATCCATACCAGCATATGGACACTCAGCATAAACCATCTCCTGACGGTTAAACCACTCGAAGAAGGTATCAGAGAAACAAACCTGGGACTGACCAGCATGTCGGGCCATGAGGTCAACCCATCTCTGCATCCGTGGCCCAATCAGTGGAGGTAAACCAAGTGAAATGTACTGCGGTTGCATCAGTGGGATCTTTTCCAAGGCAAAAGCGGTCAAAATAGAACCATAGCCGAAATTCTTGGATCTTCCACTTTTTACCTTGGTCAGTTGTTCTTTCATCACAAGGAGTATTGCGTCACATCAGTTGAACACCTTTGGTTCGAGGCATTCCAAGGCGTACTGCATATGGGACCTGTTAGCCACGTGAAGAGTTGCAGTACCAGCTAGTCTAGCAAAAGTGAATAAAATGGTCCTCAAGGACCGGTCAGTGACATCTCGGATGTTGATCTTGCCGTCCCTACTCGGCTGAGATCCCTCTCTGTAGTACCAATGAATGTAATCTCTAACGGATTCGCCCCCATGGGCGGAACGTGATAACGAGAGAGGGGCACCACGCCTCGATAAACCGGTAAAAAAATAGATGTCCACGGTAGTGAAGGGGATGGATTTGCCTATGATCTGGAACACCTGGTTGGTAGGATCCCATGCATCGAGGAAATATTGCAACAAGTTGATTTGTTGCCTCATGTTAGAGATGCGGAAAAACTTGAGCAGGCCATAGTTCCGCAGTGCAGTTACCGTACCTGGATCATGTAAAGAAACCATGTCCTCTTCTTCATGCTCACGTTCTCACCATGTAGCAACCATTTTTATCCGATGAATCTCTACAAAACAAACAAGAGAAGAGTCAGGGTCCTGATTTGGCAAAAACAGGAAAAAATTTCATGAGAAAACAGTGCAAAAGTTTCCTTTCTTGCGCCCATCGCACCCCAACAGTGTACTGGGTGAGATGCATACTGACTGGCGAATGGCCAGGCTAGTATGCATCGCACCTTTCAATATAGGAAAGGTGCGATGGAGCCAGGGAAAATTTTTCAAACCCCAGGGGCTCAGAAAAATAAGGAAACATGCTCAAAATTCAAAAAGGAAGGAATGCAACTGAAGAGCTCAGGTTTAGCTCTTACCTGGTCTAGACGGCGCCGAGAATCGTCCACAGAATCTCCCAAAATCAGCTAGTGAAAATCAATGGGGAAAGGCACCTTCAAAGCTCCAACAAACCAAAGTTCAAATGATATGGTAAAATGAGGGGTAAAAACCACTTTTAAATTACTTTTCATGTAATTCAAGTAAGGTATTAGTGTTTTAAGTCATTTTTCAAGCATGTATTGTTCATTTCTAATCGGTTTGATGAAGCAATTGAACAGGTAGTACAACCGTCGAAAGAACAAAGTGTTAGCTGTAAAATCAAATAATCAATGACCATTATCACGAGTAGTTTTTATGTGAAGTTCAAGCTCATTAAAAATTAAACCTAAGCAATGAGCAAACATTCCCTCCAGAGTTAAGCTCATTAAAAAATGAACCAACCTCCAGTAAATAACCATTGTGAATGCATATCATCAACTCTTGAGTCTTGGTCGTGTTCTCACCATCACCTCCACTCTGTTTTAGCCGATCATTCACCTCCATTTGATTGTTCACCCCTTTTGAGAAACAGCTGCGAAGAGTGATTCTGTTAGCCATCCTTGTGACACTACCATGATTGGAAAATTCCAAACCTTACCTAGAATCAGCTGCTACCTAAAATTATCACTTGTTCCTCAATAAACGAGTCTCCTTTAAGCTCTTTTTGTCTAACTCGTAAAATATGAAAAGATTGTCGAGCAGTTGGCCCCTCCAACTCATTAAAGCTACCGGGAGTGCTATCCCTCCTCTATATTTTAATCTTTTTGGACCTGAGGGATTATTACACAAAAAGATCAAGCGCTTGTCTTGTTTGGCTCGTTAAAACTATCAAAAATTCATCCCTTTCGTATTATTTTATACTTTTTCAAACTTAAGGGATTACATGACGAAAAAGGATCACTGGAGTTTCCTTTCTGTCCCTTTTTAGACTCTCTAAAATTGAAAAAGTACCGAGTTGTCTTTGTTGTTAAACTCGTTAAAACCAATAGCAACAAACTTTTCCATGCAGACAAGAACGAGTTTCACTGTCGCTAGGCTCGTTAAAACATAGCGACTGGTTTTCTCGAAGGGCAAATTATAGAATAAGAATATGTTATCCTCCTCAAGCTTGATAAAAATAAAGAGGTACTGGTCAGCAATGAGTAGGGAAAAATTGGGAAGAAAACTTGAAGAAACTTTATTGGTAGCAAGCCGCTCTTAAACATGACACTTTCACTCCATCACCATGATTGAGTTGGGTTGGGTTATTCCCTTCACCGGTCATATTACCATTGGTCCACCGTACCATCCATCTTTGGGGTTAATGCTACCAATCTATTTCAGTGTCGCCGATATGTTCAAGAGAAGTCGATCAGAGAATTCACCAGCCCATCTTGTGTCTCATCCGCTGCAATACCTTTACACTTCATTCTTTCATGACTACCACCTTGAACCCTATATCATCAGATCGTTTTCACCTCCAAACGTCATTTGCTCCATTCCATGTCATAGATGTGGGATTCATTAAGGCCCTCCTACGACGGGTCACTTCTTATCGACATCAGCTCATTATCCAAGAAGTCGACCTAGGAACACCCCTTTTAGTACTTTGAAGCTTGCATGCCTCAATGGCCAGTTTCTCACTTTCGACAACAGGTTTACATCAATGGCCTTCGACCGAGAGATTTTGTGTGGTGTTTGACACTAAGTCCCATTTTCACACCACGCGAATTGTATTGTCGTACCTTGAGGGTCATCATCATTATCGGTGATTCCTCTCGCACTTGTTAACAGCTTACATCATTAGTTGGTAATCAGACAATGTCTTTCCATGTTCGACTCCATAACATTTTTCACATGGATCGACTTGTACTTCGGGTGAAGATTGGACGAGTTTGAAGACCCTGGATCTAGCTTCATCCATCCGAGCTATGATATATTTAGGAAAATAAAGACATCAAATGTACATCATTGCTGCACAGATGATCATCTGAATCAAAGGATGATGGCACTATCAGAATCATCAGTCTGCCACATAGATGGTTGTCTGTCCTATGTACAGGAAAATGAATTTATAAAGTTGAGCATGGGAATGCCCACCTCAGCTAGATCATGAAAATATTACGAAGATGATGTATTTTATTGTATCTTATTATAGGTTGCCTTCCAGTTCGAAAAACCTCGAATCCTCATGATAAAGCATTTCACCCGACATCAAAAGATTAACGACCTCATGCTTTAGGGGGCAACTATTATAGACATTTTTGGGCACTGTAACCCCAATCGTATGTGTCCATAAACCAAGGGCTTATGATTCCCTAAAATTGTTGTTTCATGCCCTAAAGGAACAAGGTCAGCTGATTACATCATCTCCCAAAAGTTCTCCACAGAAAACTGCTCAGAATTGGTCAAAACTGGACCATACATGTTGCTCAGTGCTAAGGGTGCAATGCATCTCACCTGCCCAGTGTAAAAGGTGCGATGCATACTAGAAAGCCCTTCTGTAGGGTCCGATGGGCAAGAATGGACAAATGGCAGAGACATTTTGCGAGGTGGATGATCATGGAATCGTCCAGAAACTTCTCTTGTGACACTTGCCTCTCTGAATTTGCCCAAGGATGAGTAAGAGATCATCAATCTCCAAGTGGAATCAAGAACTATCAGATAATCAAAATCCTAGAAGTTGACTCACCTCCCTGCAATCATCTATATATGGATCCCTCATCCCAGAGATCCAGAGGCTGGAATTTTGTATCTTGTAAGGAAGTGTTGTTGGTTTCCTGGTGGAATATCATAGTGTTGGGTGATCTAAGCTTTTCATGAGGTGAAGAAGGGATTTGATGCTGGGAGGATGACACTAGGTCAGATCAATGGGTTGTAATCCTCTCTTCTAATCTTTACATCAATAAAGCTATTCAAGTTTTCCTCCACATTCTCATATGTCTGATAGTATCTGCATTTGTGTGGTCAATATATATCTGGTCCTATATCGTTTATGATTGTAGATATCTGCACTTTGAAGGTAGTATGCTGCTTTGACTTTACAGGTACTCTTTGAAGCGAAGTGGTCAAGGTAAAAGCAACAAAGACCTGTGGGTGAGGAGAAGGAACAAGCAAAGGACCGAGTGAAAGATCGAGGTTGGTATTCTTTGATCCTCTCCTATCTACTTCTCATAAAGGAAAGTGAAAATAACTTTAATCTGTTTGTTTCTAAGATAGCTACCCATCTTAGTGGGACTAGCAGCTCTGCATAGAAACTAGATTTCTTGATAACACATGCATTCAAGTATTCATCCTTGAGGATTGCGCAGTTTTGAAGGTTTTTTATTCCACTTGGTAATGGGATAATCATCCACAAGGAATAGTGCAAGGAAACAGGAGCTTGGAGGGCAAAGAGGAAGGCTAGAGAGAAGCCAAGATTGTCTGTGTGCATCTGTGAGGATTGTACTGAGATCTGGCTAGCTATGAGAGCGAAGGATTTGTATAATTCCTATCTATTTCCACCATATATGATAATACAATAGTTTGGGGTTTTTATCCGAGGATTTCCACAAAGTATTTTCATGTGTATTGCGCCATTGATTATTTTTCTTCTGGTTATATTTTTAAGCTCGATCTTTAAGGTTCCGCAAATTGATAGTAGAAGTAGGTTTCTAGAATTCTGCTTTGATTTATGTTTCCTTATCGGGTTAACCTATCACAGATTTTCTACACCTCCTTTATCCTACTATCCTCTTATTTTGGTCAAAAATTGTTTTATCACAATGGAAGATCTCTTATGCGACCAAATAAACCAAACCCCATTTTGATATTTCCATTTTTTTTTAATTCCAAGCAATAATACCACCCACACTATGGTGGTATTACTTTTGAGCACATCTTGTTGTAGAATGTAGCAGAGGTATCGCAAAATCCAGAGGCCTGCTCTTATAAACCACACCTCAAATTTTATATATATATATATATATATATATATATATATATATATATATATATATATATATATATATATATATATATATATATATATATATATTTATAAAATACCCCACAAAAGAGCTCTGAATGATTTTCATAATGTAAAGGAGATTTAAATGCACTCCGCTTCTCCTCAAGGCCCACATTTAAGTTATTTCCTCTCTTCTAGGTGGTGATTTCACTAGTTTTCAGTGAATCAAAAAACACTCTCCCTTTACATATTTTTATGGAGTCCAATTCTTAGGTTTATATATATAAACATTTATATCAATTGATTGTAGGAATTTTCAAAGGGAGGTCAACTAAAAAATAAAGTTCGAAGGTCGGGTTAGAACATGCCACCCAACAAATATACCAGATGATGACATAGTTTGGATCCGTACTCATAGGTTTGACTAAAGATTAGGATTGGAAATTTTTTTCTGAAGTCAAGGTCAAAATTTTTCTTGCACTGCAAGTATTTTATGCTACCATCCTGAATTCCATCACAGTGGGAATTCCTTTGAAATTTGTAGGGATATCAAAATTATGGAATGTCAGTCTCATCTCATCCTTCAATTCCAAATCAAGGCCCTTCTTATGGAGGGACCTACCACACTAAGTGATTGGAATTAAAACTTGCAACAAGAAAAACACAGCATGGACCTAAGCAAGTAATTAAAAATTATGAAGCTAATGTAGAAATCCCTTATAAAACTCTATCAACACATAAGTTTATAAATATGTACTTTGAGTAGTCTCCTCCTCCAAATGTTAAAACAATACACTCATCACCTATATACTAACTACGCCATAACGCCAACAGTTTGAGCTTCTCATCCTCAGTGGAAATTTAAGATCTAAGTTTTGCCTTTCTCTCAAAAATTTCAATATCTTAGAGTATCTCCAACAAAGAATAGGAGGTCATCAAATTAACGAGAAATAAATGAATTAATTGACCACCCACACACTCTTACTGTGCAATACAAAAATATAAATCTATTAATGGTACTACTTTCCACTAACGCCGCTATTAATTTTGAATATTTTACTCCTTGTTAGAGGATCACATTTCCGTCATGGTAGGACTTGAGCATAAGTACACACAAGAAGGTAAACATAGTGGTATAATAAAAATTTCATTACTGTTAGGAATAATATATATAGAGAAAGTGCCTACGCTCACTTCTCAAGCGATTCTTCTTCATTTAAAATATCCTCCTATACTCTATGAAGACCTTTACGTTATGTAACTATGAAAATAAATTTCCCATTGACGGGGAAAATATATTTGCAAGAAAAGAAACAAGAAAAATTTCCAGAACTACCCAAAATCTATGTTAAACTTCTGAAAATATTTACAAAGGCCCACTAAGCCCAAATATCAACTACTTCAAAAAATCTTAATATTCCAGATACCTTGGGAATCAAGACAATTGGCCCTATTACAAAATCTTCTAAATAAAGTGAAAAAAAAGTAAAAATGCTTTAATTTACATGTCCCCTTTTGGGGCCTTGAAAAGAATGGTACAAATGGCGTTGATGGTCGTCCATCAAACTCCCTTGGTCAAAAAATATTTACCTCGTGGTGAAAGGATTAAATCCTCCAAAATCATATGCGCAGTTGCCTTGTTGCTACAACTCTAGCACCACTTTAATAGGATCCTACACATAATTCTACAATATATCGCTTATGTTGGTGGGGAAATATTTCACAGTGAGCTACTTTTCCTTTCTGGTTGTTTTCCTCCTTTGCTTGTACACTTCTATGGGTACCTTTTGCATCTATATCCTCATCTTTCTGACTCCATCTTCTAGCTTTGTCTTACTGCCATCTTCTTCCAACTCAAGTTTTACGTGTTGGATGTCAATCATTTGATTCATCAAATTCTGATCCAAATATTCAGCTCCATTGAAAAATTTAAAGTATCGTCATCACCTTTCATGAGCAACTCATTTAACTATTTCTCTTCATCTTCATCAATTTTCTCATGAAGGTATTACCAAGCCATTTCAATCTTGTTCAATTTAGCAACATCTACAATTATATACTCATCCTTATTTACATCCGTCATGGTATATCCCTGCATTGCATGAGAGAAATTTATCACTCCTAACGTCCTCTTCTCAAAAATAGTATAAAATTTTATTGAGGACTTTCCTTCATCCATTATCCCAACTGGGTTTTCCTTGGGAAATTCAATATTTTCATTCACACACCAATTATCAATTTTAGAAACAATAGACTTCTCAAACTCTTAAGTCGCTTCCATCAACACTTGTACCTTATATGCTAAGGTCTTCTTTAGGTTTTTCTTAGGAGGAAATATTTCACCCTCCTTCATTTCAACATAATTTTAATTATGTCCCTCTTAAGTGATTCGAAAAAACAAGCCTTCTTCCACAATATTTAATGCAACTTCAAGTGGTTGTCCATTTTCTGCAAAATTCCTTGTTGCCTCACATGCTCCTCATTTTATATGTTGTGAACAGTTCTTAGGCGCTTCTATGTCATTCCCTCTTACTATCTCCTCATCATGAATGACAACTTATAACAATTTTCCCTCTTTTTTACCTGCACATAAACGTAAATGATCAATTTTGAAAGAGTGAGGCTCTTGCGCCTCCACTGATGTTTCTAGAATATATTATAGATTTGGACTTATCCTGTAGTCCATGAGAAATTGATTTAATGTCATATCATCAACATCCATATCAACTCCACTCCATTTCATGATATCCTTTAAGGAATGTTCTTCTACCTTAATATCCAGGTTCCCCTCTCCTACTAGGGTTATCATTGGCAAATCTTTACAACATTCTTAATGTGCTTGTATTTGTCTCTAAGGGGAATTCGTTATGCCTTCTTCTCTTAGTTGGAAATTTTTTCCATGATTATGGTCTACATTTACATAAAGTTCACCCACTTTAAATATGAAAGTCCATCTAGCCATCTCGTGCCTTCCTGCTACAAGCTCTTCTTATTGACTTTCCACAAGAACTTTTCAGCATTCCTCGAGACATTTGATAAGTGGCTCATAAAAATACTTTATTGACAACTCCCTCTGATACTTTAAACAATACACATAGTCCACCAAGCTCTTAGACAAGGAAAATTTGAAGAATGGAAGTTGATATTAATGTTTAGAAACCTTGGCGAATATTACTAATCCCTAATATGCAAATTGTAAAAAATTTGGTGATATTTTTGTACAAATATTTATATTTCCAATGATTTTGTATTAGTTGATATAATATTTTGGCGATTTTTAAGCTAAAATAATGGTGTATTACAAAATTTGGGTGAATCATTCTAGAAAAAATGGAAATTGGAGAATCTTTTTTTTGGAAAAAACATGGAAAATTAGCCCACCTATGAATATTAGCCCCTAAAATTTTCCTTGCTCTTAGATAGTCTCTCATTACCCTCTTCTCTGAGGATGTCATGCCTCACTTGTTCACAAGAGTGAACTACTCCACCCTCAAGCTCAACTACTTTGAACTCTTCCTCTCTTTTTGAAGCATTCAACAAGTGCTTCAACTCCTTCCCTGACCTCTTAGGGATCTTATTCTTGAAACCATTCTTATGAAAAGAAAATTGAACCTTCTCTTGACGTACAATAATTTTCTTTGGCCTTCTTGTTTTATCATCATCTCCAAAAGTTTGAGCTCCTCTCTTAGCTCAACTATCTCCATATCAATTTCCTTTTAGATTAATTTATTTTGCATGCCATTCTTCTTGGCATCCTTTTATCTTTTGTTGTGTCCTTTATTTCAACCATAATGATGTTAGTCATTATCCATCCCTTTTCATTCCTTCATATCAACTTTCACTTTCCCACTTTGAGCTACATAGAATCCCCTCTAACAAGTCTTATCAATAGCTTGTTACTAGAACACCTTACCTCCACTGGGCTATTGGTGTCCCTTAGATCCCTCCTCTAGAGCCTCCCGAGAACTCCTTTCTCCCCTCTAACTTCTGTTCACCTTGTTCATGTTTGCAAAACACTTCTACTTCTCTTCTTTTCGGGATCTCCTTTGTTCCCTTCATTGTCTAAATGAAACTGGGTCTCCTTATTTAGCAACCTCCCTTGCTAGCAGGCTTATTTGTCAGTTCTTTGAGAATTCTTCATATTCTTTACAACACTTTGCTGGATGTAGTTATATCGCCCATATATATCAATTTTTACAATTATTACCTTGCCAAATTTAAATTAAATATCAGACCAATTATTGTCCAGGGTTTCCCCTGAGTATCTCTTCCTCGGCTAGGTTCTCCTATGCTCCTCCCAACTCTACTTCTTTCTGGGAACTTCTTCCTCTATGCCACTTCCTCTTCTGAGCAGTCCTCTTAATGTCTACTCCCATACCCATTCCTTTTAGAATGTGGTACTATGTCCCTCATTTTGTGTGACTCCATTTCCCTATCTCTTGTCTTATATGTCCTATGCTTTCAACATTAAACTCTTAGTCAACATTAAAATAAATAGATAATTTATTACCTTCTAGTCTAGTGTACTCTCCTCCTCGATAGATGCAACATTTGATACCTGAAATATTTATATGATAATTCCTTGATGCCATAATGATAGAAGGCCCCTTCGATGCCTTTCTCATTAACTCATCACTCTATCTCTCGGTTATGAAACCACTGTGTATCTACTCCCTTTTAACTTACTTCCTTTGGCCTTCTTAATCACTATTTACCACGCTTGCGGTCTGTTATCACTCTGAACGTTTCCCTAGAAGTTCCAGAAGAAGGAAAGGACTGAGGTAACCACAGACCAACTTTTAAGCATAGGCTCTAGCCAACCTATGGCTTAAAGAGGGCTCTCTCTATATGATTTAGCTTTGTTTGCTGGGATTTTGGGATAGTTCTGAAGGTTCAGGGGGTTTTTTATTTGTATCGAACATTGGATGCTGGAATTCTTAAAAAATATGGATAGAATGATATCTTTGGACCATTGGGCTATGGAGTCAAAGAAGGGCAACAAAACTAGAATCAACTCACTAAAGGGAGTGTTCAATGGGCAAGCTAGCAGAGTAAAGTGCAGGTCTTTGGGCGAGATGGGTGAAATGGTTTTAACCAGGGTGAGAGAGAAATTAAGTATTCTTAGACCAGGGTCAAAACGAGGAATAAAGGATAATCGGAAACAAAGGGAAATTAAGAACCTTCGCTATAGATTATGGGGAGACAACCTAAACTAAGGAGAAACCAAGAATTCCTTAACTTAGATAATCAACAGAAAACATTTAAATGCATAATAGTTCAAATAGAGTGAAATGAAGCAAATTGTGAGATATCACTCCATATTATAGCATTCAGATTTGAAATACATTAAATATTGTGAAAAAACATTAAAGAAAGATAACAACACAAGGGAAAATACTTGTCTGCACTTCACTCTACACATGAATCCTATGAAATGTCTTGTCTTTATTCATTAATCCAGCTTGCTGGTCCAATCAGTGATACAATAGCTTATAGTCTTTTGATCAAAAAGGTCTATAGAAATGTCTAAGAATCCACCCTACATACTTCGAATTGTGAAGTATTTATACAAATATTATTACAAAATATCTCAAAACAAACTTGAGATTTCATCTAGGATATACAAAATATCTTCTTGTAGGAAGATAGAGACAGCTATTGAAATGTTTCATGTTGTCCCTTTTATTGTGGTACTGCTGGCTTTTATGGTTGGGTTTGTAGCCCTTTATGCTGGCTTGTTGTTGTGGTCTTTTACGCTGGAATCTTCTTTAATTTTTATCTTTCACCTGATAGTCTTTGACACTGATACACTTTGGCATGCTGACCTGTTTTCATCTGTTTACCTGGATGTTCTACTTTTACCGTGTAGTAACTTTTTTATTATGAATTTCTCACAGTAAACCAGTCATCTTTTCCCACCATTCTGCCTCAGGTAATTTGATACTCATCATCTGCCTATATATCTCATCAGCCTCAGTATATTTGGAAAAATTTGGCTTGATGATGAACAAGTGTTTTTATCTCATGCTAGAGAAAAAGCAAGTTCTCAAATGTATTATACAAAACATTGCCTGTTGGCAGTGCTTTTATAGCTGAAGTGCTAGCTTGTTCTTTAGCCAAATGCCTGAGTCTATTATCATAGTCCAACTGTGCCATAAGTTTGTCATTAATGACCAATGGACTAAGCAATCATTTCTCCCTCAAAATTTGGAATTTAGCCATGAATCTATCAATGGCTAGCTGCATGTTGTGGCACTTTTCTTCCAAGTTTAGCATTAGGTTTCTCTTGGAGAGGACATTCCTTATTTCCAAAATGGTTTCACTCTTGTCTTCTATATCTAGCTCATGAAGCTCATACCTATTTTTTCTGTTGAGAAAGTGGATGAGTCTATTGGCATCATTAGGCATGTCTCCCAATTCCTCCTTGAATTTCTGAATAGCTACTATAGCTATCTTTATCAGTTCTGTCTGCTGAAAAATAACTTGAATAGATGGCCAAATATCCTTGATGGAGTCAATGATATTAGCCCATAACAGTTCCTTGGCTTGTCCAAGGGTTTTCTCCAACGTAAGGTCTTTCTCCATAGCTTTGACTCGTTCACTCATTCTATTGGCCTTTTGTTCCTCTTCCTTTTGCATAATTTGGGCAAGTTTGTAGTCAATTTCTAAACTTGCCACCTTTTCCTTCAATCTGTTCATTTTTGTAGTCTGAAGAGACATTTCCTCCATGGCTCTAACTAACTCTGCTACCTTTTCTCCTTATGCACTTGTTGTTGTAAACTCTGCTATAACTGGCAATGCTATGGCAAGTGGAGCTGTAGGTTCTAGTGAAGTTGCCAGTGTGGAACGGACTGCAGTAGATATTATAGGGATGACATTTGTAGAAGTTGTGGTAATGTTAGTTTGTTTTAATTGGATCAAGCCATCTAATTATTTCTCTATCTCTCTTAGTTGATCATTAAGTTTTAGGACCAAGTCCATCAACTCTTCATGTCTGGTTTGGCTCTCTAAGACTTCAAGTGTTTGAGGATGTTGCAGCTCAGGTATCTTTAATTGCTTCTTAAGTGCAGCAATATCATTGTTTTTATTCTTTATTAGCTGCTCGATGGCATTTATATCTTTGGGATCATGTCCCAACTCAATAAATAAGTCTTCCAAAGACTTAATCCTCATACCCATGGCCTATGAGGAGGCTTTGTCCAACTAAAACTGTGCCGAGATGTTGTTCAATGAGTTTTGTAACTGATGGGTAGCTATGGCTTTACCTATTAGGGTGGATGTTTCTGGGAAAACTAGTGTCTTTTCGATCGACTGTCCTCTAAGTTTGGAAGCTATCATATAAACAATAGTTTAAAGCAATTCATGATTTCTTCTATGCATAATAGATAAGAGAAGAACGAAGGAACCAACCTGGATCTTCCGCTTAACTCCTTGCTTGATCTTTCTCCCCCATGACAGAACTTGCAACTCCTCTCGATACTTATCCCGCTTGGAGAGTACTTGTAGAAACAAAGTAACAAAGAATCGTCAAAGCATCTTGATCTATTACATCATAATTATTACGGAATCAGAAATATAATGAACGTACAATGGCATTCATAAATAATAACATTCACAATTGTGCAGTTATATGGAAGAAAACTCAAAGAACTTTATTAAGTAGAAGGGAGAATTACAACCCAGTTGTCTGATCCAGCATCATCCCCCCAACATCAAAGCCCTCTTCACCTCATCAAATAGCAAGATCACCCAACTTTACAATGCTCTTTCTCAAATACAAACTATCAGCACCTACTTGCAATTCACAATATTCCAGCCCCTGGATCTCTTAGATGGGGGATCCATTTATAGATGTGTGCAAGGGTGTCAGTCATCTCTTGGGTTTGATTAGTATCATTCCACTTGTTACATTTGGTTCCATAAGAGGGGAGATAACTGAGGTTTAGATCTCTTACTCATCCATGGGCGAATTCAGAGAGGCAAGTGTCAGAGGGGAAGTTTCTAGAAGATTTTATGAGCATCCACTTAGCAAACTATCTTGTACATTTGTCCATCCTCGCTCATCGCACCCTATAGATGGCCCAAATAGTATGAATCACACTTGAGCAGTGTATCACTCAGTATGCATCGCACCTGGCCAGTGTAGTATCAGTATGGTTCAGTTTAGGCCAATTCTGGATGGTTTTTCAGGTGGAACTTTTGGGGAATGATGTAATCAGTTGATCATGATCTTTTAGGGTATGAAACAAAACTTTTAGGGGTTAGAAGAGCCCTAGTTTATTGACATATAATAATGGGGTTGAAGTGCCCAAATATGTCTATAACAATGGAGTATATCATCTCTCCAGCCTATTTATGTGGTTCTATCTGGTCTATGGGATGAATATCCGTTGCCAATACTTCAAAGTCAACCCTCTTGAAATCTGGAGATGTCTTGGGCTGCTGTGTTGTAGGTTTGATAAAGGACATTTGAATTTTTCCCTCCTTGATGTCAAAAGCTGACATCAGTCTTGTTTGATTTGTGGGAGTGAGTTTCAAATATTGTGCATAAGTTTGAGCTTTGAGTTTCTCATTCCTCATTTTGATTTCTTTATACCTGTCCTTTATGTCTTGGTCCTCGTCAGTAGGTCTACTGAATGAAGACACTTCCATGCTTAGCGCTTAGCCTCCTTTCCAACATTTGAATATGTGATGTGGATGGCTCTTGTAATTCTCTAGATGGAGTTGTGGGCCTGCTTCTATCTACCTATGTGTTGGTTACCTGTGCTGATCCTTCTATATATTCTTTTACAGAGGCAGGATTGAGCCTTTGCCTCTTGCTGTGACTTGTTTCCTGTTGCAGATTAGAGGTGTCCATTCCTGAATTGGAAGCTCCCTCTCTGTTTCTTTTTGGATTTTTCTCCTCATTCTGATGAGTCTGCATGATAAGAGGGGTACTCACGGTGGCTTCTTGTTGTTCTAATACCTGAAGAAATAAGCCCTCATCAAGTTGCCTCTTTAAATCAATCAAGGTATTTTCAACGTCTACCTTTTTAATATCTCTATCTATAAGAGTTTTCTCCAACTACTCAAATTGATTGGCATAGGCTTCTATTTCAAGTATGGGGTGATGAATGTAAGGCCCCAATTTGGCCTTTTTCTCAAGTCTGGTCATGAATCCCTGAGGGTCATATCTCCACATGAAACTCTGTTGGAACTTAATTTTC
This sequence comes from Pinus tabuliformis, assembly GCA_031772625.1. Lineage (NCBI taxonomy): Eukaryota > Viridiplantae > Streptophyta > Pinopsida > Pinales > Pinaceae > Pinus > Pinus tabuliformis. The sequence goes on from CM062817.1 coordinate 1,987,694,564, forward strand.
TACAAAATTTAGTCTGCTTCCTTCCCTGCCTCTATAGAATTGTAGATGAAGGGGCCTAATTGATCTTTGACTATGAACTGGGTTTTCTTCTTGGCTGAAACAAAATTTACTTCATCCGGGTTCATTATTTGCCTATAATACTCTAAAGAAAATAACCTCATGGGGAGGTATTTGGGTAGTCTATATGGTGCAGACTGGTACCCATAAATCCTTATCCTTGTGTGGTTTTGGTAAAGATGCCAATATCCCACTTTGGTTTTCTTGGACAGCTAGAGGACCCTTCTTATTTCTGGACTTATCCTAGGTGGAGGATTTCCTGTAAGCATAGCCATGACTGGATGTACAAAAGAGTCTATAAAATCTGAATCAGTGTATGGTGATCCAAATTTGTGGAATAATGGGGTCCAAAAAATGATAGACCCGGGCTGGCCATTGGTATCAAGCTTCTGGAGAGTGAAAGGAAATATGTCTAGTTGGTAATACAGGAACATATGATAGGAAAGAGGAGTATTTAAACATGTTGGGTGTGGAGCCTGATTATCTTCTATATTCAAAGGTATCTCCACATAGGACCCCAGTTCGAAATAGGGGCGGCAACGCCGCCCGTAAAATATTCGCTGTAGGGGGGGTCCAGGGGGGGCAGCACCCCCGAAGCTAAAAACAGCTGTAAAATTTCTTTGTAAGAGTATAGTAATTTCTAGTCAATCTGGGCCGTTCATTAGGTGGATGATCTGACGGTAGAACTTATGTTTAGTTTAGGGTTTTTTTCCCTAGAAGGCAACCCCTCTCTTTGAATGAGGGTATTGTATTTGAGAATGTGTGATAGATGTGTATTCGGTGAGCGAGAAACAGAGAGGTGAGACTGTGAGAGAAAACAGAGGATATTACAGTGGATTTGCTGTAGGTTGTGTCTCTTCATTTTGCTGGATAATAGAAAGGAAGGACTGGTTGTTCGGGGTGGACGTAGCCCAAACTGGGTGAACCACATATATCTGTGTCTCTCTTGTTTTGTGCGTTTTCTGTGTTTATATTTCTGCAATATTTTATGTGTTCCACTGCTCCGTAATATATAATTTTCTAACAACTGGTATCAGAGCCGAAGGTCTATTTGGCTGATAAACTTGTAGGAAAGAAGGGTTCCTGGTTCGAGTGGGAGCAATGGCGGAAGATGGTAAGTTTAGGGTCGAGAAATTTAATGGCCAAAACTTCTCGCTGTGGAAGATGCAGATGGAAGATTATTTGTATCAGAAAGATCTATACCTACCATTGGGTGGAAAAACAAAGATGCCGACGGGTATGAAAGACGAAGAATGGAACCTTCTCGATAGAAAGGAACTCAGAACAATACGGTTCTGCCTTGCTGCATTAGTCGCCTTCAACATTTCAAAGGAAACCACGACAGAGGGTTTGATGCAGACATTGTCGAAACTATATGAAAAACCCTCGGCCTCAAACAAGGTATTTCTTATGAAACGATTATTTAATATGAATATGTCGGAAGGTGGATCTGTTGCAAACCATTTAAATGATTTTAATACAGTTACAAGTCAGTTAATTTCTATAGGGGTAAACTTTGATGATGAAGTTAGAGCTCTATTATTCTTGTGCTCATTACCAGAAAGTTGGAATGGTTTGGTAATGGCCATTAGTAACTCTGTTTCTGGATCCAGTACTTTAAAGTTTGATGATGTTGTCGGTGCTATCCTTAGCGAGGAAATGCGACGAAAAAGCTCCGGTGAGACATCGGGAAATGCTTTGAGTGCAGAGTCTAGAGGAAGAAAAATGGAAAGAGGAAAGAGCTTAGGATATCGCAGTAAATCAAGGAAAGGCAGATCCAAGTCCAGATCGGGGATAGTGTGCTGGAAATGTGGAAAGAAAGGACACCTAAAGAAAGACTGTAGATCTCGGAAGGGAAAAGAAGGAGATGCACAGCAAGAAAACAATCATGAAGCAAATGTGACAGGTGAGGTGTTACAAGATGCTTTGTTTCTTTCTTTCGAAAATATTACTGATTCCTGGGTGGTAGATTTAGGGGCTTCATTCCATACCACACCTAATAAGAAATACTTTCATGACTATGTTCAAGGAGATTTTGGACAAGTTTGTCTGGGTGATGATAAACCCTGTAAAATCGTTAGAATGGGTAAGGTTCTTGTAAAACAGCAGAATGGAAACCAATGGCTATTAAAGGAGGTAAGGCATGTTCCAGATCTAAAGAAAAATATGATTTCAACAGGGCAGTTAGGCGGTGAAGGTTGTGTGACAACTTTCACAGATAAAGCTTGGAAGGTCACCAAAGGAGTCCTAGTAATAGAAAAAGGCGAAAAGGCTGGTACATTGTATTTATGGAATGGTATTTTTAACTCTGTTAATGCTTTAACTTCCAAAGGAGTAGATGCAGCATTATGGCATCATAGACTCGGACACATGAGTGAAAAGGGGATGAAGATTCTTCACTCAAGGAATTTGTTGTCGGGTTTGAAGAATGTTGATTTGGACTTCTATGAGAATTGCATTTATGGAAAACAGAAGAGAGTCAGATTTCTCAGAGTTGGGAAAGAAAAGAAGAATGAAAAATTAGAGCTTGTGCATACAGATGTATGGGGACCTGCTTAGGTATCATCTCTTGGTGGATCTCATTATTATGTTACTTTTATTGATGATGCAACTAGAAAAACTTGGATTTATTGTATTAAGAATAAATCTGATGTATTTGATACTTTCAAGAAATGGAAAGCTTTGGTTGAGATTGAGATAGGAAAGAAATTGAAGTGTCTTAGATCAGACAATGGAGGTGAATATTGCAGCAAAGAGTTTGATAGGTACTATTCAGAGCATGGAGTTCGCAGAGAGAAGATAGTTCCAAGAACACCACAAGGAAATGGTGTGTCAGAAAGGATGAACAGAACAATCATGGAGCGTGCAAGGTGCATGAGATTGCATGCAGGATTGCCTTTACAATTTTGCACTGATTCTGTAGATACTGTTGTTTATCTAATAAACAGAGGGCCTTCAAGTTCCTTGGATGGTGGTGTTCCAGAGGAAGAATGGATAGGTAAAAAGGTAAACTACTCTATTTTAAAGCCTTTTGGTTGTGAGGCCTTTGTCCATATTGATAAAGAAAATAGAACAAAGCTTGAGGCAAAGTCAAAGAAATGTACCTTTATTGGATATGGTGTTAATGATTTTGGTTATCGCTTATATGATTATGAAAATCACAAAATCATTAGGAGCAGAGATGTAATATTCAATGAAATGGTCTTGTATAAGAATCAGTTGTAGGAAAAGAAACTAGAAAAGGAAAACAAGGAATACACAGTTCTTGATGAAATCACTAAAAAAGGAAAGGTGCCTGAAAATAATAATAATCAACAACCACAACAACAGCAACCACCACAACAACAACAGGCACCCCAAACACCTGAAAGTGGTGTTAGAAGATCTACCAGGATAAGTAGACCCCCTGAACGATACTATCCTTCATTATATTATTTATTGTTGACTGATTCCAGTGAACCCGAATGTTATGAAGAAGTAATGCAGGTTGAAAGCAAGAAGAAGTGGGAGGTAGCCATGGAAGAAGAGATGGACTTCTTAATTCATAACCAGACTTGGGATTTAGTCAGGTTGCCTATAGGAAAAACTACATTGAAGAATAAATGGGTTTACAAGCTGAAGGAAGAAGATGGAGGAAAACAGAGGTATAAAGCTAGACTTGTGGTGAAGGAGTTTGCACAGAAGAAAGGTATTTTGATGAAATATTTTCTCCTGTTGTTAAAATGACTTCAATCAGAACCATTTTAAGTCTTGTAAGAGCTGAAGATTTGCATCTTGAGCAGTTAGATGTAAAGACAGCCTTTCTCCATGGGGATTTGGAGGAAGAGATATATATGCAGCAGCCACAAGGATATGAGGTGAAAGGGAAGGAGAAACTAGTGTGCAGGTTGAAGAAGAGCTTGTATGGCTTAAAACAGGCTCCAAGGCAGTGGTATCTAAAAGCTGACAAGTTTATGTCTGAACAAGGTTATACTAGATGTCACTCTGATCATTGTGTTTATTTGAAAAAGCAAAATGATGGTAGCTATATTATATTGTTATTGTATGTAGATGACATGCTTGTTGCAGGATCTAACATGCAGGAAATAAATGTGCTCAAAAGAAAATTGGCAAACTCATTTGCAATGAAGGATTTGGGAGTTGCAAAACAAATCCTTGGTATGAGAATAACTAGAGACAGAAAAAATCGTAAATTAACATTGTCTCAGAATGAGTACATACAAAAGGTGTTGAAAAGATTTAACATGCACAATGCAAAACCAGTTAGTACACCTTTTTCTAGCCATTTCAAACTTAGCAAGGAAATGTGTCCAAAGACCCAAGAAGACATGGATTATATGTCTAAAGTTCCATATGCATCAGCAGTTGGAAGCTTAATGTATGCAATGGTCTGCACAAGGCCTGATATTGCACATGCAGTGGGAGTTGTAAGCAGGTACATGAACAATCCAGGAAAGGAACATTGGATGGCAGTGAAATGGATTCTCAGATATTTGAAAGGTACCACAAATCAAGCATTATGCTTTGGTGGTTCAAACATCTCCCTACAAGGATATGTTGATGTAGATATGGTAGGTGACATAGATAACAGGAGGAGCACTACAGGATATGTATTTACTATTGGAGGAACAGTTGTCAGTTGGGTTTCAAAAATCCAAAGTGTTGTTGCACTTTCAACAACAGAAGCAGAGTATGTTGCTGCTACAGAGGCTAGTAAAGAAATGATTTGGTTACAAAGGTTTATTGGTGAATTGTGTAAGGAGCATGATATGGGCACCTTATACAGTGATAGCCAAAGTGCCATTCATCTTGCAAAGAACTCAGCGTTTCATTCCAGGACAAAACACATACAGCTCAAGTACCATTTCATACAATCGGTGTTGGAAGATGGAGAGTTGAAGCTGGAAAAGATACACACTAGCCAAAATCCTGCAGATATGCTAACAAATGTTGTAACTAGGGAGAAACTGAGAATATGCTCAGTTTCAGTTGGTCTTCAAGGATGACGATGAAGATGAGAAACAGCCAGGTCCAAAGAGGAGTCATTGTCCAGCAAATGGAGCAGCGGTGGAGTTGCTACAATCAGTCTCCAAGTGGGAGATTATTGGGTGTGGAGCCTGATTATCTTCTATATTCAAAGGTATCGCCACATAGGACCCCAGTTCGAAATGGGGGCGGCAACGCCACCTGTAATATATTCGCTGCAGGGGGGCTCCAGGGGGGGTTTCAGGGGCAGCGCCCCCGAAGCTAAAAACAACTGTAAAATTGCCTTCTAAAAGTATAGTAATTTCTAGTCAATCTTGGTCGTTCATTAGGTGGATGATCTGACGATAGAACTTATGTTTAGTTTAGGGTTTTTTTCCCTAGAAGGAAACCCCTCTCTTTGTATGAGGGTATTGTATTTGAGGCTGTGTGATAGATGTGTATTCGGTGAGCGAGAAACAGAGAGGTGAGACTGTGAGAGAAAACAGAGGATATTACAGTGGATTTGTTGTAGGTTGTGTCTCTTCATTTTGCTAGATAATAGAAAGGAAGGACTGGCTGTTCGGGGTGGACGTAGCCCAAACTGGGTGAACCACGTATATCTGTGTCTCTCTTGTTTTGTGCGTTTTCTGTGTTTATATTTCTACAATATTTTATGTGTTCCATTGCTTCGTAATATATAATTTTCTAACAAAACACTCTTTCATTGCTCATTCTAGTACACTACTCATGCATCCTATCAACTATAAACTCAGCATAGTTGTACAAAACAGTAGGAGGCTTCCCTGGGGTTTAAATGGACATGAAGGCAAGTATAATCTCATTGATGTATTCACTAGTAGTGTAGCACAAAATGCATGATATCATGGTCACAATCTGCTTGCCCCTTGTAGAGAAGATGGCTGACATATATGGAGGGGGATCTTTAGGAGTATGCTTTCTTCTAAAATGAAGGTTTGGAGTAACTGGGCCAATCTGGATGGATTTAACTTGGTGTACTGGTCTATCAGATCCCCAATTGAGAGTGGGGTTGGATTGGGTCCTGGTTGAAAATGTAACATTTCATTTATGGATTCAGCAGTGATGGTAAACAAAACCTTCTGGTCATGAGACATGATAGTTCTATGACTAAGGACATAGGATGCATGGCACATGTGGAGAATTTCTAGGAAGACATCCATTTGGGGGAACTGATATCTAGGCAAATTGGACTCCCAGAGGCCAATGTCATATGAATGGTTCAAGTAGTTGTCTCTGTTCAAGCAATGAACTTTGAGCAGGAGCTCTGATGCACTCGTATCTTTTATTTGGAAGTCCCTGTCAGCCAGGGGAAGGTGGTCCAAGTCTAAATGTGGGGTTGTCACAGGTTTGGCATCCATGGAGATAGGGGTACAAGTTATTCAGTTCTTGTGGATTTGAATTAGGTGCAGGGGGTTTGTTCGAAGGTTTAAAATGGAAATTGGGAAATTTCAAAGGGTTTGGGCCACAGGTGTTTTTAGAATTAAGGTACTTTTCAATTAATTTGACTTAATGAACATACTCAACAGGCTAGGTGTTTCCAAATTTGAACTGAGAGTGGTATTCTGTGGTGAAATACCTGTAATTTAGGTGAATTGGCTTCAAATTGATGGTTCGTTGAAGCTGCAGAGGTTTGTAGGGTTTTGGTATGGATTGGGAGGTCAGTTGGGCTGCCTACAGCATCTTTTGGAGAGAATTTGGAGGTCTATTGGTCAATTCAGCATTTGCAGGAGTCGCAAAGGTATTCACATTTTTGCAGAGAAAATGAGCAAAAAGGGTGAAAATCTAGCTTTTCGGCCTTTTATAGAAAAACAATGGTTTTTTGGTGGGTTCATTTACAAATGAACAGTCGGCGATTTATTCGGTTAAGTGGGGAGGCGGTATTTGGAGGGCCTGCTATCACTCAGAATTTTATCAAGGTTAAAGAAAGAAATTTCCAAGGTAACCACAAACCTAATCTTTTAGACTCAAGTTCTAGTGAACCTAAGTCTAGAGAGGGCTCTCTCTTTATAATTTAAAATTTTTTTGGGTAGGATTTCAGGCTAGTTCTTAGTGCTCATGATGTTTTGGTTTTGATTGAGTAGTGGATTTAAGGGAACATATGGGCAGAGCAAGTATTCAGGCCATTGGGCTATGGAGTCAATCAAAGAGTGGCTTAACTGGATTAGATTAGTTACTAAAGGAGGAGTTCATAGGGCATGCTAGCACAACAAAAAGAAAATCTGTAGGTTCAAATGGATGAGGTAGTCCTAACCAGGGTAAAAGGGCAATGAAGAATCCTTAAACTAGGATCAAGATGAAGAAAAGAAGGATGATCAGTACCAAAGGGCAGCTAAGAATCCTTTACTATGGACCAAAGGGGGGGGGAAACTATGGAAGTAAAGGAGCAATTAAGAATTCCGAGACTAAGATAGTTTAGTAGAAAAAAATGAGAATGTAAATAGTCAATAAAGAGAGCATTGAAGCTAATTCTAAAATATCATTCCTTGTTTACCATTTATATTTCATAGAGAAACATGTGAATATTTATAAACATGAAGAGAAAATAGTAATATACATGAAGAGATAATACTTATTTGATTTCCACTATGCACAAGAATCTTGTGAAATGTCTTTAACTTTATTTCATGATCCAGCAAGCCAATCTAATCTTGATTATGTTGGAAATAATACTGAAAGGCGGGGTGAATCAGAATTATCAGATCAATAATTTAATTTTCAAAACTGATTTGTATACGCTACTTCAGTTTAGTGAACTAGCGGGTATACGCAACTATACTTAATGCAACTAGAATATATGTAGAGATATTTTGATTTACCCAAATTATCATGCATTGAACTTTAACCAGTATATCGAGAATTTATTATATAGTGCAGTAAAAATAGAATAAAGCATCACACACACATGAACACCAAGATATAAGGTGGAAACCGAATGTGGGTGAAAACCACCTGCTGCAATTGTCTCTGTCTTCTTTTAATAATAAGAAAATTATCTTTACACGTGTGTATTGGTGCAATCTTATACCAGTACACAAGCTTCTACCCGCAGAACGCTACAACCTTCTCCCGTTCTCCAGCTTCTACTGGAAGGGAGCTACAACCCCCTAGATCTTGTACTAGCTGATATATTTACTAGTACATAGGTGTCAGCCTACAAAAGGCTACAACCTTCTCTTTTCTTCCAGGGACCACATTTCATAAATTTTCAGACTGGATCCATCAACAATATCATTCAATCATCAAATATATCTACATCAACCAATCTCCTTTTGAACCAACCACAACCGAATCAATCAATCACTCCATCAATCTGATCATCCAGAATGTTGTCAACGGAATACAGTAACCAGAACCCAAGCCAGAACCCAGAGCAATACAACAACAAAAAAAGGCAACTAAAACATATTTTATAAGGTATACGCTACTTCCATGTGTCAAACCTACGTGCATACATGCTTTCCTCAAAGAGAATCAGCGTACAGATCTGCAAATCAAATTTACAATGTATACGATGCTATGATATGCGGAACCCGTGTGTATATGTTCCTTTTCTAAAGTGAACCTGCGTACAGATCTGTAAATGATGATTTAAGCATTAGAACTATTCCAGACTTCAGTCATACCTAGATCATCATATTTACAGACTACAACATGCGCCAGTTATCCAAATACAAGATCAAACCACATAAAGATAATTCACTTCAATCCTTGAGATCATGATACATCATTAGATCTTATCCTTCATCAAACGCTAACGTCCATCCTTGGTTTAGATGAAGCACAACACCATAAGCCAATAACATGCATATTATATCTCACACTTCATCAGATATTCGATACTTGCACACCTTGGCCCAATGATATTCTCCTCCTTTTATAGTTTTAGGCATTTCTCAATACCATGGACCAAAACCACTTAGGACAAATACCTTGGACAAAAAACTTAGTTTTCCAAGGTATACGCGCTTTTCCTTCTGTGAAAGTGCATGTGTATGTTGTATGCCCCTTTTGTTCTGTTAACCTGTGTGTATACGCAACTTGGTCAAGGTGAACCTGGATATACCCATCTTTCTTCATTTTGTGAAGACTGATATGTAATTATTTGTTGTTTATCTGCTATACTGTGATCTTCCATCTGAGTGGGTTGCCTTCTCAACTAATTCCTTGAAGTTGCCCTTCATTTCATCATATCTGTAAACACTACTATCATGCATTCTAATATCCCTTCTGTAGATTCATCTAGTTACCATATACAAGTGAGTTGTTCTGCTGCAAGTGGGTTGCCATCAAGTACAACACATACATCATAATGCCAATAATCTCCCCCTTTGGACTTGATGGCAACAACCACACCAAGTCACTCTCCCCCTTTGACATCAAGGGCAAAGGGGCATGCTCCCCCTGAGAGCATGCTAAATTCTCTGATATGCTGAAGTGTGCTGATTGAGCTCCCATGATCGAGTCCATGCTCCCCCTGAGCATAAGCAAAGTCTTCAAAAAGATGTTCTAAAAGAATAACATGACTTGTTACACTAAAAAATGTCACCATGACTATTTACAGTTGGTATGGCTCTATCAACAGTCATGCTATCCTCCTGGGAAAGTCTCATACCTCTGCTCTCCATGTCAAACTTCAAGAAAGAGAGAAATTCTTTGTAAATGTGTTTATCTCTGGGTACGCAGGTTCTCTCAACCTTACCTGCGGATACGCACCTAATGTTCACAAAAGCTACGTACTTGTACGCTCTGTATGTAAAGGGGCAGGTGCGTACCCCTGTAAAGGTCAAAATGCGCAAGTTTCATCTTTAAAAAGTTACTTGTGGTCATTTCTAGAGCATTCTAGAAGGTTGTTCGACGTGTATTGAGCGCCTCGAGATGGTTCATGCACCCCTATCAAAGAGGAACTTATCCCATCAATAAGGGAGTTATCCCATCCAAAGAGGGGATTATCCCATTGATGGTGGACATGATTAACTTCCTCTTGAGCACTATAAATATAGGCATTGGGCCAGAAGGAGGGGAGGTTGGAAGCTAAACATTTCTAAGGGTAGATGCTGCTGGAATTAGGACTCCCATTTAGAAACTTGTGAGGAGAGATTGCCATCTTTGCTTGTTCTATTTGGAAGTGGGTGAGCTTTGTCAAAGTAAAGGAGAACTCTTGATGGACCCTGGGAGGGACTTGCACAACACCAAGGCTCAGGTTGTAATTGTTCCTTTTGTTTCCTATTAATGCAAATGAGTCCATTCTTCTCAATAACTTGTTATTTATGAGTTGTTTCATGTACTCCTTGGTCTATGTGTTAAATATGTTTTATTCTATGAGATTATCAAGTGCTATTTAATCGTTTGATTGTTAGTGGATGCAGGTTTCAAAGTGAAGGCGGAGCTCATCCGGATCAGTGAGGCTGGACTGCTACAACAACGTTGGATTACAGGTAGGATCTAAACACTTGATTTCTTATATAGTAAATGCATGTTTAGAGAAGGATTTCTCTTGTTTGTCTTGTTTGTCACTAGAGATTCTTAGGCTCCTAGGGAGGTTGGTTGTGTCCGCACTATCGACTCTTTCCGCCTGACAAAATGGCGACTCCACTGGGGAATCCATTGATGTGAAGGTCTTTTCCTTTGTATGCAACTTTGATATGAGAAAAGTCATTTATTTTCTGATTTTTGGCTCTGTGACTTTGTATTTGGGTGGGTTAGCTTAGGGTTAGATTGAATTTAGTTTTTCTTGGTTTTTTCAATAGTACGCACCCTCTGAGTATTGCACAATGCGTACTTGTACGCACTGTTGCTGTGTGCACAGAGCGGGCCCGCACCTGTCTTAATAGGTTGCCTGCGTACCCTGCTAAAAATTAAGAAATTTCCATTTTTTGCATTTTTCCTCTTAGATTTTGCTTTTTCTTAGTTTTTTCTGCCCAGATCCATTAGTCTCTTGTCAAAGATCTTCACCTGAACTTGTTTCAATAGCATCGAGTGTTTTAGTGGATTTCATAGAAGTTTAAGCCCTAGGGTTTGATTTTTGAGTAGGTCTTGTAGTGACTTTGGCGGTAGAAGTTGTCAAGCCTTAGATCTCTCTGGTTTTGTCAGCCTTCTTAGAAGTCGGACCTGTCATAAAGTCTACCTGTGAGAGCAACTTACCTTTGAGTTGTCTCTTTGGCAAATTTCGAAGTACTTGTTGATTGAGTATTGAATTCCATTTTACAAAAAGAACAAAAAAATTTGAGTTTTGTTTTGACTGGTCTTTTGATTCTGCATTAGCTGGTCCTTGGCTTGATTGTGGTCAAGTAAAACAACCTAGAATCATCTTTGTAGGCTTTTGCCTCGTTAGGTTTGCTTAGAGTAAATTTCTTTTTGATTTGCTTGTGAGTCAAGTTTTCATAGATTTTATAACTTTTGAGATTGATTTTCGTTAAAATAGATTTATATGCTTTATTAAATAAGAGAAAATACAAAAACATCTCCTTTGAAAAGTTTTGTTTCAAGTAGCTTTGAGGGGTTTTGAAAGAAAAAGAGTTTTTCGTGCACGTAAGGAGTGGTCATGCTTGTATGCTTGAAAAGATAAAGAGAATTGTTTCTTTGATTGTCTTTACTAAGAAAGTTGTTTTCTATAAAATTTTCATTTTCCAACTCTCTTAGTTAGGAGTTTCATTGAAATAGAAAAGTAGCGTAAATCATCTTAGGTGCATCTTTGTAGTGGTTTTAAGTCGAGTCTACACACCATTGGTTTCATTTTCGCTACCTCTTGTCTTTAAGAAAAACCATAAAATTAACGCTTAAAGTAAAATCAACGTAGTAACTTTTATTTACTAGGGCTCTGAAACACCAATTTAGATCAGGCTAGTGTCTTGGAGTAGGAGAGTAATTAACTCTCCAAGACAACAAAACCAAACAAGTAGCTTATCTTGTGATAGAATAAATCCAATTGTCTCATTTGTACTCTGGGAAAGCTCCTCTTAAAGGAGAAGCACGAGCTCGTGTCCGATCCAGTGAGGGGATCAATCCTCCCTCGTTGGGAACGACGCCAGACACGCACGTATTACAAACGGTAAACCTCGGATTAACCATTGTCGAGGAGCCAGTGGTCACTTGTCGGTAAACCTTGGATTATTGTCAAGGAACCGGCAAGGGGATTGAGCTTGATACTCTGCCCTTGCGTGCTGTCGGAGTGTAGACTGTTCCCCCAGGTGCATTTGTTGCGGTTGGTAGCCTTAGTGACCATTATCTTTAGGATTCTACCGAGGTGACGGTGGAGGGAAGATCCCACTGTACCTGGAGCAGACGTCGGCTAGACTCACTTGGATTTTCCGGGGGGTTCACTTCACTCGAGACGGTTAAAGTGGAGGAACTTGTGCCGGTCTATTCATTAAGCAGGTTGCTGGGGTAACTGTTCCACCCGCCACTTCTGTACTGAATCCGGCGATGTTGGGTTTCATCTCCAACTAGCGTTTTCGGTCTGGAAGGCTACTGTTTGTGCTTGGTTTGACGCCCTAGATTCTTTAGGCGTGTGCTTCAAATTTGTTTGGTTCTTTAGAGACTTTAGGTGGTTTGATTTGAGATTTTACTTTGTTTTCGTGTGTAGTATTTAAAAGTTTTTAGCTGTGGCAGAATTACCGAGACAGTCCCGTAGACTTCGGGGCCAGTCTCCTGAAGTTGTTTCTGTGGCCGAATTGTTGAGGAGATCCCGTAGACTTCGGGGTGAGCCTCCTCTAGACGACCCCAGTAATCTAGAAGGTTTGAAGGTCCTTGTAACTCCTCCTAGTGGCAGTAGAGTAGGTTCACCTGAAGAAGGAGAATCTTCCTTGGTAGTCCATCCAGATTACCAAAGTCTAGAGACAGGTTATAATCCCGAAGCTGTTACAGTTTCTGAGCTTGCTGGTAGTTTTTCGTCTACTAGTGATATAGGCGAAGAACCTGAAATATCTGAACCTGTTACTCCAACTTCTAGTGTTCCAGATTCACCAAGAGTAGAACAAGTTATCACCGAAAATCTTCCTACTGGTCTGATTGCTATTGAAGAACTTGCTCCAGAGGAAGAAATAGGCATTTCTAACCTTGAAGATCAACTTACTATTGAGCTCAGGGAGCGTGAATCTATCTTTTACAGTCCTCCTAGAAGTACTACTTGGTACCTTTCGTTAACCAATTATTTAGACAACTCAGGGGTAGGTTTTTCTACACCTCGTACTCCTTTTCCACCTGGAGGTATTTATACTCCTGTAAATATGTCTGGTCAGTCGTCCGTGTTTACTCAAACTCCTGAATCTTTCTTACACGGCGGTCCTTCTGTTCCCAACGGGTATCAATCACTTTCTGGTACCTTTGCAGGGGCATCTCCTCAACCCATTGATCACGGGTTATTAGCTGGAAACAATGGTAATATACCATTGGGTGTAGGAGACATTTACGTGATGTCAGGTTCAGTTCTCGTTTCTCAACCTCAAGGTGGCCAATTACCGCCTGGGGGGCAGCCTCAATTAACCCCTGGGGGGCAACCTCAAGGTACACAAATTGTGTTTGGGGGGAAACCTCAAGGTTAGTATGTACCTATGGTGCAATACATGCCTCAAGGTCAACCCCAGCCTCAATATGTACCCCAGGGTCAACCTCAGTATCAATATTTACCTCAAGGGTATCAACCCCAAGGGTATCAACCTGAAGGGTATCAACCTCAAGGTCAAGGTCAACCCCAGTATCCGTATTTACCTCAAGGTTATCAACCTCAAGGTCAATACTCGAGTCAAGGTTATCAACCACCTCAAGGTCAGTCATATGTTCAAGGTATGGGAACTGTACCTCTCAATTATCAATCCTATCCTCAATCCGGTTATGGATCTCAGTATCCTCAACCTGTTACGGGTCAATACCCTGGAATGATAGTGTGGGATCCATCACAGGGTCAACAGGTGTTGCAGCCAAGTATACAGTTGGTACCTCAAGCTGGACAACCCGTAGTTTCTGGTCCACCCCAGCAACCGCAACCTGTCCAGTCAAATGTTCAAACTTCTGTAACTTCGGTAGTTACTCAGCCGCCAATTGCACCTAGTACTCCATCTCAAACGGCTGCTGCAACTACCGCTACATCTGCCGTACTTACTTCTGGAGTATCGACAGCTCCGGTTTCTACTGTCTCTGCAACCACTCCTCAGACATCTTTACCGTTGTCTGGATCTACGATTCAAACCACGGTCCAGATGCCTACAGGTCAGCCTGGTATAAGTACGGTTGTCACTACTCAACCTCAATTTGTTCAACAACCGTACCAGGGACAGTACCAACATGGGCAAGCTGTCCAACAGCCGGTTTACCAGTATCAACCGTATCCTGGGTACACTTATCAACAACCTCAACAACCCCAGTACGGTCCGGTTAATCCTGGTTTTCCAGGAGGATATAATATCCCTAATGCGATTCCTGTTCCTAGTTATCCTGGATATCCTCCTCCTGGGACTGGTCTTGTGACCCAGAGTTTTAGAGATCCTAACCGGCAATTACCGTTTATCGCAACTTTGGATTTACCAGACTTGACGCGCCTAACGAATGATCCAATTCAATATCTTTCGTTCTGGCCGCCAATGCCAAATAAGTTGCCCAGTGATATACCCAAGTTCGAAGGTAAGTCTGGAGAGGATCCGTCCAATCATGTGATGACTTACCACCTCTGGTGTGCTTCAAATTCTATCTCGGATGATTCGATCCGCTTACGTCTTTTCCAGCGTACACTCATTGGTCTCGCGGCCAAGTGGTACATTGAGTTACCACGGGCCTCTTTTTACAATTTTAGCCAGTTAGCTACCTCGTTCTTAACTCACTTTCAGTTGCCGGTCAGATACGATAACGGCACGGAGTTATTAACTTCACTAAAACAATCGACGTCCACGTATATTTCTGATCACATTCATGAGTGGAGACGTCGAAGAAGGCTAGTGAAAGTTTTTATTCCGGACCAAATCTTAGCTGAATGGTTTGTTAAATCATTATTACCGAAGATTACTGAAGATGTAGCTAAGGCCGGAGTAGTTACTGAGGAGCAAGTCATTGCTCAGGCGCAGTACCTTGACTTAGTTTATACTCAGTCGGGTACGTTACACGAGAAGATTCCAAATCTTCCAAAATCGAATCAAATCGCTGCTGCTCCTTCGGGATCTCATGCCGCTGATGGTATGATTGGCATCGTGAACACAAAGAGCAAGAAGAAATCTTCCAAGACTTCTACTACTCCTATAATCACTTTGCCCGATTCCCCGACAGGAGAGTCTTCTCCTGAACTTTCCGCCGATATTCACGCTGTAGAGTCATCTACGGCCAAATCAAAAAACGGTGGAAAGAAGAAAGGAAAGAAGAAGGCTAAAGCAGACAAGGCTCCGAAGGAGAAAACGGAAAAGTCGGAAACCAATGACGAAAAGCGCAAACCTCGATATCCTTGTCTTATTTGTGAAGAGGATCATTTTACAAGAGATTGCCCTCATCGGGCCGAGGTTGTGAAAATAGTCAAAGGTTCTCCCACTCCTGCTGTGTTAAAAGATCCATTTCCAAAGCAGGAGAGTAAGATGATAGGTTCTTCCTCGACTGCCAGTGAAGAACCCATTTTGATGATGTCTCATGTGAGGATTGCGACTCGATCGCAAGATTATGGTAGTAAGAATCCTGTTGATGGTAAGGAAGCAGAATCTTCTCATTCTAATCCATCAACCTCAGCTCCTGGTTCCGATCCACTACAGATCGAAAAACCTAACCCGAACTTAGTAATCAAACCGCCCGCCAAGGGTGTACTTCGAAGGTCTGCTTTCAATCCACATGCGAGAGCAGCCCAGAATTACAACATTGTTGAGGACTTAGTTGTTTCACCCTCAGCAATGTCGGCTTTAGAAGTGCTGCAATCATGCCCAGCACAACGAAAATTAATTTTGTCGGCTATCGGAGCTGTTGATGTTCAGGACCCGAATCTGATAATCTTCGATCTAGAAAATAGTACACCGCGTCTACCCCATCAAATGGCTTTCCAAATTCCAGTGATAGTAAAAAACAGGCCTATTCATCGGACTGTGATTGATGAGGGAGCTTCTACGTGTATTATGTCGATTCAATGTTGGAGATCGCTTGGTTCTCCTTCGTTGAACCAATCCCCGACCATCCTTAAGGCCTTTGATGGCCGTGGGTTCCGTCCATTTGGTATTCTACAGGAATTGCCTATAGGGGTAGAAGGTAAAACCGTTAGTCTAGATGTGGAAGTGGTTGATGCCCCTCTAGACTACAACCTTCTTTTGGGTCGAAGTTGGTCATATGCTATGACAGCAGTCGTTTCATCGGTCTTCAGAGTAATAAAGTTTCCACATAACGGTAAGATCGTGACAATTGATCAGCTGACATACTTTTCATCCGACCCAGCCTCTTCAGAGAGTATCCAGCATGTCGGTAAGACGACAATCCCTTATAGGGACGTTGGCGTAGGTTTGGTTAAAGATTCCGGTTTACTGGGAACTTTTCCTTTCCCTCCAATCAACGCAGACCCTTCATTTGCATCAATTCATATGATTACATCAGACAACATTATTTATGATGATCCTTGGATTGTCCCATCTGAATCTGAGATAGACTCATTCGGTGATGCTATGCCTTTGAGTCCATATGAAATTGCTTATGAAGCCGTCATGTCTTTTACCGACTCGCGTTCAACCCAAATCGACCAAATGAATGTGGTCAGTGAAGAATCACTTTTCACATCAACCTTAGAATGGATAGCGTTTCCCGAAGTCGTGTCATCTGACGAGCAACTTCGCGAAATCCTAAGTGTAGACGATCTACCATGGGAAGATCTCCATCACAGATCTTCGTTTTTACCTAAGGATGATGCTTTTGAAAATGATTTTTCATCTATCTTTACCGCTGAATATGTCAAAGACGCTCAGAATCCAACGAAACATTCTGATTCAGAGCTAAATTTAGGGAATATTTCTCGCACTATTCCCATTGATATTTCAGTGAAGCCCGGAATTGAGGAAAACATTCATATAGGTGCCTCATGTACAGAAGATGAAATCCAAACTTACAAGGCCCTATTCCAAGAATTCCGCGATGTGTTTGCCTGGTCTTACGAGGAAATGCCGGGAATCGATCCTGCCATTGTTGTTCATGAAATAAAGACCTACCCGGACGCTAAACCCGTCCGGCAACGGTTGCGTCAGATTCACCCTCGAAAAGCGGCTGCGATTAAAGCAGAAGTCGAGAAGCTGTTGAAAGCAGGTTTCATTTATCCAATCCCGTTAACGGATTGGGTATCGAATATTGTTCCATTCAACAAGAAACAAGGAACAATAAGAATCTGTATCGACTATAGGGATATAAATCGAGCTTGTCCAAAAGACAACTATCCTACGCCTTATATCGATCAAATTATTGATGATTGTGCCGAAAGTGAAATGTTTTCCTTTATGGATGGTTTTTCGGGCTATAATCAAATCAATATTCTACCTGCCGACCAACCAAAAACGGCATTCATTTGTCCATGGGGGACATTTGCTTATTGCAAATTACCTTTTGGGCTTAAGAATGTCGGGGCCACTTTTCAACGGGCGATGTCTTACGCATTTCATGACATCAAGCACATTGTGCAACCGTACCTCGATGATTTGCCTGCTCATTCTTTACATCGAGCTGATCACCTTGTCCACTTACGAGCAATCTTTATGAGGTGTCGGCATTATCGAATTTGGTTGAATCCCCACAAGTGTGTGTTCTGTATAGAGACGGGTCGATTGCTGGGATTTGTTGTTTCAAAAGCCGGCATTCGCGTCGATCCCTCGAAGGTCGAAGCTATCATCAAATTGCCTCCTCCTTCGAGTTTGCGCCAACTCCAAAGTTTGCAAGGGAAAGCGAACTTTTTACGCCGATTCATTCCAAACTACGCCGAGGTCACTAAAGGTTTTACACGGTTGTTGAAACAGAACGCTCAATTCTTTTGGGATGAGATTGCCCAACAATATTTTGATGCACTTAAACACGCGTTGACCCATGCACCGTTGTTGCATCCTCCCAACTACAACCAGGACTACTTCTTATACCTCGCAACTTCGCATTCCACTATTGGAATGGTGTTAGTTCAAGAAGATGAATTCGGAGCGGAACATGTGATATATTATCTTAGTAGGACATTAAACCCCACTGAGCTAAAATATTCGCATGTGGAGAAATTGGCCCTGGCAGCCGTTCAAGCTGTCCAGCGTTTTTGTCACTACATTCTTCTCCGTAAAACTACAGTCATTTCGGATTGCAACCCTATGATTTATATTTTGACAAAACAACTGCTAGGGGGCAAGTACTCTAAATGGATAGTTATCCTGCAAGAGTTCGACTTGGAGTTTGAGAAGTCCAAGTCTAAGAAATCCTTAGTTTTTGTGGAATTGATGTGTGATTTCCCGCGTGCTGACACAGAAACTGTGGCAGAGGAGTCCATTGCGGACGAATCTTTGTTTCTTATCAGTACTTTAGATCCGTGGTACGGGGATATAATCATCTATCTCCAAACCCAAACCTTTCGGCCTGAAGCTTCAAAGGCGAAACGTCGAAAAATTTGTTTTCAATCCCAGAAATACAAGATTATTGGAGATACACTTTATCGCCGAGGGGCAGACTTAGTTTTTCGACGTTGCTTAACTCACGAAGAAGCTGAGAGGGTTTTGAATGATTGTCACTCTGGAGCATGTGGCGGTCATATGTCTGGGTATGCCACAGCTCAGAAGGTGTTGCGCGCTGGCTATTTCTGGCCGTCCATGTTTAAAGATTGTATCATTGCGGTCCGAAAATGCCACAACTGTCAAGTGTTTGATCGCAAGAGCGCACCACCTGCTCCTCTCCATCCAAATGGGGTATCGATTTTATTACTTGTAACCCTCACTCGGCCGGGGGGCATGCGTATATCATCCTCGCGGTTGATTATTTTACTAAATGGGCCGAGGCGATGCCTACATTCGACGCAAGCGGCAAAACAACTGTATTTTTCGTATTCAATCATATTATAACTAGGTTTGGTGTCCCACAAGCAATCATCACTGACCATGGGAGCCATTTTCGAAACATCATGATGACTGAGCTTACAAGCCAGCTTGGTTTGCGCCATGATAGCTCTACTCCTTATTATCCGCAAGCCAACGGTTTGGTTGAGTCTATCAACAAAGTTCTGGTTATCATGATCCGACGAAACATTGGTATTCATCGGTCGAATTGGCACAACATGTTATTTTCAGCGCTATGGGCATACCGAACCTCAGTGAAAACTTCAACAGGGTTCACTCCTTTCCAGCTAGTTTATGGCTTGGAAGCT
This sequence comes from Pinus tabuliformis, assembly GCA_031772625.1. Taxonomy (NCBI): domain Eukaryota; kingdom Viridiplantae; phylum Streptophyta; class Pinopsida; order Pinales; family Pinaceae; genus Pinus; species Pinus tabuliformis. Next base: position 1,987,713,945 of record CM062817.1, read on the forward strand.
GTGTTACCCATTGAATGCGAAATCCCATCACTTCAAATGGCTGTTGAATTACTCCCAGCTACTTCCGAAGAGGAGAAACGTTTATTATACTTAGCTCAGTTAGATGAGACTCGACGTGACGCTGCATTGGCAATCGAGACTCACGCGAAGCGAATGAAAGCTCAGTATGATAGAAATGTGACCCCTCGAAGTTTTTCGGAGGGAGACCTAGTGCTATTATATGATCAAGCTAACTATAAGCTAGGTGCTGGAAAATTCGTTCCTATGTGGCATGGACCCTACATTGTAAAGCGAAAGCTAGCAAAAGGGGCCTATGAGCTGGTAGATTTTGATGGGGACTCTTTAGGTAAACCCAGAAATGGACTTTACCTTAAGAGGTATTATGCTTAAATGATGGGTATGGAGAATGTTAGTTAGGTTAGGTTTTCTTTCTAGCTAGTATGTTTGTTAGTTTAGATAGTGTGCTTAGCTTAGAAAGTGTGTTTTTAGTCGTTATTCTGGCTTATCTTGGTTTTACTCTTGATATTGCAGATGTCGACGCCTCTCCAAACATACATTGGATTTGCTGATGGTGCTTGTCGTAGTACATGGAATATCTCTTCTGCAACTTGGGTTATCTATTCGCCCTCTGATGAGTTAGTTTCTATGCATGGGGTAAGCCTCGGTCAAACGACGAAAAACATTGCAGAATACAGTGCAGTGGTTGAATTATTATCTGAATCTATTTCATTTGGAATTCGATGTTTGATAGTGAGGTTAGATTCTGAACTTGTTGTATTACAGCTTAATAGAGTATATGCCATTAGAAATCCCGTGTTATTAAGGTTGTTTTTGAGAGTGCGTCTCTTGGAACGTGAATTTGATTACATTGAATATCAGCATATTCCAAGGTCTTTAAATACATTAGCAGATGCAATTGCTTCTCGAATGTTGGACATACATTTACGATAATCATGCAAGTAAATTTAAAAACATTTCATCACATATGTTAAACAAAATGAGCCGGTAATAATGATATATATATATAGATAGGAGTGTGTCAAAAAATATACATCGTCTTCGATCATAGGTTGAAAAACACCTTATGATCGGCAAAAATGATAAGTACAAAAAACTAAAATGTCATATGTGTCTACAAAAGTGACTAGCCAATCACTGGTGGTGCTCTCTATACGAGACCACTGTCCGCGCTACCCTACACAGGAACCTCCTAAAAGGTCCTGGGACTGCGACCACATAGCGCTGAAGTCGAATGAGAATGTCATCTATGGTGGTCTCTGGTATATCCGCCGTCAGACGCTCTAGATCCTGTTCCAGCTCGGCTAAGGTCTCTGCGGCCGCATCCTATGGGGCTGGTGCTGGTACAGTTGGTACTCTCCTCTCAAAAGCCCAGAGGTTGGCTGGACGCCGTGGACCTACATCTGCATTTTGAAAATTTGTGCTGTCAGTTTTGAGGCGATATATAAAAACAAAAAAAAAATACATAATTTGAAAACTCGTGGAAAATGAAATACCTCTGTCGTCCCATTGTTCTCCCTGTGGAAGAACCATGTCCGGATCATTCCGAAAATCCATTCCGGCGTAAGCAAAGTCCTGAATAGCAAATACCTGGCTCTCTAGCCAGTGAAAGTAACCATCAGGAAATCGAACAACTGCTGCGCCCTCATCAGGATGTCGGGCCATTACCGCAACCCATCTCGTCAACTTAGGCTCCCGAGGCGCCCCAACTGGAATTGTAAGATGCTGGGGGACCAGCATTGGAACTCTCTCTAGGGCAAAGCTTACAAATATAGGCCCATATCCAAAGGTCTTCAGTTGTCCTCTCTTTGCCCTAGTTAGTTGGCCCTTCAAATTAGCTAACACAGCATCACACCAATTGAAAATGGTGCCATGGAAACAGTCTATAGCCATTCGCATTTGGGACCCGGTGGCTTGGTGCAAAGCAGCCACACCGCAAAGTCTGGTAACAGTAAAGGCTATCACCATAAGTTCAGGTCGGGATATGTACTTAATTTCTATCCCCTTCTCATGGTTTTGGTTGTTGCACCACTCTAGTCGGAGACTAGCAAGGGATTGGCCACCCGGCCTAGTCCCGAATAGAGAAAGTTGCTCGCCCCTGTTAGGCAAGCCAGTGAGAAAATATATGTCGGAGGGCTCTATCTCGAGCTGGTGCTCTCCGATGTAGAAACATTGCTCCTGAATGTTCCACCTTTCGACCAGCCACTCAAGAAAAGGCACTTGGCCCCTCATGCCAGGTATGGCCCAGTATTTGTACAATCCGCATGCTTTTAATGCATCAATGGAAGGTTGATGACCTATCGCGGCCAAATCAACATCCTCATGCTCTCTTTCACGCCAATCAAGCATGGTGTGCTCCCTGCACATCATAAAACATCAGTGAGAATCCATAAAATTTAAAAATTTTGGTCTATTTTGGAGGGCCAAGGGTTTCAATTTGTGTTTTGCGGGGTACGCACCCCGGCCTTTAGGGACAGAGCGCCCGGACGCAGGTTCCCTTAAGGCCGGGTGCGTACACCCCGTAATTTTCCCATTGGGAAAATATCGGGGTACGCAGGTCAGCAGTGCATGACCTGCGTACCCCGAAGGGCGCATTTTTGAAATCCCGATGCCCCCAAAAAATCAAATAAAAGCTTAAAAATGAATTCTAAACGGATGGAAAACAAGAGAGGGGTGTTGTAGAATACCTGGTGAAACGGCGTTCGATTCTGACGGTCGGATTCTCCGCAATCTCCACGGTAAGTTTCTTGTCAAAAGCCCTTTTCTCAACCTCAACAGTAAAATGGTAAAAATGACATGGTAAGAAGTCTTTTTATAGGTTTTTTGGATAAATAAATGCTAGATTTGTTTATTTTTCACCATGAAAGGACATTTTCGATGAATTTTTGCCCATCTTAAATAGGTATGAGTAATGTGTTGTTTCTGTGCAGGACAGAGGGACTTTAGGGTAAATTATCATTTTTCACGTCAGAGTCATCTTTTAAGCTCTTTTCTGACTCCTAAAATATGAAAATATCGCCGAGCGTTTCGTTTACACTCGTTAAAACGGAATTAAAAGAAGGTCCCCTTATAGCTCTTTTCTGACCGTAAAATCAGGAAAAGATTGCCGGGTTTTTGTCGTTTCAAACTCGATACGGAAATAAAACAACGTGTCCTTGATCGCTTTTTACTTTTCAGGTCAGAGACACTAATCATGAAAGTACTCCTTGATCGCAAGATCAAGCGGTTCTCCCAGGTATTATTTTATACTTTTTCGGGCTTGGGGGACACAAATTTACAAAAAAGTTCAACCTGGAGTCTTCTTAAGTTTTTCAGACTCTCTAAAATTGAAAAACGCCGAGTTTCTCCTATACTGGGCTCGTTAAAATTTCACAGTAAAGGACCTGTTCAATTACAAACAGGAACGAACCACTCCTTCCTAGGGTTCGAATCAAAACTAGGTTGGACTCATCCGAAGGATGAGCTTATAATCAAGCATATGTTATCCTCCTCAAGCTTGTTAAAAATAAAGAGGTACTTTCCAGAAATGGTGGGGGAAAAGAGAGAAGAATGAGCCTATTTGTTATCCTTTGTCTCAGAAGAAACCTTATTACCACTCTTGAACACGATGTTGGGTCCCTATAATACTAGTGATTACCCCATTACTATTGTAGTTATACCCCTATTTATATTGTTGTGCCCCTATTACCCCCATATTGTTATATTGTGCCCCATAGAATCCCTCTATTGTTATTTTTGTGGCCTACAATATTATTGTTAGGTCGGCTGGATTATATTGTGACTCCTTAGACTCCTATATATAGAAAGGAGGTTTTGTCATTTGTATCATCCAAGAATTGTTCATTTATGTAATGTAAAGGAGGTTGCCCCCTCGAAGAGGCTGAATTCTAAGGCGTGGATCTATCTTTTCTATCTTTTCTTGAGCTGGTTTCATAACATTTGGTATCAGAGCTTTGGATTCTAGGGTTTCGCTGCTCCAAACAGGTCATCGTGGAATTTTCGCTATAACTTTTTTTCTGTGACGTTTCAGAAGTCGCAAAAAAAACCCATTTGAGAAGAATTGGCGCTGAACCTTGGGTCCGAATTTCAGAGCTTTTCGCGCGATATTTTCGGAGATATGATCTGAGGAAGTTGGTCTTTTTGCAGACTCCTGAATTACATTCAAAACAGGTGACCTGGGGAAAATCGTCATAACTTTCTCTCTGAGGATCGGATTGAAATTTCGTAAAAAGGTACAGAAAGAGGACGGACTGTAGTTTCTTGTGTGTGTGTTTCAGATTCAAAGGTTGAAACAGTGACTCGTGGCACGTCGTACAAGTTCGCTCTACTGAACTAGTCTAAAAGCAAGTCACTGTGGGAGATTTCACATAACTCTTCCTTGGAGAATCCAATTTGGCTCAGACTTGTGGCATTGGAAAGAGGACACAGAAGGCTACTACAGGTAGCAATTTCAGAACTGGATGATTCGAAATTACAGAGATACATCAGATTCAATATCAGGCTTCTATAAAGTGAAAAAAGGTGTGTAGTTTTTTTTAATTTTTGTGTAAGCTTGGTTTAACGGAATTCAAAGGGCATAGTAAAGCATTATTATCGGTAACTGATGCCCCGAGGAAAGAAAATGCAAACACCTAGTAAGGAACCTGAAAGCTCTAGCATGACTCATGAAGAAGAGGAAGAAATGCTACATGATATATCAAAATTACAAGAACAAGTGCAACAAATGTCACGCTCACAAAAGCTAACAGAAGCTAAGATAAATGGCGTGGAATCTAAGATAAAGGGCATGGAAGCTAAGATGGATGGCATGGACGCTAAAATTGATGGCATGGATGATAAGATGGATGAATTGAAGAAATTGCTACAAGAAAGGGTCACTAATGGTGAAAAGGCAGTAAAGGAAACTCATGATGAGAACAAAAGAAATGTTAATCATGATTCCATAGACTCTAATGTTGGATCGAAGACTCACCATGTTCCAAAAATCGATATGAGGAAGTTTGATGGCAAGGATCCCGCCACATGGATATTACAGATGGAGCAATTCTTCGATCTCAATAATGTGCAAAACACACAAAAGGTACGTATGGCAACTTTATATTTGGAACCAAATCAGTTTGTATGGTATCAATGGCTTTGTTCTCGTAAACAATTTATCACTTGGGCAATTTTTACGGAAGAATTGATAGCACATTATGAGGATACAAAAAGCAACACTTTTTTTAGCCAATTGATAAGTCTCAAACAAAAGGGTTCAATAATGGAGCACATTGAGGAGTTCCAAAAATTGAACATAAGGGTAAAAGATATTCCAGAGGAGCATAGGATTGATGTGTTCATAGGGTCTTTAAAGGATAATATCCAACATGATGTGCGCCTTTGGGAACCTGATTCATTAGAGAAGGCATTCAGGTTAGCAAGAAAAATGGAAAGCAAAATTATGGCAACTAGGAAGCATACCACTCACAACTATAAAGACGGAAGTGTTGTTGCCCATAGTCTTCCACAACCTACAAGGTTGACACCACAACAATTGGAAGAAAAAAGAGCAAAAGGGCTTTGTTACAATTGTGATAGCAAATACACAAAAGGTCATAAGTGTGCTGAGAAGAAATTATTCTACATAGATTGTGAAGAGGAAGAAGAAAAGGAGCAAGAAAGGTCAAAAGAAGAGGATATATTCCAGGAACAAAGCCTAGATGAAGAACAAATAAATCCGACCATATCTTGTAATGCATTGGCGGGAATTACCACTCCTCAAACCATCAAGATAGAAGGACAAATCAAGAAGAAAAAGGTAATAGTGTTGATTGATTCAGGAAGCACCCACAATTTTATTCATTGTAGGGTAGCAAAAGAATTGAATTGCTTCCTATATCCAGCACCAGAGTGTCAAGTGATGATTGCAAATGGAGGAACAATAAATTGCTCTGGAAAGTGCCATAATATCAAGCTATCCATGGGAGAATATGTATTGACTAGCCCAATGCTTTCCATTCCAATGGGAGGTGCTGATGTTGTACTAGGAGTCCAATGGCTACAATCCTTGGGTACAATAGCTTTTAATTTTCAAGAACTTTTCATGAAATTTTCTGTGGAAGGAAAGGAAGTTGAATTAAGGGGTATTGCAGGGAAACCAGGAAAGATAATCAGCTCTAATGGCATGACAAAGCTTCTAAAAAAGGAGCAAAGAGGTGTAATTGCACAATTATGTTCGCTAGATGTTTCCACATTGGAATCATCTATTTCTCCAGATCTCCAAAAAGTCCTGGACAATCATTCCAAGGTATTTGAGACTCCCAAAGGTCTCCCACCTATGCGTGATCATGATCATGCTATTCATCTGATTCCAGGAAGTGTTCCTCCAAACATCAGGCCGTACAGATATCCCTATGTCCAAAAAAGTGAAATTGAACGTATGGTTGCAGAAATGCTAGAGGCTGGTATAATTCAACCGAGTCAAAGTTCTTTCTCAGCTCCAGTAGTATTGGTGCACAAGAAGGATGGATCATGGCGCATGTGTCCAGATTATAGGGAGCTCAACAAGCTCACTATTAAAGATAAGTTCCCCATTCCTGTCATTGATGAATTACTGGATGAATTGCATGGATCAATTTACTTCACCAAGTTGGATCTTCGTTCGGGATATCATCAAATCAGAATGAAGATTGAAGACATTCCGAAAACAGCATTTAGAACTCATGAGGGTCATTATGAATTTTTGGTCATGCCTTTTGGCCTTACCAATGCACCTTCAACATTTCAAGGTTTGATGAATTCAATTTTCAAACCATTCCTTAGAAAATTTGTGTTAGTATTTTTTGATGATATACTAATCTACAGCAAGTCTTGGAAGGATCATGTTGAACATGTTGACAGGGTGCTACAACTATTGGAGGAGAAACAATTATATGCAAAAAGATCCAAATGTTTCTTTGGAGTCCAGGAGGTGGAATATTTGGGTCATATTGTATCTCATGAAGGAGTTAAGGTAGACCCTAGCAAAATTAAAGCCATTAAGGAATGGAAAATCCCCACATCCATAAAGCATCTGCGAGGATTTCTTGGGTTGACAGGGTATTATCGCAAGTTTGTTAAGAATTATGGGAGAATAGCAGCACCTCTAACAACATTATTGAAGAAAGATTCATTTTCATGGACTTCGGAAGCAACAAAGGCCTTTGAACATCTTAAAGAGGCAATGTGCCAAGCACCGGTCTTAGCTACACCGGACTTCACAAAAACCTTTATTGTGGAATGTGATGCTTCAGGAAATGGAATTGGTGCTGTTCTAATGCAAGATGAAAGACCCATTGCTTTTGAAAGTCGTCCAATCAAGGGAAAGTTTTTAAGCAAAGCTATTTATGAGAAGGAAATGTTGGCAATACTCCATGCACTTAAGAAATGGCGACCCTACCTAATGGGAAGACACTTCAAGGTAAAAACGGATCATGATAGCCTTAAATACTTTTTAGAACAAAGATTATCCTCTGAAGAGCAACAAAAGTGGGTCACAAAGATGTTGGGTTATGACTTTGAAATCATCTACAAAAAAGGGAAGCAAAATGTGGTGGCAGATGCACTCTCAAGAAAGGATGAGGATGTGGAAGCATTGTTGTGTGCCATTTCTATTATCCAACCAGATTGGATAAACGAAGCAAGGGAGGAATGGAAGAATGACGAAGAAGTGTGGGCACTTATTCGAAAGCTACAACAAGATTCCAGTACTTCTGATACATTTAGCTGGCAAAATGATTCGTTATGGTACAAAGATCGCTTATACCTCTGTAAGAATTCCCAGCTAAAACAAAAGATTCTTATGGAATTGCACACTTCTCCCTTAGGAGGGCACTCAGGATTTTTAAAAACTTACCACAGGGTTAAGAAGGAATTTTTTTGGGATGGCCTTAAATCAGATATTCAAAAGTTTGTGGCGGAATGTTTGGTTTGCCAACAAAATAAAGTTGAAACAATTAAGACACCGGGTCTATTACAACCTTTATCCATTCCAAGCCAACGTTGGGAGGAGGTTTCAATGGATTTTATCACAGGTTTACCCAAGTCTGAGGGAAAGAGTGTCATCATGGTGGTAGTTGACAGACTTACCAAGTATGCACACTTTTGTGCATTATCACATCCATTTAAAGCCAGTACAGTTTCTACTGCATTTATGGAAACAGTTCAAAAGCTACATGGAAACCCAAAGATTATTGTAAGTGACAGAGATCCCATTTTCACTGGAAATTTTTGGACAGAATTATTTTCTTGTCTTGGTACTCAGTTAGCTCATAGCTCATCTTATCATCCTCAATCTGATGGGCAAACTGAGATAGTAAACAAATGTTTGGAAGGATATCTTCGTTGCTTTGTATCTGATAAACAGACACAATGGGTCAAATGGTTGCCTCTGGCTGAATGGTGGTATAACACTTCCTTCCATACAGCAACAAAAATGACCCCATTTATGGCACTTTATGGGTATCAACCACCATCCATCACATCATATTTAAGAGAAAATTCTAAGGTTCAGGCAGTGGAACATCACATCGAACATCAACAACAAGTCCTCCAACTCTTAAAGGATAACCTCGTGTTGGCACAAAATAGAATGAAACAACAGGCAGATCAACATCGCAGTGAAAGAAGTTTTGATGTAGGTGATTGGGTATTCCTACGGCTACAACCATATAAGCAAATGTCCCTAAAGCAAGCTAAGAAGGATAATAAATTATCACCAAAGTATTATGGTCCGTACAAGGTGTTGCAAAAGATTGGTACTATGGCATACAAATTGGAGCTTCCTGCAGCTTCTCGATTGCACCCAGTTTTCCATGTTTCATGTTTAAAGAAGGTTATAGGTGACAAGCTCCCAATTCAAACAATATTGCCAGAACTTGACGAGGAAGGAAAAATTATATTGGAACCGGAAGCAGTCACAGAAACAAGAACTCGACAGCTACGAAATCGATCAATTTCAGAGTATCTTATCAAGTGGAAGAACTTATCCGCTGAAGATTCCACATGGGAGGATGAGAATTTTATGCAGAAGTATCCAGAACTACTCAAGCGTTGAGGACAACACTTTTTTGAAGGAGAGGGGCATGTTGGGTCCCTATAATACTAGTGATTACCCCATTACTATTGTAGTTATACCCCTATTTATATTGTTGTGCCCCTATTACCCCCATATTGTTATATTGTGCCCCATAGAATCCCTCTATTGTTATTTTTGTGCTTTATAATATTATTGTTAGGTCGGCTGGATTATATTGTGACCCTTAGACTCCTATATATAGAAAGGAGGTTTTTCATTTGTATCATCCAAGAATTGTTCATTTATGTAATGTAAAGGAGGTTGCCCCCTCGAAGAGGCTGAATTCTAAGGCGTGGATTTATCTTTTCTATCTTTTCTTGAGCTGGTTTCATAACACACGACACTTTTCATTCATCTGGGTTGGGAAATCCTTTACCTCGCAGTTGATCTAACCACTTTGAAACTCTTCAGCTGGGTTCCGGGGTTTAACTTTGAGTCATTCATTACCAAGCCATCTTTCGTGTCGTTTTTTGTTCAAGAGGTCTGCAAGCAAAACTTTCATCTGCAAAATACTCGTCATCCATTTGACCATCCCTGAGTCAGTCCTTACAGCAACATTTCTTCAACTTGATCAATGATTTCGTGTTGTGGGCTTGCTTGCAACGGGTCGCTTTCTATCGGCATCAGCACATTATCTAGAGAGATGACTTAGAAATCGTCAGTACCTTGAAGTCTGCATGCATCAATGGCAGGTTTCTCGCCTTTGACGTCAGTTTACATCAATGACTTTCGATCGAAAGATTCTGTGAAATGTTTGACATCAACTCATTCATTCACTTCTCATGGATTGTACTGGGTACTTTGAGAACCATTGACATTACTGGTGGTTTCTCTCACACTTGTTAACAGTTTACATCATCGGCTGGTAATCAAGTGGTTTCTACCATGTTCGACATCAACTCATTTATTCACATGGCTAGAATCGTACTAATACGGGAAGTAGAAATGAAGACCCTGGATCTAGTTTCCACCATCCAGGCTGCGAGGAGTTTTGTATTCATTATCTAAGTAGACTAATCATAAACAGATGGTTGTGCCCATACTGTGTCTACAAAAGTCTATGATTATGATGTACTGCAAGATCATTCCTGTATCAGAGTAGTTAGTCTGTTAGTTAAAGTTTTGATCTGAGTATGGGAATGCCTACCTCAGCGATGATATAATCTTATACATGTATTTTGTGTTGAAAATTGCAGGTTCTGACCAGGCTCTCCACGAGATAATCCTTGAAATGATAAAGCGCTTCACCCTTCCTAGATAATACAAAACCCTAATCTACTACAGGCTTCGCACTTTAGGGGGCAATCTGTTACACTAAAAAATGTCACCATGAATATTTACAGTTGGTATGGCTCTATCAACAGTCATGCTATCCTCCTGGGCAAGTCTCATACCTCTGCTCTCCATGTCAAACTTCAAGAAAGAGAGAAAGTCTTTGTAAATGTGTTTATCTCTGGGTACGCAGGTTCTCTCAACCTTACCTGCGGATACGCACCTAATGTTCACAAAAGCTGCGTACTTGTACGCTCTGTATGTAAAGGGGCAGGTGCGTACCCCTGTAAAGGTCAAAATGCGCAAGTTTCATCTTTAAAAAGTTACTTGTGGTCATTTCTAGAGCATTCTAGAAGGTTGTTCGACGTGTATTGAGCGCCTCGAGATGGTTCATGCACCCCTATCAAAGAGGAACTTATCCCATCAATAAGGGAGCTATCCCATCCAAAGAGGGGATTATCCCATTGATGGTGGACATGATTAACTTCCTCTTGAGCACTATAAATACAGGCATTGGGTCAGAAGGAGGGGAGGTTGGAAGCTAAACATTTCTAAGGGTAGATGCTGCTAGAATTAGGACTCCCATTTAGAAGCTTGTGAGGAGAGATTGCCATCTTTGCTTGTTCTATTTGGAAGTGGGTGAGCTTTGTCAAAGTAAAGGAGAACTCTTGATGGACCCTGTGTTGGAAATAATACTGAGGGGGGGGGGAATCAGTATTATCTAGCAATTACCAAATCTTCCTTATTTGATCTTTTGAAATATTCTTGCATATCAGTACCATAAAACAATGAGCATGAATAAAGAAAATAGACAGTCACACCAAAGAACACAAGATGTAAGGTGGAAACCCAATGCGGGAGAAAAACCACCTGCTGCAATAATGTCTCTATCTTCTTTCAAGAAATTCTTTTTACAATGATTTTGTACTGGTGCAGTCCTTTACCAGCACGCAGGCTGCAACCTGCAAAGAGCTACAACTCTTTCTTGTTTTCCAGACTTCTCCTGGAAGGGAGCTACAACCCCCTACTTCTTTTCAAAATGATCAACAAGTATACAACAGATACAGTCTACTACAGATATCAGATCAGTAATTACAGAAACAACCCAGAACACCTTATGAACAGAAATATACAGTTAACAGATCATCTTGAGACAGGGACGCATATTTTATTTCTGTGGCCTGCGACTGGACGCAGTATACCTTATGCTGTTCTGCGTGCAGACGCACTGTTCCTTTTGCTTGTCTGCGACCGACGCACACATCAACACTATCGCGCCGCGTCTTTCGCTTCAGAGACGCACCCAATACCACAGTCGCGCCGCGTCCTTCGCTACAGAGACGCACCTGATCCTTTACTGTACTGCGTCCCGGCGCACTTTCCCTTCACTGAATCTGCGTCCCTTTAGATATAGAAGATAAGAGGACTTCAGAACCAACCCAAACACTCAGATCCACAGATCTGATCATGCGCCATATAGATCGTAGTCCATTAGAAGATTTACCCTTAAAGATATGGACTAGATCACACCAAGAGATGATCAACCAAGATGATGCCTAATCCAAATGAACTCCTTTGCTTTATATAGGCAAGCTTCTCCCCAAAGCGTGGAACAATACCACGAGCCGACACCAGAGAAACACGCAACCGTCGGCTAGATACCACACAAGAAGCCCCCACGAGTTTTTCTCTACCTTGAAATGTGTGCACTGGGCGGACGCACCTTCTGAACGGCTGGCCGGCGTCCCTAGACGCGGGTTCTGTATGGAATACCTGCGGGGACGCGCTTGCTAAACAAAATTTCCTGCGTCCTTCTTGATTTACCACCTGAAGGCGTTTGCCATCAAGTACAACACCTGAATCATAATGCCAACAAACTCCCCCTTTGGACTTGATGGCAACCACATAAACTTTCAGCTTCATCATTCTCCCCCTTTGACATCAAGAGCAAAGGGTATGCTCCCCCTATGCTCATGCTTCTCCAGAATTGTAACCAGAAATCCATCATGAAGAAGACAGAGACATATTGCAGCTATTTCCAAGATCTCCTTCTCCATAATGCCAACAATGCATTATGTGCTCCCCCTGAGCCTATACCATCAATAGGAAGATGGTCAACAGTGAGATGATGCATCAACAACCCCCAGCTTTTGCCTGAGGTATTCAAAAGTGTCCCTGGGCAACGGTTTGGTGAAAATATCAGCAACTTGTTCCTTAGAAGGAACATACTCCAACTTGACCTTCTGTTCAAGTACTTGTTCCCGGAGAAAATGGTACTTGATTGGTATGTGCTTGGTTTTTGAATGCATAACCGGATTCTTTGAGATGCTGATTGCACTTGTGTTGTCACATAAGATAGGAATAGGAGGTGTACAAGTGATTTGATAATCCTGCAAAGTCTGCATCATCCAAAGAAGTTGGGTGCAACAAGATGCAGCCGCAACATATTCCGCTTCAGCTGTAGACAAGGCAATTGAACTCTGTTTCTTGCTGAACCAAGATACCAGTCTAGAACCCATAAAGAATGCACCACCACTTGTGCTTTTCCTGTCATCTACGCTTCCGGCCCAATCTGCATCTGTATAAGCATGAAGAGTGAGATCTGGATCTCTAGGATACCATAGGCCATAATTTTGAGTCCCTTGAAGATATTTGAAGATTCTCTTTACTGCTTGAAGATGAGTCTCCTTTGGATTTGCCTGAAACCTTCCAACTATTCCAACTGCATGCATGATGTCTGGTCGGGTACCTGTCAAATATAGTAGACTTCCAATCATAGATCTGTAGGTTGGTTGATGAACTGCTGCAGATTCGTCATTTGCACTGAGACTACATCCTGTGACCATGGGTGTACATACTGGTTTTGCATCTTCCATGCCATATTTCTTCAAAATCTGCTTGAGATACTTGGTTTGAGATAAAAGGATTCCTCCTTTCTTTTGTTGGATTTGCAAACCAAGAAAGTATGTCAGTTCTCCTAGCAAGGACATCTCAAATTCTTTCTGCATGACTGAGGCAAAGCTTTGACTCATAGCTTCTTCATTACTGCCAAAAATAATGTCATCTACATACACAACAAGTATTAGTAATTTGTCATTTTCAACTTTTATATAAAGATTGCTATCTGCTGAACCTTTTGAGAAACCTTGTTGATGAAGATATTTGTCCAACCGGTAGTACCAAGCCCTTGGAGCTTGTTTGAGACCATAGAGAGCCTTTTTTAATCGGCATACAAGATTTGGATCGTTTCCAAGAATGAAACCATCTGGCTGTTCAATGTACACTTCTTCATCCAAGTCTCCATTCAGAAAAGCTGATTTCACATCCATTTGAAATACTTTGAAGTTCTGACAACTTGAGAGAGCAAGAAACATTCGGATGGCCTCAAGTCTTGCAACAGGAGCAAAAGTTTCTTCAAAGTCTATTCCTTCTTGCTGTGCATACCCTTTACAAACAAGTCTGGCTTTGTTTCTAATTACTTCTCCATTTTCATTCAATTTATTTTTGAACACCCATTTTGTTCCGATAACATTCTTATCCTTTGGTCTAGGAACCAGCTCCCAAGTATTGTTCTTTTCGATTTGCTCAAGTTCTTCATCCATTGCTTTCACCCAACATTCATCTTTGCATGCTTCTTTCACATTTTGTGGTTCAGTAGAGGAGAGTAATGCCAAATAACTTGAAGCTTCTGCAACTGTTCTTCTAGTTTGTATACCTGCTTCCTTTTGTCCCATGATCTGAGATTCTGGATGGTTCTTTTGAACATATCTGGATGGAGTCTTTTCTTCTATTCTTGTTCTTTCTTCTGCTTCTTCGTGAGGTCCGTCTTGAAATTGTTCTTGTGGTTCTTCTTCTTCATCATTCTGTCTTTGAGGGTAGCTTTCATCTTCTTCAATGTCTTCACGATGTATTTGCCTAGGAATGTATCCTTTCTCATCAACCACTACATCAATGCTTTCAACAATTCTGCCAAGTCTTTTATTGTAGCATTTGTATGCTTTGCTATGTGGAGAGTAACCAAGAAGAATTCCTTCATCTGCTCTAGGATCAAGTTTGCCAAGCTGCTCCTCAGTATTTTTGATATAGCATTTGCTCCCAAAGATTTTGAAGTGCTTTACTGAAGGAGTTTTACCACTCCAGAGCTCATGAGGAGTTTGAGTGCTGTTCACTCGAACATTTGTCTTGTTGAGAATAATAACTGCCGCATGTGCAGCTTCACCCCAGAAGGTTGCAGGAGTTCCTGATTCATCAAGCATAGCACGAGCCATTTGCTGGACTGTTCTGTTCATTCTTTCCACTACTCCATTTTGCTGAGGAGTTCTAGCTGTAGAAAATTCTCTCCTTATTCCATGTTCATCACAGAAATCGAAAAATTCATTTGAAGTAAATTCTCCACCTCTGTCGGATCTGAGGCACTTAATCTTGTGACCTGATTCATTTTCAGCCAAGGCTTTGAAGGATTTGAATTTTTCGAAAGCTTCATCTTTGTGCTTCATAAGTCCCAACCAAACAAACCTGGAGAAATCGTCAATAAATAATATCAAGTATTCCTCTCCTCTAGGTGTTCTTTTTCTGAATGGTCCACATACATCTGTATGTACTAGCTCCAGAGGCATACTGGCTGATCCTTCTTTCTCTGGAAAGTTAGTTCTAGTCTGTTTTCCAAACTGACATGATCTGCACATGGTGTTGTCAGGAATTTTGATATCTGGAAGATCGCGAACTGCCTGATATTTGCAAGCTTTCCTTATTTGTGAGAAACTTAGATGTCCCAATCTTCGATGCCATAACCAGTGCTCTTCATCCTTGCTTAAATAGCATTGTTGTTGTTCTTCATCAAAAATGTATAGATTATTTGAAGTTCTTTTTCCTTTGAGAACTGTTTTACCTGTATCAAGATCACGAACAAGACATCCATTTGATCTGAATATAACCTCGGTTCTTTGATCACACATCTGGCTTACACTTAGAAGATTATGCTTTAGTCCATCAACAAACAAAACATTTCCAGCCTTAACATCTTCTTTTAAAGGAGCAATACCTTTTCCTTTTATAGTTGCAGGAGTATCATTTCCAAAAGAGACTTTCTTTCCCTTTTCTAAATTAGAATAAGATTCAAGTTTTTCTTTATCACCTGTCATGTGCTTTGAACATCCACTGTCAATGTACCATAGATTTTCTTGTCCTTCTGCATAGAATGCTATCCCACATCTTTCTGTTTGAGGTTCCTTTATTTTCCATGTTTTGGTGCCTGAGGTTTGTTCCCTTTTTTGTTCTTGTACCTTTCTTTCCGGAAACCTGCTTCTGCATTCAACATCTTCATGTCCAAAATTATTGCAAATAGAGCATTCAACTTCATTTTCAAGAGCTGAAAAATTGTTATAGGTCCTTTTTGTATTCCCTGTCATGCTTCTTTGTTTTTGAGCTTCCCTAGTCATGATTGTTTTATACGCAACACATTGGGCTGCTTTGTGACCAAAGTTATGGCAAGAAAAGCATTGTCCATTGAAGAAGTTTCTGCGATTATTGAATCTACCAGCCGACTGATTGTAATTTCTATTTTCATCTATTCTTGAACCAAATTGAGAAGGTTTTACCTGTGGCTGGTTGTGACTTTTGTTCACCCTTAAGCTGGATTGCCCCTGATAGTTTGAAGTTTGTCCCTGCTTTACCTGATGATCTTCCTTGTGTTCTTGCTCATTTCTTCTTGCGGCATCAAGATAACTTTTTGAAGTGGAAGCTTGGGAAGTTTCTCCATTGTAGCCCAGACCTGTCTTATTTAGAGGAGATCGCTGCACACTGATAATCTCATTCAACGTTTCAGATCCTTTGACAAACTTGAGATTAATAGTTTTTGTTTTCTCAATTTCTTTTCTAAGACCAACAATTTCACCTTCTAATTTTTCAAGATGTTTTTCCTTTTCATCAATCTGAAATTGTAGAGTATCAATAATCATGTTCTTTTCTTCTATACATCTCTTGAGTCTAGTAATTTCATCATAAAGGTTATCCACATCTATAGCATCCTCATAATTGTCATCTTCAAATGCCATTAACAATCTATATTTGTTACCTTGTTCATCTTCATCACTGTTTGATAAGCCATCGCTATCTTCATGGGTGTAGTAGCTTTTCTTATTTGTACCCTGTTTCTTGTTCCATCTAACTGGTTCCTTTCCTTTATCCTTATAAGAGCATTTTGCAGCATAATGACCTACTCTTCCACAAGCAAAACATTTGAAAGGTAGCTTACCTCTGAACCTTCCAGAACCCCTTTGAAGATTTCTGACAAAGTTTGATTCTTCTTCCTCTTCTTCTGGAACATGACATGCTTCATAGTGATCTTCTTTGCCTGATGCTTTAAAAGCAGCTTCCCTTCTATCTGATGGACCTCCCTTTCTCATTTCATAAGCAGTTAGAATTCCATGCAGCTGAGACATAGTGAGAACACGGAGATTTTCCTTTTCTTCTACTGCAGATACTTTAGATTCAAACTTGGGAGATAAAGATCTTAGAATCTTTTGAACTACTATAGTCTCTTTTATTTCTTCACCCAAATTTTTCATACAATTAACAATCTCATCTACTCGAAGAAAATAATTAGCCACACTTTCATCATTATACATCTTGAGAGTCTCATATTGAATCCTGAGAGTTTGAAGTTTAGCTTCTTTTACCTGTTCATCTCCTTCATAGCTAGTGATCATTTTGTCCCATATCTCTTTTGCTGATTTGAAGTGCATGACCTTCATGAACTCTGTTTGAGATATACTTCCTAATAGAGTGCTGACTGCTTTTGCATTTGTTTCATACTGCTTTTTCTCAGCTGGATCTGTAGGAGTAACTGAAGGAAAGGCATAGCCTGATTCTACAATGTTCCAAACTTCTGTACCAAGAGATTGAAGATATGCAGTAACTCTTACCTTCCAATAATTGAAGTTTGTTCCATCGAAGACGGGTGGCCTGATTGATGCTTCTCTCTCGTAGTTGCTCATGATGAACGATCTACCTTCAAGCGATCAAGCTGTTCTGAAGGACCTGCTCTGATACCAATTGTTGGAAATAATACTGAGGGGGGGGGGGAATCAGTATTATCTAGCAATTACCAAATCTTCCTTATTTGATCTTTTGAAATATTCTTGCATATCAGTACCATAAAACAATGAGCATGAATAAAGAAAATAGACAGTCACACCAAAGAACACAAGATGTAAGGTGGAAACCCAATGCGGGAGAAAAACCACCTGCTGCAATAATGTCTCTATCTTCTTTCAAGAAATTCTTTTTACAATGATTTTGTACTGGTGCAGTCCTTTACCAGCACGCAGGCTGCAACCTGCAAAGAGCTACAACTCTTTCTTGTTTTCCAGACTTCTCCTGGAAGGGAGCTACAACCCCCTACTTCTTTTCAAAATGATCAACAAGTATACAACAGATACAGTCTACTACAGATATCAGATCAGTAATTACAGAAACAACCCAGAACACCTTATGAACAGAAATATACAGTTAACAGATCATCTTGAGACAGGGACGCATATTTTATTTCTGTGGCCTGCGACTGGACGCAGTATACCTTATGCTGTTCTGCGTGCAGACGCACTGTTCCTTTTGCTTGTCTGCGACCGACGCACACATCAACACTATCGCGCCGCGTCTTTCGCTTCAGAGACGCACCCAATACCACAGTCGCGCCGCGTCCTTCGCTACAGAGACGCACCTGATCCTTTACTGTACTGCGTCCCGGCGCACTTTCCCTTCACTGAATCTGCGTCCCTTTAGATATAGAAGATAAGAGGACTTCAGAACCAACCCAAACACTCAGATCCACAGATCTGATCATGCGCCATATAGATCGTAGTCCATTAGAAGATTTACCCTTAAAGATATGGACTAGATCACACCAAGAGATGATCAACCAAGATGATGCCTAATCCAAATGAACTCCTTTGCTTTATATAGGCAAGCTTCTCCCCAAAGCGTGGAACAATACCACGAGCCGACACCAGAGAAACACGCAACCGTCGGCTAGATACCACACAAGAAGCCCCCACGAGTTTTTCTCTACCTTGAAATGTGTGCACTGGGCGGACGCACCTTCTGAACGGCTGGCCGGCGTCCCTAGACGCGGGTTCTGTATGGAATACCTGCGGGGACGCGCTTGCTAAACAAAATTTCCTGCGTCCTTCTTGATTTACCACCTGAAGGCGTTTGCCATCAAGTACAACACCTGAATCATAATGCCAACACCCTGGGAGGGACTTGCACAACACCAAGGCTCAGGTTGTAATTGTTCCTTTTGTTTCCTATTAATGCAAATGAGTCCATTCTTCTCAATAACTTGTTATTTATGAGTTGTTTCATGTACTCCTTGGTCTATGTGTTAAATATGTTTTATTCTATGAGATTATCAAGTGCTATTTAATCGTTTGATTGTTAGTGGATGCAGGTTTCAAAATGAAGGAGGAGCTCATCCGGATCAGTGAGGCTGGACTGCTACAACAGCGTTGGATTACAGGTAGGATCTAAACACTTGATTTCTTATATAGTAAATGCATGTTTAGAGAAGGATTGCTTTTGTTTGTCTTGTTTGTCACTAGAGAGTCTTAGGCTCCTAGGGAGGTTGGTTGTGTCCGCACTATCGACTCTTTCCGCCTGACATGACTTTATACATACATCACAAATGACCTTCCTATCACCAATGACTCATTAATACATCCATCTCCCAACCATGTGGGGATATACCAAATTTGACTCATCCACCCAACCAAGTGGGGATATATCAATTGTTTATACATGTCAAAAACAAGAAACATTACATCGTCCATCCCATGCATAGTGGGGTTAAAAATTAGGTCTTTTCATGACCGTTACATTAAAAGATATACATGACATATATAACAGAGACCAAATATCTTAAATAAGACCATGATGGTCATCAACAATTATCATATGATCTGCACCATCAACAACATCTATCAACAACATCCAGACCAACAACCTGTATATGTCCATCATTAGTTCCCAAAATGTCATCAACCATGTTCTCCCCCTGAACCTGTTCCACCTATTCACTATCAGATCTGATCATTGTATATGTCAGTAAGAGATATCAAAGAATCATCATCAATCAGATATACATCAAGTTATCAACAACTTTATGAGGACCAATATATCAGTAGATTGAACCTATCATCAAACGGAGAATATAACTGACAGAACCATAGCAGACCCCTACTGCTTTTCTTCAGACCAACATATACGCGACTGTGTCCATAGAAACTCACATATGTATGCGACTACACTTCATGAAACTCGTGTATAACCACCGTTCTCTGAAAAACAGGATTTAACAACAGGATCATGTAGAAACTACTCGTAGCTTTTGTCTGAGATATTCAAATGTCTCTCTAGGCAGTGGTTTAGTGAATATATCAGCAACTTGTTCTTTGGAGGGAACATACTCCAATTTGACCTTTTGTTCAAGCACTTGTGCACGTAGGAAATGATATTTGATGGGTATGTGCTTGGTCTTGGATTGCATGACTGGATTATTTGAAATACTGATGGCACTTGTATTATCTCATAGAATGGAGATGGGTGGAGTACATGTGATCTGAATATCTTGCAAGGTTTGCATCACCCAAAGTAATTGTGTGCAACAAGATGCAGCAACCACGTATTCTGCTTCAGCTGTAGATAATGAAATTGAACTTTGTTTCTTAATGAACCAAGAAACTAACCTAGAACCCATATAAAATGCACCACCACTAGTGATTTTTTTGTCATCAACACTTCCTGCCCAATCCGCATCTGTATATGCATGAAGTGTAAGATCTGTATCCCTAGGATACCATAAACCAAAGTTTTTTGTTCCTTGAAGATATTTGAAAATCCTTTTGACTTCCTGAAGATGTGATTCCTTTGGATTTGCTTGGAATCTTCCAACTATTCCCACTGCATGCATGATGTTTGGTTGGGTTCCTGTTAGATAAAGCAGACTGTCAATCATGGATATGTAAGTTGGTTGTTGTACTGCTGTTGATTCATCATTTGAGCTGAGACTGCATCCTGTTACCATTGGGCTACATACTGGTTTAGAATCTTCCATGCCATACTTTTTCAAGATCTGTTTGAGATATTTGGTTTGTGAGAGAAAAATTCCATCTTTATTTTGTTGAACTTGTAGACCAAGAAAATAGGTAAGCTCACCAAGCAAGGACATTTCAAATTCTTTCTACATTATTGAAGCAAAATTCTGACTCATGGATTCTTCATTGCTACCAAAAATGATATCATCAACATACAAAACAATTATTAGCAATTTACCAGTGTCCATCTTTGTATATAGATTTCTATTTGTTGACCCCTTTGAAAAACTCTATTGGTGGAGATATTTGTCAAGATGGTAATACCATGCCCTTGGAGCCTGTTTTAGACCATAGAGAGATTTTCTGAGTTTGCATACAATTTTTGCATCATTTCCAAGAATGAATCCTTCTAGTTGTTCAATATAGACTTCTTCTTCTAAGTCTCCATTAAGAAAGACAGATTTGACATCCATTTGGTATACTTTGAATTTCTAAAAACTAGAAAGAGCAAGAAACATTCTTATGGCTTCAAGTCTAGCAATAGGTGAAAACGTTTCTTCAAAATCTATACCTTCTTATTGAGCATATCCTTTACAAACAAGTCTGGCCTTATTTCTAATAACTTCTCCATTTTTCGTTCAGCTTGTTTTTGAATATTCATTTAGTTCCTATGATATTTTTATCATGAGGTCTAGGAACTAATTCCCAAGTATTATTCTTTTCAATTTGCTCAAGTTCTTCATTCATGGCCTTGACCCAACATTCATCTCTGCATGTTTCATTTACATTTTTAGGTTCAGTGGAAGACAGTAATTTGCTAGATAGCTTGAAGCTTTGGCAATGGTTCTTCTAGTCTGCACACCTGCCCCCTTTTCTCCTAAAATTTGGGTTTTTGGATGATTTTTCTGAACATACCTGGACGGTGTCTTTTCTTCTATTGTTATCTCTTCTTCTGGTGCTTCATTGGTTTCTTCTTCAGAATCAGCCCGATTTGATGTGGGAAAATGATCCTCATCTTATTCATTGTCATAATCTTTGGTTTTTATCTGTTTTGGATTTTTGCATGCTTCATCAACCACAACATCGATACTTTCAATAATTTTCCCAAGTATTTTATTGTAACATTTATATCCTTTACTTCAGGAAGAGTAGCCAAGAAGAATACCTTCATCTGCTCTGGGTTCAAACTTACCAAGTTTTTCATTAGTATTTTTGATGTAACATTTGCTTCCAAAAACTTTGAAGTATTTTACAGTAGGAGTCTTACCATAACAAAGTTCATGTGGAGTTTGAGTGCTATTTACCCGAACATTTTCTTGGTTGAGTATAGTGACGACGGAAAACGCAGCTTCACCCTAGAAGGTTGTAGGAGTTCCAGATTCATCTAGCATAGCACGAGCCATTTTTTGAACAATTATGTTCAACCTTTCTACCACTCCATTTTGTTGAAGAGTCCTTGCAGTGGAGAACTGCCTTTTTATTCAATGTTGTTCACAAAATTCAAAGAATTCATCCAAGGTAAATTCCCCTCCTCGATCAGATCTGAGGCATTTGATTTTGCGATCTGATTCATTTTCAACCAAAGCTTTGAAGGCTTTGAACTTTTCCAATGCTTCATCTTTATGCTTTAGAAGACCTGTCCAACACATTCTAGAAAAACCATCAATGAACAATATAAATTATTCTTCTCCATCAGGTGACTTTTTCCTTTATGGTCCACATAAATCAGTATGAACGAGTTCAAGAGGCTTACTAGCTGGCCCTTCTTTTTCGATGAAGTGAGATCTAGTTTTCTTACTGAATTGACATGATTTGAATATAGTATTTTTACGAATGTTGATATCTGGAAGATCACGAACAACCCGGAATTTGCATGCTTTTCTTTTTTGAGAAAAGCTTAGATGTCCCAATCTTCTGTGCCATAGCCAGTTTTCATCATTTTTTCTTAGATAGCACTATTGTTGTCCTCCCTTAGGTATGTATAGGTTGTTTGGACTTCTTGTCCTTTTTATCACGATTTCTCCTATATCAAGCTCATGAACAACACATCCATTTGATCGAAACACTACTTCATTTCCTTGATCACACATTTGACTCACACTCAACAGGTTATTCTTTAAGCCATCAACATACATAACATTCCTAGCTTTAACTTTTTCTATCAAGAAAATAGAGCCTTTACTTTTTATGACAGCAAGAGTGTCGTTTCCAAATGAGACGATCTTTTTCTTTCTAAGGCATTATATGAGTTTAGTTTTTCTTTGTCACCTGTCATGTGTTTTGAGCATCCACTGTCGATGTACCATTGGTTTTCTTGTCCTTCTGCATACAAAGCTATACCACATCTTTCTGTTTGCGGTTCTTTCTTTCTCCATATTTTGGGATTTAATGGGGTTTTCTCCTTTTGAGCTATCTACCAAAATTTACTTCCACATTCAGATTCTTCATGGCCAAAGTTGTTACAGTTTGAGCATTCTATTTCATTTTCAAGAAGAGAAAAGTTATTATAGGAAATTTTCTTGATTCCTGTCACATTCCTTTGATTTTGTGCTTCTCTAGTGATGATAGTTTTGTAAGCAACACATTGAGCAACTTTGTGTTCAAAATTATGACATGAGAAACATTGACCATTAAAGAAGTTCTTGCGATTATCAAATCTACTGACCCGTTGATTGTAGTTTCTATTGATATTTATCTTTGAAGCAAATTGAGTACGATTTACCTCAGATTGATTGCGGATTCTGTTCATCCTTGAAGTAAATTGAGCTTGATTCACCAATGATTTGCTTTATGCCTTTGCTGACGATTATCAAACTGTTCACTACTCTTTGTTGCATCAAGATAGCTTTTACTGGAGGTTGACGGTTTTTGTGATTGAGATGTTTCTTTAGTATATCCAAGACCTGTCTTTATCAGAGGAGAGTGTTGTGCACACTTTGATAATTTTATTTAAGGTTTCTGATCCTTTAGCAAATCTAAGATTGAGAGGTTTTGTTTTCTCAAGATCCTTTCTTAGACCCACAGTTTCACATTCTAGCTTTTCATTGTGTTTTTCTCTCTCAGCAAGTTGGTATGTCAAGGTATTTATAATCATATTCTTTTCTTCTAAACAGATTTTGAGTTTAGAGATTTCTTAATAAAGGTCATCTTCATCTAAAGCTTCCAAGAAATCATCATCTTCATAAGCCATCAGAAGTCTATAGTCATTTCTATTTTCATCTTCATCACTATTTGATAAACCATCGCTATCTTCATGAGTATAGTAGCTCATTTTACTTACACTTCGTTTTCTATTCCATTTTGCAGATCCCTTATCTTTATCATATTTATCTTTATGAGGACATTTGGTAGCATAACGACCGACTCTACCACAGGAAAAACATTTGAAAGGTAGTTTACCTTTGAATCTTCCAGAACCCCGTTGAAGCTTCTTAACAAAGTTTGATTCCTCTTCTTCTTCTAAAATATGTCCTGATTCATTGAGTTCTTCTTTTCCTTTTGCTGAAGCTTTAAATGCGGCTTCTCTCATATCTGATGGACCTCCTTTTCACATGTCAAAGGTAGTTAAGATTCCATGAAGCTGTGTCATAATAATAGTTTGTAGATGCTGCTTTTCTTTTATGGTAGATACTTTTGACTCAAATTTAGCAGATAAGGATCTTAAAACTTTTTCAACTAAGGTAACTTCCTTTATCTCTTCACTGAGATTCTTCATGCTATTAACAATCTCATCTATACGTAAGAATTAACTAGTTATACATTCATCATTGTGCATCTTAAGAGTTTCATATTGAATTCTGAGAGTTTGCAGTTTAGCACGTTTTACCTTAGTGTCTCCTTTGTAGCTTAGAACGATTTTGTCCCATATTTTTTTGGCTGATTTGAGGTACATAACTTTGACAAACTCTGATTGTGACAGACTTCCCAATAATGTATTGACAGCCTTGGCATTGGCTTCATATTGCTTTTTCCTGCTGTATCTGTAGTGATTGTTGATGGAAATGTATATCTTCCTTCCACGATTTCCTAGACATCTATTCCAAGAGATTGACGATAGGTTATGGTTCTTACCTTCCAATAAACAAAGTTACTCCCATCAAAGATTGGCGGTCTGATGGATCCCCTGCTTTCTTGATTACTCATGATGACGGATCTTCCCTCAAGAGATCAAGCTTCTTTCTGAAGGACCCACTCTGATACCAATTGCTGGAAATAATACTGAGAAGGGGGGTTAATCAATATTATCAAATCGATAATTTAAATTTCAAAACTGATTTGTATATGCTACTTCAGCTTAGTGAACTAGCATGTATACGCAACTATACTTAATGCAACCAGCGTATATGCAAAGATCTTTTGATTTACCCAAATTATCATGCATTGAAATTTAACCAGTATATCAGGAATTCATTAGAAAGTGCAGTAAAAATAGAATAAAGCATCACACACACATGAACACCAATATATAAGGTGGAAACCCAATGTGGGTGAAAACTACCTACTGCAATCATCTCTGTCTTCTTTTAATAATAAGAAAATTATGTTTACACTTTTGTACTAGTGCGGTCTTATACCAGTACGTAGGCTTCTACCTGCAAAAGGCTACAACCTTCTCTCATTCTCCAGCTTCTACTGGAAGGGAGCTACAATCCCCTAGCTCTTGTACTAGCTGATATGTTTACTAGTACATAGGTGTCGGCCTACATAAGGCTACAACCTTCTCTTTTCTTCCAAGGACCACGTTTCATAAATTTTTAGACTGGATCCATCAAAAACATCATTCAATTATCAAATATATCTACATAAACCAATATCCTTTTGAACCAACCACAACCGGATCAATCAATCACTCCATCAATCTGATCATTCAGAATACTGTCAACAGAATACAGTAACCAGAACCCAAGTAAGAACCCAGAACACTGCAACAGCAAACAAAAGCAACTAAAACATATTTTATAAGGTATACGCTACTTCCATGTGTCGAACCTACGTGCATACGTGCTTTCCTCAAAGAGAACCAATGTACAGATCTGCAAATCAAATTTATGATGTATACGCTGCTATGATATGTGGAACCAACATGTATACAGTCCTTTTCTAAATTGAATTTGCATACATATATGTAAATGTTGATTTAAACATTACAACTATTCTAGACTTCAGTCATACCCAGATCATCATATTTACATACTACAACATGCGCTAGTTATTCAAATACAAGATCAAACCACATAAAGATAATTCACTTCAAGCCTTGAGATCCTAATACATCATTAGATCTTGTCCTTCATCAAATGCTAAGGTTCATCCTTGGTTCAGATCAAGCACAACACCACAAGCTAATGACCTACATATTGGATCTCACACTTCATCAGATATTCGATACTTGCACACCTTAGCCTAATGATCTTCTCCTCCTTTTATAGTTTTAGGCCTTTCTCAATACCATGGAGCAAAACCACTTAGGACCAATACCTTGGACCAAAAGCTTAGTTTTCCAAGGTATATGCACTTTTCCTTTTGTGAAAGTGTGTGTGTATTCTGTACGCATCTTTTGTTCTGTTAACCTGTCTGTATACACATCTTGGTCAAGGTGAACCTGCGTATACCCCTCTTTCTTCATTCTGTGAAGAATGATTTGTAATTATTTGTTGTTTATCTGCTATACTATGATATTCCATCTGAGTGAGTTTCCTTCTGAACTGATTCCTTGAAGCTACCCTGCATTTCATCATATCTGTAAACACTATTGTCATGAATTCTGATATCTCTTCTATAGATTCATCTAGTTACCATATACAAGTGAGTTTTTCTGTTGCAAGTGGGTTGCCATCAAGTACAACACATACATCATAATGCCAACATATTACAATAGCTCTTTAGCTTGATATGAAATGTCTATAGAAATGTCTTTGAATCCACCCAAAATACTTCAAATGAAGAAGTGTTTATACTAATTATAAACTGAAATATCTTGAAGAAATATCAAGATTGGTTTTACAAATATCTCAAACTGTTTTACAGTAATAGAACTTAAATAAAGGACACTCAAACTAATTAATCTATTTGGAACTATGTTTATGGATTTATGGTGACAAAGAAGAGAAATTCAAATTTTATAACAACTCTTATGTGATGATGAGGCTTCCAAGTCACTAACTGCATCTTTTCTTTGTGCATTCTGCTCCAGCAATTCTGCAATATTAAGGTCCAGTGATACCTTTGTATATATTAATCCGTGATAGATATGTAAAAAGTGAAAGAGGTTATTGTAGATAAGAATGTTATTGAGATAAACCTCTCTGAGTTGCCCAAAATTAATCTCCATATATTCAAAATATTCTGTGTAAAAAGATATCAAAAACAGGACTTTGCATAGTCCAAACACTAGGCTCTGAAGATACACACGTATCTACCTTTTGGTAATACCTGTGTAAAAAATAAGATAGGTTTTTGTAGATTAGCCATTTGGGAACCAAAACCGCCTCTAGTATCTGAAAATACATCTTGCATTGGTCCGAATAGTTTCTATAAAACTATGACTTAAACAGGAAATTTCTGAAGAATGTACCATTTCTGCTCTGATTTCATCTTTTAACCTTAAATTTATTTTAACTATTTTTCAATTTTACTTTGGATAAACTTCATTGTTGCTGGTGAAAGTGTTTTCATCTCTGTTTAACTGTTACTGCCTCCATGTTTACTTTTATTGTTTACTTTTACCGCTCTGTTTTTTCATCTGTCTTCACTTTGACATGAATCTGTATGCTCTGTAACTGTCTTCCCTGTTGTTTATCTTCATGCTAGATGATTTACTTGACTTGGTCTTCAATATGATACTATTTAACCCTGATACACTTTGACTGTTCTTTACTGTGTCCTTTTACCTTCACTATATATTTTAGGTTTTTTACTATCTATTTCAACAATAAATCATTTAATTTCATGTTTCCTCTCATTGTCTTTTAAATATATGTTTTATTTTCCATATTTGTTTTGAATATATTTGATAACAATCTCAGAGTAAACGGGTCTTATGACTAGTATTAATACTATTTATCCAAGGTTGTGGTCTTCTGATTTGCCTGTAAAATAAAACAAACTATTAGGAAAACGTTGGGTTGACCAGGAGGGTCATTAATGGATTTATTGAGCTTTATAGGTCTATGGAGTGAGTCAAAATGATTTCGGAAGGTAAACGATGCTTGAATTCATTATGAGAGGCTTCAGGGGGAGTATAAGGGTTTCAAAAGTTTACACAGTAGAATGGGCAAAGGGTAAGAAAACCTGGGTTCTTGGGGTTTGAACTTTAATGGGCAAAATTTTCAAAATATGGCACGAACTAAACAGAAGATGGTTTGTCGCGTAGCGGGCGGGTGGTAAGAAGTTTGTTTCACACAGCTTTTGGGCACTTGGCAGTATTGGAGGGAGGCCACCGGATGCCATTCATCAGGTGCCATGTAGCAATTGGACCCAACAGGAAACCACCCATATCGAGCGGGTAAAGGTTGGTCTTCAGAGGACTTGCAAAATCAACGAAGATCATTAGATTTGACAGGGGAAGATCAGGAGGTGGTTAGTTCATGAAGATGCATGAACGGTAGTGGGGGGGTTCGGCGATGGTTTAAAAGCGGTAGGTTTTAATTAATCACGGATTATGGTGGATTAAGGGCATTAGGGGTGATTTCATTGGCGGATGGTTTGACTTGTAATTAACCACGGATTGATTAATTATGTCGGGTTTTATTCATAAAGTTTATATTTCAAACTTTCGGGGTGGGGTATTAATATAAGGGTTTTATTGATATATATACGGGAAGGGTTTATATTTCTTTTTGGGATTTAATACATATATAAGTGTTAGAAATTAATATGAAGATGGCAGAGAATGGGTTTTAGTGCTAAGTGTAATGTATCTAATTCATTTTCTTTTCATAAACACATTGTAACTTAGGCTAAAAAGGTAATTTTTGAGGGTTTTTTAGGAAAAAGGGTTTACATGGGAGTAATTGCTTTCCCTTAGGAAAATAGAGTTTAAACCTTAGGAAAAGGGGTTTTATGAGGGGAATGAGGGGGAGTGAAGAGGGGTAAATGTTTATGAGGGGATTTTTTGTACTTAAGGTCTATAAGTCATTAGGTCGAGGGTTCGGTCCCTCCAGAAGTCAGAGAAATGCTCTGAGCCCCTTTGACTTAAGATTTTAGGTACTTAAGACTTTTCTTGGAAATTAATTAAGTGAAAAGTGTAATGAGTGAGGGAGGTTAATCAATTTGACTTTGTGGATTTGATACATGCCCAATTATTATCCATACTTGGAACTTTAATGATGAAGGTGATCAATATGCTTTTATCTAACAATCATCACAATTCTGCAACCATTCTTCTACTTACCTATTTACTCATCCTACCATTTTTACTTCTCTTTATTAGGTGCACTTAAGCTAGCAAACCCTTTATCAATTTTTTTTTATCTTTTTATTTTACAAAAGTAATCTATCTAAGTCTAATTTTATTACATCCAAGGGCTTAGATTAAATGGTTGAGCTCCTTTTATTCACTCTACCTAATCTAATTATCTGCCAACGTTAAACAGTTTGGTCGGATTTTCATTCTTTATCTATAAACATGAAATTCAAAACATGGAATAACCAAGATTAAATTGTTTGATTTCCATGTATTGTGGCATGAATAACAAGTTGCACACAATCATTACTATGAAGAAAAGTACATAGTAGTGGCATTTTGACTTGCACACTTTCATGGTCTTTTTTCTTTCTTGGGGTTCATTTTTTCATCTTTTTTTGACCTTTTTTATTCTTTTTGTCCTTTGATTTTTCTTTTAGGACATACCCTCTTTACATTTTTTTATTTTTTTTATTTTTTGAATATGGAAAAAATTTGCAGGAAGCAAAGGTATGTACATATTACAAATTTGACCTCAGCTATTTAAAAATTATGACCCTTATTGGTATAGGAACATAACAGTGGCTCCACTTAGGGATGGCATTTCCTGGTGAAATGTCAAGAACTACTAGATCAATGGCCTTTTGAATTACTATGATTTTATTCTACAACTTTTCCCTTTTACTTTGCTGCTTTATTGATATTTATGACAGTGAAACTTTTGAAGCTTAGGGCCTTCTCTTCGGGCTTCAACTCCAAAATTACCATCCAATCAACACTAAACTTTGTGAAGAATAAAATATGTACAAGTGATTAGTGAAATCAGTGACTGGGATCTATATAGTGCTTAAGCATTTGACCATTAATTGGTCCTCCTTCTACTTCTACACCATCCAATTCTTTGAGGAAAAAAGCATTATTACCTCTGAAATCATAAATGATGTAAGGGCCTTTCCATAGGAAGTCAAACTTCCCATGTTTACCTTTATCCTCCCTTCTTGAGTTCCATTTCAAAACTTTATCTCCTAGATAGAAATATTCTGCCTTGGTCTTTTTGTTAAAAGCATTCTTGATTCTCTCCTGCACAACTTGGGATCTGACATACACTTCTTCCCTGGTCTATTGTAAGTGAATTGTCTGGTTGATCCTCCCTTGAATATCATTTGGCTCAATCTATGCTTCTTAGAGCAATTTCATCACTAGAGTTCCCAAGGAAGACGGTAAAATAGCCTCCATTCCATAGACTAGATGATAAGGACTGGTACCAATGGATTTCTTTGTGGTTAGCCTATCTACCCACAAGGCATTTACTAGCTTCTTGTTCTAGTTTTTGTTGTTATCTTCCAACAATTTTTTGATGATATTCACTAAGCTTTTGTTGGAAGACTCTGCTAGTCCATTTCGTTGGGGATAGTAGGCTGTGGAGTGA
Organism: Pinus tabuliformis; assembly: GCA_031772625.1. Classification (NCBI taxonomy): domain Eukaryota; kingdom Viridiplantae; phylum Streptophyta; class Pinopsida; order Pinales; family Pinaceae; genus Pinus; species Pinus tabuliformis. The sequence goes on from CM062817.1 coordinate 1,987,744,253, forward strand.
CCCAGGGTTATATGATATTTGTTGCAAAAATCAATCATCCTCTTTGATTTAAAAGTTGTTGCATTTTCTGTGATGATTTTGGTGGGGCAACCAAATCTGGACAGAATGTTGGCCTCAAGGAAACCTATTATGACAGTATTAGTAGCTTGTCTTGAGGGTATGGCTTCTATCCATTTTGTAAAATAATCTGTGGTAGTCAAGATTGGTCTTTGTTGGGTGGAGAAAGGGGGATGAATCTCACCAATGAAGTCAAGACCCCACTATTGAAATGGTGCTTCAGTAGATATTGGTTTCAGAGGTAATGGTAATAGTTTTCTTTCTCCTTCAAAAGTTTGACAATTGTGGCATGAGGTTACAAATTTCTTTACATCATAAAATAGAGTGGGCCAATAAAAACCAGGTCTTAAGATTTTATCAGCTGTGGTTTTCTAGTAAAGATGTCTCCCATAGTCACCTGCATGAAACTCCTGTAATATTTTGTCATATTCTTCCTTTAACAAACAATTTAGAAGGATGCCTTCGTGATTTTTCCAAAATAAAGCATTGTCAATTACGAAAAACTTCAAAGATTTCATTTTTAAGAACCTACTTTTAGTTCTGGACAACTTAGGAGGAGCTTGAAGATTTTTTAGAATGTATATAATGTCAGCATACCATGGTGAGTCAATAAAGGCCTGGCTGATCTGTGGAGTTGCCATCTCCTCTTTGTTATCCAATTCTATAATGAAATTTATGTCTAGGGCCTGACAGTTCGATTCAGCCATGAGCTTGGCTAAACCTTGGCCTTTGATCAATTTTGTAGGTTTAATTTCTAAGTAATATTCTAATATGGTAGCTATCGACTTCCCTCTCTTTCCATCTGGTCCATCATTTGTTAGAATATCTTTGACTACAGCACTGGGAACATAAGCCACTATATGAGAATACAAGATATAAACTCTAAAATATTTAATAGCTTTAACTAGAGTAAAAGCTTTCTTTTTTCCATTATATTATACTTTAAAGGTGCATCTCTTAGGGCTTTGGTAAAGAAGGCCATTGGTTGTTCAAAACTCTTATCATTTTTCTTGCAGTAGGACTGCAGCAATTGTATGTTCTGAGGCGAAAGAAAAAATGATGAAATCCCTTTCAAACATTGGACTGATGAGAACTGGTGTTTGTGTTAAGGCTATATTTACATCTTCAAAAGACCATTTAGCCTCTAGAGTCCATTTAATAGTCGAATATTTCTTTAACATGTTGTTTAGTAATCTAACTAGTTCAGCTATGTTAGAGATAAATCTTCTCAAAAAGTTTATTTTACCTAAAAATGCTTGTAGTTCTCTGGTATTCCTAGGGTGTGGTATCTGTGAAATAGCTTCAATTCTTGTTGGGTCGATCCGGATACCATCTTTGGAGATTATGCGGCCTAGTAATTTTCCCTCTTCCAACCCAAATAAAGTTTTTTTAGGATTCAGAGAAATTCCATACTTCCTACACTTGGTGAAAACCTGCCTGAGATGATTGAGTTGTTGTTGATCTGATTTAGAGAATATTGTGATATCATCTAGGTATATTACCAGGAAGTCATGGATTTCCTTAGCAAAGGCTATGTCCATTTCTCTTTGAAATGTGGCCCCTGCATTTTTTAACCCAAAAGGCATTTTCACATACATGAAAGTTCCCCATGGAGTAGTGAATACAGTTTTTGCATGATTATTTGGGTGGACTGAAATATGGTTATAACTGGAAAACCCATCTAGCAGTGAGATTCTGGTTGAACCTACTACCCTCTGTAATATGTGATCCATTTTATGAAGAGGATAGTTATCCTTGAGTGAAACTTTATTTAATTTTCTAAGGTAAACACATAGTCTAATGTCGCTAGTTTTCTTTCTTGTAGGTACCAAATTAGAAACCCAATCTGAGAATCTAATTGGGGCAATGATCTTAGCTTCATACATTCTTTTGATCTTTTTTTCAATAGAAGGCAATAGAATGTGGTTAATCCTTCTAAGCTTCTGTCTAAAAGGCTTTTGGTTTTGTTTTAAGGGAATGGTATGTTGTATTATGTTGGTATCATAGGACTTAAGGTCCTCATAATTCCAAGCAAAAATGTCTTCGAATTCCTTTAACAGTTCTATGTATTTCACTTTTTCATTGGGAGGTAAAGACTTTGAAAGTTTTATCATTTTGGGATCTTCTTCAGAGCCTATGTTACATTCCTCAATGTCTGATTTTAAGGGTTCAATTTTCAGCTTTTTAGGGACATCGTTTGAATCAGACAAGTCCTCCAAAGGAGTTAATCCTTTGGGAAAAAAATTGTCTTTAAGATTGATGACTTCAGATTCTTCGTCGATTGCTTCATGAATTTCCCTTTGTTTTAGGTTTCGAATATCTGATTTTGTAAACTTTGTGGGATGGAATCTATCTATTCTTTCATCTTCTACTTTGATAATTTCTACTTTATTAGTGTAATCAAAATCTAATGTTACATTTGTGTCTATGTTGCTATTTACAAATTCATCATCTAAAGTTAGAAAATTGTTAATTTTTTTATCATTATTGAACACTTGCTAGTTATTTATGTTGTGAGGAATAGCAGGTCTGTGCCTAACCTTAGCAGTGTACTGATGGTTGGGCCGAAATGGCAATTTACAAGTACTAGAAAACATGGCTAAACTGTGAGCTTGCATATTGTGTTTTCTTGGAATAATGGCAAGCTTGGTTTCTAAAAAAGTATTTAGTATTTCTATAATTGTTCCTCTATAAAATCCTAACCTAGGATCCCTACTCATATAAATAGCGTTAATTTGTTTTATTACCAACTCAGAATCTCCCATAATAGAGAGTCTTATGGCTCCTAACCTTTTGACCAATTTCAGACCTAACAAAAGTGCTTCATATTCGGCCATGTTGTTTTTACATTTAAAGTTCAATCTGTAGGCATGACCATTTGAATAATAATTTTCTAAGTTGTAAATCCATACTCCTGCTCCTGCACCTAGTTTGTTTACTGACCCATCAAATTAAAGATGCCATAGAATTTCATGTTCATAATTCTTACTATCTGGGGGTGCAAAATCTTCTTTAACTAAGGTATCTAGGTCATCTTTATTATCTGAAATCTCTTGAATTTGGATACTTTGATTGTCTTCTGGTACTATAATTTCTTTTGGTTCTGCCATGATGCTATCTGAAGTATTTTCTTGGTTAGATTCAACATTGTAAAGAATGAAAAAATCAATATCAGAATGCATTGAATATATAGGAAAGTTTTGAGGTCTCTCCTGGGTACTCACTACATACTTCATCAAAGTCTCTCTATACAGTTTTTTAGGATGTCCAAAGATTGATATGGTAGCATACAACATGTCAAGTTGTAGAGATCCCTGGAGTTTGGCACCCCACGATCTAGACAATAGCATACCATATCTAGGTGGTATATCAGCAACAACTATGTCCAGAAGAATGGTCTTAGCATGGTATTGCACTAGGGAAACACACAGGTATTTTATAAGTCCTAGGCACTTAAATTGGCTTGAATCAAATGAAAACAGGTCCTTGTAAGGCCTAGTGATATCGAATTTTAGCTTCTCCATAACATATTTAGGCATAAGATTGTGTGAAGCCCCAGATTCTAGCATGGCATTATGTAGGATTTTATCGTGGATGTTAAGGCTAATGTAGAAGGGTGTTATCCATCCTTCCACTAGTTTTCCACTAACATCAGTACCAAAAATTAACTCAGGTTGATCATCAAATAAGTTAACGGAGTCTTCATTTTCAATGAAGTTTAAATCTTTGCTTCTCTGAGATATGTAAGTGTCATGTTTAACCAGTTCTATTAAAAGAACTGAGATTTTAAGTTTGGCCACCTTTGCTCCCAAATTGAAAGTCTGAGGGGATTTGTCTATTTGAACATTTGAAACCTTAGCAACAGGGTTTCAAGTAGTTTGCTCTTGTTTTTCAGTGTTTGGATTCCTTTTAATTGGATTTCATAATATAATTTCTGGAGATTGTTCCACTGTTTCCTTGAGGGGAACTGAAGTGGAAGGTTGCTCATTAGAAGTTTGGTCGTTGGTTACATCTTCAGTGGTGGGACTGGGAGGGTTCTTATTTGATCTAGAAAGGATTTGTAGAGTTTTTATAACTAGAGCAGCTTTCACTTTCTTAGGCTGATTAGGTACTGCTTTCTTGTTTTGTTCTGGAACATCAGTTTTCTTTTTGCTCCTCAAATTGTATTGTTTATGCACTTCGAAGATAACAGAATAATACCCTTTCTTGTAGTCGAAATATTCTCCAGTTTTTGTCTGTAACTATTGAAGCATGTATAATTCCTGGTCATCCTGAGTCAGAAAGACAGTTTCCTCATCATCTAACCCCATTAAGTTGATTTGGGTGTCTAGCTCAGGGTCTTCTTGATGGGAAGTTTCAGCATAGTTCTCTTGGAAAGGAGGTCTAATGTTCTGATCAGGCCCATTTTTACCATTATTTTGGTTATGGTTCTTCCTAAAGTTTGGATTCCTTACTGGAGGTCCATGTTCATTATGCTAGTGAGGTTTCCTTTCAATGATTTCTATCCTGTCCATTAATTTTTCCATTCCTTTAGCTAAAGCATCCATTTTTTTATTAAAGGGTGAAGCTTCATCTTTAAGGGGTGCTTTCCTTTTGATTCTAACCCTAGTTCTTTTGGATAGAAGATTAGCTTCTACACTAATTGCTACACTTTGCATATGTTCTAGCGTAGGGGGATTCCTTTCTCTAAGTTGAAAAGCCATGTCAATGTCAAACCCGTCTGGAAACTTTATCAAGGCTAAGCCAGGTGGAGGCCTAATGTCAAGTGGTATTGCATTATATACATTGTTAAATCTAGTACAGTAGTCCTGAACAATTTCGTTTGGTCCCCTCTTGAGGTTTTCATATTCAAAGAGAATTTGAAGAGGGTTCTTTTTCTTCTCCCAACTATTTAAAAATTGCTGGTAAAAAACATCTAAACTATCTATACTATTAGGAGGCAGAGATCTAAACCATGTTCTCACTTCTCCAGTTAGAGTTTGGGAAAAAATTCTCATTTGGACATCTCCTATGTCAATTTCATGCAGTTCAAAATAATCTGTCATTTTTCTTGTGTGCTGTTGTGCTGTGTAAGATCCAATGCCATCGAATAGGAAAATTTTACTCTCATAATCTGCTGGTAAGACACCTTGAGGAATAGGCATTACAAGAGTGGCATATCTGAGTGCCATAGCTCTAAGTTGGGCAGTATTGAGAATAGGATTCGGGGTAACAGGGGGATTTGGGGTAACACGGGTAATGGGCATTTGATGGGTAGTGATAGGCTGATGGGGAAGCGAAGGTATGAACGGAGATGAGGAATGAACTTCAAAAGTGTGGGGAAATGATGGTGAGCTAAAAGAAGTTGAAGTTGTTTCAGAAAGTTCAGGGATTCTATCAGTAGTAAGGGATGACTGAGGGCAATTGAGAAGGTACTGATCAATTGACAAGTTTTCCCTTTGGACTTCAAGTTCTGTTGTAAATTCTGGATCTAGAACTGTGTCCTCAAGTGCACTCTCAAACTTGGTTCTAAATAAAGAAAGGTCAAAATACTCGTCAAAATGGAGGTCTTCTATGAACATCCAGTCACTGGGGCAGAAATTGGATCTAAATAAAGGTCTTGAACTTACTGAACTTTCTTGTCTTCTCATTATTCTCGGAATAAGGTTGGGATTGCAAACAGGGGGAGGATTTGGATCAGGGTTGGCCCTTGTATAGTGAGTTCTCCTTGAAACCAGATTTCGAGCTTTTTCTAGTTATTTTCTCTTTTATGAATTGTTGAAATAACTTCTAATGAACCCTTTAGGAGGCTTGAAAATAAAAATTTGAATTTCTCAAAAGTTTATTAAGACTGAGGGTTTGATTCCCCAGTATGGTCGCCACTATGTTATCACTCATAATTTTTTCAAGTTTAAAGAAATAAATTTCCGAGGTAACCCCAAACCTAATCTTTTAGACTCGGGTTCTAGCCAACCTAAGTCCAGAGAGGGCTCTCTCTTTATAATTTAACTTTGTTTTGGGTAGGATTTCATGCTAGTTCTTACTACTCTTGATGTTTTGGTTTTGATTAGGTGGTGGATTTAAGGGAACATATGGGTAGAGCAAGTATTTAGGCCATTGGGCTATGGAGTCAATCAAAGAGTTGCTTAACTATATCAGATCAGTTACTAAAGGAGGAGTTCACAGGGCAGGCTAGCACAACAAAAGGCAAATCTACAAGTTCAAATGGATGAGGTAGTCCTCACCAGGGTAAAAGGGCAATGAAGAATCCTTAAACCATGATCAAGATGAAGAAAATAAGGATGATCAGTAACAAAGGGCAGCTAAGAATCCTTTACTATGGACCAAAGGGGGGGGAAACTATGGAAGTAAGGGAGCAATTAAGAATTCCCAGACTAAGATAGTTTAGTAGAAAACAATGAGGAAGTAAACAGTCAAGACAGAGAGCATTAAAGCTAATTTTGAAATATCATTCCTTGTTTACCATTTATATTTCATAGAGAAACATGTGAATATTTATAAACATGAAGAGAAAACAGTAATAAACATGAATAGATAATACTTATTTGATTTCCATTGTGCACAAGAATCCTGTGAAATGTCTTTAACGTTATTTCATGATCCAGCAAGCCAATCCAATCTTGATTACAATAGCTCTTTAGCTTGATATGAAATGTCTACAAAAATGTCTTTGAATCCACCCAAAATACTTCAAATGAAGAAGTATTTATACTAATTCTAAACTGAAATATCTTGAAGAAATATCAAGATTGGTTTTACAAATATCTCAAACTGTTTTACATTAATAGAACTTAAATAAAGGAAACTCAAACTAATGAATCTATTTGGAACTATGTTTATGCATTTATGGTGTAAAAGAAGGGAAATTCGAATTTGATAGCAACTCTTAAGTGATGATGAGGCTTCCAAGTCACTAACTGCATCCTTTCTTTGTGCATTCTGCTCCAGCAATTCTTTAATATTAGGGTCCATTGATACCTTTGTATATCTCAATCTGTGATAGATATGTAAAAAGTGAAAGAGGTTATTAGATATAAATAGGTTATTGAGATAAACCTCTCTCAGTTTCCGAAATTTAAGATCCAGCTATTCACAATATTCTCTGCAAAAAGATATCAAAAATAGAACTTTGCACAGTCCAAACACTAGGCTTTGAAGATACGCACTTATCTCCCTTTTGGTAATACCTGTGTAAAAGGTGAGATAGGTTTTTGTAGATTAGCCTTTTAGGAGCAAAAAAGTCCTCCAATATCTAAAAATACATCTTGCATTGGTCCCAATAGTTTCTGCAAAACTATGACTTAAATAGGAAATTTATGAAGAATGTACCATTTCTGCTCTGATTTCATCTTTTAACCTTAAATTTCTTTTAACTGTTTTTCACTTTTACTTTGGATAAAATTAATCGTTGCTGGTGAAAGTGTTTTCATCTCTATTTAACCCTTACTACCTCCATGTTTACTTTTACCTCTCAGTTTTTTCATCTGTCTTCACTTTGACATGAATCTGTATGCTCTATAACTATCTTCCCTGTTGTCTATCTTCATGCTAGCTGAATTTTTTTACTTGGCCTTCAATTTGATACTCTTTAACCCTGATACACTTTGACTATTCTTTACTGTGTCCTTTTACCTTCACTGTATATTTTAGGTTTTTTACTATCTATTTCAACAGTAAATCATTTAATTTCATGTTTCTTCTACTTCTCTTTTAACTGTATGTTTTATTTTCCATCTCTGTTTTGAATAGATTTGATAACAATCTCGAAGTAAACAGGTCTTATGACTAGTATTAATACTATTTATCCAAGGTTGCAGTCTTCTAATCGCCTATAAAATGAAAAATAAAAAATTATTAGGAAAACGTTGGGTTTATAGGGAGGGTCATTAATGAATTTATTGAGCCTTATAGGTCTATGGAGTGAGTCCAACATGATTTCAGGAGGTAAACCATGCTTGAATTGGTTATCAGAGGCTTCAGGTGGAGCAGAAGGGTTTCAAAAGTTTACACAGTAGAATGGGCAAAGGGCGAGAAAACCTGGGTTCTTAGGGTTTGAACTTTATTGGGAAAACTTTTTAAAATATGGCGCAAACTGAATAGTAGACGGTTTGTCATGTAGTGGGCGGGCAGTAATCGGTTTGTTTCACACAGCTTTTGGGCACTTAGCGGTATTTGGGGGAGGCTGCCCGATGCCATTCATCGGGTGCCACATAGCATTGGGGCCCAATAGGAAACCACCCATATCAGGCGGGTAAAGGTTGGTCTTCGAAGGCCTTGCGAAATCAACGAGGATCGTTAGATTTGATGGGGGAAGATCGGGCGGTGGTCGGCTCATGAAGATGCACGAATGGTAGTCGGGGGCCCCGATGAGGGTTTAAAAGTGGCGAGTTTTAATTAATCACGAATTATGGTGGATTAAGGGCATCAGGGGTGATTTCATTGGCAGATGGTTTGACTTGTATTTAATCACAGATTGATTAATTATGTCGGGTTTTATTCATAAAGTTTATATTTCAAACTTTCGGGGTGGGGTATTAATATAAGGGTTTTATTGATATATATACGGGAAGGGTTTATATTTCTTTTTGGGATTTAATACATATATAAGTGTTAGAAATTAATATGAATATTGCGGAGAATGGATTTTAGCGCTAAGTGTAATGTATCTAATTCATTTGCTTTTCATAAACACATTGTAGCTTAGGCTAAAAAAGTAATTTTTGAGGGTTTTTTAGGAAAAATGGTTCACATGGGAGTAATTGCTTTCCCTTAGGAAAATAAAGTTTAAACCTTAGGAAAAGGGGTTTTATGAGGGGAGTGAAGGGGAGTGAAGATAGGTAAATGTTTATGAGGGGATTTTTTGTACTTAAGGTCTATAAGTCATTAGGCCGAGGGTTTGGTCTCTCTAGAAGTCAGAGAAATGCTCTGAGCCCCTTTGACATAAGATTTTAGGTAATTAAGACTTTTCTTGGAAATTAGTTAAGTGAAAAGTGTAATGAGTAAGGAAGGTTAATCAATTTGACTTTGTGGATTTGATATATGCCCAATTATTATCCATACTAAGAACTTTGATGATGAAGGTGATCAACATGCTTTTATCTAACAATCATCACAATCTTGCAACCATTCTTCCACTTACCCATCTACTCATCCTACCATTTTTACTTCTCTTTATTAGGGTGCACTTAAGCTCGCAAACCCTTTATCAGAACTTTTTCTTTTCTTTACAAAAGTAATCTATCTAAGTCTAACCTTATTACATCCAAGGGCTCAGATTAAACAGTTGAGCTCCTTTTATTCACTCTACCTAATCTAATTATCTGCCAAGGTTAAAAAGTTTAGTCAGATTTTCATTCTCTATCTATAAACATGAAATTCAAAACATGGAATAACCAAGATTAAACTGTTTGATTGCCATGGATTGTTGCATGAATAACAAGTTGAACACGACCATTATTATGCTAAAAAGCAAATGGTAGTGGCATTTTGACTTGCACACTTTCATGGTCTTTTTTCTTTCTTGGGGTTCATTTTTTCATCTTTTTTTTGACCTTTTTTATTCTTTTTGTCCTTTGATTTTTCTTTTAAGCCATACCATCTTTACATTTTTTAATTTTTTTGATTTTTTGAATATGGAAAACATTTGTAGGAAGCAAAGGTATGTACATATTATATATTTGACCTCAGATATTCAAAAATTATGACTCCTATTGGTATAGGAACATAACAGGGCCATCGCACCACTTTTGTGGCGCGAGCGATATTCGGGAGGGGTCACCCGATGTGCTTTGGAGAGAGACACGTAGCATTCGAGGGGTTGGGGAAAACCACCTTATCTAGCGGGTAAAGGTAGGTGATCGGGTTCGACTGATATGGACGTAGGCCGTTAGATGAAGCGGATGTTGATCGGAAAGCAATCGGGCAAGGTAAACGCGTGGGTTATAAAGTTTGGCTTTAGGGAGGGGCCCAACACTTTAAACTTTGGTGGTTTGTGATTTAACTTAGGATTTAATCCTGGGTTAAGTGATCGGGTGGGGCTTTAATCACGGGTTTAGGGAATCGGGTGTGGTTAAGAATGGATTAACTTAGGTTTACCGAAATTAGGTAAACTAAGTAAGATTTTATCGGGATAGGGGCAATTTATATAGTTTTTATTAAAAATAAGGGTTGGGATATTTAATTAAGGGGTTTAATTAATATATGGGAAAAGGGATATGGAGGAGTTATATAATAAATTTAATAATTAATATGAAATGCCATGGGCAGAGTGAATATTCCTTAAGTAAAAGGGTAAAGTGTCATATTTTCGTACTTTTCTTTATACTTAGGACAAATTTTTTTTGTGTGTTTTTATTAGTGAAATAGGATTTACATGGGGGTGGTTCACTTTTCCTAGGTAAATTAAGTTTAACCTTAGGAAAAGGGGGTTTTATTAGGGAAATGAGGGAAAATGAAGGGAGATGAATTTTCATGAAGGGGATTCTAGCACTTTTTTCCCATAAGTCATCAAGTCGAGGGTCCGGTCCCTCCAAAAGTCAGATAAATGCTCTGAGCCTCTTTGACTTGTAGGATTTAAGGTAATGGAACTTATTTATGGGAAATTAGTAAGTAGAGGGGTGAAATGAATGAGGGTATGTTAAATAAACCAAGTTGTAAACCATTGTCCATGCTTTGTTTACTACTTATGCCCATTTGAAAGATGCATTTAAAACATGACCTAAGTTATTTTGTGTAATCAATTGATATTTCTGCAGCCTTTCTACTACTTACCCATTTACTTACCCTACCATCTTTTTTCTTCATTTTATTTCGATGCATTTAGGCTAGCAAACCCTTATCAATCCTTTTTTTTACAAAGTAAACTATCTAATTCTAAACTTATATCATCCAAGGGCTCAAATTAAACTGATGAGCTCCTTTTATTTAATCTATCTATCTAATGATGTGCCAAGATTAAACTGTTTGGTCAAATTTTATTCTCTAACTATGAACATAAAATTCAAAGCATGGTATAATCAAGATTAAACAGTTCAATTACCATGGATTGTGGCATGAATGATAAGCTGCACACAATAATTATTATGCATAAAACTAAATAGTAGTGGCATGTTGACTTGCACACTTTCATGGTCTCTTTTGTTTTTTGGGGTTCATATATTTTCATTTTTTTACCTTTTCTTATTCCTTTTGTCCTTTGATTATTATTTTAGGACATACCCTATTTACGTTTTTTAATTTTTTAATATGGAAAACATTTGCAGAAAGAAAATGTATGTAGAATATTACAAGGCTTAACCTTAGTCATTCAAAATTATGACTCTTATTGGTATAGGAACCTAACAGTGGCTTCACTTGGGGATGGCATTTTCTAGTGAAATGTCAAGAATTTTCAAGATCAGTGGCCTCTGAGTTGTTGTTGATGTTACCTTGCAAAGTGTTCCTCTATGCATCTGCATTATTGATACTTATGACAGTAAATCTTTAAATCTTAGGGCCTTCTCTTCGAGCTTCAACTTCAAAAATCACCATCAAATCCAAACTAGACTTGTGAAAATAGAATATGTACACATGGGAAATGAGAAATTAGTAACTAGGTTCAAAGTAGTGTTTTAACATTCGACCATTCACGAGCCCACCTTCTGCTTTTGTACCATCAAGTTCTCTCAAGAAGAAAGGATTATTTCCTCTCTAAGCATAGATGACATAGGAACTTTCCATAGGAAATAAAATTTCCCATGTTTACCTTTGTCTTCCCTCCTTCAATCCCACTTGAGCACCTTGTCACCAAGGTAGAAACCTTTAGCCTTGGTTCTTTTAAAAAAAATATTTTTAACCCTTCCCTGCATAACTTCAGACCTGATGTAGACCTCTTCTTTGGTTTGTTGTAGATGAATTGTTTGGTTGATTCTTCTTTGAATACTATTTGGTTGAACCTACAATTCTTGAAGTATATTCATTACTCGTACTCCCAAAGAGGATGGAAAGACAACTTCCATCCCATAAACTAGTTGATATGGAGAAGTACCAATTGATTTCTTAGTAGTCAATCTGTTTGCCCATAAGGCATTGACTAGAGTCTTATTCCAAGTTTTCTTATTGTCCTGTAGTAACTTCTTGATAATGTTTACCAGGCATTTTTTTGAGGATTATGCCATTCCGTTTCCTTGAGGTTAATAGGCTGTAGAATAGCCTAAGGTGATATGATACTTATTTCAGAAATCTATCATTCTTTTAGATTTAAAGGTTGCTGCATTATCAATAATGAGCTTAGATGGACATCCAAATCTTGATAGAATATTGGTTTCAAGGAAGGTTATGATAACAATGTATGTGGCTTGCGTTGAAGGTATAGCCTTTATCCATTTTGTGAAGTAGTCTGTGGCTGTGAGGATCCACTTGTGTTGGGCAGAGGAGGGTTGGTGAATTTCCCCAATGAAGTCTAAACCCCATTGTTGAAAAGGTATTTCAGCAGAGATTTGCTTGAGCGGAAAAGGCAAAAGCTTTTTCTTCCCCTCAAAAATTTGACATTTGTGACAGGGGTTCACATATTTTTTGACATCAGAAAACAACGTAGGCCAGTAGAAACCAGCTCTAAGGATTATATCTGTAGTGGTCTTCCAGTAAAGGTGTCCTCCATAGTCACCTACATGAAACTCTTGTAAAACCCTGTCAGATTCATCTTTTAATAAGAAATTAAGAACAATACCTTCATGATCTGTACAGAAAAGAGAATTGTCTAATATACAAAATTTCAAGGATTTCATCTTTAAAACCCTGCTTTTAGTCCTAGATAATTCAAGAGGAGCTTGTAAGTTCTGTAAAACATAAATAATATCAGCATACCAAGGTGATTCAATAAAGGTCTGGTTGATTAGTGGAGTCTCCATCTCCTTTCCATTATCTATTGTTGCAATAAAGTTTATATCGAAGGCTTGATAGTTTGATTCAGCCTTGAGCCTGGCTAAACCTTGCCCCTTGATTAACTTAGTAGGTTTGATTTCTATATCATACTCTAAAATAGTAGCAATCCACTTCCCCCTCTTTCCATCTGGATCTTCCTAAGTTAGGATGTCTTTGACTACTGAATTTGGAACGTAGGCTACTATATGAGAATATAAGATGTATACCCTGAACTCCTTAATGGCTTTAACTAAAGCCAATGCTTGTTTTTCCATTATATTGTATTTCAAGGGGGCATCTCTCAAGGCTTTTCTAAAGAAAGCAATAGGTTGTTCATAGCCTTGGTCATTTTTCTGCAATAGAACTGCAGTTATTGTGTGCTCAGAAGCAAAGGAAATAAGATGAAATCTCTATCAATTTTGGACTAATTAACACAGGTGTTTTAGTTAAGGTAAATTTAATGTCCTCAAAGGATTTTTTAGCCTCAACCTCCATTTTGTGGTCAAATCTTTTTTGAGCATATTGCTTAGTGATCTAATTAATTCTGCTAGATTAGATATAAATCTTCTAAGAAAGTTAACTTTTCCTAAAAAAGCTTGTAACTCTCTAATGTTCCTCGAGTGTTATATTTACAAGATGGCTTCTATTCTTGTAGGATCTATTCTTATGCCATCTTTTGAGATTATGCGACCTAACAACTTTCCTTCCTCTAACCCAAACAAAGACTTCTTGGGGTTTAAGGACATTCCAAATTCCATGCATTTAATAAAAACTTGTCTTAGATGATCCAAATGTTGATTGGCAGATTTTGAAAATACAGTAATATCATCTAGATATATCACAAGGAAATCATGAATTTCTTTTGCAAAGGCTATATCCATGGCCCTATGAAAAGTGGCTCCTGAATTAATTAGTCCAAAAGGCATTTTCACATACATAAATGTGCCCCAAGGAGTAGTAAAGGCAGCCTTGGGTTGGTCATCTAGATGAACCAAGATTTGATTATAACCATAAAACCCATCCAACAATGAGATTCTGGTTGATCCAACTACCCTTTGTAAAATGTGGTCCATTTTGGGGAGAGGGTAATTGTCTTTTAGTGACACTTTGTTGAGGTTTTTGAGATCCACATAGAGTCTAATCTCACAAGTTTTCTTTCTAGTTAGCACTAAGTTTGGGACCCAATCAGAAAATCTGATTGGTGCAATTATTTTGGCCTCATAAATCCTCTGAATTTCTTTTTCAATTGTAGGCAATAAGATAGGATTGATCCTTCTAAGTTTTTGTTTGAAATGATTTTTATTTTCTTTAATAGGAATTGTGTGTTGGATGATGTTGGTGTCATAGGATTTGAGGCTCTCATAACTCCAAGCAAAAACATCCTGAAATTATTTCAACAACTCAATGTATTTTACTTTTTCGGTGGGAGGTAATGATTTTGAAAGTTTGATCAGTGTAGGATTTTCGTTGGTGCCTATATTACATTCCTCTATATCAGACCTTAATGTTTCCATTTTAGGTTTCCTAGGAACATCATTTGAATCAAATAAATATTCCAAAGGGTTTAATCCCTTTGGTAAGAAGTTATCCTTGAGATTAATTATTTCGGTTTCTTCATTGACTATTTCATCAATCTAAATTAGCTCTAAATTATCTACCACTGATTTAGTAAATTTGGTTGTGTTAAATCTATCTATTTCATCACCTTCTATCTCGTTTATTTCTATCTTATCCTTAGAGCCAGGATCCATGTATGTATCAGTATCTATGTTGTTATTTACAAACTCTTCTTCTGAAGTTAAAACGTTATTTATTTGTTTTTCATTAGAAAATATTTTTGCCAATTCTTCAAATTATCTGGAATTGCAGGTTTGTGCCTAACTTCAGCAATGTATTGATGGTTAGGTTGGAAGGGTAATTTGCAAGTGCTGACAAACATTGCTAAATTATGGGCTTGCATATTTTGTTTTCTAGGGATTACTACAAGCTTTGTTTCTAGGAAAGTGTTAAGTATTTCTACAATAGTTCCCCTATAACGACTTAATCTAGGGTCTTTTGTCACATATACATCATCAATCTGTTTTATAATTAGTTCAGAGTCTCCCATGATAGAAACTCTTTTAGCTCCTATATTCCTAACTAACTTAAGACCTAAAATTAATGCTTCATACTAGGTCATATTATTAGTACATTTAAAATTCAATCTATATGCATGGCCTTCTGAGTGATTATTCTCCAAATTATGTATCCACACTCCTGCTCCTGCTCCAAACTTATTGACTAACCCATCAAATTCGAAATGCCATAATATCTCATGCTCATAATTTTCACTATCTAGTGCAACAAACTTTTCATCACTTACAACATTTTGACCATCTTGTTCATTGAAAAATTCTGAAGTTTGGTTAGTTTGATTTTGTGTAGAAACTGCAATTTGATTTGGTTATGTATTAATACTGTCTGAAATTTCTTCTTGTGTTTGATCAACATTATACAAGATAAAAGAATCGATATCTGAGTGTATGGAGTATATGGGAAAGTTTTTCAGTATGTTTTTAAGGTTTCTCAGTATAGTTTCTTAGGTTGTCCAAAAACATATATTGTTGCATATGACATATCTAGTTGTAAGGATCCTTGAAGTTTGGCTCCCCATGATCTAGATAACAACATGCCATACTTTGGTGGGATGTCAATAACTACAATATCCATAAGGATGCTTTTAGCATGATATTGGACTAAAGTAACACATAGGTCTTTGATCAATCCTAGACACTTTACCTGACTGGAGTCAAATGAGAATAAGTCTTTATAAGGCCTTGTAATGTCTAGGTTTAATTTCTCCATTACTGGTTTGGGCATTAAGTTGTGAGAGGCCCCAGAATCCAACATTGCATTATGTAGAATTTTATCATGGATACTAAGGCTGATGTTAAAAGGTGGAACTTCTTCTTCTAATGGTTTGCCATTCACATCTGGGCCAAATATGAGTTCTGGTTGGTCATCAAACAAGTTGACAGAATCCTCATTTTCAGCAATGTTTAAGGTCTGGTTTATCTATGATTTGTAATTTTCATTCTTGATTAGCTATGTTAAATGAACTAAAATCTTTAGCTTTGCTATCTCTTCTGCCAGATTGAATGGTGGAGAAACTTTTTCTACTTGAAGATTTTAGATTTTTGAAGCAGGGATTTGAGTAGACTTTCCTTCCTTTCCTTTATTGGGGATCTCCTTATGTGGATTTCAAGATCTGGTGTTTTGAGCTTTGTCCACTAGTTCCTTAGGTGGAATTGAGGTGGATGGTTGATCAGCAGAAGGTTGATCAAAGGTTATATCTACTATGGTGGGGATAGAAGGATTTGGGTTCTGCCTAGGGAGAATTTGGAGGATCTTTGAAACAGGGGATTCTTTTATTTTCTTAGGTTGACTCTGCACTTTTTTCTTGGTTTGGTCATGGACATTAGTATTCTTTCTGCTTCTTAGATTATACTATTTATGTACTTCAAAAATGGCTTAATCATATCCCTGTTTGTAATCAAATGACCCTCAAGAATGGATTTGTAGTTGCTGCAGCATATGTAGTTCCTACTCATCTTGGGTGAGAAAAACAGTGTCCTCATCATTTATCCCCATTAGGTTAATTATTGTGCCTTGTTCTGGATCTTCAGGATGGGATGTTTTTGCATAATTTTCTTGAAAAGGAGGCCTAATGTTCTGATCTGGTCCATTTTTCCCAATGTTTTGATTTTGTTTTTTTCTAAAATTTGGGTTTCTAACTGGAGGTGCTTGTTGGTTATCCCATTGGGGTTTCCTTTCTATGTTATCTATTCTATCCATTAGTCTTTCCATACTTTTGGCTAAACTATCTATTTTGATGTCAGAGGGTGAAGCTTCATCTTTAGTAGTTCCTCTTTTTTCATTTCTAACTCTAGCCCTTTTAGCTAACAAATTAGCTTCAACACTAACAGCTACACTTTGCATTTCTTCTAATGTTGGGGGGTTTCTTTCCCTAAGTTGGTATGCCATATTTGTGTCAAAATCATCAGGGAACTTTATTAATTCTAAGTCAGGTGCGGGTCTAAGATTAATTGGGATGGCGTTATATGTATTGTTGAATCTGATGTAGTAATCTTGAACAGTCTCATTAGATCCCCTTCTAATATTCTCATATTCTGAAAGGATTTGTAGGGGATTCTTTTTCTTTTCCCATCTGTTCAAAAATTGTTGGTGAAATGCTTCTAAAATATCAATGCTATTAACAGGTAATGATCTAAACCATTTCCTAACATTGCCAGCTAAAGTCTGGACAAAGAGTCTCATCTAAACATTATCTGTATCAATTTCGTGCAACTCAAAGTAATTTTTTATCTTGTTGACATGTTGTTGTGTAGTGTAATTCCCTGTTACATGAAATTGAACAATTTTACTTTGGTAGTTTGCTAGCATAGCACCAAGTTGGGCAGGTAAAACAAGAGGAGCATATCTATTTTCCATGGCTGTAGACTGGGAGGGGTTAAGATGTCGATGAAGAGTGGATGAAGAACCAGGACTAGTAGGTGATGAATGGGAGATCATAGGTTGGTGAGGAAGAGTAGGTAAACATGGTGGTGAAGAATGGACTTCAAAAGGTATTATTGATGAAGTTGAAGGGAACAATGGTGAACTCAAAGTAATGGAGGATTGTTTAGAAAGCTCAGGGGCTGTGGAAGTATTAACAGATGATTGTGGAGATTTCATAATGTAATCATCAATGGATTTGTTGGCCTGTTGAACTTCAAGGTCTGCAATAAATTCAAGATCTAGAACAGTTTCACTGAGTGCATTTTCAGATTTAGTTTTAAATAATGACTGTTCAAATGGCACATCAAAGGGAAGTTCTTCTAAAAATAACGACTCATCAGGACATGAATTAGCTTTAACTAATGGAATCTAGCTAACTAAACTTTCTTCTTTTTTGGATTTTCTTGAAATTAGGTTGGGATTATCAACTACTAGGGCAGAGTTTGGATCTAGATTAGCCATAGTAAAATTAGTCTTCCTGGAAGTCAGAATTTCAATCTTTTTAATTATTTTTGTGAGATTTTCCAAGAGAACTTCTAACAAATGACGTTAAGAGGCTCAAAATGAAGATTTAGGATTTTCTTTAAAGCTTTATTAAGACTGACGATTCGAGTCCCTAGTGGAGTCGCCACTATGTTATCACTCAGAACTTTTCCATAGAAGTTCTAGAAGAAGGAAAGGACCGAGGTAACCACGAACCAACTTTTAAGCATAGGCTCTAGCCAACCTATGGCTTAGAGAGGGCTCTCTCTATATGATTTAGCTTTGTTTGCTCGGATTTTGGGCTAGTTCTGAAGGTGTAGGGGGTTTTTGATTTGTACTGAAAGTTGGATGGTCGAATCCTTAAAATAGATAGATAGAATGATGTCTTTGGACCATTGGGATATGGATTCAAAGAAGGGCAGCAGAACTGGAATTAACTCACTAAAGGGAGTGTTCAAAGGGCAAGCTAGCAGAGTAAAGTGTAGGTCTTTGGGCCAGATGCGT
The DNA here is from genome assembly GCA_031772625.1 of Pinus tabuliformis. NCBI lineage: Eukaryota > Viridiplantae > Streptophyta > Pinopsida > Pinales > Pinaceae > Pinus > Pinus tabuliformis. The sequence continues at coordinate 1,987,762,754 of CM062817.1, forward strand.
GAAATGGTTTTAACCAGGGCGAGAGAGCAATTAAGAATTCTCAGACCGGGGTCAGAACGAGGAACAAAAGATAATCATAAAAAAAGGGAAAGTAAGAATCATTTGCTATAGATTACGGGGAGACAACCTAAACTAAGGCGAAATCAAGAATTCCTTAACTTAGATAATCAACAGAAAACATTTAAATGCATAATAGTTAAAATAGAGTGCAATGAAGCAAATTTTGAGATATCATTCCATATTATAACATTCATATTTGAAATACATTAAAGATTGTGAAAAAACTTTAAAGAAAGATAACAACAAAAGGGAAAATACTTGTCTGCAGTTCGCTCTACACATGAATCCTATGAAATGTCTTGTCTTTATTCATTAATCGAGCTTGCTGGTCTAATCAATGATACAATAGCTTACAGTATTTTGATCAAAAATGTCTATAGAAATGTCTAATAATCCACCCTACATACTTCGAATTGTGAAGTATTTATACAAATATTATTACAAAATATCTCAAAACAAACTTGAGATTTAATCTAGGAAATACAAAAAATCTTCTTGTAGGAAGGTAAAGACAGTTATTGAACTATTTCATGTTGTCCCTTTTATTGTGGTACTGCTAGCTTTTATGGTTGGGTTTGTAGCCCTTCATGCTAGCTTGTTGTTGTGGTATTTTACACTGGAATATTCTTTAACTTTTATCTTTCACCTGATACTCTTTGACACTGATACACTTTGGCATGCTAACCTATTTTCATCTGTTTACTTGGATGTTCTGCTTTTACCATGCAGTAACTTTTTTACTGTGAATTTCTGATAGTAAACCAGTCATATTTTCCCACCATTCTGCCTCAGGTAATTTGACATTCATCATCTACCTATATATCTCATCAGCCTCAGTATATTTGACAAAATTGGACTTGGTGATGAACAAGTGTTTTATCTCATGCTGGAGAAAAAAAACAAGTTCTCAAATGTATTATACAAAACTTTGCCTGTTGGCAGTTATTTTATACTTGAAGTGATAGCATGTTCTTTAGCCAAATGCTTGAGTCTGTTATCATAGTCCAGATGTGTCATAAGTTTTTCATTAATGACCAATGGACTAGGCAATCATTTCTCCCTCAAAATTTAGAATTTAGCCATGAATCTACCAATGGCTACCTACATGTTGTGGCACTTTTCTTCCAAGTTTAGCATTAGGTTTCTCTTGGAGAGGACCTTCCTTATTTCCAAAATGGTTTCAGTCATGTCTTCTATATTTAGCTCATGAAGCTCATACCTGTTTTTGCTGTTGAGAAAGTGGATGAGTCTATTCGCATCCTTAGGCATGTCTCCCAATTCCTCCTTGAATTTCTAAATAGCTACTGTAGCTACCTTTATCAGTTATGTTTGCTAAAAAATAACTTGAATAGATGGCCAAATATCCTTGACGGAGTCAATGATGTTGGCCCGTAATAGTTCCTTGGCTTGTCCAAGGGGTTTCTCCAATGTAAGGTCTTTCTCCATAGCTTTGACTTTTTCACTCATTCTATTGTCCTTTTGTGCCTCTTCCTTTTACACAATTTGGGCAAGTTTGTAGTCAGTTTCTAAACTTTCCACCTTTTCCTCCAGTCTGTTCATTTATGTAGCCTGAATAGACATTTCCTCCATGGCTCTAACTAACTCTACTGCCTTTTCTCCTGATGCACCTGCTATTGTAGACTCTGCTGTAACTGGCAATGTTGTGTCAGGTGGAGCTTTAGGTGCTAGTAAACCTGCTAGTGTGGAAGGGACTGCAGTAGATACTGTAGGGATGAAATTTGTAGAAGTTGTGGCAATGTCAGTTTGTTTTAATTGGATGAAGCCATCCAATTCTTTCTGTATCTCTCTTAGTTGATCATTAAGTTTTAGAACCAAGTCCATCAACTCTTCATGTTTATTTTGGCTCTCTAAGACTTCAAGTGTTTGAGAATGTTGCAGCTGAGGTATCTTTAATTGCTTCTTACGAGCAACAATATCATCATTTTTCTTCTTTATGAGCTGCTCGATAGCTTTTATATCTTTGGGATCATGTCCCAACTCAATAACTAAGTCTTCCAAAGACTTAACGCTCATACCATTGGCCTATGAGGAGGCCTTCTCTAACTGAAACTGTGTCGACATGTTGTTTAATGAGTTTTGTACCTGATGGGAAGTTATGGCTTTACCTATTAAGGTGGAGTATATCATCTCTCTAGCCTGTTTATGCATTTCTATTTGGTCTATGGGATGAATATCCCTTTCCAATACTTCAAAGTCAACCCTCTTGAAATCTGAAGATGTCTTGGGCTGTTGTGTTATAGGTTTGATAAAGGACATTTGAAGTTTTCCCTCCTTGATGTCAAAAGCTGACATCAGTCTTGTTTGATTTGTGGGAGTGAGTTTCAGATATTGTGCATAAGTCTGAGCTTTGAGTTTCTCATTCCTCATTTTGATTTCTTTATACCTGTCCTTTATGTCTTGGTCCTTGTCAACAAGGCTACTGAATGAAGACACTTCCACACTTAGCTTCCTTTCCAACATCTGAGTTTGTGATGTGGATGGATCTTGTATGTCTCTAGATGTAGTTGTGGGCCTACTTCTGTCTACCTCTGTGTTGGTTACCTGTGTTGATCCTTCTGTATATTCCTATTCAGAGGCACGATTGAGCCTTTGCCTCTTGCTATGACTTGTTTCCTACTACAGATTAGAGGTTTCCATTCCTGAAGTGGAAGCTCCCTCTCTGTTTCTTTTTGGATTTTTCTCCTCATTTTGAGGAGTCTGCATAATAAGAGGGGTACTCATAGTGGCTTCTTACTATTCTGATACCTGCATAAATGAGCTCTCATCAAGTTGGCTCTCTAAATCAATCAAGGTATTATCAACGTCTACCTTTATACTATCTCTATCTATTAGAGTGTTCTCCAACCACTCAGATCGATTGGCATAGGATTCTATTTCAGGTATGGGGTGATGAATTCAAGGCCCCAATTTGGCCTTTTTCCTAAGTCTGGTCATGAATCCCTGAGGGTCATATCTCCACATGAAACTCTGTTGGAACTTCATTTGTTGCAAAATTTGGTCTGCTTCCTTCCCTGCCTCTCTAGAATTGTAGATGAAGGGGCCTAATTGATCTTTGACTCTGAATTGGGTTTTCTTCTTGGCTGAAACAAAATTTACTTCATCTGAGCTCATTATTTGCCTATAGTACTCCAAAGCAAATAACCTCATGGGGAGGTATTTGGGTAGTTTATATGGTGCAAACTAGCACCCATAAATCCTTATCTCTATGTGGTTTTGGTAAAGATACCAATATCCCACTTTGGTTTGCTTAGACAGCTGGAGGACCCTTTTTATTTCTAGACTTATCCTAGGTGGAGGATTTCCTGTAAGCATAGCCATGACTAGATGTACAAAAGAGTCTATAAAATCTGAATAAGTGTATGGTGATCCAAATTTGTGGAATAATGGGGCCCAAAAAATGACAGACCTAGGGTGGCCCTTGGTATCAAGCTTCTGGAGAGTGAAAGGAAATCTATCTGGTTGGTAATAAAAGAACATATGATACAGGAAAGAGGAATATTTAAACACTCTTTCATTGCTCATTCTAGTAAACTACTCTTGCATCCTATCAACTATAAACTCAACATAGGTGTACAAAAAAATAGGAGGCTACCCTGGGGTATAAATGGACATGAAGGCAAGTATAAGCTCATCGATGTATTCACCAATAGTGTAGCCCAAAATGCATGATATCATGGTCACAATCTGCTTGCCCCTTGTAGAGAAGATGGCTGACATATATGGATGGGGATCTTTAGGAGTATGTTTTTCTTCCATAATGAAGGTTTGTTGTAACTGGGCCAATCTGGATGGATTTAACTTGGTGTACTAGTCTATCAGATCCCAAATTGAGAGTGGGGTTAGATTGGGTCCGGATTGAAAATGTAACATTTCATTTATGGATTCAGTAGTGATGGTAAACAAAACCTTCTGGTCATGAGACATGATAGTTCTATGACTAGGGACATAGCATGCATGGCACATGTGAACAATTTCTGGGAAGACATGCACTTAGGGGAACTGATATCTGGGAAAACTGGACTCCCAAAGGCCAATTTCATCTTAATGGTTCAGGTAGTTGTCTCTACTCAAGCAATGAACTTTAAGAAGGAGCTCTAATGCACTCGTATCTTTTATTTGGAAGTCCCTGTCAGACAGGCGAAGGTGGTCCAAGTCTAAATGTAGGGTTGTCACAGGTCTGGCATCCATGGAGACAGGGGTAGCCATTATTCAGTTCTTGTGGATTTGAATTAGGTGTTGGGAGTTTGTTCAGAGGTTTAAAATGGAAATTGGGAAATTTCAAAGGTTTTTGGCCACATGCATTTTTAAAATTAAGGTATTTTTCAATTAATTTGACCTAATGAACATACTGAAAAAGCTAAGTGTTTCAAAATTTGAACTGGCAATGGTATTCTATGGTGAAAGGCTGGAATTTGGGCGAATTGGCTTAAAATTGATGGTTCGCGGCAGCTACAGAGGTTTGTATGGTTATGGTACGGACTGGAAGGTCATTTGGACTGCCTACAACATCTTTTGGAGCAAATTTGGAGGTTTTTTGGTCAATTCGACATTTGCAGGAGTCGCAAAGGTATTCAAAGTTTTGCAAAGAAAATGAGAAAAAAGGGTGAAAACAGGGCTTTTCGGCCTTTTATAGAAAAACAATGGTTTTTTTGTGGGTTCGTTTACAAATGAACAGTCAACAATTTATTCAGTGAAGACAGGAGGCAGTATTTGGAGGGCCATCGCACTGCTTTTGTGGCGCGGTCGGTATTCGAGAGGGGTCACCCGATGTGCTTTAGAGCGTGACACGCAGCATTCGGGGGGTTGGGGAAAACCGCCTTATCGTGTAGGTAAATGTAGGTGATCAGGTTCGGTCGATATGGATGTAGGCCCTTAGATGAAGTGGATGTTGATCGGATGAAAATCAAGCAAGGGAAACACACAGGTTATAATGTTTGGCTTTAGGAAGGGGCCGTGCACTTTAAACTTTGGTGGTTTGGGATTTAACTTAGGAGTTAATCCTGGGTTAAGTGATCAAGCGAGGCTTTAATTATGAGTTTAGGGAATCGGGTTAGGTTAATGATGGTATTAACTTAGGTTTACTAGGATTAGGTAAACTAAGTAATATTGTATCGGGATAGGGGCAATTTATATAGTTTTTATTCAAATTAAGGGTTGGGATATTTAATTAAGGGGTTTAATTAATATATGGGAAAAGGGATATGGAGGAGTTATATAATAAAGTTAATAATTAATATGAAATTCCATGGGTAGAGTGAATATTCCTTAAGTAAAAGGGTAAAGTGTAATATTTTCGTACTTCACTTTATACTTAGGATAAAGTGTTTTTGTGGGTTTTTTTAGTGAAATAGGATTTACATGGGGGTGGTTCACTTTTCCTAGGTAAATGAAGTTTAACCTTAGGAAAAGGGGGTTTTATTAGGGAAATGAGGGAAAATGAAGGGAGATGAATTTTCATGAAGGGGATTCTAGCACTTGTTGCCCATAAGTCATTAAGTTGAGGGTCCGGTCCCTCCAAAAGTTAGAGAAATGCTCTGAGCCTCTTTGACTTGTAGGATTTAAAGTACTAGAACTTATTTATGTGAAATTAGTAAGTAGAGGGGTGAAATGACTGAGGGGATGTTAAATAAACCAAGTTGTAAACCATTGTCCTTGCTTTGTTTACTACTTATGCCCATTTGAAAGCTGCATTTAAAACATGACATAAGTGCTTTTGTGTAATCACTTGATATTTCTGCAACCTTTCTACTACTTACCCATTTACTCACCCTACCATATTTTTTCTTCATTTTATTTGGGTGCATTTAGGCTAGTAAACCCTTATCAATCCTTGTGCACCATTGTGAGAAGTTGACGCACACAGATTGTGTTAATGGGGGTGCGGTGATAATGGGATAACCACAATAGATTGAGTAACACCGAGTGCTCCACACCATCGACCCATTCGTCCATCTCTAATGATGTCACACTTGATTCTGCATAATAAACCTCTCATATACTTATCTGTCATCAAGTGTGGAAACCTAGCTTGATCTGCAAGGTCCCAATCTTGCATTTTCAACAGTGGGATCCTTGAGAGTTGCGGACCTTCAAGAGGGACCTTCGCAGGTAGCAGGGGTGTGGAAATGGTGAACTTCTCAGAATTTGGGTCCTTTGTGACCTTTGCTTTTCCCTTCCATGGACCTCCAGGTCGACTACTTTCTCTGGCTGCTTATATTTCTTCTATTTTTGGGTTTAAGTATGCTTCCTTGGGGAAGCACGCACCGACATCGACTTCTTCTGCTTTTCCTTCTATGATTTGGGAGTTTGGGTTACTCTTGTAGGGGTAGGCTTCAGCCTACTTGACCTCGGCATCGTAGGCATAGGATTTAGAGCTTCCATACTTACAACTTCAGGGGCAAATGCCTCAGAGGCAACATCGCTAGTACTCACAGTTTCAGCAGGACTGGGTGCAAGAATTTTGACAAGAATAAACTTCTGATTTATCTCAAATAACTTAGCAAATGCGGGGCTCACTAATAAATCTTCCCAAGCCGATCGGTTCATAGGAAATAGACATCAAATTTCACTAACAATTTTGAGACTATAAAGTGTTCTTTGTTGGACCGAGGTGAGTAATTTATAGCGAGTTTTGAATTCAAATCCCACCATTCCCCCCAATTTCTGATAATAAATGTTGTTTTGGCGACAGATCGTCAAATATTTTTTCTGTAAATGCTGCCATCCCGCTCCTCTTAACCCTCTTCTAGTTCTCAAGTCATGAACAGTGACCCCAAAGATCACTTTTTTGTGATGTTGCATGGAACCTCCCTCCATGGCGCATCTTCCTGCACGCAAATTGATGGGTTGCAACTTCGTCACTTTCCGCGCGGCCTGCTTGCTGCGTTGTCCTCCAAACTCTTGGCAGTGTAGTTTATAGTCCCACACTCCCTTGCAACTTCTTGGAGCACTAAGACTATCCTGCTTCCATATAGTCATTATGTAGGATCCCCTGTATATAATTTCAATCAGCTCCTATGCACTCTTCCCGGAAAAGGTTCCCCATTCAGCTTCGGGAGTTGAACTACGCCTCCATCTGTAATTTCTTTGATAATATATGGTCCTAGCCAATGCATCTGGAATTTACCCAGAAATTTAGTAATTTACTATTGTACAATAGGACATGATCATTTACCTTGAACATGCGAAGCCTGATGTGGTGATCATGCCATGCTTTTTCGTGTTCCTTTCGTACTTGTTGATGAAAATCTTGCCAAAAATCGATCCTCTTCAAGCTCCATCAACTGTCCGAGGTGTTCCTACAAGGCCTCACGATCCACCATACATGTGAGAGTTGTTATGTGCAAAGTAGGCACAATATACTCCATTGGCATTACAACTTCGACCCCATATACCAATCTGAATGGTGTTTCCCCTGTCAACGTCTTACGAGTAGTCCTATAAGCCCATAGTACTGTAGGTACACACACATCCCAGTCATTCTGCTGCATATTGCAGATCTTCGTCAACGCATTCTCCAAAACCTTATTAAAGGCTTCAACAATTTCATTGGCCTGTGGGTGAGATGGTGTACTCTTCTCATGGTATACCTAGAATTCTTCAGGCAATGCGTTGATCATCTCGTTCAGAAAGTGCATGCCCATATCACTCATCAACAATTTCAGGCGGCCAAATCTGGTTAAGACATACTCAAACAAAAGCATTGTTGTTGTAGCCCCTGTGTAATCCTTAACCGACTGTGCTTTCGTGCATCTGGTGAGATATTCCGTCGTAGTGATAATATAGTGTGCACCTATTTTCTTTCCTGGGACTGAATTGGCCCAACACAATCAATCACGCATTTCTCAAATGGTTGCTAAGATACTTGAGGGTGTAATGGTAATTCATCCCTTCGCAATTGTCTGCTAGTTCTTTGACATGCATCACATGCCTTACAATACGCCTTGGAATCCTTGTGCAACGTTGGCCATGATAGACCTGTGTGCAAAATCTTCTGCACAGTTTCCTTGCCTGCATAATGACCTCCCATAGCTCCCTCATGAGCTTCAGCGAGAATGCTATCCTTCTCAATATCTAGCACATATCTTCGCAATATTTCATCTGCACCCATATTATACATATGTCCCGCAATAACTAAAAAAATTGCCACGTGCAATACTAGTTCCTTCTTTTTCTAACTTTTATACCATTTGGGTTCCATCCCCGTAGTCAAGAAGTGAATAATGTCTGCAAAATCATTATCTACTATGCACACCACAAAGAGATGCGCATATGGAAACCCTTCCTCCAAATTACTCAGTTCTTCCCCTGTTTCAATTCGTGACAGATGGTGAGGTCCTGCATTTAACCTCCCTAGCTTCACAATTACTTCAAAGTCATACTCCAGGAATAACAGTAACCATCTGCAAATCTTCCCCCTCAACACTTTTTTATTGACCAGGTATTTGAAGGTAGAATTATCTGTGTACATCTTGAAATTCCCTCCTAACATATAATGCCTGAATTTCTGCAGTGCGTACACTATGGCTAATCCTTCGCGCTCAGTTGTTGAATAGTTCTTCTTGGCTTTCGATAAATTCCTGCTTGCGAAGGCTATAGGATGGTCCATTTCTCCTTCACTGGCCTATGTTAGCATTGCACCCAACGCAATGCAAGAGGCATCCACATGTACGTGAAACTCCTTTTTCCAATCAGGGAATACCAAGATCGACGTAGTGACAATCTTTTCTTTCAATAGATCTAAGTTGTGCTAACATTCTTTGTCCCTGCAGAATGTTGTGTCCTTATTCAACAGTTTCTCCATGGGCATAAAAATTTGAGCATATGCTTTGATAAATTTTCTATAATATCCCATATGTTCTAGCGTCACGCACATCTGCTTAACTTTCTTAGGGGCCTCCAAGTTCACAATTACCGATATCTTTGGAGGGCCACCATCAATCCTTGCTTGCACACCACATGATCGAGAAAGATCCCAAAGGGAACACAGAATATCCATTTCCTCAAATTCAATGCGATATGATATCTGTGATATGTATCCAACATTAGCCACAAACTTTCTACATGGCACTTTATTAATCTGAATACCATCCAATCATCAAAGTACACTTCAAGGAACTTATGAATGAACTCTTTGAACGCTGGGATGGCTATGCGAGAAAATATTGCGGGCACATTCTTAAGTCCAAACGACATCACAGTGTATTGTAAACAACCCCACTTTGTCGCGGAGATCATTTTTCGCTTATCCTCGAGTGCAATCTTAATCTGATGATACCCAGAGAACCCATCAGTAAAGGAATAGGTCTCCTACCCTCCCACATTGTCTAACACTTCATTTGTAAATGGAGTTGGGAATGGATCATGGACACATGCATCATTAAGCTTCCACAGGTCTACGCAAATCCTTATCTCACCCTTTTGTTTCTTCTCTTGAACCACCATTGGGCTCACCCAATCAAATTCTTCAACTAGCTCTATGATGCCTACCTCCAAGATCTTATCCAACTCTAGGCAAACCTTTTACTTGTATTTAGGATTAAGGCGATATGGCCTATGTTTAATAGGCTTTGCATCCGACTTCAGAGTGATTTTCATAACGCCCAAATCGTCCACTATGGATTTCGAATCTGAAAACCTGATAGGGAAGAGGTCGTGGTATTCGCAGAGTAACTCAACAACTTTATCCATATTGGTGTTGTCCCAGTAATCTCCAATCTTCGCAAACTTTGGTTCTACTTTAGTAATAATGTTTACCTACTTTGTCTTCAATGGCGCGGTGATGCCTGGGTTGTCTACTTGTGGCCCTTCGACTTCACAATGCCCTTCTACCTCTGGAATATTAATGTTTCTTGGATCTTCATCATCTTCTTCAGTGGTCACATTATAGCATTCCAACACATCATGTAGTTGGATGTTCCAATCTGGTTGGATCCATTGCATAGGTTCTTGTGGTATTCTGAAGATAACTGCCTTAATCTCTTGTAGAGCTTCATCGATGCCTTCTTCAAAGCTAAAGGTCAATAATAACCCTTCCCTCAACATATCCCACTCTGTGGTGCCATGGAGGAGCTTCGTTTCCAGATACGAGTTCATGGGAATTATATCCAAAGTATGGAAAAATTTGTGTACCAACTTCTGTTGTGGCTTTGTTCCCCATGCTTTAGTCCACATTGCTAGGTGATCACCTGGATCATCCCTTCCATTATATTTCCTAGTCAATCTAGTGTTAGGATGCCCAAACAGTAGCCTCATCATTTTTCTGTAATCTCGCCATCCCTTAAAGCTATCCTTATGTATACCGCACAATCATGCGAGCGTAGCACACAGTGCCAAAACTAATTCTTGGAAGCGGTGATCCTTAGGGACTTCATGCTCAAATGCACCCAAAAACTTATCTATGTCAATTAAGCCATCACAATAGGGTAATTTCCTTACCTCCGATGAGACACAACACAGTGACTCCGTCATCATATTGCATCATAGTGTGGATACTTCATGCAAACGATTCTACCCATGCTCCAACTCTTCTTCTGAATCAGAGGTGCAAGAACTCTCCCGGTCCCATGCAATTTGTCCATTTTCCATCATATTGATCCAGTCCTAGTCTCGCATTGTTATTTTGTAGATTTGATCTAGTTTGTCCTTGCTTTCTTCATAATCGTGGATAAGTTCAGTATAGTGCACCCCTTCTGTAGGATCCAATGACACTACAACCCGAAGCAATTTCCTTTCAAACGACATTGTCCTCTTCTCTAAATTGATGACCCCATTCATATCAATGGCCCAGTAAATTCCCAAGAGCACAAGATATGGATTAATTTCATCAACAATCTTTATAACCTCAAAATCAACCATCGCACTCGCACCTTCTATATCAATTGTTACTGCATATAATCATCCCATGGGGATGATTTTTTGCTAGTTCGCCATTCTAAGATGAATTGGTGACCACTATAGTGCAGGTCTCCCCATTCTTTCACATGTGTATTTTGGTAATACGATTGCATCATACCCCAAATCCAAAATGACCTAGTCCATCTCATAGTCACCTATTTGCGCAGTGAACCTCATCTCATGCCCTGTTCATGGCTTATGTTTGCCAATTTTTCTGACCACCCAGTGTCCATCAAGGACCTCCTCCTTACTGACGGATTTGTTTATTAACTCCTGCAGGCCTTCCACAACTTTTCTATCATGCAACAATTTTACGCAGGTCTCCAAAAATGTGTTAAGTATAGATGGGTCAACCTCTGCAGGCATGCTAGTTTCTTGCACCTCCTTCTAACTTCCTAAGGTGGATGCCTCAGCAAAGCTCTTCTTGGCTTCCATAAATGTTTCCTTAGTGCAATTCAGATCAAAACCAGTTTCCTTCTGTGGGGCCTTGCAAACCCATCCATCCTCTTCAGGTTGTTTACCTCTATAATCACTAGTCATTATTAACCTCTATAATCACTAGTCATTATTCCACTTCGAAACACTATATCCACTCTTTGATCTTCCTTAGAGGGCTCAACTCTCATCATTTGTAAGATCTGCGTAATCTATTGAGGCTACACTTTCTTCTCTTTCATTTTAGTTATCAGCCTCGAGTATTCTTCTGTAGTATGGTCAAACTGGTTGCAACATTGACATGACAGGCATGTCTCATTCTGACACTCTCGCACGTAGTGCCCTGGCTGTCTGCAGTTGTAGCAGAAGATCTAACCATGGCCTCTACTAGGCCCTCCTCCTCCTCATCACCATCCACATCTCTGATAATCTCCGCGTGCTCATCTAGAGCCTTGCTCTGGGGGCCTAGTTTCTGCTTGCATCTAGTATGTAGGTGTTCTCTCCATCATCAGATCATAGCTGTGACAATGACGCTCATCATGGCCCACATATTTACAGAAGTTATAGAACAAGTGTTGGGGATTTTGGATGAACTTTTGAAGTAAATGACAATTATCCATCGCATGTTGTCCAACAACCTCACAAATAGTGCACCATAGTGCAACCCCGACACTCATCCCTATTGGGGCTTATGGCTTTAAGGGAATTGGTATTCCCCCCGTAATATAATTTGCGTACATGGAGCAATGGTCTTTATCATGCCCCTCGCTTTTACACTTCAAACACCAAACTTCTGCGTGCACTTCTAGTTTAGTCTCCTTCTCTTTCTTCAAACTCTGCAGTTCTAAGTGGAAACTCTGTAACTGAGAGTGGATATGTTGCAACCCTAAGGTCACGACCTGAATAGGCGATGCATGCATCCTCATCATGATTTCCAAGTCGTCTGCCTGTGTTCCTATTTTTTGTCGCGATAGAGCAATTATTAGGTGGGGTAGAAGCAAAGCTATAAACCATTCGTGATGCCGACTATCTGTGAGCTGCATGTTAACTTCTCAAATCTATCACTTCATCCTTTGATATGATTCCCTAGGCATCTCATCGACCCTCATCATGATTTATTTGAATCGAATTGTGTAGATCACCTTCTGGATTCATATCGCATTAGGCTTGTTTTGATCGATGTTTCGAACCAGCAATGGTCGTTCATCTTTAGGATGTGAAATATTAGTGGAAAATGGTCTTCTTATAAATAGGTGTTTGAGATGCATTGCCGACATATCTTATGGATTGTTAATTTATCACATTATTTTTGAATTTTAATTTATATTTCTTATTTTAATTATATCTTATTTTAATTGTTTTATGTTTTATTATTTTAATTATAATTCATTTTAATTATATTAATACATAAGTTATCATAGGTTTTGAAATTTATATGATTAATATATCTTATTATATAGTTAAATCAAAGTTTGTTTATAGTTTCTATTGTTAATTTTAAATTATTGTTAAATTATATTTTATTATGGTCATAATTCATTTATATTTTCTTATTTTAATTATATTCCATTTTAATTGTATGTTTCAATTATTATTAAGATTAATTATAGTTTGAAATAATATGTTATCATAGTTTTGAAATTATATTTTATTAAGGTCATAAATATGGTTCCTAAAATAATGTTATGAAATTAGTTGTTGTGGTTTGAAATGTGTATGATATTGGTATGATTAAAGTTTTTTGATGTTTCTTTATTATGATTAGGGTTTATTTATTGTTATAAAAGTTTATTATTTTCATTAAAGGTTTTATAGAGGGGGAATTAATGTTTGTTTGGAATTGATGTTTTAATTATAACGGATTATTGTATTTAATCTTGATTGGATGTTTTTAAACCATTTTTATTTGTTCTTGGTTAAATTAAAGGAGAATTATAGTTAGGGAGGGGTAAGATTGGATGATAGGATTGGAATCTAGTTTTCACTTATGGTCCATCCATCATCTCTATTGAAGTTACTAGGGTGCTTGCTAATTTCTATGGCTTCTCTGAATTTCCTTATGAAGTAGTGATCACTTCTAGCTAAGATGCGGGTATCTTCTATACAAATTTGGTGCTTATTTTTATTGGAATGTTCTGTTAAAGCTGATGATTTGGATCGATTATGTTTAATGTCATCTGAATCTAATTACAGACCGTGATTTAGACTTAGGATTATGAAACTCCTTGTTTAAAGCTTCCTTAGTCTATGCTAGTGATGTAAGAGGATTATCATAACAATACTTAATATACCAGGCTAGCGTGCGATCTTGCAAAGCGGTAACCAACTGTTCCTTCTTAATATTATCATCAGTAATTTTTTGTGTTGTCCAAGCAACATTCGTAACAAACCAAAATTTCTCTGTATGTTCACTCTCTATGCCCTTGAAAATCGGCAGCTTCATCGTGTTCACCATGTTGAATGAAGGTGGTGGAGGTGGAGGTGTGGGCGAAGGTGTATGCGGTGGAGGTGGACATGGAGGTGGAGTGGATGGATGATGTGTTCATGGAAAACCCTGCATTACCTGCACTTCTCCTTCATTGTCTCTTGAAGGACGTCTGATTAACAGACTATATTCTGGGCTTGATCTCTCTCAATCCCTAACAATTATTCCACTTTGCGTAGCTCCGAACATCAAGGCAATGTCATCATCCATTTTTCACACAACAACATTTTAATCCAATTATTCAATGTTCTTAAATACTTACCTCACAGTCCTTTGAAAAATGTCGCTCTGCTTTGCTATAATTGACTGAGGTATCAACAACAAATTCTGTAAGAAATACTCCTAGAATCCAATTGAGCCAATGATCAAAAACCTGAGCGATATTGTTTTCATAGGATTCTAATCATCGCACTCATTCTGGAGTCCACACTATAATACTATCGAGCTTCCACCTCCCTTGATTGTCTGTTAATTTAGTTAACCACTCATACATTTCAATGTGAAAAGTGCATAAGAAGATCTCATGTATCTTTCTATACAAATACTTGTTCAACCATTCTTCCTTTGACAGGTGTGGATTCCTGTTTTCTTGCACTGCGAACTCGTGAATCTTCTAATCCAACCACTTTTCAATTTATTTCTTGGTAGAATTCCAATGATGCGACATCACACATCTCTTTCAATCAGATCCCATCCAAGAAATGGAACCATTTGTTGGCTTAGGGGTCCTGACCCAGGTTCAGAGTTAGCTACTCCAACCAAAAAAACCTTACACTACTAGCCCTTTTAGCAACAACCCACATAGCACAGGCTGTAGTCTCACCTGAAGTAGTATGGGGGGGGGTGCAAGAACCAAGTTTCTGCATCTAGACACTAGTGTTATGTCTTCTAATGTCTCAGATCTTCCTTCATACATATCAATACACTCTTAGGGAACACTGCTGCAACTCTATCAAAATGGCATTCAAACCTTCACGAAGGCCTATGACCGATATTTGTGGACCTCTAATAGTCGATATATCTACTTACATGCATCAAAGAGTAGTCCTAAATTAGGGTTTGCACATATTTGCTTAAGTTATTAGTAAACATCAGAGAATGCATCAAAGTCTTCGCAGAAATACTTAAAAATTCATTATGTATATAATTAACACTTATTCAAGAGAATCTCGCAACATTCAATCAATACTTCATAAAACACATCATTCATCAACAACATATAGCATTAAAAAAAATAAACATAAATACACAATAATTCTTTGGAAATTGTCTTTATTGATCTTCAATTCAAGATTACAGACTCAAAACTACCCTGTGCACATATCTGCAAGGGTCTGCACACTCAACTGTGAACTCTACCTAGGCATCTGCACACTCAGATGTAGAGCCTTTCTTCTCCTATCTAACCCACTTCTCTTCGCTATTACTTCTCTTCTATCTACCCATTTCTTATTAATCCATTGCCTTACATTCTCTAAGACACACCTATTTATAGCCTTTTTCATATAATGCCACGATTCATAGACCATGGGTGGATCTCAAAACCAACTCAAACTTTACATAAAATAAGGGGCTAAACCCCTTTGAATCCTACTCATCTACGGGCTCCATATCCACAAATCGTAGAGACTTACATTATTTACAAAAACTGATCAAAGCTTGGGTTATCTTAAACTCAAAACTAACCTAGGGGACCCCATTCCAACATCTAGAATGGCAGTTTCATGTGGTCCTTCAATGCTAAATCATGTCCCTTCCTATGCAGGGACCTACCACACTCTACGACTGGAATAAAAATTTGGAAGAAGCCAAAACAGAGCATGATAACGAGGAGAATACTTAAAACTTATGAAACTAATGCAAAAATCCTTTAAACCACGCCGACACAAACCATTTCAAAGGCGTACTTCGAGTATTCTCCTCCTCCAAATTTTAAAACAATAAGGTCCTCACCTATATACTAACTACGCCATAGTGCTAAGGATTTTAGCCTCTCATACTAAACGGAAATTCAAGATTCAATTTCTACCTTTGAATCAAAATTGGAAATCTTGTAGAGTATCTCCAGCAAAGAACAGGATGTCATCAAATTAACAACTAGTCATTGAATTAATTGATCACAAACGCACTCTCACTGTGTGATACAAACGTATCGACATAATAGTGGTGTTACTCTCAAATGATACCACTAATAATTATGAATATTTGTCTACTTGTTATGAGAACACACTTCCATCAAAGTGTGACTTGAGCATACGTATAGACACAAAGTTAAACACAACGGTATAATACAAATTTCATTAACTTTAGGAATAATATTAATAGAGGAAGTGCCTAGCCTCACTTCTCAAGAAATTATTCTTTGTTACAAAAACACCTCCTCCTTTATTCTATGAAGACCCTTACATTAACTATCTATACAAATACAATTCCCTTTCATGGGGCAAATATCATTCGAAGACAAGAAATTGGACCCCTGTCTAGTACTACCCAACAACTAGGAAAAACACCTGTCAATATTTACAAAGGCCCACTTGGACTAAATATCAACTACTTCAAAAAATCCCAACAGTCCATATTCCTCTATAATCGTGATAGTTGTCCCTATTACAAAATATTTTAAATAATGTGAGAAAAATAAGAATTATGGAATTTACATGTCCCCTTTTGGGGCCTTGAACAAAATGGTAAAAATGGTGTTGATGCTTATGCATCAAATTCCTTGGGTGAAAATGGTTTGACCACCTATTCAAAGTATTAAATCCTCTAGGATCCCAAGAAAGTTTTTGTTGATGTTCATATGCACAACTACCTTGTTGTTACAATTCTATCTTCAATCTTCTAGGGTCCCATAAATAATTCTACAATATGCCAATTATGTTGTTGGCTTAATTTTGCACTGTGAGTTTCTTTTCTTTGGTGGTTTTTTTACTCCTTTTATTGCACACTTCTATCGATACCTTTTTCATCAACATCCTCATCTTTTTTATTTCATTTCCAGCTTGGTTTTACTTCCATTTTCTTCTAGTTCAAGTTTAAATGCTAGTTGTCAAACATTTCATTCATCAAATTCTCATCCAAATATTTCAGCTCCACAGAAAATTTTTGTAACACCCTATTCCCACATTTACCTAAGTTCACTGGTATACTGAGGTAAACATGTTACAAGGATTTACTATGATATGATTCAACTCCCTAAGTGTAGTTAAGGAAGTGGAACTAATGAACCAACAAATTACATACCTCCCCCAGGTTCTACAAGATCCCTAGAAGCTAATAAACTACTCCAGGTGCCCAACCCTTGCATTAACCTAACCTTTCACTGAACTAAACCCATAGTCACTCCCATGACAAGGCTTCCATGTGACTGAAACCCTCTAGTCGCTCCCATCAGATTGCAAGGGACAAACTACAGTCTTTTTCAGCTAGTCCATACCACTGCACAAAACTTGATGATACTTTCCAAGACAATAAATGAAAGCAAGAAAAATCCTCTAACACAAAACTTGATCAAGACTTGACCTAACCAAGCCTAACCATGACATATATTTTTTCGAACACATTGTGAACATGTAATGTACATGCTATAGATTCATATATGAACATAAGGGTCTAATACTTATCTAAAAATTACCAAGAAGATCTAGTGCCTTCTCATAATAGCTGCAATAATATTTGTTAGGTCATGCATTCTCTAGGTTTTAACCCCGTATAGAAATTACCTGCATAATAATTCTAAAACATAGAAAATAAACAATGCGAGGGCATAACACATAAAACACATATACACAGATATTTTCC
Source organism: Pinus tabuliformis (assembly GCA_031772625.1). Lineage (NCBI taxonomy): Eukaryota > Viridiplantae > Streptophyta > Pinopsida > Pinales > Pinaceae > Pinus > Pinus tabuliformis. The sequence goes on from CM062817.1 coordinate 1,987,780,452, forward strand.
CTTAGATCCCAAAACTGAGACTACGAGCTTGATTTTTCACTTTGTTCCTTTCAATGTTACAATACATATTTATACATGTCGAAGCATCCAATACCATGGACTGAAAACCATCGCATCCAAAGCCATGGACTTAAAACCATCGCTTCCATAACCATGTGCGAAAATCATGCACAAAACCATAGGTAGGTCCGATCAACCTAACATAGGGTCAAAAACAAAAAATTTCCTCAAACCCCCTATGACTCCCCCCTGCTACGCAATCAATGCAACTAAGTGGGGGCTCCACCCCCCTTCTAACCCCCCGGTTAACTATGTGGGCTAGTCGTGGAAATAATATAGCACAACCCAACATTATCCCACTTGTTGTTTTCTTTCCACAGGGGGCCACAAGAGAACTTAGTCATTTATCCAGCCCTACAATGCCCATTGTTTCTCTACACCAAGAGGACTTCTCAGAGCTCACAGATTTTATCAATGCATCTGCAGTATTCTTCAAAGTGTCCACCTTTACCAGCAACACCTTTTTGTCTTCTATCACATCCCTCACAAAGTGATACTAAACTTCAATGTGCTTTGTCTTTGAATGATATGCACGGTTCTTTGCAAAAAAAATTACACTTTGGCTGTCACAGTCTATCCTTATAGCTCCCTGTATTAACCCCATACTTGAACACAATCTCTGTTGGAAATAATATGGGGGGGGGTGAATCTGTATTTCGTTTTTGACTATTGTTTTTCCAGTTAAACAATTTACATTCATAACAGAAGATGAACAACAATAATCAATGCTTTTATTGATATAATCTTTGCAGTAAAATAGATACAATATATAAGTGGTTGCAATCAGTTGCCAAACTCCAACTCAGACTTTGGTGAGGCTCCAACCTCTAGAGCACCAACTCTATTTCACCAAGACACCAATCTTGGACCTAGGAGCATCAACTCCCAAGGAATTAAATCCTTCCATTTCCTGAGACACTAGTCCCAAAGACTCCTACCCTTCCTGCTTCTAAGGCATCAACCCCAAGGACTCCAATCCTTCTTACTTATGAGGCACCAGCCCCAAGGACTCTTATCCTTCTTGCTTCTAAGGCATCAACCCCAAGGAATCCAATCCTTCTTACTTCTGAGGCACCAGCCCCAAGGACTCCTATCCTTCCTACTTCTGAGGCAACAACCCCAAGGACTCCAATCATTCTTACTTATGAGGCACCATCCCCAAGGACTCCTATCCTTCTTGCTTCTGAGACACCAGCCCCAAGGACTCCAATTCTACTTACTTCTGAGGGACCAGCCTCAAGCGTTCTGAACCAATCTTGTCAAGGTTCATTTGATAATAATGTTTTGCTCTCAAAACTCTTCTCTACTGAGTTCTGTCTAATTATAGATTCAATGCAGTCTTCAAGCTACATCATCAATGATAGCTAGTATTCTTATGAAGAAGTCTTTACAGCTCTGCAAACTGCCCACACATAGTCTCCAATAGCCTTCATGCTCTTTGATAATGTCTTCGCACAGCTTTAGTCAGTCTACTATTAGCTTCACTAAGCTGTGCATAAAGAATAGCTTCCCGTTCAAGCTTATGTTCTCTGTTGGCACCTTCTCCCCTTCGACTGTCTATTGTCCTGTTGGCCCTTCGGCCCTATTTATGTTCTACTGGATCCTCCCGCTACCTCTGTCTCCTCCAGCTTATTCTCCACAGCATTTTAATAGCCTTCAATAGCATTAACTACAGTTTATTGTTCTCTGCTTTTCTATCTTTTATTCATTCCTCATTCCTCTATCTTTCGATTTCCTCTCTTCGCTGGCCCTTTAGCTTCCTCAACGCTGACCATCATTTCCTATGTGCTCGCTTGCTTCTTTAGCTTCCTGGCTTACAGTTTCCTCTGTCTATTCACGCTCACATGACATGTTGATTCAATGGTGAGGACCGAATCATGCATAAAGAACACATATTCAAAAACTTGTAACAACGCTCTCCTTTTTTAATGATGGCAGGCATACACAGAGTCAGCATAGTTTAACAGACAGCCATGTCCCAATCACAATCACTATCACCATGATTCACCCCATTTAACTAACATTTAGCCTCATAAACCATTGGAACAATTATCATAAGCCTTTCGGCCTAAAACACCCCGCACAAGCCAAATATTTAATTACATAGAGAATGTGAGAAAAAACCAGTCAAAACACTAAGGGGAAGACTTCAAGCAATATTACACCTGCATCTAAACTGTATCGGCTCTACAACTTAAATCGCAATTGGTGATTTGTGACTCCCAGGGGTCCTCTATATATCAGACCCATGACTCTGCTGATGGCCGATGGCTGATCCTCCATTACTTCGATGGACCGGATGCGATATGGTATTAAACCATAGTTAATATGCCGTCGGGTCCACAGCCTTATCGCAGTCAGTGCTTCCAATGTGGCAAGGCTTTACCACTTGCGATATGTGATGGATGCGATCATAGATTAACTTATATTGCAATGTTGCGGCGAGTCTGCATACATATGTTTCGCTATCGGCGATCACAAAGAAAGGGCCACTTAACACTGTATTACCTCCGCTCCAAATTCTCAATGCGATAGTCGCTATCAGCGATCGCAATGGTACACTTGACACACCATAACACTGCTCCCAAAGTGTCGATGCGATATACTATTATGTACCAACGAGATACAACTCAACACTCCCATTCATAAAATTTTAGGTCCGCTTTCTGCCTTCGATAATGTATTTGCCTATGTACATCCCTTGGCCTCCGTTTGCACCTCCGATAGTGTTAAACACATATAGGCATGGTTTTTGCTGCCGATGGGTAAATACATAAGTTTGAGGCATATCACCGCTTTCGATAGTGTTAAGCCTATATATATGGGCTTTCTCTCCACCGATAGTATCAAAGCAAGCATATATAAGTTCTCTAATGGCTTTGTTTCTCTGTTTCCTCCGTCTGCTCTGTGTTCTCTTCTTCTTTGGCATATATATATGACATATATATATGGTCTATTCTGCTCGTTCTGTTTGCTTCTGTAGCTCTGAGAACTCATTTTTGGCATATATGTATATTACATATATATATATATATATATATATATATATATATATATATGGCTCCTCCTGTAGCTCCTCTTGCTCCAAAGTGGCTCCTCTGGTTTGGAAGTGTCTTTCAATGACCTCCTTGCGTATATGAATGCCTCTTTTGCTCTAATATCCTGTAATATGCTTTGATATGCCTCCTTTGGTAACTCCTCTTGCTTATGGCTTGGCTATCCTGATGGCTTTGCTCCTGTCTCTTCATGGATCTGCTCTGCTTCCCCTTGGCTTCATATCATCATATACTATCTAGAATATTGCCATATTGACATCAATGACAACCAAGGTCAACAATCTCCCCCTTTGTTATTGATGGCAATATTCTTCTTCTCTCCCCCTTTGACATCAATGGCAAAGGAGTGCTCTGGGACTCCCCCTATCATACTGCTTCTGTTCTTCATGAATGGTAGATCTTCATGGGTCTAGTGCTCTTCTTATTTTTACTCAAGATATAAGGATTGATGCTTTATCATCAATTAGCACATTATTCCCTCTTCATGTCTCAGAACTACTCTATCATGGCTTCAACAATGCTTAAAGATGCTCTACTTTAATGCTTTCATTCAAATTGCAAATGGCCATACACCAAGTGTCCAAGTCCAGGCTTTTATGCTTCAATCCATGTTGCTGTCTCCATAGGGAGAATTGAGAGACCTTCATAGTCTGAATCTAGAGAAAAATGCCACTGAGATTGTCTTTCTTGCTGTCTTTCTTCATATCTGAGTTCATTTGTGTCTCTGTGCTTCTTCTTAACTCACTACCATCCTTTCCTTGTGTTCTTGTACATATCTCAGCTAGTTATTTCCTCTTAGCAGATTTAGATATCCAATCTGTGACTGTCTTTTAAATAAAATTGTTGATCTACATCTTCATGCAGTGCTTCAATTTTGATATAGGTTGCCAGCTGCTCTTACTTCAAACTCTATTCTAGATGTATCTGTTTGTTTGAAGACTGCCTTTATTAGTGTCCTGAATTTCTCTTTTCTCACATTGAATTCGTGAGTTAAGACATAAACCACTGTGATAATAGCACCATGGTTTGTTATAGACATTTTTGGGCACTGCAACCCCAATCATACATGTCCATAAACCAAGGGTTCCTAAGTCCCTAAAAGTGTTGCTTCACACCCTAAAGGAACAAGGTAATCTGATTACATTATCTCCCATAAGTTCTCCATAGTAAATTGCTCAGAACTGGTCAAAGCTGGACCATACAGACTGCCCAGTGCAAAGGGTGCGATGCATCTCACCTGCACAGTGAAAAGGCTGAGATGCATACTGGAAAGCCCTTCTGTATGGTGCGATGGGCGAGAGTAGACAAATGGCAGAGACAGTTTGCAAGGTGGATTGTCATGGGATCTTCCAGAAACTTCTCCTGTGACACTTTCCTCTCTGAATTCTCCCAGGGATGAGTAAGAGATCATCAATCTCCAAGTGGAATCAAGAACTGTCAGAAAGAGGACACTAATCAAAATCCCAGAAGCTGACTCACCCCCCTTGCAATCATCTATATATGGATCCCTCATCCCAGAGATCCAGAGGCTGGAATTTTGTATCTTGTAAGGAAGTGTTGTTGGTTTCTTGGTGCAACATCATAGTGTTGGGTGATCTAAATTTTTCATGAGGTGAAGAAGGGCTTTCATGCTAGGAGTATGACGCTGGGTCAGAACAGTTGGTTGTAATCCTCTTTTCTATTCTTGATATTAATAAAGCTATTCAAGTTTTCCTCCACATTCTTGTATGTTTGATGATATATGCATTTGTGTGGTCAATATATATCTGGTCCTATATTGTTTATGATTGTAGATCTCTGTTCTTCGATAGTATTATGCTGCTTTGACCCCACAGGTGCTCTTTGAAGCTGGGTAGATGAAGGAAAGGTAGCAAGGATCTGTCAGAAGGGAGAGGAACCAAGCATGGAACTAAGCGCAAGAATGAGGTTGGTGTCCTTTATTCCCCTCTTATCTACTTCTCATAAAGGAAAGCGAAAGTAGTTTTAGTTTGTTTGTTTCTAAGATAGCTACCAGTCTTAATGGGACTAGCAGCTCCGAGTGGACACTAGATTTCCCGATAAAAAAATGGCGACTTCACTGGGAAGCGAATAAATTTTTTGCTTGTCTATATTTGTTTATTTTATGAACTTACAGACGGATCCTAAAGTCAAGCCAGCTAGCCTTCAAACTGCATTTTCTATGCAAGTGCAAAGTAGATCAATGTTGCTTCAGTCTATCTCTGGGTTTTGTTTATAAACTGAACAATCGATTTGCAAACCTTCTAATTGCCCTAGTGGTGGCTCTAGTAACCTCATTAGATCAACCCCTATGATTTCTATTTACTGCTATCATTAGCTCGGCCTAAATCCCTGAACTAAGCTGCAAACTGTGACCTGGAACCAAGTTGAAGTCTCGTCTCTAGACCATCGCACTTTCTCCTCTTGAGAATCTGGATGCATCACACCTCCCGTGTGCAGTAGGTGCACTACATCGCACTTTCCCTGTGTTGCAGGTGTGCTGATCAAACAAGACCTCTTCTGCCCTCAGATTTTGGTTTCTCTGTTTACTCTCTTTAGCTTTATTCAGGAGTTTTGTTGTCTGTGATCAGTATACCACTGTAGAAACTCCCTTATTTTGCATGATTCTACCTCCATAGTACAAAGAATTGTGAATGTTTTTATGTATTATGCGCCATTTACAGTTCTCTTTTACAAAAAGTAGCATAATCAAACTGTCGTCTTTTGATTTGAGAGTGTCGCATGTGTTATTTTCAGTCAAGGAAAATAATTCTATTGTTCTTGATGGTCGATTATATAGTTACTCTTGTATTTGATTTGAATTAGTAGTTTTTCAAGTGTCGAAAACAGTTTCCAATTCAAAATAGCAAAGTGTCGTCATTATCTTCCTTTCATTTTTGAAGAGAAATTTGTTAGTATTGTCGCTTTGAAACGATAATTCAGATTTGTACTTAGCATTCTTCTTGTCATTCACACATTAAGAAAGTTGAAAACAAATACATTCATGTGCATTTGCATTTAGACTGCTTGTTGGTTTGATTTATGAAAGTGCATCTAGTGTGTGCTCTCTGCTCTATGTTGAAAGAATATCATCTCTCTTTCTTTAGTAGCTAGGATTTTCATTGCAAAAGAAAGATTAAATGATTGCTTATCATCTTAGATTGCATTTTAGGAATTGTATATATACATCACGCGGTGAACCTGAAAGGCAAATTTCTTAAGAATGATCAACTGTAAAATAAATTTAATGAACATAAAAACGCTTTGGAACCTAATGCACAACATATAGAAGTCTAGGCTAGAGACGTATTCTGGCATCGTAAAGCCTGGTAACTTTCGCTTTCACTGATGGTTGGGTGATTCCTCCTCTTTGAGATGACAAGTGCCAGTACGTACTTGTGCTCCCACATACTGTTGAGTATATATTGGGAGACCATAATAGGCTATATCCTTTATCCATAGGAAGTTGTGTCTGCCACCCCATCAATCGCAATGCACTAAACATAGCATTCGGGAAGATTGACTACCATACCGTAAAAAGTATTCTGTAGTTTTGTGATTGGTTTGGTAATCCCTCTGTCTATATTTCCAGTGTAGTCTCTTTCATTCCTTTTCAGAATCCTTAAAGGAAAAGGTCCATCTGAGCACTTGTCACTTTAGGGTCATTAAAAATCAAAGGCGACTAAAGTCATCTTTTGTTTTTTCTCGACTCTTAAAAATTGAAGAAACAAGTTGTGTCAAAGCATCTAAAATTCATTTAATTCGGAAACATTTTCCCCTTTATTTTTAGTTGATCGAGTAATCCGCAATCATGGAGGAAAGTCAATTAAAACCCCGTCGTTCGCAGAGACTTACGAGTCAACCGTCTTTGTCTCCAGAATCAAAACTATTCCAGACAAAGCAAACTCGTTTAATTGGCTCAAAGTCCCCTGGTCTGGTTGGAACAAGTGTTCCGACACCCTCGGAGATTCCGGTTACTCCAAACATTTCTAGTACCCCTGCCTTTACAGAAGAATTTCCGCAGCCACTAGAGGACAGTAGAACTGATCCTAGTGTGAGGTTAAACACTTCTATACCTGAACCGGCTCCATCTACAGCTGATTCAGAAGGTGTTATTCCCCAAACATTTGTCGCTGCAGAATCTATACCTTCTTCGACACCAAAAATATTTTACGGACCTGACAGTCTACCTCTTCCACCCGGGTTGATTGCTATAGAAGGGATTCTAGAGGATCCCCCATCTAGTACTCCATCACATTTTGGGGTTGGGATCACCCTACATCCTTCTTCATCATAAATTAGTCTACCGTTATCAGAAGCTCCTGTAGAATCGCTAGGAAATCTTTTGGATAGACTAGATATGTCTGAACAACCGTCGACATCTAGGACTATGTCATCTGACACAGTAGCGGAAGAACTTCCTGCTGCCACTCCGACAATGTTCGTCGGCGTACTAGTTGTCGCGACTAGCTCTCAATCGCTGGATGGAAACCATCCAGGGGCTGTTTTGATGGTATGGTCTCTTCCCGTTTGTTCGTCTGGAATAATATCTGGAATCTCTTATGTTGAGTCTCAGCAAATTGATCCTCTGCAATGTCAATTTGGGCAGTCCGGTCCTCAAAGGAAAATCATTCCCTTAAGCACCGGATTACCACCGTATGGGGGGAAATATGCCCTTTCATTGTCTCCTCTGGGAGGTTGAAAATACGAGAGTTCACAACAGAATTCAGGTTATACTTGAATTACATCCAGTGGTTGGATGCCAATACTACCTCAACAACTAAGAGTTGTATACTCAATGAAACAAAGTCTTCCTATGTCAAATATCCCCACTACACCGGCTATTGTGACGGTGTCGCAAGTACAAGTGTTGCCTGTTGTATGCCAACCTCAAGTCTCTCAGGTCGCTATCCAACAGCCCCCTATCTCTACGACGCCACCACAATCATTGATTAGTGGCTCCTTAACTGGAGTGACCCAGGCTCAAACAGGTACCATTACCCCTCATCTTGGTCGAACAACCAGTATTGGACAACAGCACATGGTCTCACAACCATGGCTGGTGCAATATCAACAACCACAATTCCAATAAGTTTACCAAGGATCTGAGCACCAAGTCTTTGCAAGTAATGGGCAACCGTATATTCAAAACGGTCAACATCAACCATTTTATAATGGTTATTCCCATCAACCTTAACAAAGTTATTAGCATCAAATACATTATGCTGGTATGCAAAGACCCACTGCTCAGGTAATCCCATCTTATCCTGGGTATGCTTCGCCGAACCTAAATCAACAGTTGCCCTTCGTGGCAACTTTAGAGTTACCAGATCTAAATCAGCTAACAAAAGATCCAATCACTTATGCCCCTTGGTGGCTAGCGGTTCCTCATAAACGTCCGTCAGATATTCTTAAATTTAATGGAAATCTGGGTGAAGACCCGTCGAATCATGTGATGAATTTTAATCTGTGGTGTTCATCTAACACTCTAAATGATGATTCGATTAGGCTTCGCTTTTTCAGCGAACGTTAACTAGTCTGGCCACGACCTTTCTAACCCATTTTCAGTTACCCATAAGGTACGAAATGGGAACAGGGCTTCTTACCAATTTCAAGCAAATGACGGCCACTCGCATATCCGATCATATTCATGAGTGGCGATGTCATCGTAGAATGGTAAAAACATATGTTCTTGATCAGCTGTTGGCTGAGTGGTTTATTAAGTCGTTGTTACCTTCTATTACAGAAGATGTGGCAAAGGGAGGAGTCATCACTGAAGAGAAAGTCATTGCTCGTGCACAATATTTAGATTTGATCTATACTCAGTCTAGCACGCTTTACGATAAAATCCCTGATGCTCCTAGATTGGAATTTTCTGTTCCTCCATCTCCTAAATCAAACAAAGACTCTAATGCCAGGGACGGCGTGATAGGAATGACCAGCACGAAAATCGTAAAGGCTAAGTCGAAGAAGACCCGTACGGTTTTAGGTCAAAATGCAAATGAAGAACTTCTCGCCTCAAAAGTAAATGCCATATCGACTGACAAAGGCAAAGAAACCAAGCAACCAGGAGGCAAGAAGAAAAAGAAAGGGAAGAAGAAGAAATAGGAGGAGTTGTCCCCTGAAAAATCTTCTGCAAACCTTTCTGGAGATAGCAAACCAAATCATCCATGGCTTATATGTGATGAGGATCATTGGACAAGAGAGTGTCCATATAAAGCTGAGCTTAGAAAAATCTTCAAGAATTCAAAAACCTCAGTGGCATTGACTAATCCGTTTCCAAATCTAGGAAGGAATCTGGTTGCTAGTGACAATGCTTCCCCGTCCCAAGTGCTAATGTTTTCGGTTTCGAAGCAGCAAAATGATGCTTTTATATCAACAAGGAATAAAGATTACGGGAATCCACATCTATCAGACAAAAAGGCTAATGATCAACCTAGTAGTTCAACAACAACTTCGACCGAAGTTGTGCCACCCACCATTCCTGAGCTAACGATAAAGCCACCAAAGGGAGTAGTACACAAATTGACATTTAATCCTCGTGCCAAAGCAACACAGCATTATAATATAGTGGAGGATCTGGCCCAATCGCCATCCGCTATGTCGACACTTGAGGTACTGCAAAATTGCCCCTCCCAAAAGCAGGCTTTATTATGGGCGATAGGTGGGATTGACCCAACGGATTCCAATCTTGTGTCCTTTAATAACAAAGGATATGACCCTCAGTTACCAGCTCAACTAGCTTTTCGTATTCAAGTGAAAGCCCTGAACAAAACTATTCATCGAAAAATTATTGATGAGGGGGCATCTACATGTATTATGTCGATGAGTTGCTGGAAAACTTTAGGATCTCCACTCTTGTCGTGATCTTCGATGACATTAAAAGTATTTGATAGATGAACATACACCCCGTATGGGATTTTGAGTAACTTGCAAGTCGAACTGGGGGAAAAACGGTAGAAATTGATGTTGAAGTAATGGACAGAAAGCTCGATTACAACATCGTACTGGGAAGGCCCTGGATTTATGCTATGGCTGCAGTTGTGTTAACATACTTTAGAAAGATTTCATTTCCTTTCCAAGGAGGAATTACAATCGTCGACCAACAAACATTTCTCCCCAACAGTTCACAAGTTACGGGAAGCATTCTGATGATCCACGAAAGCCCTCATTCGCTTAAAAATATCGGAGTAGGCCTACTAAAAGACCCTACATTGATGGGGACTTTTTCCCTACCGCCTCCAAACAATCTGGTGGGTGTGGCCACGGTTGGAACCTACAACATGATATCTTCTAGATTCAGAAGATTCTTGAAAATTTTGTCAGCATGGATCATCGCCCTAATAGAAATATTGTAGCAATCAATTTTCTTTGCCTGGGGGGCAAACCCAAATCAACGCTCATTGAGTGTTTGGATAGGTAGGTCTAAGGAATATGGTACCTCTTCAGAACCTTGGTCACATGTACATTCTACAGACAAAGGAATCATTCAGCCAGTGATGATAGGAGAGGCACCATGGGAAGATCACCACCATCGTTCCCGTCTTCTGGATTACAACGAAGATTATTCCAGCGACCTTAGTCATCCTTCAGTCTTTTATTTTCTATCAAATACTATAAATACGGTGGATTCTGAGGAAAATTCCTATCTTGTGTCAACCTCATTAAAAAATGAAACAATTCCCTTTCCAAATCGAGTCTTTGATTATGATCTCGTAAAATCCAGGTCGAGTATTTCAAAGATCTTGAAGGTAAACCTTCATTCCAACCACTGCAATGAATGCAATGAATCTTGGGGGGCATGCATCTCGATTTGCGTTATTATGCTGGGGGCATGCAAACTTATCATGAGCAGTGTTACCGTAGGGTTCAAGCTCGTTAAAAAATAAACCCGCCATGAGCATTTTTTATGTGGAGTTCAAGCTCGTTAAAAATTAAACCTAAGAAATGAGAAAATGTTTCCCCCAGAGTTTAAGCTCATTAAAAAATTATCCAATTTCCGGTATATAACCATTGTGAATGCATTATCATCAGCTTTTGAGCCCTGATCATGTTCTCATCATCACCTCCACTCTGTTTTAGCTAATCATTCACCTCCATTTGCTTGTTTACCCTTTTTGAGGAACAGCTGTGAAGACTGATCCTGTTAGCCATCCTTGTGACACTGTCATGATTGGAAAATTCCAAACTTTACCTGGAATCAGCTGCTACCCGAAATTATCACTCATTCCTCAAAAAATGAGTCTCCTTTAAGCTCTTTTCATCGGACTTGTAAAACATGAAAATATTGTCGAGCAGTTGGCCTCTCCAGCTTGTTAAAGCTACCGAGAGTGTTATCCCTCCTGTAGATTTTAATCTTTTTGGACCTGAGGGATTATTACACAAAAAGATCGAGCACTTGTCTTGTTCGGCTCGTTAAAACTATTGAAAATTCATTCCTTTCGTATTATTTTATACTTTTTCGGACTTAAGGGATTACATGACGAAAAATGATCAATGGAGTTTCCTTTCCATCCCTTTTCAGACTCTCTAAAATTGAAGAAGGACCGAGTTGTCTTTGTCGTTAAACTCGTTAACACCAATAGCGACAAACTTGTCCATACAGAGAAGAACAAGTTTCACTGTCGCTAGGCTCGTTAAAACATAGCGACGGGTTTGCCCAAAGGGAAAATTATAGAACAAGCATATGTTATCCTCCTCAAGCTTGATAACAATAAAGAGGTACTGGTCAGCAATGACTGGGGAAAAATTGGGAAGAAAACTTGAGGAAACTTTATTGGTAGCAAGTCGCTCTTGAATATGACACTTTCACTCCACGTCCGAGTCAGGTTGGGTTATTCCGTTCATCGGTCATATCACCATTGGTCCATCGCACCATCCATATTTGGGGTTAATGCTACCAATCCATGTCAGTGTCACCGATATGTTCAAGAGAAGTCGCTCAGAGAATTCGCCTGTGTCTCATCCACTGCAATACATTCATGCTCCATTCTTTCATGACCACCACCCTGAACCTTCTATCATCAGATCATTTTCACCTCCAAAATCATTTACTCCGTTCCATGTCGTAGATGTGGGATTCATTAAGGCCCTCCTACGATGAGTCGCTTCTTGTCGACATCAGCTCATTATCCAAGAAGTCAGCTTAGGAACAACCCTTTCAGTACTTTGAAGTTTGCATGCCTCAATGGCAACTTTCTCACTTCCGATGACAGGTTTACTTCGATGGCCTTCGACCGAAATATTTTTCATGGTGTTCGATGCCAAGTCCTTTTTCACACCACGCGAATTGTACTGTAGTACCTTGAGGGTCATCATCATTATCGGTGATTCCTCTTGTGCCTATTAACATCTTACATCATTGGCTAGTAATTAGACGATGTCTTTCCATGTTTGACTCCAGAACATCTTTCACATGGATCAAATTGTACTCCGAGTGAAGATTGGACGAGTTTGAAGACCCCGGATCTAGTTTCATCCATCCGGGCTGCAGTATATTCAGGAAAATAAAGACATCAAATGTACATCATTGCTGCAAGGATGATCATCCAAATCAAAGGATGATGACTCTATCAGAATCATCAGTCTGCCACACAAACGGTTGTCTTTCTTATGTACATGAAAATGAATTTATAAAGCTGAGCATGGGAATGCCTGCCTCAGCTAGATCATGAAAAATATTATGAAGATAATGTATTGTATTGTATCTTATTACAGGTCGCCTTCCAGCTCAAAAAAACTTCGGATCCTCATGATAAAGCATTTCACCCGACTTCAAAAGATTAACGACCTCATGCTTTAGGGGGTAACTGTTATAGACATTTTTGGGCACTGCAACCCCAATCATACATGTCCATAAACGAAGGGCTCCTAAATCCCTAAAAGTGTTGCTTCACACCCTAAAGGAACAAGGTCAGCTGATTACATCATCTCCCAGAAGTTCTCCATAGTAAACTGCTCAGAACAGGTTAAAGCTGGACCATACAGACTGCCCAGTGCAAAGGGTGTGATGCATCTCACCTGCCCAGTGAAAAGGGTGAGATGCATACTGGAAATCCCTTCTGTAGGGTGCGATGGGCGAGAGTAGACAAATGGCACAGACAGTTTACAAGGTGGATCGTCATGGAATCTTCCATAAACTTCTCCTATGACACTTGCCTCTCTGAATTCGCCCAGGCATGAGTAATAGATCATCAATCTCCAAGTGGAATCAAGAACTGTTAGAAAGAGGACACTAATCAAAATCCCAAAAGCTGAGTCACCCCCCTGTAATCATCTATATATGGATCCCTCATCCCAGAGATCTAGAGGCTGGAATTTTGTATCTTGTAAGGAAGTGTTGTTGGTTTCTTGGTGCAACATCATAGTGTTGGGTGATCTAAGCTTTTCATGAGGTGAAGAAGGGCTTTCATGCTAGGAGGATGACACCGGGTCAGAACAGTTGGTTGTAATCCTCTTTGCTATTCTTGATATTAATAAAGTTATTCAAGTGTTCCTCCACATTCTTGTATGTTTGATGATATATGCATTTGTGTGGTCAATATATATCTGGTCCTATATTGTTTATGATTGTAGATCTCTGTTCTTCGATAGTATTATGCTGCTTTGACCCCACAGGTGCTCTTTGAAGCTGGGTAGACAAAGGAAAGGCGGCAAGGATTTGTCGAAGGGAGAGGAACCAAGCAAGGAACTAAGAGCAAGACTGAGGTTGGTGTCCTTTGCTCCCCTCTTATCTACTTCTCATAAAGGAGAGCGAAAGTAGTTTTAGTTTGTTTGTTTCTAAGATATCTACCAGTCTTAGTGGGACTAGCAGCTCCGAGTGGACACTAGATTTCCTGATAACATGGTTGTTTGCCCTATTTTCTCTAGCATTAGATGACTTTCTCTATTTCTTCAAATACTACTTAGAGATTAAGTGGAAAACATCTTTAATAATAGTCCAAAGAATGGTTACAGGATCATAATCTTCAATGGAGTACCCCTGAGAAATAATCTTTATCAAAGAATGACTATTAATATAGTTCAACAAGGATTTCATTAGGACCCTTTCACTAACGGCTTCAACAAAAATGATCAAGAATTACAAGCTCCCCCTAAATGTATGCATCATCTCCTTTTGGTAGAGACTACTCATAAAATGCTTAGATTGTCAAAATTCAGGCCAATGACATATGTTGTTGGCTGGAGAGCTCAAGGGAATTTCGGATTGTATTTCCTTCCTTCTCCATACTTGTGTAACTTTCTTCTTTTGCATGGTTCTATCTTGTGTAAGAGCCCAAGTTAAGTTACAGTCTTGTGCCATATGACCAATGTTATGACACTTGAAGTATTATACATTGTTCATGAATAAGAATTCATGTTTTCCTCCTGCAAAATTGTTTCTTGGAGATTGTTGGGGACTATAATATCTATCTCTATGAGATGGTTGGGGACCATAACATATATCTTTATGATATGCTTTATAGTATTTTTCCATGTGACCAAAGTTTGTACAAGAATAAAAATAACCAAAAAATGAACTTTGGTACCTAGGAAATGGAGGTTTCCTTGATGTACTTTTGAAGCCTTTCTACCTTGAGATCCTTTGATGATAACCATTGCCTCTCGCCTCTTTAAAATCATCTATATTTCTTCTTGGAGCGGGATTTCTTCTTGGAGCAGTATTTCTTCTAATGTAGCCTTGATTTTTCTCCTTGCCTTTGCTGGAACTGGAAGCATCACCATTTCTTTCTGGATTCTTCACATCTCTTTTGTTTAAAGCATTTTCATTCTTGTTTGAGGGTTCACCTACATACCCAAGACCTGATTTATCAGATGGACATCTGTGATAGTTGAGCATGTCATCCAAGGCTTGAGAGCTCTTCAAGATTTTGTTCATCCCTTCAACCTTTGTCCTAAGGAAGACAATCTCTTCTTCCAATATTTCACACTCACTATTCTTCTTAGCAAGTTGTTCCTCAATTTCTTCCTTGATACGAATAACTTCATCTGCTTCTATTTTAAGGAAGATGATATTTGACTTCATTTTGAAGATTTCTTCATCCTTTGCTTTCAGTTGACAGATCATGGTGTTTCTTTCCTTTCCTGCTTCATCAACCTATCCTTCTATGACTTCCAATGATTCCATGGTCTTTTCAGCTCCTTGTGCTTGTTTCCTTGCTTCTTGTAGTTGAGACTTGAGAGAGGAGACCTCTACCTTGTACTGACCAATCTCTTCTTCAAGTTTGTTCAAGTTCTTGTGCCTTTGTTCAAGTTGACTTGACAAGGTATCTTTGTTATAGACATTTTTGGGCACTACAAACCCAAGCATGAAATGTCCATAAACCAAGGGCTCCTAAGTCCCTAAAAGTGTTGTTCTAACCCCTAAAGGAACAAGGTCAACTGATTACAGCTTCTCCCAAAAGTTCTCCATGAAAAACTGCTCAGAACTGGTCAAAATAGGATCGTTTCAGCTGCTCCATAGGCAAAGTGCATTGCATCTCACCTAAAGACACTGTGTGGGTGCGTTTCATTTCAAAAAGCCCTTCTATGGGGTGCGATGGGCGAGAAGTGACAAATGGAAGTGTCATTCCGCGAGGTGGAGAGGCATGGAAACTTCCAGAAACTTCTCCTGTGACACTTGCCTCTCTGAATTCGACCAAGGATGAGTAAGAGATCATCAATCTCCAAGTGGAAGCAAGAAATATCAGAGGGAAGACACTAATCAAATCACAAGCTAACTCATCTCCCTTACAGATATCTATATATGGATCCCTCATCCCAGAGATCCAGAGGCTGGAATTTTGCATATTGTAAGGAATTGTTGTTGGTTTCTTGAGACAACATCAGATTTTTGGGTGATCTAAGCTTTGTATGAGGTGAAGAGGGGCTTCCTTGCTAAGAGGATGATGCTGGGTCAGAACAACTGGTTTTAACTCCCCTTGGCTCTTTCTTGTTTATCAATAAAAGCTATTCAAGTTTTCCTCCATACTCTTGTGCCATTCATGTTTGCTGCATTTGTATGGTCAATTTACATCTGATCCTAGATTGTTTATGATTATAGATCCATCTTCTTGTATAGTGCTATGCTACTGTGATCTTACAGGTACTTGGTGAAGCTGGGCATGCAAGGGAACAAGTAGCGAAAGACTATCAAGAGAGAGAGGAATCGAACTAGGAGATTAGCGCAAGACAGAGGTTGGTATTCTTTGTTCTTCTCTCATCTATACTTCATAAAGGAAAAATGAAAGTAGCTTTACTTTGTTTGTTTCTAAGGTAGCTATCACACCTTAGTGGGATAAGCAGTTCTGTGTAGACACTTTTCCCTATAACAATCTTCCAGCTTCTTTGCTTTATTCAATTGATTTTTCATGGATAAGACTTCTTCATGATGCTTTCTTTTGCTTTGATGATATTCCTTCTTAAGCTTGGCAAGCTCTTCATCCCTTTCTTGTACTTGAAGCTTGATGAGGTCAACTTTATTCCTTGTTTGATCTTGGTTACCAACTAGTGTTGTCTTCTTAAGTTCCTCATTTTCCTTTTTTCAAATTGTTAATCCCTTCAATGGCAGTCATAATTCGAGCGAGGAGTTCTTCTACAAAATCTTTTTCATTCTCTTCATCTTCTAAGTCTGCTTTAGCCTTCACATCATCATTCTCATGTTCAGCTTCTATGATGGGTTCTAGATTTCTTTATAGATTTCCATCATCTTCTTCACTGATGGTGATGGTTAATGCTCCTTTTGAGTGAAGGTCATGAAGTCTATCCCATATACCCTTTGCTGATGAACGTTTTCCTAGATTGTTCTTTACAGAGGTAGCCCATTCAGTATTGCCTTCATTGCTTTTGCATTGTACTCCTTGGATTCCTCATCCATCTTGCTATCAGCAATCATTGATTTCCAGATTTCAATTCCTTGAGTCTGTAGGAAATTCCTCATTCTTGCTTCCCATATTTTAAAGTTCCCATTGAGCCTCGAAGCCTCCTCAAATTTATTGTCTTCTATTTTAGTAGTAGAGGGAAACATATCCTTAGGAGGATTGGATACTTTCTTCCTTGACCTCGCCATTTGTGTTCTAAAGTTCAACCTTCAAGCTATTAAGCTTTGAATGAAGGTACCTGCTCTGATACTAATTGTTGGAAATACTGAGAGGGGGATTGAATCAGTATTTCTTTTTCGACTATTGTTTTACCAGTTAAACAATTTACATTCATAACACAAGATGGACAACAGTAATCAATGCTTTTATTAATATAATATTTGCAGTAAAATAGATACAATATATAAGTGGTTGCAATCAATTGCAAAACTCCAACTCGGACTTTGGTGAGGCTCCAACCTCCAGAGCACCAACTCTATTTCACCAAGACACCAATCTTGGACTTAGGAGCAAGAACTCCCAAGGACTTCAATCCTTCGATTTCCTGAGACACCAGTCCTAAAGAATCCTATCCTTCCTACTTTAGAGGCATCAACCCCAAGGACTCCAATCCTTCTTACTTCTGAGGCACCAGCCCCAAGGACTCTTATCCTTCTTACTTCTAAGGAATCAACCCCAAGGACTCCAATCCTTCTTACCTCAGAGGCACCATCCCCAAGGACTCCTATCCTTCCTAATTTTGAGGCAAGAACCCCAAGGACTCTAATCCTTCTTACTTATGAGGCACCATCCCCAAGGACTCCTATCCTTCTTACTTCTGAGACACCAGCCCCAAGGACTCCAATTCTATTTACATATGAGGCACCAGCCTCAAGGGTTCTAACCTAATCTTGTCAAGGTTCATTTGATAATAATGTTCTGCTCTCAAAACTCTTCTCTACTGATTTCTGTCTGATTATAGCTTCACTATAGTCTCCAAGCTACAACATCAATGATAGCTAGTATTCTTATGAATAAGTCTTTACAAGTTTGTAAACTGCCCACAAGTAGTCACCAATAGCCTTCATGCTCTCTGATAATGTCTTCACACAGCTTTAGTTAGTCTACTGTTAGTTGCACTAAGATCTGCATAAAGAACAACTTCCTATTCAAGCTTATGTTCTTTGCTGGCACCTTCTCCCCTTCGACTGTCTGTTGTCTTGTTGGTCCTTCGGCCCTATTTCTGTTCTGCTGGATCCTCTCGCTGCCTCTGTCTCCTCCAGCTTATTCTCCACAGCATTTTAACAGACTTCAATGGCATTAACTACAGTTTAATGTTCTCTACTTTTTTGTCTTTTATTCATTCCCCATTCCTCTGTCTGTCGGTTTCCTCTCTTCACTGGCCCTTTAGCTTCCTCAATGCTCATTGTCATTTCCTCTATGCTCGCTTGCTTCTTCAGCTTCCCGACTTACAGTTTCCTCTGTCTATTCACGCTCATAGGACATGTTGATTCAATGGTGAGGACCGAATCATTCATAGAGAACACATATTAAAAAACTTGTAACAACGCTCTCATTTTTAAATGATGACAGGCATACACAGAGTCAGCATAGTTTAACGGATAGCCATGTCCCAATTGCAATCACTATCACCAGGATTCACCCCATTTAACTGTCATTCAGCCTCCTAAACCATTGGAACAATTATCATAATACTTTCAACCTAAAACACCCCGCGCAAGCCAAATATTTAATTACACAAAGAATATGAGAAAAAAACCAGTCAAAAGACTAAGGTGCGGACTTCCAGCAATATTAAACCCACATCTAAACTGTATCGGGTTCGCAAGTTAAATCACAATCGGCTATTCGTGACTCCCAGGGGTCCTCTATATATTGGACCCATGACTCCACTAATGGTCGATGACCGATCCTCCATTGCTCTGATGGACCGAATGCGATATGGTATTAAACCATAGTTAATATGCCCATCGGGTCCACAGCCTTATCGCAGTCAACGCTTCCAATGTGGCAAGGCTTTACCACGTGCGATATGCGACAGATGCAATCATAGATTAAATTATATTGCAATGTTGTTGCGGGTCCGCATACATATGTATCGCTAGCGACGATCACAAAGAAAGGGCCACTTAACACTGTATTACTTCTGCTCTAAATTCTTGATGTGATAATCACTATCGGTGATCACAATGGTCCACTTGACACACTGTAATGCCACTCCCGAAGTGCCGATGCAATATAATATTATGTATCAGACTCGACACAACTCAACACTTCCATTCATAAAAATTCAGGTCCGCTTTTTGCCTCCGATAGTGTATTTGGCTATGTTAATGCCTTGGCCTCCGTTTGCACCTCCGATAGTGTTAAACACATATATGCATGGTTTTACCGCCGATGGGTAAATACATGAGTTTGAGGCATATCACTGCTCCTGATAGTGTAATGTTCCATAGATGCACGCCGATAGTGTTAAGCCTATATATATGGTCTTTCTCTCCACCGACAGTATCAAAGCAAGAATATATAAGTTCTCTGATGGCTCTATTTCTTTGTTTCCTTCATCTGCTCTGTGTGATCCTCTTCTTTGGCATATATATATGACATATATATATGCTCTGTTTTCTTCTATAGTTCTGAGAACTCAGTTTTGGCATATATATATATATATATATATATATATATATATATATATATATATATATATATATATATATATATATATATATATATATATATATATATATATATATATATATATATATGGCTCCTCCTATAGCTCAACTTGCTCCAATGTGGCTCCTCTGGCTTGGAAGTGTCTTTCAATGACCTCCTCGCATATATGAACACCTCTCTTGCTCTAATATCCTTTAATATACTTTGATATGCCTCCTTTTGTAACTCCTCTTGCTTATGGCTTGGCTATCCTAAAGGCCTTGCTCCTGTCTCTTCATGGATCTGCTCTTCTTCCCCTTAGCTTCATATCATCATCTAGTATCTAGAATATTGCCATATTGACATCAATGACAACCTATGTCAACAATCTCTGCAACCAAACTACTTCCTTGCTTGCATGAGTGGCTACCGTGTATT
Organism: Pinus tabuliformis; assembly: GCA_031772625.1. Lineage (NCBI taxonomy): Eukaryota > Viridiplantae > Streptophyta > Pinopsida > Pinales > Pinaceae > Pinus > Pinus tabuliformis. Next base: position 1,987,800,517 of record CM062817.1, read on the forward strand.
CTGCCTTTGTAGTTGATAGTGCCACTACAAATTGTTTCTTACTCATCCAACTGAATGCAACTCCAAATATGTTAAACCCATACCCACTTGTAGATCTTCCCTAATCCAGATCTCCAGCCAAGTCTGCATCTACAAAGCCATGAATATCCAACACTCTGTCCAATCCTGGTCTTTCTTGGTAGCAAAAACCATAATCACTAGTGCCATGCAAATACTTGTAACCCCGCTTCACTGCTTTCCAGTGCTCCTTCCCTGGTTTTGACATAAACCTGCTCAATAATCCCACTACATGTGCAATGTATGGTCTAGTATAGACCATTGCATAGATCAGGCTACCGACTACACTTGCATATGGACACGGGACATGTCCTCTTCCTCTTCTTGTGTCTTCGGACACTGTTCAACAGATAAGCTCACACATACACGAATAGGAACCTTCACCAGTTTACTATCCTGCATATTAAACCTCTACAATATTGTCTCAACATACTTCCTCTGGTTTAACCAAAGCTTCCTCTTTACCTGATCTCTTTTAATTTCCATGCCCAAAATATAGTTTGCAGCACCAAGATCTTTCATTTCGAATTTGGAGGACAATTGGGTCTTCAAATCCTAGATAATTTCTTTGTCATTTCCAACCAGCAACATATCATCCATATACAAGACCAGATAAATTACACGGCCACCAATTAATTTAAAATACACACAGTGATTTGCGTTGGTTCTGGTGAAGCCAAGTCCCCATATAAATGTATCAAATTTCTAATACCACATCCTTGGTGACTGTTTTAGCCCATACAAAGACGTCTTTAACTTGCATACCAGTTCTTTCTTACCCTTCACCACAAAGCCTTCAGATTGCTTCATGTAGATCTCCTCTTCCAGATCCCCGTGAAGAAATGTTGTCTTCACATTCATCTGTTCTACCTAAAAATCAAAAGTAGCGACAACAAATAAAAGTAATCTAATAGAAGTCACCTCGGCAACAGGAGAAAAAATGTCACCAAAACCAATTCCTGGCACCTAGGAATAACCTTCCGCTACCAACCAAGCTTTTTATTTCTCCACCATTCCTTCTGCATTTGTCTTCTTCTTAAACACCCATTTTCTACCAATGGGTTTCCTTCCAGCCGGCAACTCCACCAGATCCCAAGCCTTATTTTTATGCAAACATGTCATTTCGTCAACCATGGCCTCTTTCCTCTTTCCAGAGTTTTCCATCCTCTGAATCTACTGCTTCCTTCACGGTTCTGGGATCATCATCAGTAATAAATAAAGCAAAATTTGAATAGAAAGTAGATGGACTATACCTTTCTGGTTGCCTTCTTTCTCAAACTAATCTTCTCACACCCGGAGTTTGTGGCTCTTCATCTTCTAATTCCTCCTCTGTTGTAGAGTCTGATTCTTCCTCCTTTAGCTCACACTCTATCTTCTCAATTTCCTTTTGTTGGAGTTCCTAATTAATAACATCTTTCACCTCTCTGAACACCACATCTCGGCTATAGACAACCTTCCTTGTTACTAGGTTCCAAATATTATAATGCTTTAAAGCATCCTTATACCCAATAAAGATGCACTTTTCAGATTTACTATCCAACTTGGTTCTTTTCTCCTTTGGAACATGTACATATGGATCACATCCAAATACCCTCAAATGTGAAAGAGAGGGTTTCTTACTAGTCCATACCTCTTGTGGAGTCTTATCTTCCAATGTTGATGAAGGTGATATGTTGACCAGGTAACATGTAGTCTCCACCGCCTTGCCCAAAATTCTTGTCCTAACCCGGCACCACTAAGCATGCTTCTTTCCCTTTCCGTCAACATCTTGTTCATTCTTTCTGCAACTCCATTTTGGTGACTTGTATATGGAGTATTCTTCTGTCGTGCTATACCACACTTCTTATAGAATTCTTCAAATTCCTTACTGTAAAACTCTCCACCGTTATCTGTCCTCGACACCTTTATCTTCTTCTCTGTCTTGCTTTCCACCAGAGCCTTAAATTCTTTAAACCTATCAAAGACTTCAGATTTCTTCTTAAGGAAATATATCCATGTATTCCTTAGTCATCTATAAATGATACATAGTACACAAACTTACCCAGTGATGGAACCTTCATAGGTCCAAACACATCACTGTGTACAAGCTCTAATATTTGTTTTGCCTTCTTACCACCAGAGGGGAAACTCACCCGATTCTACTTCCCATATACAAAATTTTCACATAAATCAAAATCCAGAGAGATATTTCTCATACCTTCTACCATACCTTTACCATCAAGTATTCGAAGGCCCTTCTCTCCAATATGTCCAAGCCTTTGATGCAACAACATGGTCTTCTCTCCAGAGACCACTAGATTTTCTACTCCACTTTCAAGAACCACGAAACGGTTGCACCCATCAACAACAATGCTACCTTGCAGCTTGTAAAAAGTTCCAATTCGAACTCCCTGCATCAATGCCAGCGCCCCTTGAACCATCTTGTAGGTATCCTTCTCAAACATTTTTTTTACACCTGCATCATCTGGATTGCTTAAGGAAATCAGATTTATGGCCAATGCAGGAATATGCAGAACAACTGGAACTATTCTAACCCTTCCACCTTGCAACTTCAACTTTACCTTTCCACGACCAATGATTTTAGCCTTCCCGTCATCCCCCAAGAAGACATCACCATCATCATATTTCTCATACTCACAGAACCACTCTCTATGGGGAGTGAAGTGAAAGGATGCACCTGAGTCAATCAACCATGCCTCATGATCTACATGTGTACTTGAAGAAACCAAGTACACATCCCCACCTTCATCTGAGGTGGTCTTTGCCTCTGCGGAAGGAGCATCATTAGATCCCTTTCCTTTATCAGGAGCTTTAGATTTACAGTCCCTTTTGTAGTTCCCTTCCTTTCTGCATTTCCAGCACACCACCTTTATAGGTTTTCCTGGAGATTTAGATCTCCTTCTAGATTTAGACCTCCCACTCGATGACTTATTTTTGTTGTTGTTCTAGGAATGTCCTCATACAGACAAGGCATCACCATTCTGGCTCTCCATATTTTTCCGTCTCATCTCCTCCGTCAGCAAGGATGAGACAATTTCATCAAACTACAAGGCAATTGTATTGCTACCTATTGCAATAACCAGATTATCCCACGAATCTGGTAGAGAACACAACAAACTAATGCACTTATCTTCATCTAAAATTTTAATATCAGTAGATGATAACTTACTTACCATAGAATTAAATGCTTTCAGATTCTCTTTCACCAAGTCTCCATCTTTCATCCTCAGGTTATACAGCTTTTTCCATAGGAATAGTTTATTCACCAGAGACTTAGATTGGTACAAAGTCCCTAACTTGTCACACAAAGCCTTAGTTGTAGATTCCCTTGATACATTCAACAATATTGAATCTGAGACACATAATCGTATTGTGCTCTTCTCCTTCTGATATAACTTCTTCCATTCTTCATCAGACACTCTTGTTGGTTTCATACCCAGATCTACCACGATCCACTGATCTTTATCCACCAATAGATCCTCCACCTTGTGTTTCCACAACTCAAAACTCAGACCATTAAATTTATCGATCTCTATATTTCCACTCCTCGCCATCTTCTTTCACCACCAGAATCGATCTCACAGATCTCCCACTGAACAGGGTCTACCACATGCCCGAGAGAAACCCCTCAGTAACAAAAGCATCCCCTTGAAGCCAGAACAGCTCTGATACCAAAAGTGGGTTTTAATCCCAGATAGAAATTACGTGCATACGAATTCTAAAACACAAAAAATAAACAATGCGAGAGCAGAAGACATAAAACACATATACACAGAGATTTTCCCCTGGATCCCAAAACCGGGACTACCAACTTGATTTTTCATTTTGTTCCTCTCAATGTTACAATACATATTTATACATGTCGAAGCATCCAATACCATGGACCAAAAAACATCGTGTCCAAAACCATATGTGAAAATGAAGCAGAAAACCATAGGTAGGTTCACCCAACCTAACATAGGGTCCAAAAACAAAATTTTCCGGGGCACTAGCCCAGACCCCATAGAGTGGGTTTACTTGCACCCCTCAAACCCCCTATGCCTCCCCCTGCTACGTAATCGGCGCAATGAACGGGGGGATCCACCCCCTTCTAACCCCCCGGTTACAACACATTCAATAGCCATTCGTTTACTAATCAGAACATGTTAAGAGACATAGCTACAATTTATCATGAAACCATGCTTATAACCAACATATACTAGGAATAATATCAATGATAGAACAACCATTAAAGCCACATAATAACAAGAACATGTACACATAAAATCCAAGAGGAAAGAGCTCTTATTAACATATGCAAAATCCAACCAAGTTAGGGACTTCCACATACCATCATACCATAGATTGGGCTAAACCAAATATTTCTTTCATCCAATCACCCACATGCCATATTCCAAGTATGAATATGGGACTCACAACAGAACCAATCAAGGCTTCCTTAGGTTGTACCATGCATCCCGCCAAGGGATTCCTAGGCCCAAAAAATAAACGTAAACCACAAGATTTACTGCAATCCTACCATATACCAATCAAGGGATCACTATGCCCTAAACAAGAATGGATGCCTTTAGATCTCTCCACTTAGGTCCTGAGGATTTGTTCTGTCTCCACCCTCTAGGATTTTCCATGTATGCTGCCATTACAGGTCAAGGGATTCCTAGGCCCAACGAGGGTATACACCTTTAGGATTTACCATGTATCCCATCATTATCGGTCAAGGCATTTCAAGGCCTTTTGAATTTTCTTTAGACCACCCAACTTAGTTTTGAAACTATCAGGAAATCCAACTCAACGAAGTGATCCAAAAGATCCATTTTGTCCTCCATATCAAAGTCTTCAAACTCAGTTGAAAGTGGGATCAAGTCGAAGTGCTTGATGAGATGATTCCAACGGTGTGAACGACGTGAAAATCCGAGTTCGGATGAAGAAGTTAAGGCCAGTCAAAGTTTTAGGCAAACTAGGGCAAAAAAAGGTCAAAAGTCAAAGTCAAACTAGTCAACAATCAATAGTCAATGCTTACATCAGCAAGACACATGTTGTCCTGGGAATTTACCACATATTTTTTGATGATGTCAGCAAGGAGGGTGATGTGGCAGTTTATGATTGGTGCATATCGACCAATCCGATGTTGACACGTGGCAGCCTAGATTTGTCCAATATTGTTATGCAAATCCAAAAATTTGGGGGTCAGGGAGGATCAAACCCATGACTTCCCTAAACAACAATGACTTCATCGGATTGCACACACTGATTGGGCTATGGATGGATCTTGTTAACCATAGAGGCGATATTGTATTTGAATGTTGTCGTTTTGGGTATGCCGGAAAAAGGGTCGGACGGTCAAGTCAGCCCCAAACTACCGGTCCCTTAGCATTAAATGTTGTATTGTAAACCACCAGAGTTGAAACAAATGTCATGTGGTAAACCATATACGATATATATTATATCATAAACCATATCCGAACTTTAATGCTATATCCATATCATATATATGATATATATTATATGCGATGTAAAATGCGGAAGTGTTGGGTGGGGGTTTCAACCTGCTGACCTTCCCACTACAAATACCAATGTCTTCACACTATTCCGCTAACCAACATATCAAGTGATCAGACTTAATAATAGAGCCGAAACACTTTTTAATTAAACCAAATGTAGGTTCAGTCCCCGAGGAGCATGCGGGTTCCTTGATCCAAATGGATCCAAGAATCACTCTCTCTGTCTTCAAAAACTCAAAAATCATGCCAAAAAACCAAAGAAAATCACATAAGGAAGCCTTTCAAAACACTATTGGGAGGCAAAAACCCGTGAAATCAATGGAAAAAATAGAGTATCAAAGGCAAAACAAGTGATCCACAGTAGCTATCAGATCTGGGCAATGAACAGTCCATATATGAGCGACGGATCACAATCGACGGTGACCTTCAGCAGGGATCAGCGGGATCCACATAGGAGTTACGACGCAATCAGCGGATATCGACGGGATCCACATAAGCCTCGCGATGGTGATCGGCGAAGATCTCATAGGAGATGTGATGGCAACTCGCGAGGTCAACGAGGACTGTCGATCAAGTGTGCAAATTGACGGCCCATGTTGGAGCGCGAAATCGCAATCAAAAAATGCAAAGGAGCGGGGTTTATGTGTATATGCATAGATGTGACTTGATAGACTGGACCCGATAATAATGTAAGCCATATTGCATGGATCTTGATATCTTTCAAACACCACTTTTAATGTATTTTCACAATTTCGTTTGTTAAACAAAATGCAAAGGGGAAAGCGCCGATGTGATATGCCGAAGCTGAAAGGGTACCTTAAGGCTATTAGATATAGTTTCAAGTCCGGAGGAAAGCCATTTATAATGCATTTTCACAAGTTTTAAATATTTACTAAAAACAAAGGGACAGAGCCATTGCGATAAGCGACACCGACCAATAGGCGGACCTGATGGGAGAATAAGATGGATTTAAGGACTTTTGAAGTCTGATACATTGAGTTTTGGCAGACTTTCTCTATTAAAATACATTTTCACTGTGAAAATAGAGCGCAACCATTTCAAGAGTTGTAGAGACCTAAGGCACTCTAACGTTTCAGAGTGGGTGGCCACCTCCTCTCTATTCGTTAAGAAATGATTGTAAAACACTGGCAGAGGGATTCAAAGTGGACAGAGGCTGGGGAGCCCAAGAGATGGGAACCTGAAATGAACAGGCAGCATTGGCTTTTAAGCCACAGACAGAGAGCACAATAGAGGAGGCAGTATTGCAAGCAAATGCTGAGATAGAGTTGGGACAAAGGCATGGATCATTGAGGGAGTCTGCGTACTCATAGAGAACTTGAGAGGTTCAAGTAAATATCTTGTTATTGTATTCTTTTATGAGTGAGGCTCAAATAGAGCTCACTGTTGTAAAAATAACTATGCTTGAAGACATAATAGAGAGGCCACCACTGAAGGCTGGACCAAGAGATGTATCCAAAGAGTATTAGGTGAACTCCTCATTAAATGCATTGTGACATGTGTTGCCTATTATGTTTTTTTTGTTTACTGCTTCATTGTCTGTGCATTTCACAATATTATCGATCCATTTCTTAAAATTACCTAGACAAATCCATGCACATAAGTTTGTAATACCTTATTATTGTCTTAGATCTCGTTATCAGATCAAGTGGTATCAAAGCTTTAGGTTGCTGAGGTTAGAAAAGCTTGTGATGGACTATTTGTGAATGATAACTAGGTCAAAGCTTAAATTAGGAGAAGGAGAACTGGTTGGAACTAACCTAGAAATTGGTAGAGTCTATCCTAGGAGGAAAATGGCAGAAGAAACTCCCTTGGAATCAGACTCTTAGTTGATGGACAGTTTCATGACCATGAGAGCCATGGTAGAAGAAATGTATAGAGAATTTAAGGGCGAAGTGAAGATTCTTCAACTTCCAAACAAGACAAAGGAATAGAAGAATCTCTTCTAAATGGCCATTCTGAAGGCAAAGGAAAAGGAAAAGAGGCTGCTCTATCCACACCTCCTGATAGCCCTGAAAATACAAAGAAGAAAACATCTTTGATTAAATTAGATGTTAAATTTGATTTGCCAATATATGATGGAGAGTTAAATGCAAGGAAGCTAGATAACTAGATTAGACAGATTGATGTGTATTGTAGGGTGTAGAGCATTGATTCAGATAGGAGTAAAATTCAGTTGGCCAACCTACGCCTTGGAGGAACTGCCTTGGTATGGTGGGAAGGCAGGACACAAGCTGACTTGAAGAAGCATGGTAAAATTCTTTCTGTCTAGAGTGAATTTGTTTCTGCAATTAAAAAAAAATTCTATCCACTAGCTTATATGTAGCAAGCTATGATGAGTTGGCAAACTCTTCGCCAATTAAAAGGGCTTTTGTGTACAAAGCTACAGCCAAGAATTTAGAAAAATAGCTTTGATTATAGACATTTCTTTAGACTCACCTGAAACTTTTTTGAAGTATATAGGTGGTCTACATAGTTATTTGAGGCACACCATTCTCATGTTTAACCCTACTAGCATAGATGAGGTGTCTGTTCAGGCTACCCATCTAGAGGCTAGAGGAAAGAATGTGAACCCAAAGATTCGGGGATCATCAAAATCCACTGCAAGCAAGAAAAAGGAAAAGAGGAAGCAGAAATGGAAAGAGAGGAAGGCAAATGCTGTACAAAAGGCCAAACCTTCATGCACTCACTGCAAGAAGGATGGACATGATGATGAACATTGTTGTCATTTTCATCCGGAGCTGAAACCAAAGAAGTTCGATGGCAAGAAGAAGAAGGCTACTGCTATTGTTCAGAAAGATTTGGGGTCAAACTCAGGTGAGGAAATAACCATCACAGTCACAGGTATACAAGGTAAAAATTATGAAACATCTACTAGTAATTCTGCCCAAACTATTGATAGTGAAGAAAATGAGAGAAGAAGCCATGAGCTTTTTCATATTAGAGTTATTTCCAAGAATCAAAATATTGATACTTTGTTTGATAGTGGCTCACAAGTAAACTTAATTTCTGAAGCAATCATAAAGAAGCTGGGATTACCAACCACACCTCACAAGAATCCATATCCATTGGGTTGGTTATGTGATAAAGCAAAGCTACAAGGGACTAGACAATGTAAACTTAGGTTTGCCATTGGTTCAGCATTTGTAGATGAGGTTGAGTTAGATGTAATTCCCCTAGATATATGTGGAATTGGTTTAGGAAGTCTCTACATGTATGATAGAAAAGGCATTTTCTATAGAGCTGAAAATAAGTATCAACTTGTTAAGGATGGAAGATAATATACTGTAAGAGCTCACAAACTCAAAAACAATTATACTCTCATAAACTTAGGGTAGATGAAAAGGATTGTAAATTCGTGCAAACAATTTTTACTGATGGTTGTAAAGGAAAAGAAACCTGAAAAAACCAATGTATTTGAGGGATGTGATACTAAACAAAAAGTTGATTTAGAAAAGGTTGTTTTAGAATATGATATCTTATTTCAAGAACCTAAAGCTCTGCCACCAAAAAGGGAAATTGTACATGATATTAATTTGTAGCAAGATGCTCCATTGCCTAACATAGGAATGTATAGGTTATCCAATTTAGAGAATGGAGAAATCAAGAGGTAGGTATAGGAGCTACTCGAGAAAGGGTTCATAAGACCAATCACATTGCCATGTGGATTGCCAATAGTGTTGGTGATAAAGAAGGATGGTTCGTAGAGGATGTGCATTGATTACCGAGCACTGAATAAAATAACGATCAAGAATCATTATCCCCTTCCTTGCATTGATGATCTACTGGATCATATGAAAGAGACTGTTTACTTTTCCAAGTTGGACCTACGTATTGGTTACCATCAGGTCAGAGTAGTAGAGCAAGATGCATGGAAGACTGCTTTCAAAACAAAGCAAGGGCTATATGAATGGCTAGTTATGCCTTTTGGCTTAACTAATGCTCCTGCCACTTTCATGAGGGTTATGAATGATGTACTCAGGCCTTTTATTGATGATTTTGTAATTGTATATCTAGATGACATTCTTGTATTCAGTAAAACATGGGAAGAAGATTTGAAGCATGTAAACCAGACTCTAGATGTTTTGAAAAAAGAAAATCTCTATGTTAAATTATCCAAATGTGAGTTTGGTAAAACATCTTTGAATTATTTGGGTCATATTGTAAGGGGTGGTGAAATGAAGATAGATCCCTCTAAGGTTGTAGTCATTGTAAATTGGCCTAAACCCAAGTCTGCTACAGAATTTAGAAGCTTCCTAGGGGCAGCATAATATTTGAGAAAGTTTATTGCTAACTTTTCCTTAATTGTAGCTCCCTTACATGCCTTGACAAGATTGAACAAGGTGTTTCAGTGCGGAGGCAAACAGCAGAAAGCCTTCGACACCTTGAAAGAAAAAAATAGTACAACACTAGTACTAGCATTTCCAAATCTTCAACAACCCTTTGAGATCGAAACAGATGCCAGTGATTATGCCGTGGGAGCAGTTTTGATGCAACATGGTAAACCCATATGCTACCATTCTGAGACTTTTAATTCTGCAGTAGTTAATTATCCTACATATGATAAAGAATTGTATGCATTAGTTCAGAGTGTGAAGAAGTGGAAACATTACTTAATGGGCAAAGAAACAATAATACATACTGATCATCAGCCACTTCAGTACTTGCACTCACAAAATAAATTGCAACAATCATGACACTATAGGTGGATGGGTTTCCTACAACAATTTCATTTAGTCATCAGATATAAAAAGGGCATACACAATAAAGTTGTAGATATGTTGTCCAGACCAATCATAAATGCATCTACTATACTTAAGCATAACTCAGTAATGCATGAAAGCTACATTGAACAATATTCTCAAGATATAGACTTTAAAGATGTATATGCAACTTTAAGTAATGGCAAAAAGGTAGAAGAATTGGATTACTATGTTAAGGACCAATTCTTGTATCATTTGGGAAAGTTATGCATTCCACAAACAGAGAGAATTAACATAATTAGGGAGGCACATACTTCCCTGATATCAGGTCATTTTGGTGTAAGTAAAATAGTTGCACGGCTGCAAAGATACTGCTATTCACCAAAAATGCATGAAATAATTTCTAGATATGTAAGAGGGTGTACCATGTGTGCTAAAAGAAAGCCCAACAATAGAAAACTAGGCTAGTACACCCCACTACCAGTTCATTCCCATCCTTGGGAAAGTGTTTCAATGGACTTTGTTGGGGGATTTCCAAAATCTAGAAAGGGACATGACTATTTATATGTTATTGTGGACAGGTTCAACAAAATGTGTTTTGTAATACCTTGTAATAAATAGATTACAACTGAACAAACAACGAAATTGTTCTTTCAGCATGTCTGGGTGCATTTTGGGTTACCCACTTCCATAGTATCTGATCGAGACTCCCAATTTGTTGGGAAGTTTTTGTCAAGTTTGTGGGAATTAATGGACACCAGACTGAAGAAAAGCACAACCTTTCATCCACAGACAGATGGCCAAACTGAGGTAGTCAAAATGAAAGTAATCCAGTTGCACAAGGGTTATTATAGCAAGCATCTCAAGCTTTGGGATGAACACTTATGTTATGTGCAACATGCTTACAACCGTGCTAAACATTCTTCTACACAGAGATCTCCTTTTGAGACCTGTTTTTGTTTCATACCAAGGTTTCCCTTGGATTTTGTCTTTGAAAAAGACATAGAAGTTGTTGGACACAGTGATGTGGACATAGCAACCAGATTCATTGAACAGATCCAAGAAATTCACCAGGAAATGTAGGAACAGTTAGAAAAGATCCAAACCAAATACAAGGCAAGGCATGATAAACACCGGGTGGAGCACAGCTTCGAAGTTGGCGATGAAGTCTGGCTGTACATCAAGAAGGACAGAATGCAAGGTGAAGGAAAGAAGCTGAAGCTAATAAGGTATGGGCCTTTTAAGGTACTTGAGAAAATTGGTCAGAATGCTTTCTACCTTGATCTGCCAGCATACATGCACATCTATTCAGTAGTAAATACAAAAAATTTAAGACTGTTTGAACCTTTATTAATTGAAGATCCTGAAGAGCAAAGTCAATTTCCTTCCATTGATGATCTATTGCCTAAATACCTCAATGAGCTGCAAGAAGATACAGTTCTGGAAAGGAAGGTGAGGAAAACGCATAGAGGGTATGTGGAGTACCTTAGAATTGGACTCAAAGGTTCAAAATCCAGCAGTGCAAATTGGATAGAGATTGGGAAAGTGAGGCAGTTGCATCATCACTTAAACAATGCTTGAAAACCAACTTTTGGTGGTCGAAAAGCCTTTTCAGTGGGAAGGCATGATCCAAATGGATCTAAGAATCACTCTCTTTGTCTTCAAAAACTCAAAAATCATGCCAAAAAACCAAAGAAAATCACATAAGGAAGCCTTTCAAAACACTATCGGGAGGTAAGTACCCATGAAATCAGTGGAAAAAATAGAGTATTAAGGGCGGAACAAGTGATGCACAGTAGCCGTTAGATCTGGCCGATCAACGGTCCAAATCTGAGTGGCAAATTGCAATTGGCGGTAACCTTTGGCAGGGATCAGCGGGATCCACATAGGAGTTACGACGCAATCAATGGATATCGGTGGGATCCACATAAGGCTCGCGACAGCGATCGGCAGAGACCTCATAGGAGATGCGATGGTGACTAGCGGGGTTAATGAGGACTGTCAATCAAGCGCACAAATCAACGGCCCACGTTGCAGCACCAAATCGTAATCAGCAAAGGCAAAGGAGCGAGGTTTATGTGTATATGCATATATGCAACCCAATGGACGGGACCCGATAATATTGTAAGCCATATTGCATGGATCTTGAGATCCATAAAACACCACTTTTAATGTATTTTCGCAGTTTTGTTTGTTAAACGAAATGTGAACGGGGAAGCACCGATGTGATATGCCAGACCCAAAAGGGTACCTTAAGGCTATTAGATATAGTTTCAAGTCCATAGAAAAGCCATTTATAATGAATTTTCGTAGTTTTGAAATATTTACGAAACACAAAGGGACAGAGCCATTGCGATAAGCGATAACGACCAATAGGCAAACCCAATGGAAGAATAGGATGGATTTAAGGACTTTTGAAGTCTGATACATTGAGTTTTGGTAGACTTTCTCTGTTAAAATACATTGTCATTATGAAAACAAAGCGCGGCCATTTCAGGAGTTGCAGAGGCCCGAGGCAGTCTTACATTTCAGAATGGGTGGCCACCTCCTCTTTATGTGTTAAGAAATGATTGTATAATGCTGGCAAAGGGATTCAAAGCGGATAGAGGCCGGGAGACCAAGAGACAAGAACCTGAAACGAATAGGCAGCGTTGGCTTTAAAGCCACAGATAGAGAGCACAGCAGAGGACGCAGTATTGCAGGAAAATTCCGAGATAGAGTTAGGATAGAGATAGAGAGCATTGAGGGAGTCTGTGTACTCATAGAGAACTTGAGAGGTTCAAGTAAAGCTCTTGTTATTGTATTCTATTGTGTGTGAGGCTCAAATAGAGCTCACTGTTGTAAAAAGAACTCTTCTTGAAGACATAATAGAGAGGACACCACTAAAGGCTAGACTAGGAGATGTAGCCCGGGAGTATTGGGTGAACTCCTCATTAAATTTGTTGTGTCATGTGTTGCCTATTATGTATTTTTTTTTTACTGCTTCATTGTCTATGAATTTCGCAATCTTATCGATCCATTGCTTAAAATGACATAGACAAATCCATGGACATAAGTCTGTAATACCTTATTATTGTCTTAGATATTGTTATCAGATCATTCCCAAAGGCGGATTTGATAGGCATAGGTGGTTTTGACAGCACAGAAGTGGTTTTGCACCGCTGATAAGTGGTTTTTACTCAGGGAAAGGTGGTTTTTGACTTTCCAGGGGGTGTGGAGGTCATAGTGGCAAAATATGGTCAAGTTTATACTCGTTTGACTCGAAATTTTGAGTTGAACACAGTGGTGAGGTTCATTTTCTCATCTAAGACTATGTTTTTGAGCTCATTCTTGTAACATCATTTTTGAAAACAAAATAAAGAGGTCAAAACTGGAAGTGAAAGGACCAACAGACGTAGCCAGAAAGTCTGGTGACCTCCTTTATTAAATTCTATTGTGTTGATGTGTTTGACTGTGTCTTTAAATGGTTTAATTGTTTATGTTATTTGCAATCTTTTTGATCCATTGCATTAAGTAACATAAGTGAATTCACACATAGTATATAATACCTTTTTCCTTAATGGATCAAGTGGTATCAGAGAAGCAAGGATTCTAAGGTTTGACAAGTTTATGTGAAGATTTGGATGCTTAGTAGTTTTAGGCTCAAACGAGGCGAAGGAGAGCTTGTTGAGGCGAATCCAGAAATTGGAATGGCCTTTTCACGAAGAAGGATGGCAGATGAAACTCCACATCGGTGAGAATACCAATTCTCGAATAGTTTCACAATGATACGTGCCATGGTGGAAGAGATTTATAATGAGTTTAAAAAGGGTAAAGGTGAAGGCACTTCATCACCTAAACCAGACAAAGGAGCAGAGGAACCTTTTCTTTTCACAACTCTAGATAAAGAAGATAAATGAAAGGGAGAAAAGCCTCCTCCATCTCCTCCATCATCACCATCATCGTCATCATGATCGTCTTCTTCTCATAAAACTAGTTCTTCTAAGAAGAAGAAAAAGAAAGCCTTTTTGATCAAATTAGATGTAAAATTTGATTTTCCAATTTATGATGGAGAAATTAATGCTGAAAAGCTTGATAATTGGATAAGACAAAATGATGTATATTGTAGGGTGTAGAAAGTTGAATCAAAAAGGAAGAAGATCCAGCTTGCTAGCCTTCGACTTGGAGGAACCACACTTGTATGGTGGGAAAGCAAGACACAAGCAGATCTCCAAAAGCATGGTAAAATAATTTCAACCTGGAATGAATTTGTTTTTGCTATTAAAAATCAACTGTATCCATTGGCTTATATGCAACAAGAAATGATGAGTTGGCAAACACTACATCTATTAAAAGGTCAAAGTGTTCAAAGTTATACTTAGGAATTCTATAAGAGAGTTTTAACATTAGGAATTTCATTGGACTCACCAAAAACATCGTTGAAATACATAGGTGGTCTTCGTAGTTATTTGAGGCAAACAATACTTATGTTTAATCCAACTATCTTAGATGATGTATCTATTCAAGCAACTCATCTAGAAGCTAGAGGCAAAAATGTAACCCCAGATGTTGGGAAATCATCCAAACCTATTGAAGGCAAGAATAAAAGAAAGAAGAAACTCAAGTGGAAAGAGAAGAAAACAAACACTGTAAAGAAGGATAAACCTTCATGCACTCATTGTAAGAAGGAAGGACACAATGAGGCACATTGTTGGTCACTGCATCCAAAATTGAAGCCTAAGAAGTTCAAGAGTAAAGACCGAAAGAATGTTGCTGCTATTCAAAAGGACTTGGGATCAGATTCAGGTGACAAAACAACAGTTATAGCTACAGGTATAAAAGGTAAAGATTCTAAAGCATCTACAAGTACTTCTTCAAATTCGGTTGATAATGATAATGATGAGAAGAAAATAAATGAGCTATTTCACATAAGAGTCATTTCCAAGAATAGTAAAATTGATACTTTATTCGATAGTGGGTCACAAGTTAATTTGATTTCCAAAGCAATTGTAAAGAAGTTGCGTCTAGAAACAAAACCTCATGAAAAGCCATATCCATTAGGTTGGGTGTGTGATAAAACTAAACTGCAAGTTACGAAACAATGTAAACCTCATTTTGCTATTGGGTCAAAGTTTGAAGATGAGGTTGAGTTAGACATAGTCCCATTAGACATATGTAGAATTATGAAGTCCATACTTGTACGATAGAAATGCTATCTTCTATCAAACTAAAAATAAGTATCAACTCACTAAGGATGGAAATGAATATATTGTAAGAGCTCATAAACTCAAAGATAACTTCTCTCTCATAACTTCTGGACATATGAAAAGAATTTTAAATGCAAGTAAACAATTTTTACTCATGATTGTGAAAGCGAAGGATATTGATAAATCTGATGCATTCAAAGGTTGTAATCCTAAACAAAAAACAGACCTAATTAAAGTTGTTTCTGATTATGATATTTTGTTTCAAGAGCCTAAAGGGTTTCCACCCAAGCGAGAGATAGAACATGAGATTTATTTGCAGCAAGATGCTCCACTACCTAACATTGGAATATATAGGTTATGAGCTCTAGAGAATGCAGAAATAAGGAAGACGATACAGGAGTTGCTCGATCAAGGGTTTATTCGACCAAGCACATCATTGTGCAGATCACCTATTGTGTTAGTACGAAACAAAGACTGTTCGTGGTGAAGGTGCATTGATTTTAGAGCATTGAATAAAATCACAATAAAGAATCGTTATCGTCTTCCTCATATTGATGATTTGTTAGATCAATTAAAAGATTCAGTTTACTTCTCTAAATTGGACTTGTGAAGCGGCTACCATCAGATCAGAGTTGCAGAATAGGATGTATGGAAGATTGCTTTCAAAACAAAGCAAGGAATCTATGAATGGATGGTTATGCCTTTTGGCTTAACTAACGCTCCAGCCACATTCATGCGAGTCATGAATGATGTATTTAGACCATTCATTGATGATTTTGTAATAGTCTATTTAGATGATATTCTTGTTTTCAATAGAACATGGGATTAACATGTTAAGCATGTAAAGCAAATTTTACATGTTTTGAAAAGAGAAAATCTCTATGTAAAATTGTCAAAATGTGAATTTGGTAGAACATCTTTAAATTATTTGGGTTATATTGTAGGGGGTGGTGAATTGAAAAAAGATCCCTCTAAGGTCGAAGTCATTATAAATTGGCCTAAGCCCAATACTGCTACAAAAGTTAGAAGTTTCTTAGGGACAACATAATATTGGAGAAAGTTTATTGCCAACTTTTCATTGATTCCAGCTCCTTTACATGCTTTGACAAGTGTGAAACAAGTGTTTCAGTGGGGAGGAAAAAAATAGAAATCCTTCGACACATTGAAAGAAAGGATCAATATAGCGCCGATATTAGCACTGCCAGATCTTCAACATCCATTAGAGATCAAGATATATGAAAGTGAATATGCCTTGGGGGCAGTGTTGGTGCAACACGGAAAGCCTATATGCTTTCATTCTGAAACATTTAAATTAGCAGTAGTTAACTATCCCACATATGATAAGGAATTATATGCATTACTTTAGAGTGTTAAAAAGTGGAAACATTACATAATGGGTAAAGAAACAATCATACACACAGATCATCGACCACTACAATACTTACACTTACAAACTAAATTGCAACAATCAAGACATTACAAGTGGATGGGTTTCCTACAGGAACTTCATCTTGTTATCAGATATAAGAAGGGCATACATAATAAGGTTGCAGATATGTTATCAAGACCAATTATAAATGCATCCACAATACATAAGCATAATTTAGTAATTCATGAAAGTTACATAGAACAATATGCTCAAGACATAGATTTTAAGGATGTATATGCAACTTTACGTCATGGAGAGCAGGTAAAAGAATTGGATTATTACATTAAGGACAAACTCTTATATGATTTGGGAAATTTATGCATTCCACAAACTAAAAGAGTTAATATAATTCGAGAAGCACATACTTCTCTCATATCAAGTCATTTTGGTGTAAGTAAAATAGTTTCACAATTACAAAGATTCTACTATTGGCCACAGATGAGTGAGACAATTTCTAGATATATTAAAGGATGTACTATGTGTGCTACAAGCAAGCCAAGTAATAGAAAATTAGGCTTGTATACTCCATTGGCAATTCCTTCTCGTCCTTGGGAAAGTGTTTCTATGGCTTTTGTTGGGGGATTGCCAAAGTCTAGAAAGGGTCATGATTATTTGTATGTAGTTGTGGATAGGTTAAGTAAAATGTGTATTTTGACACCATGTAATAAACATGTCACAACTGAACAAACTACAAAGTTGTTCTTTCAAAATGTATGGGTTCATTTTGGGTTACCCACTTTGTGTCCGATCGAGATTCTCGATTTGTCAGGAAATTTTGCTCAAGTCTATGGGAGTTAATGGACACAAGGTAAAAGAAGAGCATGAAATTTCATTCACAAACAGATGGTCAGACAACAGTGATCAACAGGACAATGATACAGTTCCTTCGAGGATATTGCAACAAGCATCCCAAACTTTGGGATGAGAATTTGTGTTATGTGCAGCATGCTTACAACCATGCAAAACATTCTTCTATTCAGAGATCTCATTTTGAGACTTGTTTTGGTTTTACACCAAATTCTCCCTTGGATTTTGTCTTTGGTAAAGACATAGTAGTTGATGGAAACAATGATGCGGAAAAAGTGACCAAGTTCATTGAACAAATCCAGGAAATTCACAAGGCAGTACAGGAACAGCTAGAAAGAAGCCAAGCAAAGTATAACGCACGGCATGAAAAGCATCAAGTTGAGCATCATTTTCAAGTTGGTGATCAAGTCTGGTTGTACATCAGCAAAGAAAGGCTGCAAGGGGAAGGCAAAAAGTTGAAACTAATTAGATATGGTCCTTTCAAAATACTTGATAAAATTGGTGAAAATGCTTTCCGCCTAGATCTACGAGCCTATATGCAGATTTATTCTGTTGTAAATGTTTAAAACCTGAGATTGTATGAACCTTCATTGATTGAAGATCCTGAAGATCAAGGCCAGATACCTTCCATCGAAGAGCTTTTGCCCGAGCATCTCACTGAGCTACAAGAGGACACAGTTCTTGAGAGGAGGATAAGGACATCGCAACGAGGAAATGTTGAGTATCTTCGAGTTGGACTCAATGGTACAAATCTAAGGCATGATGGATAGATATTGGAAAAGTGACGGAACTTTATCCTCACTTACTCGATAACTAAAACTAACTTTTGGTGGTCCAAAAGCTTCTAGTGGGGAGGAGTGATCCAAAATGGATCCAGTTTTTCCACCAAATCAAAGTCTTCAAAATCACTTGCAAGTGGGATCCAGTCGAAGTGCTCGATAAGATGATTCCAACGGTGTGAACGGTGAAAAAATCTGAGTTCAGATGAAGACGTTAAGGCTAGTCAAAGTTTCAGGCAAACTAGGGCAAAAATAAGGTCAAAAGTCAAAGTCAAAGTCAAATTGGTCAACGGTCAATAGTCAATGCTTACGTCAGCAAGACACATATCATTCTGGGAATGCACCAAATGTTTTTGATAATGTAAACAAGGAGGGTGACATGGTAGTTTAAGATTGGTGCATATGGACCAATCCGGCGCTGACACGTGGCAGCCCAGATTTGTCCAATATTGTTATGCAAATCCCAAAATTTGGGGGTCAGGGAGGATCAAACCCTTGACCTCCCAGAACAGCAATGAATTCGCAGGATTGCACGCATCGATTGGGCTACAGATGGATCTTGTTAACCATAGAGGTGATATTGTATTTAAATGTTGTTGTTGTTAACCAAATCGTTGGTCCCTTAGCATTAAATGTTGTATTGTAAACTGTCGGAGTTGAAACAAATGTCATGTGGTAAACCATACATGATATTTATTATATCGTAAACCATATCAAAACTTTAATGCTATATCCATATCATATACATGATATATATTATATGCAATGTAAAATGCAGAAGTGTTGGGCGAGGGTTTCGACCCGCCGACCTTCCCATTACAAATACCAATGTCTTCACACTATTCTGCTAACCAACATATCAAGTGATCGGACTTGAAAATAGAGCTGAACCACTTTTTAATTAAACCAAATTCAGGTTTAATCCCTGAGGAGCGCGCGGATTCCCAAAGGCATATTTGACAGGCAAAGGTGGTCTTGACAACACATAGGTGGTTTTGCGCCACTGATATGTGGTTTTTCCTCAGGAAAAGGTGGTTTTTGACTTTCCATGGCGTCTGGAGGTCACAATGGCCAAATATGGTCAAGTTTATACTCGTTTGACTCGAAATTTTGAGCTAAACGCAGTGGTGAGGTTCATTTTCTCATCTGAGACTCTGTTTTTGAGCTCATGCCTATAACATCATTTTTGAAGACAAAATAAAGAGGTCAACACTGGAAGTGAAAGGACCAGGAGACATATCCCGGAAGTCTAGTGAACTCCTTTATTAAATTTTGTTGTGTTAATGTGTTTGAATGTGTCTTTAAGTGGTTTAATTGTTTATGTTATTCACAATCTTCTCAATCCATTGCATTAAGTAACATAAGAAAATTCACACATAGTCTATAATACCTTTTTCATTAATGTATCAGTAAGAGAAACCCCATCACCCCATGGCTATCCAGAAATGGTAAGGCAAGGATGCAAACCACTGTAACAAATAGAAAACCCTAAGCTAATGATAGAAAAAGAAGAAAATACACACATTCATGTACCATGCATGCCAAAAATAGCAAGGAAATCATACATGCAACTCGATACATATAATTAATCATGTTTAATTAATCACATTGTGGCCACTAGATCCATCCCTTCCTTGCTTGATATTTTCTTCCTTTTGATTTCTTGTGCTTCTTTTGCCTTCCTTCATCCAATGCTAGAGTTCTCCAAGAATTCTCTAAGTGTGAAAGAGTATGAGAGACAGAGAATAGAGAGAGAGCTCCAAAACATGACTGTAAAAGGTCCATGAACTGATCTTCATAAGCCTTTTTATTCATGAGGCCTCTATTTTCTTCATTTTCCTCCTCACATGCAAGTTATAACCTTTCACCTCCCTTTTCTCCTATTTTCCATTACTTTCATAAATAAATGCCAATTATTTCCTCTTTCCTCTTTAAAGCCTTTATTGTTTGCTTTTCCAATTTCCTTATCCATAATAAACCAAATGAACACCCACTAGGATGTTTTGCGCAACATTCATCTTGGAATACATGTTCCATGACCTTGGTCTTATTTTTCCTTTATTTACTTTATTGCATGGATTTTCAACTCGAGGTTGTTACAACCCCCCCCCCCTTAGGGGAACACCATCCTTAGTGTTCAATAACACCTGAAACTAGAAAGACCGCTAAAAAGAAAAACATATTTTCCATGGAGCTTTATAACACAAATCATTAGGGTATTTATAATAACACCCACATATACTCATACAAATTTTCTTAAACCAACAAATAACCATACTGTCTATGGAGCTTTATAAATCTATCCCAATACAATATTTACAATAATATACACATATATACATATGCACATTTTCTCAACAAGAAAATTAAAGGATATGATTCCATTACCAATCAACAAGGGAATCGAAAGGCTCACACCCACACCCTTAAAAGTAGTACCAGGATTCACCTCCTTCTTCGGATGTCTAGAATCCACTGTCTAAGTCAAACTTGCATCCAATGTGTAGTGCTATAATCCTTTGCCATTTATCCTATTAGTGAACAGTTACCGACTCATTTTTTGAGGTCACACTCCCAATGTTCATCTGATTCCATCTGGAAATGCTAATGACCAAAACAAATCCATCCTTGACCTTCCCTTCTCTACTACATAGTTCCTCTGGTAATCTAGTCACCCCTTTTTGTGTAGCCACTCACCTTCCAAGTTCCTTAACATCACCTTTCCTGGGCGATCCTTCCCTTGGTAAGGCTTCCTCGCATCAGAAGATAAAAAACCAAGGAATATCCCTGCCTCAAAACCATCATATTGTTCATAGAATTCTCATGGAAATCAACGGACACTATTGGGTACCAGTGTCCCACAATGGACCTACTCCTGAAGTGCTTTACCAACATACTACTGCATGTTCCAATTCCTTTCACTAATGTCGCTAATTCTTGCAGTCGGTTTTGACCACCCAGACTGGGCATTTCCATGCTTTCCTGTACCATGCACAAACTCCCATTAGATTCAAAATGAATTCAAATAAATCCAAATCATACCTAATTATTGGCTTTTCAATAAGGTGCACTTACACTTATGTTAAGTTATTGTCACAACAAGCCAAACCATCTCTTGACCAAATCATCATGTATAAACATACCACATTAGGTTAGCTCAAAACACAACCATCATAGATCAACATCATGAATCACATGTAATCGTCATAAACCAAAATCATAGATCACATGTAACCATCATAAATCCACATCATAGATCACATGCATAATAAAACTGAAACAAAATATTGATACTTATCCTTTAATCAATCCTTAGCTTCTACCTTTATCCTTTGTCCTTTCCGTATGCACACTAGATCCGTTTCCACACCCGAAAAACCCCCATTTTGTTCTCTTCAACCATGTACCAATACACATAGTGTGCATCACACACATACAACCACACATGACATAAAACACCATACAATACATCCACCTACACCTAACATACAATGCATACAACTACGCCTAGTGTTCAACATAACACATACACCTACATCTCATGTACGACACAACACATAAACGTACACCAGATGTACAACACAACACAATACATACACCTACATTCGGTGTAGAACACAACACAATACATACACCTACATCCAGTGTACAACGCAACACAATACATACACCTACATCCGGTGTACAACACAATACAATACATACACAGAGTACAACACAACAAATACACATGTCACGATACCATGACTACACAATGCACATACATAGTACCACATGTACATAAAAAACATGTACAACATGCATACAACACAACATATATGACATGCACACAATACCACATGTACAATAGTACCACATGTAAAACAAGTACACTATACCACCTAGAGAACATGTACACGAAAACACATGTACATAGCACCACCTATACAACATCTATACAACACCACATGTACACAACACCACCTACACAACTTGTACACAACACCACATGCATGACATGTACACAACATCACATGTACCAAACATGACATGCACAACATGTACATGACACCATATGCATGCAACAACACATGTACAATCATACACACAACACCACATGTACATAGCACACTATGTACAACATGCACGCCACTCCATATGTACATAGCATCGCATATGCAACATCCACAAATCACCTTATGTACACAACACCGAACATCCAACATGCACACAATACCATTTGTACACAACACTACATAAACAACATATGCACAAAACCATCTATACACATCACTGCATAAACAACATGTACACAACACCTTATAACACCACATGCACACAACGTCAAAGGAACAACAAGTTGGTGCACTAAGATGTCTTATTACAAGAATTCTTAATACCTACATTAATTATCAACCCAGGGAAAGTATTTTTATTTCAAGAGTGTCAGCACTATATATGTAGTGAATTCAGAGGTCAATTTATGTTGGAATCATTCCAATTGCTAATGTCTTTCTTTCTAAATTCAATCCAAACACTTCTGAAAGGAATTCATAACACACTTTGAAAGCTACTTAATCTATTCTGCAAGCAACTGAATCAGAATTAAGATCGAAAGAATCACGCTTGACAATGTAACTGGTATTGAAACTAACTCATTTAACATGAAGAAAAGTTATGACAATTGAACAACAAATAACCATATAACCATCTCATGGAAAGAAACCACTCTAGCTTTGAAATCTATGATAGTGTTACCTTAGAATGAACAAAAATCTGGAATTAACATAACCAATTCAATAAAGAGCACCACGCATATATAATCAAACAACTAAATCTAGAATCTTGACTAAGCAGCAAATGAAAATCGGAATCATCAATCTTCAGAGTAATCAGAATGATACAAACTTTTCAAACTAACAATAATAAACAATGAAGAATAAATAGAAATGATTACAACACAATTCAAGTAGTAGATCTTCTATTGACTGGGCCCAAAGTCTCTAGAAGTCCTAGTTGTTATATACTCAGAATACGATTATGAATTAAATGCAATCTTCTTCATTAAAGTCAATAACAGAGTTACAACATCACCGAGAAGAAAGTATTATATGCCCAAAAAGAATAGTTACATTAATAGAGTTTAGGCTTCTGTGATCCATATCAAGTTTACGAAGGATTTTTCGGCAAAGATCACATGAGACATCATTTGTCGACACGTTTCAAACCAACCAGTGTGGTTCATCGTCAGGACAAGTTGAAGAAACAGATCCAGCTTAGCAGGTTAAATAGACAGAGAAAAGCCTCCAACGGCTTAAGAAAAGCTAGATCCGTCTTCAACCTTGAAACTTGCAAGCGCGCCCGTTCAAAATGATGGACCTTGTTTACGATTCTGTGATCCATATCAAGTTTACAAAGGATTTTTTGGCGAAGATCACATGAGACATCATTTGTCGATGCATTTCGAACCAACCAGTGTGGTTCATCGTCAGGACAAGTTGAAGAAACAGATCCAGCTTAGCAGGTTAAATAGACAGAGCAAAGCCTCCAACGACAAAGAAAAGCTAGATCCGTCTTCAACCTTGAAACCTGCAAGCGCGCCCATTCAAAATGATGGACCTTGTCTTGCCGTTGGAGGCTTTGCTCTGTCTATTTAACCTGCTAAGTTGGATCTATTTCTTCAACTTGTCCTGACGATGAACCACACTGGTTGGTTCGAAACGCGTCGACAAATGATGTCTCATGTGATCTTCACTGAAAAATCCTTTGTAGAATAGTTACAATCTGGAAATTCCTAAACTAGCTGTTCAGTTTGCCTTATGGCTTTATATAACATTTGGAAAAGTAAATAGATAGAAGTGAATCCTCAAGATGAGGGGCAACTGAGGATTTCACAACACTAGATCTGATTTCATCATAAAATAGCATTTGTCCTCCTGGTCTTCTGTTGTCTTCCATGCTCAGGATGTTGTCTTCTTTCCTTTACTGGCTGTTGTTTTTTTGTCGATTGAACAACAATTGTCCAATCCGTGTCCCTGCATATAAAGATAGTGAAAGTCAATTTTCTGAGCCTAGATTTATCTAATTTGTTACTAATCAATTTTACCCAAGTTTTTTTTTGTTTCCTCTATTTTTATCAGTAAAACGAAGATAAACATGTGAAGACAAATGCTTAATTAGGCTAGTTATGAGAGGAAAACATACCTTTTCCTCAGCCCAACACAACATATACAACATGTACAACATATACACAACAATAGTACCAAACATCCTGACACCACAATATCTGTACCAAGAAACCTTTCTTCCAATATCTTTTCACCAATGATGTTATCCCAACATGTCACATATCATACTACTTTCATTCTACTAATGTATCCCTCAACATAGCTTTCCCATAACATAAACATTAACATAGTACAAGCATATAATATCAAGTCATATCCACACGATAAACCTTCTACATATGTCAGGGTTAGTCTTCCCACTTTATTTCTCATAAACCATGACCCTCTTCATGCCATTCACCTGCATAAGAAATCATTCCTCCACAAGAATGATTCCTGATGACCCTGTCAGACAACAACATACATACATGTATACATATAAACATCAACATAAAAAAATCATGATCCATGACGACCCTATCAAACAACAACATACATACATACATATATACATATACAGACATCATCATAATAGACCAAACTAGCAACAAACACCTGAGCCTTCTTCAAGATTTCATGGTAGTGTCTTTTTCCATGCAATCCCATGCATCATACTGTGATAAGAACATAACTATTAGTGCATAAATAAACATAAAAATGTGTCGATTAACTTACCTTAATGTTCCAAGCACGCTACCCTATAACTAAATGCATGCATATATCATCTCTTAAGGAATTCCAATTCCTTGACAAATCCAACCAAAATTGAGAACCAATTGTTATACCTATAAAATAGATGTTCATGAATATAGAATATATCCACATAATGTCAGATGAAATCAAGGTTAATAAGACTTCCTATATTCATGCAAAGCACTGATTTGTTCGAAATTGTGGTTTCCAAACATAGTCAAAGGAATTCTCACTTAATTCCTTTCTTTTACCTTTTACCTTGCTGCAGTTGAGTCTTATTATCTACTATCACCTCACCCATATATTAATTATATAAACAAATCAACTATTACCTTTTCATGCTAATACCATGCATGTTTCCATGTAATTGTTCACACATGTAAGTCACATGTTCCAAAGATCAAGACATTATGTCTATTAATTTGAAATCAACCTTTAACAAGACTAACAAAAATGTCATAATCAACTCATAGTTAACAGTCATAATACTACAACTAGCGCCTACTTACACTCAGATGCATATTAGTTGTCTATGCACATAATGTGTCAGTACATCCATCTTAAAACAAAATCATTCCTTCATGCAATTAATCAAACATTCGAAAAAATTGTAAATTTACAATGGTAGCTAAATCAACTAGATGACATAATCAAACACTCAAACACCAAATAGATGACATAATCAAACTCATACCTCAATGTATCTCAGGGGAGGCTATCACATCTGCACAAGTCAGCTCATATTAGTGTGACACAATATCACAATTATATCCACTCATACCTAAATGTAATAACCATAATCATTTGCACAAGCCAATCAATATTATCATGATACATATAACATCAATATATTAACTACAATGACCATAATCATCATGCATATGACCACAATGCCAATAAAAACAAGTTACTTCCATTCATGACTATATAACGCATGCGCATATTACCACATTGATTAACTAACATCTATAATGCATGTAAACACAACAATAATATAATGGAGCAGTATGATCCGGATTATCCATAGCACTATGTTCATTATGTCAATGTTTCAAACCCCAAAGGGGGTCCATCATCATACGCTCCTCCTTTTAATTCATGGTCATGGTTTTCAGTTGCTTCTGTGTTCTTTCCACTTATATTCTGCTCCTCCTATATGACAACTTATGGTTGTTCTCCATCTTTCTGACCTACACATAAAAATAAATGGGCAGTTTTAGAAGAGTGAGGCACTTGGGCCTCCATTGATGTTTGAAGCATCTATTTCAGATTTGGAATTATCATGTAGTCCATGAGACATTCATTTAACTCCATCTCCTCAACATCCATATCAAATCCACTCCATTTTATGAGATCCTTTATGGCATATTCTTCCACCTCAATATCATGGTTCCCATATACTACCAGGGTTATCACTAACAAATGCTTGCAACATTATTTCTCTACCTATCCTTGGATTTGAGAGGTATTCCTTGTTCCTTCTCTCTCTTTTGGGCATTTTTTCCATGCTTCTGGTTTGCATTTACATACATTTCACCCACTTTAAAGATGAAAGGCCGTCTATCCATCTTGAGCATTCCTTCTACCATCTCTTCTTGTTGTTTGTCCATGGGACCTTCTTTTCATTCCTATAGACATTAGATTAGTGTCTCATCAACATCCTTTATTGACAACTCCCTCTGATGCTTTAAAATGTTGACATAGTCGACAAGACTCTCATATGGTCTCTTATTACCCTCTTCTCTGAGGATGTCACCTTTCACTAGTTCACAAGGGTGAACTATTCTAGCCTTAACCTTAGTTTCTTTGGACTCTTCCTCTCTTTTTGAAGAATTCAACAAGTGCTTCAACTACTTCTTAGGCCTCTTAGAGATCTTCCTTTTGAAACCCTTCTATCTGAAAAGAAACATGAACTTCCTCCTTAAGCCCAATGTTTGTCTCTATTCTTCTTGTTCCAACATCATCTCCACAAATTTGAGCCTCTCTTTCAAGTCAAATATCTCCTTACCAATTTCCTCTTTGATTAATTTCTTTCGCATGCCATTCTTCTTGGCATTATTTTCTCCTTTGTTGTGGATTTTCTTTAAAAACTGATGATGACCATTGGTAGCCATATATTTTCCTTCCTTCCTATGAGATTTCAACTGCCCACTATGAGCTGCAAATAAGCCCTTGTAAAAAATATTCTCCATTGCTTGTTACTGAAACACCTAACATCCACTTGGAAATTGGTGTCCCTAATTAGATCCCTCCTATGGAACCTCTTGAGCACTCATTGCTCCTATTTGAATTTTGCTTCACCTTGCTGATGTTTGGAGAACCATTCTGGTTCTCTTCTCTTGAGGATCTCCTTTGTTCCCTTCAGTCTCTAACTGCAATTGGGCCTTTATCTTTACAAATCTCCCTTGTTCCAAGGCTTCTTTGCCACTTATCTGAGAATTTTAAAAATTATTTACAACTCTTTGCTGGTTGTGGTTATATCATCGACATATAGTGCTTCGTGGAATTATTAGCTTTCCAAAATTTAAATGAAATATCATACCAATTACCTTCCAAGGTTTCCCCTCAGTATCTCTTCCTTCTTTGGGTTCTCTTACACACCTAGCAACTCTACTCCTTGCTGGGAACTTTTCCTCTATTCCACTTGCTTTTCTGAGTAGCCATCTCAATGTTTGCTCCCAGACTCATTCCTTTTAGCATCTGGTACTATATCCCTCCTTTTCGACAACTTCCTTTTCTTGTCTCCTGTCTTCTATGTCCTATCCTTTCAGCATTAAAATTCTAGTCCCCATTAAAATAAACAAATAATTGAATACCTTCTAGTCCAACATATTCTCCTCCTCGCTGGATGCAACATCTATTGGATACAATCCTTCTATGATAATGCTTGGATAATGCTTGGATGCCTACTTATTAACCCAAGACTCTATCTCCTAGCTACACAATTTTTTCATATCACAATTTACCATGTGCACATTCATAAGCCTAGCCTTGGGCCTTTAATTCTCAAATCAATTACAAGGACTTTTGTCCCCTCCATTATCCTAGTATACTCTTCTTTTGGTCCAAATTTACTTTATTGTAGTGTCAAATCTCTTATGCAACCAAAAAAAAACCCTTTTTAGTATTTCCCCTTTCTTTTTAATTCCAATTCATGATACCACCCACACTATGGTGGTATTTCATTTGAACGCCTCTTGTAGTAACATGCGGTGGAGGTATCATGAAATACAGAGGACCCCTCTTATAAACCACACCTCGAATTTAATATATATATCAAATACCCCACAAAAGAGGTTTATATGATTTTCACAATATAAAATTATATTAAATGCACTCGAGGCCTCCTCAAAGCACATGTCTTTGCTAGTTTTTATTTTCTAGGTGGTGATTTCACTGCTTTTCAATGAAAAAAAAACCACTCCCCCTTTAAATATTTTTGCTGAGTGTAATTCGTAGATAAATATGTATAGACATGTATATCGAATGGTTGTAGGACCAGTCAGAGGGATGTCAAATCCACCTTAAAGGTCAGAGGTTGGGTTAAAACATGCCACCCAACAACTATATCATTGGCTTAGTTCATTTCAATCCAACATTATAGGTTTGAATTGAGGTTAGGATTGGAATTTTTTTTTATGATGCCGGGGTCAAAATTTGGCTTCCACCACGAATATTTTATGTTACCGTCCTGACTACCCTCACAAAAGGCATCCATTTGAAATTTGCAACATTATCAAAATTCTAGAATGACAATTTCATTTGGTCCTTCAATTCCAAATCAGTAACCTTCCTATGTAGGGACCTACCACACTCTGCAATTGGAATGAGAACTTGCAAAAAGCCAAAACATAGTAGGGAACAAGGAAAGTACTTAAGACATATGAAACTAAAGTAGAAATATCTTACAAAGCTTTGTCGACATAGACCTTTACAAAGACATACCTCGAGTCGTATCCTCCTCCAAATCTTAAAACAATGCACTCCTTGCCTATATACTAACTATGGCATCACACCTAGGATTCAGGCCTCTCATGCTCAGTGGAAATTCAAGAATCAATTTCTACCTTTCACTCAAAACTAGCCATCTCGTAGAGTATCTCCGAAAAATAATAGGAGGTCATCAAATTAATGAGTAGTTACTAAATTAATTGATCACCCAAACACTCTCAACGTGTAATACAAAACTATCAGTCTATTGAAGGTGCTACTCCCCACTAATACTGCTGATCATTCTCAATATTTTTCTCCTTGTTACAGGAATGCGCTTCCATCATGACAAGACTTGAGGACACATACAAACATAAAATTAAACATAGTGGTATATTAAAAATTTCATTAATTTCAGGAAGAATATTTACAGAGGAAGTGCCTCGGATCACTTCTTGGGTGATTCTTTTCTATTACAAAAAAAACTCTTATATTCTATGAAGACCCCTATGTTATCTAACTATACAAATATGATTCCCATTGATGGGGAAAATATATTTCCAAGACAAGAAACTAGACACCTATCTGGAAATACCCAACAACTAGGCTAAACATCTATCAATATTTATAAAGGTCCTCTTAGCCGAAATATCAACTACTTCAAAAAATTATAATAGTTCAAGTTGCTCTAGAATTAGGACAATTGGCCCTACATCTTCTAAATAAAGTGAGAAAAATAAGAATTCTAGAAATTACATGTCCCCTTTTGGGGCCTTGAAAAAAATGTTATGACTCATGTTTATGGTCCTACATCAAACACTTTGGATGAAAAAATTTTGACCTCTTGGTCTAAGGATTAAATCCCCTATTATCTCAAGAAAAATGTTGTTGTTTTTTATATGCACAATTGCCTTGTTATTCCAACTCTAGCTTCAATTTCTGAGGATGCCACACATAATTCTACTATATGCCACTTATATTTCTAGGGAAAGATTGCACAGTGAGCTGCTTATCCTCGTTGGTTTTTTTCCTCCTTTTCCTTTACACATCTATGGGCACATTTTCCATCAACATTTTCATGTTTTCTACTTCTTCTTCTTCTAGCTTTTTCTTGCTGCCATATTGTTCCAGTTGAATTTTTACGTGCTATATGTCAATCATTTGATTAATTAACTTGTCATCCAAATAATTTATCTCAACGAACAACTTTGAAGTATGCTCATCACCCTTCATGAGAAACTCATTCAAATGTTTCTCTTCATCTTCATCAACTTCCTCCTGAAGGTCTTTCTATGCCAATTCAGCTTGTTCAATTCAACTACAACATCTTCACCTATATACTCATCCTTATTTCCATCCATTGTGGTCTCTCCCTAC
Source organism: Pinus tabuliformis (assembly GCA_031772625.1). Lineage (NCBI taxonomy): Eukaryota > Viridiplantae > Streptophyta > Pinopsida > Pinales > Pinaceae > Pinus > Pinus tabuliformis. The sequence continues at coordinate 1,987,831,143 of CM062817.1, forward strand.
ATTACATGAGATAAATTTATCACTCCTGACCTCTGCATCTGAAAAATATTTTCAACTTGTATTGAGGAGTTCCCTTCATCCATCTACCCAACTTGGTTTTCCTTGGGCAACCCAATACCTACATTCACACACCAATTGTCAATTTAAAAACATAAGACTTCTTAGACTCTCCAATCAGTTTGATCAACACTTCTCCCTTGTGTGCTAAGGACTTGTTCTGGTGCTCCTTACGGGTCAATTTTTCACCCTCCTTCATTTAAATAGAATTTGAATTATGTCCCTCTTGAGTGATTTGAAAAACCAAGCCTTCATCCCCAATATTTATGGAAAGTTCAAGTGGTTTTCCATTTTTTGCAAAACACCTTGTTGCCTCATACCCTTCTCTTTTTATTTGCAGTTCACGATTATCAGTTTCTTCTCTGTTGTTGCCTCTTACAGTCTCCTTTTCATGTATTATAGCTTGTGATTGAAGCCCCCCTTTATGACTTGTGCATAAAAATAAATGATCAATTTTAAAAGAGTGAGGCTCTTCGGCCTCCACTAATGCTTCTAGCATTTGTTATAGATTTGGACTTATCCAGTAGTCCATGATACCTTCAATTAATGCCATCTCTTCAAAATCCTTATGATCTCCACTCCATTTCATGACATCTTTGAATGATTGTTCTTCCACCTCGATATCTTCGTTCCCATCTATTATTAGGGTTATGACTAGAAAATTCTTGCAACATTATTTTGCTTCCTATGGTTGGATTTGAAAGGAAGTATTTGTTCCTTCTTCTCTCAGTTGGACATTCTATCCCTACTTTTGGTCAACATTTACATAAAGTTCACCCACTTTAAAGATGAAAGGCCATCTATCCATCTTGGGTCCTCTTTCTACGATCTGTTTTTGATTAATTTCCACATGACCTTATTTGCTTTCCTTGAGATATTACATTAGTGTCTGATCAACATTCTATTGAGAATATTACAATTGATTTCAAATGATTATGTTAAGATCACTTATCTATTTGATTGGTGTTGAGTGTGTTAATATTAATTTATTGAGAATGTTGAAAGTGATGTGAAGGGCAATGGTTATGCTAATCACTGTGAAGGCTAATCAATGTGGGACATAAAGCTGAAATACCTATATTTATTTGAACAAAAAATGCAATTATTACTGACTAAGCTATTAGTTCAAATTTATTTTATATTACAAATACTTTTCATAATTCTAAGTGGAGGGACAAGCTTGTGAGCGGTTTTTGGAAGCCGTAGATACTATGATTCATCTCATATTGCTGTAAAGAATACAAATAGGCAAGATGGCTTGCTTATAAAATATACAATAGGGAATGGAAAAAGTAAGTCTTTTTGGAAGGGAAGGAGTCTGCATTAGAGAGTTGATGAGCAATAACAGTAGAGAAAAAGAGTGAGAAGAATAGGCAGTTCAGCAATAAAACTTGACAACATAATTGTATATCAGGTAACTGTTAGAGCCTAGATTTACCTCAGGCTGAAAAGGTAAGCTTCTAGGTCCACATCAAACCATGCTCTGCCTCGTAGCTAGCCCTACGAGGAAAGGAGAGGGCTCTCTCCGGGTCAATCTCAGCGAAAAATAATTAGATGGGGCTTGATATGACTGAAATACAAACTAATTGTAGGCTAGGTATGAAGTGCAAGGGGTTTTGTTGGAAAAAGGGGAAAGCCAAATTTCGGTCTGGGGATGAGGCCAAATTTTTGCAGAGTTTTGGTTGGGGCAAGGTAGGCAGTAGTTTTGATGCTTTAGATTAAATGAATGGATGGAAAAGACCACTGAGGAGCTGAAGAGGGAAAGAGGGTACCAAGAATCCTCTTCAAACTAAAGAAAACATTGAAAATTGAACAAAATAACAGGCAGAGCACAACAAGTTAATGAATTCTACCTTTTGTCACTCATTTGTTTAATTTCAGAAGCAAAGAGAAGGAAAATGGCATACATGAAACATCAATGAACTTACAATTGCATGAAGAAAAAAAACCATCAAAACACAGAGCCACAAGGATCCCAACAAGTGCTGCAAAACCCTGGTCTTTCCTTTGCCAAAAATGCAAAAATGAAATGTACAATGGAGTGCCAAGCAATCCCAAGTGTACAACCCTGAAAATGACTGAGAAATTACATGATATAGACAAGCATAACTCCTTCCCATACCTCTAGGGGTCGAGGTTATCATTCTAGGAGTTGTTTCAACCATATCTAAACAAGGAACTGAAAAATAGGCAATGAAACAACTTGCCTCTATATGTTAGGAAACTGATTCATTCAGTTGTTTTTCACTTTTTAGTGAATGAATCTACTAAAACAAGTAAATATGTGCCAAAATTACATCATGCTCATGAAATTACATCAAGGAAGATCAAGAGTAACATCAAAAAGTGAAACTAGTCAAAACTAGCCAAAATTCTGAGCTGGAGAGTGAAAAATATGTTAAAATTCTCTATGCACCGCACCCAAAATCTCTATGCATAGCGCAAATTTAGATCTGATTTTGAGGCCCTTCCCGAAGTCCAAATTGAGCTCATGATAGCTCGTTGTAATTCCCTACCTATCGCCTTTCCAACCCAAGTGGAATTTATGGATTTAGTGTCCATTTGCCCCTCCAAATGTCCAATCGCCCAAGACTACTTCCTGTGTGTCAAAATAGGGGCAGTGAGGTCATTTTTTGAGTGTTTTTTGACCTTTTGAGGGCTCAAAACCTACCCAAATTTCTTGGCCATAGGTAGGAAAACATAATTTATCATGAAAAATCTAGAAATGTAATTTTTTTTGGATTTGGATCCCTCTAGCGAAAGCGAGTGCCGCATGGCACAGCGCATAGGGAGGAAAACCCTGGTTTTTAGTGCAAAAAATTTTCAAAATGAAAAAATTGTTTCAAATTTCTTGAAATTTGGGCTGGACCTTCTTCATCAAGAGCTACAATGGGTGAAGGATGACTCACCCAATATCCGGAGTCGATCATGCTCTTTTTTCCTCTTTTGCCTTTTTGATGCCTTCCTTAGTTTTGCCTTTAAATTTCTTATTCGTGCCTTGCAAACCTTGTTCCGCGCCATGTAGTGGAAAGCCATGTGTCTCAGCAATGCTTTGTCCCTATCAGCCTTGTCCAGTAGTCTCTCTAAGTGGATGTTGACTCTCTCGAGCCAAGACTCCCGATCATCATTAATCTCTTGCTCCAATGAAGTGAATTCAATCCTCCTCCTTTGGGCAGCTTTACGATTCTCCCTGATGTTTTGTAATTCCATAATCACTTGATGATCTTCAAGCTACTTATTCCTTTGTTCCAAGTATTTTGTAATCCACTTAGCCCTCTCCAAGTTGAGGGACAAGACTTTTATCTCTGTCTGCTACTCCTGGATGATATCTCTAAGGTTGGCCCTTTGTGGGGCCATGTCTGTATCATCGTCCTGAATGAGAATGAAGTTGGTCTCCCATTCACCTGAAGGCCCCTCATCCTGCATTGGCCTCTTGCCTTTGTCCTTTACCTGTGGTGCTAATGTCGGAAGTGAGGCCCCTTCCACCCCAGGTGGAGATAACACTCACTTTGCTGTTGCAAATAACTATCTAGCGCCCTTCTGATAAGTAATGAATACTGGCATAGTAGCAGTATGTGTCTCATGAACTTCACGCTGATAAGAAGGTCCACCTGTCTCATGTCCAGCCTTTGAAGATCCCTGTGAAGCTATAAAAAACTCACGAGAGATAAAATCATCCCAAGTCATGCCCTGTAATCCAAGCTGATGAACCACCACAATCTTGATGAGAGCAAAATGATAAACACAGTTAAACTACTACTAAGGGGTCTTGTGCTATACAAGGGTGGTCATCCTTTCTATGTTTCGGCATATGAAATAAGGAATGTTCATCATCCGTACCCGAGTGAAATGCATCAGCAGCCTGATGTGATAAGCATACAAGCAGGAGAATCGGCCCTCACAGCTGAAATACTTCATGATCAGTTTCATTAAAGGCGCATATTCATCTTTGAGGTACCGAAATGGAAACACTATCTTGAGCCATCTCAATCCAGGCTTGATGTATGGTCCATAGTGCTGCCGGTCAATTTTTTGCCTCTTGTTCCATGGTTATCCAATTTTTGGTATGCCGGTTGCTAATGAAATGGAAACTGGTGTTAGTGTGAAAGTAACACCCGCTAGAGTGGCTTGGTCACCATGTAAATGCAGTACAAACAAACGAGCCAAGTCATGATGAAATTGAGCATTAGCAACCTTCTTACAAAACTCATAACATGACTGATGCTAGAAATAAGAGATGGCGAGAGGGCAGGCCTATAATTTAGTAAGGGTGGTTGGTTCTTCTCTGATATGTCTACCACCTCTATGAGGCCTCCGGGGTGCATGTCATTCTACGGGTGAGTCACTTTGGGTCTCCACATCATAATCAGATGAAGGATTAGATGCCATGACTACTCATAAAAAAATTTCCCTGGAGAAATAGATGTTGATGTATGAAAATTGTGTTGGGCTGCCTTTTGGTGATGTGCTTGACCTCTGCTACCAAGGGAACAAACAGTGAAATGAGGGGCTGCAAAGGGAGGGGAAAATAGTGAGGGATTAGGGACTGTTGGGATAGATTTAGTTAGGGGAATATGGGATGGTTTGAGGGTTTATGTATAGGATTAGGGTTTAGGATTTCACATTAGGAAAATTGGGAAAGGGAACTTGGGATAGGGGATGAATGAATTTAAGGGGTAGTGGAACTTAGGGAATAATGAAAACAAGGGACAAGTGAGATGAGGGAGTGAATTTGGTGACAAAACAGGGAATTGAAACCCTAGCAGCAATTTTCCTTGAGGTATTTTAAAAGGTAGGGTTTGATGTTTTTTGTTTTAACCATTACCATCCATCAACCACCATACCCTAGCACAAACTTGGACGAAACACAAAGATGGAGGCTCTACCTGGCAGATCCGTGCGAGTTATTGGCAATTTGGAGCAATTGTTAGCAGTTTCGGGCCTTTAGCTGTGTGTGTCGTGCAGCACGCCCAATGCGCCGCGCCTGTCTTAAAATAAACTGTGTTCTAAGGCCCAGTGCGCCACGCCTCCTGCCCAGTGCGCCACGCCGGTATTCTTACAAAGATTTTCGCCCAAACTTCACACTCACTCTCCCAATTTGCTCAATCTTGCTTCTCTTTTGCAAATGAGCTTATCACAAGAAGACATTTCTTATAAACCAAGAGCTTTTGAAAATTTAGCTCATGAAACCCACTTTCCTAATGTTTTTCCTTTGGCACTTTTCACTTTGTAATACAAACTCTGTTTTTGGACATTTTTCACTGCTTTTTCACTTTGTGATGAATTTAATGACCTGAGCTTGCTTTTTTTTGCAAGTGTTGGAGCTTCTAGGCTAAGGAAAGAAACCAGGGTGCAGATGAATGAATTTACAATGAGGAAGACAAAAGCTTTCATGATTTTGTACAATAAATGTTAAATACTTTGAAAAACACATTTGCGAACACTTGGTGATGAAATTTATTGATGTTGAAACATCCTCATGGCCTGCAAGCAATTATTGAACACTCTGACACATTTGTTGATGAAACCTTAATAAAACCCTAGACCTAAGTGACCATGAAACCCTAAAGACAACTTTTACAATTTTTAAGATAAAAATACTGTATATATTTTTCTTTTTAAATGAACACACATGAGCCAGCAGGTAGATAACATGAGGGGAATGAGTGGCAAGGCCCTTCCGTCAGATTATGGCATGCCCCTAACGTAATGAAGATGAATGAACTGTATGAGACACCTAAAAAATGAAATGCAATAAGAGAAATGATCTCTGACGGAGGGATGTAAAGACTGACTCTAACAATAACCAACATTTATGACTTGATGTTGTGATTGAGAAATTTATCTTCCCTTCTTTGTTGCATCTTGAAAAAGAATAGGTTGTAGCATGTTGAGGTAGGAGCCTCCTGTGGGTTGTAACCTCTGGAAAACTTATGGCAGTTGGAGCTACCTTTGAGGTAGGAGCCTATTTTAGGTTGGAGCCTAGAAAAATATGATGTAATAAGGAGTAGTATCTTTCCTTGACATCACTTTCAGCCTAAAGTTAGTGGTTTTCTACCTTCAAGATTTCCACTTATATATGGTGTCTTCATGTGTTTATTCTTGAATGTTGTGTGATTTTTTTTAGTTCTTGATAAAAAAGTTTGCAAATTTCTCTCGTTATCACCTACAAAAGGAATACAATAATGACTGAGCACAAATATAAACCATTTGCTACATAAGAAGAAAATGAGGTTGAGCTAAATTAAATAATTTGAATTACTTATTCACCCCACCCTCCCCTCTCAATAATTACCAATAATAAATATCAATTGGAATCAGAGTTTGGTTCCTTCAGTAATAATCTAAAAACTGGAAAGAGGTCCTAAGTCAGTAAAATGGTTAGTCAAGAAGGATTGCCATGCATATGAAGAAGAAGAGGAAGGTGAGGTATACCTTGAGGGGGAGTTAATCAATGCCCTATATGAAATAGAAATGCTTAAACTAAAGAATATAAATAAAAAAGATATCCTATTGAAATATGTAAAGGAAGAATCAAATTCAGAAGACATTATCAAGTTGAAAGTTGAACTTGAACAAGAAAAGAAGGTGGTTGACATTTTAATGAAGAAAATAAAAGAAAAAACCCAGGAGTCTGAAAGATTGGAGGAAGAGGTGGTATGCCTAAAGAAAAGGTTAGATAAGGCTCAAACTGAACTAAGCATGAACATTCAACAAATAAAAGGTTCTAAAAAATTGGATGTGATATTAAATTCTCAATGGTCTCCACTCATAAAGACTGGGTTAGGCTATGAATGAGAATTTAGTAAATCTAACACAAAAGATAAAAGGACAATCACAGTTGTAAACATTGCTAGGGGAGAGGATGACAACTCACATTAATCTAAGAACAAAAATGTGGGCAACATTGCAACATCAAGTGAACAATTGAAAAGGATCATTGTTGGTAATGTACAAATGTCAAAAGAAATGGATAGTCAAACAACAATCTATTGGAAACCACAATTCTTTAGGAGACATGATTATCAAATGTCAATATGGTTAGATTCTCAAACAACATTCACTACTAGGTACAAATAATTGTTTTATGGATATTGTTACTGTTGTAGAATTTTTTGACATAATGCAATACATTGTGGAGACTATGTAAGAATAATTGATTTTGGAAATTATAAGAGGAGAACGAATGGATTCACAAACATTAAAACAAACATGAATCTAGACAAAAATTCATTTTCTCCTCTCCTTAGTATCACTTAATGTTTTGATTGTCACAATTTTGGGCACAAGTCATATGAATTTCATCTTAAAGACAATGGATGAACATCTCAGAATATGTATAGAACAAATGGATGCATTGAATGGAGAAAGAAGGTAGAAGAAAAGAAACTTGATACGTGTGGCCTTGTCCTGTATGCTCAGGATCAAAAAAATAAATGGTATGTGGATAGTGGCCGCTCCAGACATATGACAAGAGATAAAAGCAAGTTTCTTTCCCTAAATGAAAATAAAACTGGAAATTTCACATTCGGTAATGACGAAGCAGGAAGAATTAGAGGAAAGGGCACAACCAATCTGAAAAGTGGAAGAGGAAAGGCTCAAGATGTAGTATTTGTAGATGGTCTAAAACATAACTTGTTGAGCGTAAGTTAGATGTATGACAAAGGTTGTGATGTTCTCTTTAAAGATTAAGATTGTGAAATCAGGTCAAAATCTACAGGGAAGGCTCTGGCTAAAGGTGCTCGAACTGAAAATAATGTATATATTATTTAAAGAAGAGAGTGAGGAATTATACATCAGAAAACAAGATTAATCATGGTTATGGAATAGGAGATTGGGGCATCCCAACTTTGATCACATCATAAAAATCAGTAAGAAGAGAGAAGTTAGAGATCTACCAATGATAAAGAAGCTTCAAAACATTATCTACAAGTAATGTCAAATCAGAAAAAAACATGAACATCATTCAAAGTCAAAGATAAACTATAAAGTAGTAAGACTTTCCAGCTAATTCATATGGATTTATGTGGGTCTTCCAAAATAGAAGCACTAGGAGGATAACAATACCTCATGTTGGTAATTGATGACTATTCGAGATTGACCTTGGTGGTATTTCTGATAAATAAGTCAGAATGATTTGAGAAATTTAAAACATTCAAGGCATTGGAAGAAAATCAAACAAGGTGCAGTATAAAGTGCATAAGTTTAGACATAGGAGGTGAATTTACATAAGATGAGTTTGCAGACATGTGTAATGAATTTTGGATAAAGAAACAATATACTATTGTAGACACACCACAACAAAATGGAGTTGCAGAGAGGAAAAACTGGTATGTTCAGCAAATAGCCAGATCCATAATGCAAGAAAGAAACATTGCTCAAACCTATTGGCAAGAAGTGGTCCATACAACAATACATATTCTCAATAAGGCACATCTCAGAAAAAATTGAGATAAGACACCATATGAACTGTGGCACGGGAAACCAACATCAATACAACATTTTAAAGTTTTCTGGAGCAAATGTTATATAAAAAATAATGATGAAAAGCTAGGAAAGTTTGATGCTCAATATGATGAATGAATATTTCGGGGATATTCGTCAAAATGTAAGGGATACAAATGTTATAATAAAATATTGCATAATATTGTGGAATGCATAGATGTAAAGTTTGATGAAGAGCTATCTAATAAGAATAAGAGCACATGTTTTATCTATCCTCTAGATCATCATTATCATATCAGTAAAGAGAATTAAGTACAAGATGAAGAATTAGAAGATAATGAGACTCGTTTAAAAGGACCTTCATGACACACTCAAAATATTCACGCTAAAAATCAAATTATTTAAGAGAAAAGCGAAGGAGTACAAACAAGGAGGCAACTAGCAGAAAAATATGATCAAGTTCATATAACCAGGTGTTGTCACAGATAGAGCCAAAGAACTTTGAACAGGCAAGTAAAGACAAAAGTTGGATAGATGCTATGAACAAGGGGTTAGACCAAATTGAGAAGAATGAGACATGGTAACTAACACCAAGACTTCTCGGAAAGAATGTCATTGGCACAAAATGGGTATTGAAAATTAATATGAATGAATAGAGTCAAGTTGTTAGAAACAAAGCCAAAATCATGTGTCAGGGTTACTCACAATTAGAAGGTCTTGATTATGAAGAGACTTTTGCACCAGTCATGAGATTGGAGGCAATCAAGATTTTTTTGGCCTTTGCATGTTACAATGATTTCAATGTGTACCAAATGGACGTGAAGATTGTCTTCCTAAATGGTGATCTTGAGGAAGAAGTCTATATGGAACAACCTGAAGGTTTTTCATTATCAGATAAGCCTAAATATTTATCGAGGTTACAAAAAGAACTATATGGTCTTAAACAAGAACCATGGGCATGGTACTCTACAGTAAAGAAGTACCTTCAAAGATAGGGTTTCAAGAGAGGATGAACTAATAGTAATCTATACATAAAGGCTGATGCATATGAATTACTGATTATAATTGTGTATGTGGATGACATTATGTTTGGCATTAATAAACATGGTCTAGTGGAATGGTCTTTTGAATAGATGAAGATTGAGTTAGAAATGTCAATGATTGGAGAACTTACCTTCTACTTAGGGCTCAAAATCCTACAAAAGCCTGGAGGCATATTCATTTCTTAAGAAAAATACCTAAGAGATATGTTGAAAAGGTTCCAAATGGAAGATTGTAAACATGTCTCAACACCCATGACTACTTGATATAAGTTATGTGTTGATCCAGGTGGATGTTTGCGGCCACCCACCTATCCGAAATGGAGCCCCACAACTGTCTCTTTCAGTTTTTCAGTTTCCGGACTTGTAGCACAATTTACTATTTTTAGCAGTTTTTTCAGGTCCTGAACTTCCAGAGCCGTTTTGAGGCCCTAAAAGACATTTTTTAGGAACACCGGGAGCAACATGGGACCCATGTTCCTCTACCCAAAGTTATAGTCCTCAGATAGATCTTTCTAACGAGTTATTGTACGCATCAAATGAAGATCGGATGCCAAAGTTACGACCCTGGGAAGTTGATGTACCAATTTACCCAAACGAGGTCCACAGTTTGGCGATTCATCTTCTACGGTTAGGTTTTTGAATGTTTAGGGTTTTCCATTGTTTCTTAACAATAAATAGGCCTTCGAGCCTCATTGTAAGACAATTCAGAGGCATGTAGCCTCCACATCTCTTCTCAGACATAAGCTACCATCACCCTAGCTGGTTTATTTCCATTTCATTAATGTAAAATACATATGCTTACAAACAGAAATGGAAATAAATCAGCTAGGGCGATGGTAGCTTATCTCTGAGAAGAGATGCGGTGACTAGATGCCTATGAATTGTCTTACAATGAGGCTCGAAGGCCTATTTATTGTTGAGAAATAATGGAAAACCTTAAACATCTAGAAACCTAACCCTAGAAGATGAAACGCCAAATTGTGGACCCCGTTTGGGTAAATTGGTACATTAACTTCCCGAGGTCATAACTTTGGCATCTGATCTCTGTTTTATGCGTGCAATAGCTCTTTAGAAAGATCTATCTGACGACTATAACTTTGGGAAGAGCAACATGGGTTTATCACCCATGATGCTCCAGGATTTCCCAAAAAAACGTCGTTTAGGGCCTCAAAACAGCTTCGGAAGTTCAGGACCCGAAAAAAATTGCTAAAAATACTAATTGTGCTACAATTACAGAAACTGAAAAACTAAAAGAGGCAGTTGTGGGGGTCCAAGTGGGATAGGTAGGTGGCCATCAACATCCACTTGGATCATGTGCAGATGATGAATCACCTTATGTGGATCAAAATCTTTATAGATCTATGATAGGAAGTCTGTTATACCTAATAGCGTCTGTAGCACATATAATGTTGGTAGTCAGATTAGTAGCAAGATATCAATCAACACCTAAACAAAGTCATTTGTTAGCAACAAAAAGGATATTCAGGTACTTGAAAAGGACTACAGGCTATGGACTATGGTATCTGAAAGGTAAGGACTTTAGATTGATAGTATGTGTAGATGCGTATTGGGTTAGTTGTGTAGATGACATAAAAAGTACAAGTGGTGGTGCCTTCTACCTTATGCAAAAAAAACATCAACTTCTATATCTAGAGCAGAAGTTGAATACATAGCAGTTGCAACCTATTTCACACAAGTGTTGTGGATGAAGCAAACACTTTAGGATATGAGGGTCAATTTTAGTGAGCCTATCTCTATCAAATGTGACAATACAACTGTAAAAAATCATTTCGAAAAATCCTGTAATTTATTAAAAAATTAAACATATCCCTATAAAGTACCACTTTCTTAGAAATCAAATGGTTGAAAAAATACTAAAGATGGAGTACATACCCACAAGAGAACATATAACAAAAATATTTACAAAGCCCCTTTCTGAAGAACCATTTGGGTATCTGAGAAACAAGCAAGGGATAGTGCCTGTAGGTGCTCCTCATTGATGTAAGTTCAAAAAGGAGAGTCCAAAAACATGAAATTCAATGCACCATATAAGGGGGACACTAGAAGAGTATGAAGAAGTAAAGAAGAGGAATAGGAAGCATATGATTTTGTTATGCAACCAACTCACAAAATAGAAGAAAAGAGAGATAAGCGCGTTCAAAATTAGCCTCTTAGGTGAGGAAACCTCCTTTACATTACAGAAATGAGCAATTCTTGGATGATACAAAAAAGGACCTAATTCCTATATATAAGAGTCTAAGTAGTCACAAAATAATCAGAGAGGACATAAAAATAATAATGCAAGGGCACAACAATAACAATAGTGGGCTTCTATGGGGCACAATAATAACAATATGGGGACAACATGGGCACAACATTAACAATAAGGGGTGCAATGAAAATAATAATAAGGGAATACACTACTATTATAGGGACCTAACATGCCCCTCTCCTCAAAAAAGTGTTTTCCTCAATGCTTGAGCAGTTCTGGATGCTTCTGTATAAAATTCTCATCCTCCCATATACAATCTTTTGAGGGTAAGTTCTTCCGCTTGATGAGATACTCTGAAATTGATCAATTCCACAGTTGTCGAGTTCTTGTTTCTGTGACTGCTTCAGGTTCAAAGATGATTTTTCCTTCCTCGTCAAGCTTTGCCAATATTGTTTGAACTGGGAGCTTGTCACCTATAACCTTCTTCAAGCATGAAACATGGAAAACTGGGTGCACTCGGGAAGATGCAGGAAGTTCCAATTTTTATGCCATCATCCCAATCTTTTGCAAGACCTTGTACAAACCATAATACTTTGGTGATAATTTATTATCCTTCTTAGCTTGCTTGAGGGACATTTATTTGTATTGTTGTAGCTGTAGAAATACCTAGTCACCTACAACAAAACTTCTTTCACTGCGATGTTGATCTGCCTGTTGTTTCATTCTATTCTGCACCAAAGTGAGATTATCCTTTAAGAGTTGGAGAAGTTTTTGTTGATGCTCGATGTGATCTTCCATTGCTTGAACCTTATAATTTTCTCTTAAATATGATGTGATGGACGGTGGATGATATCCATAAGGTGCCATAAATGGGGTCATTTTTTCTGCAGTCTGGAAGGAAGTGTTAAACAACCATTCAGCGAGAGGCAACCATTTGACCCATTGTGTTTGTTTATCATATACAAAGCAACGAAGATGTCCTTCCAAACATTTGTTCACTATCTCAGTTTTCCCATGAGATTGAGGTGATAAGATGAGCTATGAGCTAACTGAGTACCTAGACAAGAAAATAATCATGTCCAAAAATTTCCAGTGAAAATAAGATCTCTGTCACTCACAATAATCTTTGGGTTTCCATGTAGCTTTTGAATTGTTTCCATAAACAAATTAGCAACTGTAATGGCTTTAAACAGACAAGATAATGCACAAAAGTTTGCATACTTGGTAATTCTATCAACTACCACCATGATGACACTCTTTCCTTCAAACTTGGGTAAACCTATGATAAAATCCATTAAAACCTCCTCCCAACGTGGACTTCGAATGGATAAAGGTTGTAATAGACCTCGGGTCTTAATTGTCTCAATTTTATTTTATTGGAAAACCAAACATTCCGCCACAAAATTTTGAATATCAGATTTAAGGCCATCCCAAAAAATTCCTTCTTAACCCTGTGGTAATTTTTTAAAAATCGTAAATTCCCTCCTAAGGGAGATGTGTGTAATTCCCTAAGAATCTTTTGTTTGAGTTGGGAATTCTTATAGAGGTATAAGCGATCTTTGTACCATAACAAATCATTTTTCCAGCTAAATGTATCAAATGTACTAGGATCTTGCTGCAACTTTTGAATGAGTGCCCACACTTCTTCGTCATTATTCCATTCATCCCTTGCTTCATTTATCCAATCTAGTTGGATAATAGAAATGGAGCAAAGCAATGCTTGCACATCCACATCCTTTCTTGAGAGTCCATCTGCAACAACATTTTGCTTCCCTTTTTTGTAGATGATTTCAAAGTCATAACCCAACATCTTTGTGACCCATTTTTGTTTCTCTTCTAAAGATAATATTTGTTCTAAAAGGTATTTAAGACTATCATGATTTGTTTTTACCTATAAATGCCTTCCCATTAAGTAAGGTCTCCATTTCTTAAGTGCATGTAGTATTGCCAAAAAATAGCTTTTTGTAAATATTATCCTTTGAATGGATGACTTTCAAAAGCAATGGGTATTTATTCTTACATTAAAACAACACCAATTCCATTTCCTGAGGCATCAAATTCCACAATAAAGGTTTTTGTGAAGTCTGTCGTAGCTAAGACCGGTGCTTGGCACAATGCCTCTTTAAGATGTTCGAAGGCCTTCGTTGCTTTTGGAGTTCAAGAAAATGCATCTTTCTTCAATAATGTTGTTAGAGGTGTCACTATTCTCCCACAATTCTTAACAAACTCGAGATAATACCCTGCGAACCCCATAAATCCTCACATATGCTTAGTGGATGTGGGGATTTCCCATTCCTTAATGGATTTAATTTTTCTAGGGTCTACCTTAACACCTTCATGAGATATGATATGACCCAAATATTCCACCTCTTGTTGTCGAAAGAAACATTTGGAGGTTTTTGCATATAATGTTTTCTCCTCCAATAGTTTGAACACTTTGTCAACATGTTGAACAACATCCTTCCAAGACTTGTTGTAGATTAGTATATCATCAAAAAATACTAACACAATTTTTCTAAGGAAGGGTTTGAAAATGGAATTCATCAAACCTTGAAATGTCGAAGGTGCATTGGTAAGGCCAAAAGGCATGACCAAAAATTCATAATGACCCTCATGAGTTTTAAATGTTGTTTTTGGAATGTCTTGAGTCTTCATTCTGATTTGATGATATCCTAAACGGAGGTCTATCTTGGTGAAGTAAATTTCTCCATGTAATTCATCAATGGTCGGAATGGGGAATTTATCCTTAATATTGAGCTTGCTGAGCTCCCTATAATCTGAACACATGCACTGTGATCCATCATTCTTGTGAACCAATACTACTAGAGCAGAGAAGGAACTTTGACTAGGTTGAACTATACCAGCCTCTAGCATTTCTGCAACAATACATTCAATTTCACTCTTTTGGGAATAGGGTCATCTGTAAGGCTTGATGTTTGGAGGAACACTTCTTGGAATCAAATGAATACAATGATCATGATCCCGAATAGGTTGGAGGCCTTTGGGAGTCTCAAATACCCTGGAATGATTGTCCAAGACTTGTTTGGATATCTGGAGAAATAGATGATTCCAATGCGGGAATCTCTAGCGAACATAATTGTGAAATTATGCCTCGTTGTTATTTCTTTAGAAGCTTTGTCATGCCATTAGAGATGAATATATTTCTTGGTTTCCCTTTCATACCCCTTAATTCAACTTCCTTTCCTTCCGGAACAAATTTCAATAAAAGTTCTTGAAAATTAAAATTATCGTACCCAAATATTGTATCCATTGGACTCCTAGTACAACATCAGCTCCACCAATTGGAATGGAAAGCATTGGAATATTCAACACATATTCTCCCATGGATATCTTGATATTATGGCACTTTCCAGAGAAATTTATGTTTCCTCCATTTGCAACCATCACTTGACACTCTAGTGCAAGATATATGAAGCAATTCAATTCCTTGTCTATCTTACAATGAATAAAGTTATGGGTACTGCCTCAATAAATCAATACTATTACCTTTTTCTTATTGATATGTCCTTGTATCTTGATAGTTTGAGGAGTGGTAATTCCAGCCAATGCATTACATGATATGGTCAGATTCATTTCTTCTTTCTCTAGGGTTGGTTCCTCGTGTGTATGCTCTTCATTTGATGTTCCTTGTTCCTTTTCTTTCTCCTCTTCACAATCTATGTAAAATAATTTCTTCTCATCACACTTATGACCTTTAGTGTATTTGTTATCACAACTGTAACAAAGCCCTTTTTCTCTTTTTTCTTCCAACTGTTGTGGTGCCAATATTGTAGGTTGTGGAAGGCTAGGGGCAACAACATTTCCATATTTATAGTTGTGAGTGGTAGGCTTCCTTGTTGCCATAATTCTACTTTCAATTTTTATTCCCAACCTAAATTCCTTCTCCAATGAATCAGGTTCGCAAAGGAAAACCTCATGTTGGATGTTATCCTTTAAAGTCCCCATGAACACATCAATCCTATGCTTCTCTGGAATATCTTTTACCCTTATATTCCATTTTTGGAAGTCATCAATGTGCTCCACCATTGAACCCTTTTGTTTGAGATTTATCAATTGACTAAAAAAGGTGTTTCTTTTTGTATCCTCATAATGTGCTATCATTTCTTCCATAAAAATTTCTCCCGTGACAATTAGTTTATGAGATAAAAGCCATCGATACCATACAAACTGATTGGGTTCCAAATATAAAGTTGAAATGCATACCTTTTGTGTGCTTTTCACATTATGGAGATCGAAATATTGCTCCATATGTAGTATCCATGTGACGGGATCATTTCCATCAAGATTCCTCATATCGATATTTGGAACACGGTGGGTCTTCAATCCAACGTTAGATTATATGAAATTGTGAGTAACAATTGTTTTGTTCTCATCACAAGTTTCATTTACTACCCTTTCGCCATTAGTAAGAATTTCTTGTAGAAACTTTGTCAAATCTATCTTCAAATCTTCCATGTTGCCTCTAAGTTTTGATTCTATACCATCCATCTTAGCTTCCATTCCATTTTTTAAACCATCCATCTTAGCTTCCACGCCTTTCTTTAAACCATCCATCTTATCTTCCACACCTTTCTTTAAACTATGCATCTTAGCTTCTATTACATTTTGTGAGAGTGACTTTTTCTGCACTTGGTGTCATAATTTTGATATATCATGTTGCATTTCTTCCTCTTCTTCGTGAGTCATGATAGATATTTCAGGTTGCTTACTAGGTGTTCCCATTTTCTCTCTTTGGGGCATCAATTAATGATAATAATTCTTCAATATGACCTTTGAATTCCTTCAAACTAATTTTTTAGACCAAACTTATGCAAAATTTAAAAAAACCTACACACTTTTTTCACTTTGTAGGAGCTCAATATTGAATTTGTGGTATCTTTGTAATTTCAGATCTCCAAGGTCTTAAATTTCCTCCTATGGTAATCCTTGAGTCCTCTTTCCAACCTCGCAAGTCTGATAAAGATTGGATTCTCCAAGGAAGAGTTATGCCAAATCTCCTATGATGACTTGATTATAGACTAGTTCAGTAGAGCGCACTTGCACGAAATGCCACGTGTCACTATTTCGACCTTAGGACCTGAAACTGACGCACAGAAAACTACAAGCCATCCTCCTCCTCTAATTTTTTATGAAATTTGAATTTGATGCTCCGAGATAAAGCTATGATGAGTTTCCCATGTCACCTGTTTGCGAAATAATTTGGGAGCCTCCAAAAACCCTAACTTCCTTGGCTCATATCACTGGAAATATAGAGAGACAAGATCTGAAATTTGGACCCAAGGTTCAACATGATTTCGTATCAAATAGGTTTTGTTTTTAGCTTCTGAAATGTCGCAGAAAACAAGTTATAGCGAAAATTCCATGATGACCTATTTGGAGCAGTGAAACCCTAGAATCGAAAGCTCTAATACCAAATGTTATCCAACCAAGTCATAAAATAGAAGAAATGAGAGATAAACGCCTTCAAAATCAGCCTCTTAGAGGGGGAAATCTCATTTAAATTACACAAATGAACAATTCTTAGATGATACAAATGAAAAGACCTCATTTCTATATTAGGAGTCTAAGTGGTCATAATATAATCGGAGCCGACATAACAATAATAATGTAAGGGCACAACAATAACAATAGTGGGCTTCTATGGACTAGTATTATAGGGACCTAACAGATTTTGTCAAGAATTTGAAGTCATTAAGAAGTAGCAAGAACAAATACATCATAAACTAGTGAAGTCAAGGCATCTTCTTCATGAGAAAGAAACATCAATTAGGTGCATTGTCCAAAAGTTCAACCTTTAATGATTTTTTTTTAAGAAATGCACACATGTATATATCATGTACATAAGAATGTATATAAATGTTTTCAAAATGAACATTTTCATATCCAAACAAAGTGTGTTGGCATCATCAAAATTTTCTCAAATCTCTTTATTTTCTAAATGTTTATGGAGAATGCAACATTATAAATCATAATGACCATTGTACATAACTGTCAAGTGGTCCATGAAGTAAGAAAGAATGTGACATCTGCAATTATGTGATAGAAAAAACATTGTCGTCTCATCTTAAGGAGTGAATTTATATATCTATATGCTTGGTTACTAATAACCATCATCATGAAGAAACATGAGGTCATCATCTAAATGATATTACTTGCAAATTCTATCTGAAAAGACTTAGCAGGTAAGAAAATAATCAAGTTAAAATTGTTTAAAGGAACATAAGTCTACTACTCAAGAAAATTATGAAGATGGGTCTACAATCATAAAGATAGCATACAATGGAATATCTTAATGCATCACCAGGATATTTCGAAATCCTTCAATGTTGTAGTATAAGAGAAAATATTTGAATACAAATGATGGAAATCCACATGCTTATAGGGACATGAGAATAAAATAAATGCATCAAGATCTCATCTCTATATCCAATCAAATCAACAATATCAACAAGTTCTTGACATCAGTATATAATGAGAATGACTAATATTTTTAATGGAGAAAAATAAATAACATCGAATACAGGAAAAGTCTATTCTCAAAATCTTAGAAAATATTTTTTTCTTGGCACAATACTGATGAGGCTCATCAATAGGTAAACTATATGGGTCACAATTCCATTCTCTAGCTTATTAAAATTGACTTTTCTCACATTTATTTACATGTTTTGTTATAGTTTTCTTACTGAGAATGGTGAATGTGAGTTACTATGTCATGTGACCTAATATGTATGAAATGTGGGAATTGGAGTAGTTTTGGTTAAATTAAGTGCAGGAACGTGAAATGGTCAAGAAAGAGATATTTTAGGATATTGTTATCCATCCTTAACTCCTCAAACCATTTGAAGATTCCACCACCGTATCTCATCAACTCAAAGTTACTAGCAACCAAGCAAGCCAAGTCTATTGGCAGCCAAGCCACTGACAGTTAAGAAATAATGATTCTTGAGTTAGGGAGCCAAGTCTCCCTATTTTCTTGAGAGATGCTGGGAACTCCAGTTTTTTATAAATAAGAGAGAAAAGAGATTCGTTAGGATTCAATTTTTTGTTGTAGCCAAGGCGCCATTTTGAGAAAAAACATTGTGACTGTTATTATTATGTTGTATTTGACATTTTGATCATAATGAGAAACTCTACCTTCATCCAACACTTCATTGACTCAGAGGGTTGAAGATCTTGGGTTAGTGCCCAACCCTAGCAGCAAACACTCTTTTTGTATCTATATTCTTCGATTAAAATGATAGTTAGTTGTTAAAGTTATTTATGTTTTGTTTAGATTAACAAGTATTTGAATTATTGGTTAACCTAGTTTTTATTGGTTAGAATAGGTAGATCAATGGTGAAGTAGTGAAGGAAATTACTTTAGAGAATCTTGTGACAATGGCCTTTATCTCATATCCCTCATGGGGTCATGATAAGAGGGCCCCACTCTCACATCCCCAAAACTAAAGTTGTCTTTTGGTTATTGCATACCTTAGGATTCATTCTTAGCTAGATCACTATTTACGATTTCTTGGAAGCACATGCAGTTGTTATATTGTTTTCTCAAGTTTGTTGTAGCTTAAAAGGAATTCCATCTCATAGATCTAGTCCTTAAAAATAGATAGATCAACTTTCTCAAATCCAATTCATCTTTTCGATGTTGACATGTAGTGATGCATAAATGAAAAGAAAAACAAGTTTTGTTGCAAGGACCATTGATCTGTAGGGAGGAAATCATCCAACTAGCTTCATCTAGGTCCTCTCCACCTTTTCCAAGGCATAGCAGCCCCTAGTCCGAACCTCTATTTTGGAGCCACCATGAACAAGCCACCTTAGGCAAATCCAACCTCCTTGGAGTGTTGGGCTTAGTATTGGGTAATTTTCACCTTCCCTGCACCTTCTATCACTGTCATACATCTCTCCAACACCTCATCTCACTTTTATTGCCCCCCCAAGCCCTTCAGCTAACATCCTGTAGCAAAAGCATTTTCCTGTAGCAGCTACAAGCTCTCCTATAGTAGCCTATTTGACCTTGTTTTTACCAAAGATGGTAGTATAAGAGTAGGATAGGCCGTCATATTGGATTCCATGCCCATAAATGCTACTTAGTCCAACATTCCCATTCCTTCTCCCTCTGCAATATCAGAAAAAATAACATAGGATTTACATTTCTGAATTTAGCAATTAAAAGATTCTATTTCTACAAATGTAAATTGAGATAGTTAGTGCATGTATGTATGAGTCCTCCAATGATAGAAAAAATTTTCATTTCCAAGCAGTCATAATAGCTACATGATAAATTGCAAGGTTGGCATAGTTCTTTTATGCAAGTAATGTGTGTCATTTCCTAGCTAGATGATTTATGGAATTTCATAACATTTACCATTTAGTAACTTTCATGTCCTAAATAGGAAATAATTTACTGTCCTGCATTAGAACTAGATTTACATTCAGTTTTAGTAGTCAGACTCCTTCTAGTCAGTAGAAGACTAACCTAGAACCCTAGTGGTCTAACGCCCTAGTTGAGAAGTGACATGAGTAGAATGTTGCACCTATTGTGTATATAGCACTATCACCTCCAAGTTTGTACTAAACCCCGAGACGATAAAGTAAATTTGGTTGCCATTGTAGTTGCAACATCCTTTCTGCAATACTCAAGCTCATCACTTTTTCACGCTGTTGCTGGGGAGGTTTCTAGGTAGATGTGATTTCGGCTTTTATTTCTAATTTACATTCAATATGTAGATGTTATTCTGCTTTCCCTTCTGTTTTGCAATTTATTCTGAAAAACACATAAAAGGCAAATTTTCTTTCATTCCTTGTAGGAGTAGAGATAATTTAAGATTCCAAATATCCTCACATCATCAAACATTCAACCTTCCCTTTCTGACTGCAGGGGAGTTAGAGGACCCATTAGGTGAGAAACCAGAGATCTTTGAAGAGCCTATTGGGGAAGAAGAAGAAGAAACCATTCCACACACTTACACCATGGATGAAAACAAAAATAGGACTGAAAACATAAATGAGCGTGCTATTCCTCACTTCCCTTCCCTTCCTCACTTCCATGGCTTAACCATAGAAGACCCTAATACGTTTCTGTTTGAGTTTGATGTAATCTACATAACTTGTTATTATACCTCTAATGACAAAATGTTGAGGTTGTTCCCATCCACCCATAAGGATGCAAACTTGCGCTGGTTCATTGGTTTACCTAGGGATAGTATCACTACCTGGGCTCAAATCCATAAATCCTTCAATGACAAGTATAGGGACTACTGTAGTTCCAAGGACACCAAAGAGGGAACCTTCTGAATTACCTTGGGACATGATGAATCCTTGGAGGATTGTGAGGAAAGGTTCCAACTCAGCCATAGAAGGACCAGATGCACCCTTCATCCTAAATCACTCAAGCTAGTCCTTCTTAGAGGGTTCAGGGAAGATATCCTATAAAACCTAAACATGTTGTCTAGAGGGGACATCTAGTAGCTATCTTATGAAGATATCAAGACAGTTTTCAAAAATCATTCTAAGACTGCGAGAAAGAAGGGTAGGGCCAACCAAGCTTTCGCCAGTTCTGTTACACGTCTATTTGGGTACATCACTCCCATAATTCAGATCAATACTTTTACAGCTCATCGAACCCTAATTCAATTGCTACATACCCTAGACAAGTCATCACATTGAGTGCCATCATTCCCAAGAGTTTCCTGGCCTGAAGACATCCTAAAATGACTCCTTGAGGAAACAGCGTAGCCTTGGTCAGGGGTAAGTGCGCTGCAGAGCACTTAGGCCCATTCAAGCCAGCTCTACAGAGAACCTAGGCCCACTTTGACCTGCACTATGCGAGATTGAACAAAATCTTCTTAGGGTTTTGGGAATATTCTTTCATTCTAGACTTTTGTAGAAGATTCCCACCTCTTATCCTCTCATATGAGCTCAAAATTGGATAGGGAATGAGTTAAGTAACCTCCTATCCTCTCATCCCTTATTCCATGGAAACTAAATCTATGTTTGAAAGGCCATTCAATACCCTCATTTATGACCAAACAACCTCCATTTTCCTATAATTGAGCACTCATCTAAGTGATCAATGGGCTGGACTTTGAAGAATTGCAAGGAGATACTGTTGGTTTGAGGTTTGAGATCATAAGCAAGTATTGTTATGCTGCTAGAGTGTTGTGCTTTTGGTGTGATGAAGGATGGAACTCAAGCAAGATGAGTGACATGGGATCACACTTCTTTCGTTGTAACCCTTCCTTCTACTTAATAAAGTTGTTTACACCTTTTCCCATATTCTTGTCTTTATGTATGATGATTATATGTGTAAATTCTTTCGACTCCATTTTCTTATAGTAGATAGATCTCTTGCTTTGATTGGTTTTTATCCTCTGTTTATGATTGCAGGTATTGATTGAGCAGATTCAGTTCATGAAGGAGAGATGAGATCTATTCAAAGGAGACAAAGGGAAGCGAAAGATAACAAGTAGGTCCCTTGTCTTATTTATATTCTATAGGAAAAGGTTAAACTATTTAATTATGTTGTTCTAAGTGTAGCCACCCACTCATGGAAGTTGTGTCTATCCGTAGATACAAAATTTCACATAAAAAATTGGCTACCATACTGGGGAATGAACACCATTCCAGGTAGTTTATCCTCATCATAGTACACCCTACTAGACTTTACTTACTTTCATTGATCTTATTTCAGTTTTTTTGAAGTGTTTTTGGTCAAAAAATTGAGGTTAGATGTCTTTTGATTGGCCTTTCTGGTACCAGCGTAGGGTTGGTCAGAGGACAGTGCTCTACAGAGCACCTTTGGCTTAGGGATAGTGCTCTGTAGTATAGTTACTCCCATTCTAACATGCACTGATCCTCCTTAAGCTTAAAGACACATCTTTGGCTTGGATGCTTCCAATTTTTCTTCTGAAGTTGTTTGTTTAAAGATCAATGTTTCTATGGTTCTGAAATCAACTTGTATCTCTTCTCCTAGCCCTACTTTGACCTTGATTGTTTAGTGTTTCTTAAGAGTTTTCTTTATCATTTTCAATTCATTGTCAAAGCTAGTTTATATCGATTATTATTTTCTGAAAAGGAAGTGTCATAAAGTCTTCATTTCTTTGAAAAAGAAAGTGTCGTAAATTCTTCGTTTCTTGTGAAAAGTATTGATTGATTGTTTGTGCATCTACTTCCTTTCTGTTCATCTAAACCCTACAGGGACTGAAAATAAAAACTTTCATTTTTTCATATTGTAGTTTGTCAATGCTTGATAGGAATAGCTAGGGAAATTGCATTAGGTGTGCTCTTTGCTCTTTGTCAAAGGTCTGTTTGCTCTATCCCTTACTAGCTATGGTTTTAATTGTTAATTGAATGAAAGAATGTTTCTCATGTTAGTTGAATTCTAGGAATTTAAAACATACATCACATGGTGAATCATGAAAGGAAAATTCTTAAGAAGATCAAATTAAAAGTTATCTCAATTAACGTAACGGAGCATTGTAACTTAATGCATAACATTTAGAGGTCTAGGCTAGATACGTGTTCCAACATTGTTAAACATAGCAGTTGTCGTTAACTTGGTTGTCATACATTCCGAGTGGGATACCTCATTCCACGTATGTAAGTATATCGTAGCTTGTCCACACACCTTCGGGTATATAGGGAGGTGTTACAGTACATAAAGTATAAAGGAATTCTCTCACTATGCGGTTTCGCATCAGAGAGCGCTAACATGGATTGGGCCTCGATGTACTTTTAGGTATATATGGGAGGAATAAATTGGGTTGCTAGCCATATGTTACACAAAATATTGTCACCATGACTATTTACAGTCAGTATGGGTCTATCATCACTTATATTGTCCTCCTAAGCAAGTCTCAGACCTCAGCTCTTCATGTCAAGCTTTGAAAATGAGAGAAAGACCTTAAAGAATCATTAAAGTTATGGTTCCGTACTTTCTCTCACTGTTGCTTGCGGTCCCGTACACCCTGTTTACATTACTTGCGGACCTGCCCACTCTGTCACTAAAGGAGTGGGTGCGGATCCCTGTGAAAGTCAAAAAGGCACAAGTTTATTCTAAAAAACTCACTTTGGGTTAATTCTAGATGATTCTAGAAGGAATTTTGACGTGGATGGTTCGCTCTTAGGTGGTTCATGCATCCCAAAAGAGAAGGAGCTAATCCCTTGATGAGAGGAGCTATCCCTTTGAAGCAGGGCTTTATCCCTTTGAAGGAGGACCGAGTAACTTCCCTCCATTGCACTATAAATTAAGGCATTGGGCTGGTTGCTAGGGAGGTTAGAAGCTGAACATTTTTGAGGGTAAATGCTGGTGGAATTGAGACTTCCTAGTTGAGCTTGAGAGGAGAGATCACATACCTTTTGGCTTCATTGGGAAGAGAGTGAAACTTTTCAAAGTAGAGGAGACTTCTTGTTGGACCCTGGGAGGAGCTTTTACAGCATCAAGGCACAGGTTGTAAAGTTCTTCTTTGATTTGAATTTATACAATTAGATTCATTTTTCTCAACAAATTGTCTTATGTCATTTGTTTCATGAATTCCTTGATCATTATGATAAGTATGCTTTATGATATTGGCTTTTCAGGTGTTATTTAATTTGTTTGCTTGTTTGTGTTTGAAGATTCGCTACAAGGGAGCTCATTTGGATCAAAGGAGTGAGGCTTCCACAAACTTGCATTGGACCCAAGGTAGGCCTAAAACACTTGTTTGCCTTTGTTTATAAATTGCATATTTGGAGAAAGATATTTTTTGATTGGCTTTCTTGTCACTAGATATCGTTAGATACTAGGGAGGTTGATCTTGTCCGCAAGAACAACTCATTCTGTGTGACAAAATGGCGACTCCACTGGGGACTTGAATTTTTTATTTTTTCCTTTGCTTTTACTTTAACTTAAGAAATTGTGTCTTTGTTTCTGGTTTTTGGCTTGATGTGTGTGGGATTGGGTAGGTTTAGTAGATCTTGAATTATTTTTTTCTTTTCATACTTTTGGAAGAGGACCGCACCCTCTACTTGTAACATAGTGCGGACATACCCGCACTTTTGCTTTACACACAGAGCAGTACCGCACCTGGGTATACTGGGGGCCTACGGACCTTGTCAAAATTATGAAAAACTTAAGATTTTCTCTTTCAGTCAGCTTAGGATTTGTTTATGTGTTTTTAGCCTCTGCCCAGATCTGCACGTGACTTGTTAGGAAATTTTCTTAGGTTAATTCCATTGGCATTCCTGTTTTAAGCTTTTACCAATTGGGTGTTTTGAGTCTCTTTTTTTAGAAATTCTTAATTTGATTTCCTTTGGTCATTACTTGGAGGTTTGTCTCAGTCTTTTCACAATTGTGTATGAGTGTTAATCGCCTTTCAGTGTTTTTACTTTTTATCTTTGGAACTCTCACCCGATTTTCTTGACTTGCACTTGATTGGTTCTTAGATTACATTAGAATCATCTTGTGTTTGAGAATTCTCTTGCATAGATCACATTTGCATAATTAGAATTCTCATTTTCAGAATATGAATGAAAAATGTGCATAGATTACATTTGCATACTTTTCAAGTGAATTGTGCATAGATTACAATTGCATAGTTTACATCCTGAAAAATCAATCGTAGATTTAGATCAGTTTTCTTTGATTCGAATTTACATATTTTTATGCTTTTTTTTAACATACAAAAATAAAAACTGTTTGGGAATTGATTTGCATTAATTTTTCTTGATGAAATTAGTGCATTAGAGAATTTGTTATATTTTCTCTTAGTGATCAATTTTTTGCATTGTTGGAAGTGAATGGAAACTCTCTCCTTACTTTAGTTAGGATTCAGTGAATTGAAAAGATTACATTATCATATTCGATTGCATTCAGTTTTGAGTCGGGTCATAACACCATTGGTTTCATATCCATTTACCCTTTTGAGTAATAACAGCCTAAATAACACAACGCTTAATTAAAATTCATCTAGTAATTTTTACATTTTTAGGTCTCTTTCCACCAATCTAGCTTAGGCTAGTGTCTTGGAATAGGTTTTAGTTAACTCTCCAAGACAGTAAAACAAACAAGTAGTCGATATTGCGGTAGGGAGAAATTCCAATTGTTACATCTATGCTCTGGGAAAGCTCCTCTTAAAGGAGAAGCACGAGATCATATCTGAACCAGTGAGGTAATCAATCCTTCCTCATTGGGAATGATAGCAGATATACACGTATTAAAAATAGTAAACCTCGGATTAACCATTGTCGAGGAGCTTGGGGTCACTTGTTGGTAAACCTTAGATTATGTCGAGGAGCCTTCAAGGGGATTGAGCTTGCTACTCTGCCCTTGCATGCGTATCGGATCACAGACTGTTCCCCCAGGTATATTTGTTTCGTTGGTAACCATAGTGACCATAATCTATAGGATTCTTTACTAAGATGATGGTGGAGGGAAGATCCCACTGTACCTGGAGCAGATGTCGACTAGACTCACTTGGATTTTCTGGGGGGTTCTCTTCACTCGAGACGGTTTAGTGGAGAAACTTCTGCCAGTCTATTCATTAAGCAGGTTGTCGGGGTAACTGTTCCAAACGCCATTTCTGTATTGAATTTTGCGACGTTGAATTTCGTCACCAACTAGTGTTTTTAGTACGGAAAGTTACTGCTTGTGTGTGGTTTGATTCCTAGATTTGATAGCGCGTGTTAATTTGTTTGTTTTTACTTTTAGAGACCATATGTGTGAATTGTGAATTGTTAATTTTAGTTTTAAATTGTTAATAAAATTCACTGAAGTTGAATATAATGGCAAATGTTCCGGAATTTACCAACCAAGGAACCCCTCTTAACGAGAATCCTAGTACTTTTCCTTACTTTGGAAATGTTGGTCCTCCTTATATGGCTACTTTGTCATTACCTGGATTTACAATAGGTTTACCGATATGGTTATTTTCAACTTCGTTGGCCCCAAATACTCCAATTGTTCCACCTCAACCGAATGCTTCACCTCAACAGAGTTCACCATCTCAACATCACCAACCTTCTGTTGACCCTTTACCTTCTTCGCCTAATTTTTCTTCCTCCATTTCTTCCTCTTCACTTGGTAAAAGCCTCGATGCTAGTAATCAAGTGGCTAAGGAGAAGAAGAAAGGGAAGAATAAGAAGAAGAAGAAGAAGCAAGATAAGAAAGAAGTCAACCAACCAACCACGACTGTAAGTGTTAGTTGTGTTGAGGAAAACTCCGACATGCATCGTAAACCCAAATACCCTTGTAGGCTTTGTAAGGGTGACCACTTCCTTATCCATTGTCCTGGTATTCCAAAGGTCTTGGAAGTAGGGTCAAAAAAATTTCATCAACTTTCCATTGATCCATCAACCAGTGATAGTCAGGTTCCTGGGAAAAAGGGTAAAGTTAGGTTTCCTTGTAAGTTATGCAAAGGGAGTCATCAAACTCACATTTTCCCTCACATGGATGAAGCCTAAATTTTTTTGGAAAACCTTACCGCTCCACAGTTAGAATTTCCAACTGGTTACCGTGAACTTTCTGCCAACCTACCGTCAACTGACGGAGTGATTGATCTAATTTCAAGTACAGTCGATCCCACTCTTCCATTGGAGAGTGAAACTCATATCACTCAGGTTGATGATCCATTAGTTGATCAAGTGGTCGATTCAATTTCACATTTAGTCGATCCCACTCTCCCTTTAAAGAGTGAACTTCATACCTCTCAGGTTCTTCTTTGTTACATCAGATTCTTCTATGCCGGGGGGCATTTCAACTGCTCCAAGTACTGAGGTCTTTTCCTTTGATTGGAATAGACTGCCAGAACATCGTCTTCCTTCCTCCATCCCTTTCCAAATCATTGTCAAGGCTGGCAGTAGGGACGTGCACCGCACATAGGTAGATGAAGGTGCTTCTGTTAGTATTTTATCCTCAACTGCTTGGAAAGCTTTGGGTTCCCCTCAACTTGCGCCTATTACGCAGAATATGAAAGCTTTTAACAGAACCATTAGTGAACCTTTAGGGATCCTTCCTAAGTTTTCTATTACCTTGGAAGGTAAAACTGTCTATATTGATATTATGGTAGTTCGAGGTCCCTTGGATTTCAATTTACTCCTTGGGCGAGACTATGTTTATGCAATGAAAGCTGTCGTATCGACACTCTTTTGTGTGATGTCTTTCCCTCACAATGGAAATATTGTGACTGTAGACCAGCTTTTGTTCCCTAGTCTTTTTTCAACTACCAATAATATGACACCCCTAAATGTTCCTGATTCTAAAGTGGTATCTACCCCGCCACTGGTTAATTATGTGGCAACTGGTCCCATGTTTTCAGTTACCGATGTAAGTGAGCCTCGCACTATTTGCTCATCTTCCTTTGGTTTAGATCCGGTAATTGACATGGAAAACTCTATGGGATTACTTGAACATGATGTTCTTATCCCTTTTGAGTCCCTTGACATGTGTTCCTTCCATAGAACTATTCTTCCTTCTGATGAAGACATCTTGGAAGCCATGATCAAGGTGTGTCCATTGACATGTCTTTCTTCTAGTTGGAAGCCATGATCAATGAGTGCGAGGATAGTTCTTTTTCCTGTGCCAACCTCATTAAAAAATGAAACAGGTGTCCATGAGGATAATTTGTTCCTGTCTCAACCTCGTTAAAAAATGAAATTGGATGTTTCGAGGAAAGTTCCTTTTACTGTGTCAACCTCATTAAAAAATGAATCAGTGAGTCAGAGGATAGTTCCTGTTACTGAGTCAACTGTTGGCATTATGATACAAGTGTTGTCCTTGATGGCAACTCACTCAGAGGTTGGTACAAGTGATGGGAACTTAATCAGAGGACAGATCTTAGTACAGCAGGCCAAGAAAGTTCATACACGCAGGTTCATTAAGCCCAAGTCGCGTATACAAGCAGGTTCACTATATACCAAGTCGCGTATACGCTGGTTCGCTATATACCAAGTCGCGTGTACATGCAGGTTGGCTTCAGTAAAAGAGTGTGTATGTGGAAAACTTATCTTTTGTCTGTCGCGGTTATTCCTTGGAAGTTGTGCCTATAGTTTTGGACCATGATGTCTCGACAAACGTGTTGATCCCTAGTTTTGAAGCTAATGGTATTGGGTTACTATGGTTTTGGACCGTGGTATTGTAAAGGGCCTAAGGCTATATAAGGAGAAGATCATTAGGCAAGTACAAGCAAGCATTGTGTGTCTGACGAAGTGAGAAGATCTGGTATCACTGTTTATCTGTTCGGGACGCTTGGCAAGGGTCGGATCTGATAGCGAAGGCATAAGTAATTATTTCTAGATCTGCACGCGGGTTGCCTTTGGAGGAAGCGCGTATACACGCCGTTTTGGTACAGTGAAGTAGCGTATGCATAATAAGATTTGATATTTCAGGTTGCTGTTGATTCTGGTGGTTGTTGCAGAGTTCTGGGCTCTGGTTTGGGTTCTGTGTTCTTGATGACAGGGTTTCAGTGATTCAGTATTGGGTTGTTTAATGAATTATGATGCAAGTATAAGTTGATGATTGTATTGCAGTAATGTTTGTTTTGTATCTTTGGTCCGTGGCGGTTATTCCTTGGAAGTTGTGCCTATAGTTTTGGACCATGATGTCTCGACGAACGTGTTGATCCCTAGTTTTGAAGCTGATGGTATTGGGTTACTATGGTTTTGGACCGTGGTATTGTAAAGGGCCTAAGGCTATATAAGGAGAAGATCATTAGGCAAGTACAAGCAAGCATTGTGTGTCTGACAAAGTGAGAAGATCTGGTATCACTGTTTATCTGTTCGGGACGCTTGACAAGGGTCGGATCTGACATCGAAGGCATAAGTAATTATTTCTAGATATGCACGCGGGTTGCCTTTGGAGAAAGCGCGTATACACGCGGTTTTGGTACAGTGAAGTAGCATATGCATAATAAGATTTGATATTTCAGGTTGCTGTTGATTCTGGTGGTTGTTGCACAGTTCTGGGCTCTGGTTTGGGTTCTGTGTTCTTGATGACAGGGTTTCAGTGATTCAGTATTGGGTTGTTTAATGAATTATGATGCAA
Source organism: Pinus tabuliformis (assembly GCA_031772625.1). Classification (NCBI taxonomy): domain Eukaryota; kingdom Viridiplantae; phylum Streptophyta; class Pinopsida; order Pinales; family Pinaceae; genus Pinus; species Pinus tabuliformis. Next base: position 1,987,860,934 of record CM062817.1, read on the forward strand.
GTATAAGTTGATGATTGTATTGCAGTAATGTTTGTTTTGTACTCTTGGATCCAGTTTGAAAATTGATGAAACGTGGTCCCTGAAGGAAAGAAGGTTGTAGGGTCAGCACCTACGTACTAGTAAATGGATCGGCTAGTACAAGAGCTGAGGGGGTTGTAGCTCCATTCCAGAAGTAGTTGGAAAATGAGAGAGGGTTGTAGCCCTCTGCAGGTTGTAGCCTGCGTACTGGTAAAGGACTGCACCAGTACATTGTAAAAGAAGTTTCTTATTAAAGAAGAAAGAGACGAATTGCAGCAGGTGGTTTTCACCCACATTGGGTTTCCACCTTATATCATGGTGTTCATGTGTGTGGCTCTTGTGTGATGTTCTGTTCTGTTATACTGCACCTGTTTACTGTTAATATGCTTAATAATGTTCTGATGCATTTACTGAAGATTAAGCTAACTGAATTATAAGATCTCTAGATATACGCTAGTTGCATTAGACACAGTAGCGTGTACACTCGGGTTCACTTAATTGAAGTAGCGTATATGTTTCTGAGTATGAAATTGGAAAGGTTTTACTGATCTGATAATACTGATTCACCCCCCCCCCCTCTCAGTATTATTTCCAACATCAACCTCGTTAAAAAATGAATCAGTGAGTATGAGGACAGTTCTTTTCCAATGTCAACCTCATTAAAAAATGAATCAGTTAGTCATGAGCATAGTTTCTTGTCTCGTGTCAAGCTCATTAAAAAATGAATGAAGGATTTTAGAGCATAGTTCCTTGTCTTGTGTCAAGCTCATTAAAAAATGAATCAATGTTTTTAGAGCATAGTTCCTTGTCTTGTGTCAAGTTCGTTAAAAAATGAATCAAGGTTTTTAGAGCATAGTTCCTTGTCTTGTGTCAAGCTCATTAAAAAATGAATCAAGGTTTTCAAAGGACAGTTCCTGTTACTGAGTCAACCTCGTTAAAAAATGAATCAGGTATGAGGACAGTTCTTTTCTTGTGTCAACCTCGTTAAAAAATGAATCAGTTGGCTCGAGGAAAGTTCCTTTTACTGTGTCGACCTTGTTAAAAAATGAATCAGTGAGTGCGAGGATAGTTTTTTTCCTATGTCAACCTCGTTAAAAAATGAAACAGGGTGTTAGAGGATAGTTCCTGTTACTGATTCAACCTCATTAAAAAATGAATCAGGTAGATTTTATGTTATATAGGTAGATTGCAGACAGTAGAATTCAAATAGATTGTAGAGAGTAGACTTGAGCATAGTTCCTTGTCTTGTGTCAAGCTCATTAAAAAATGAATCAAGGTTTTTTGAGCATAGTTCCTTGTCTTGTGTCAAGCTCATTTAAAAAATGAATCAAGGATTTTATGAGCATAGTTCTTTGTCTTGTTTCAAGCTCATTAAAAAATGAAACAAGGAGTCATGAGCATAGTTCCTTATCTTGTGTCAAGCTCGTTTAAAAAATGAAACAAGGGTTTTGAGGATACTTCTTTTCCTATGTCAACCTCACTAAAAAATGAAACAACTCCCTCGAGTCTTTCCAAGATTTCGAAAGTAAACCTTCATTTCATTCACCTGGTTGAATGCAATGAAGCTTGGGGGGCATGTACCTCGATTTGTGTCATTATGCTGGGGGGATGTGAACTTATAACAAGCATAGTTTTTCATTTCAAGCTTGCGTAAACATGAAACCGAATCCGAGCATAGTTCTTTTCCTGTGTCAAGCTCGTTAAAAAATGAAACAAATCCTCCTTTAATTGAGTCGAGAGTTTGACTAGATCTCATAAATGTTAAGTTGTATATTTAGGTTAGTTATTTCAATTTTTTGCATAATTTTCTTACAGTTTTAGGTCGAGTCTTTCAAATGATCTCGTAATTGAACCTTCATTCCATCCAGCTATTAATTACCAGCAATGTACTTAGTTTAATGAAATGAAGCTGGGGGGCATGCGCTCTAGCAGTTATGCTTAGGGGGCATCAAGCACAATTTTCTCTCTGTTTCAAGCTTGTGTAAAAATGAAACTACTTTCAAGCACAATTTTCTCTATGTTTCAAGCTTGTGCAAAAATGAAACTACTTTGAAGCATAGTTTTTCTCTGTTTCAAGATTTTGTAAAAATGAAACCTATCTCGAGTCAATTTCAGTTATTTTCAAGACTCGTTAAACTCATGAAAATCTTGAGATTATTTTTCTATCTTTCATTCTCGTAAAACAAATGAAAATGTCGAGTTCTTTCTGTCTTTTCCTGCTCGTAAATTAAATTGAAGGTCAGACATATAAGTACATTTTTATCATCTTTTCGAACTCATTAAAACTTACGAAAAAACGAAAACCATGAGTACATTTTTATCATTTTTTTGAACTCATTAAAACTTACGAAAAAGTGAAACCTTAGAGTCACCTTTAAGCTCTTTTCTGACTCCTAAAACATGAAAATATTGCCGAGTTTTTCTTTTTAAACTCATTAAAACGGAACTAAAAAGATGGTCCACTTACAGCCCTTTTCTGACCATAAAAACATGAAAATGTTGCCGGATTTTTGTCGTTTCAAATTCGATATTGGTTATAAAACGACGTGTCATTGATCACTTTTTTACTTTTTCGAATCAGAGGCACTAATTACGAAAAGTACTCCTTGGTCGTAAGGATAAATCGATTCTCTCAAGTATTATTTCATACTTTTTTGGGCTTGGGAGACACAAATTTACGAAAAAGGTCAACCATGGAGTCTTCTTAAGTTTTTTTTTTTCGGACTCTCTAAAATTGAAAAACGCCGAGTTTCTCCGATACTGGACTCGTTAAAATTTAACAATAAAGGACCTGTTCAATTACAAACAAGAACGGACCACTCCTTCTTAGGGTTCGAATTTAAACTAAGTTGGACACATCCAAAGGATGAGCTTATAATCAAGCAAATGTTATCCTCCTCAAGCTTGTCAAAAATAAAGAGGTACTTGCCAGAAATGGTGGGGGAAAGAGAGAAAAATGAGCCTGTTTGTCATACTTTGTAACCACTCTTGAACACGGCACTTTTATTCACCAGGGTTGGGAAATCCTTTGCCTAACAGTTGATCAAACCATATTGAAAGTCTTCAGCCGGTTTCTGGGTATTAACTTTGGGTCAATTGTCACCAAACCATCTGTTGTGTCATTATCTGTTTAAGAGGTCAGTGTAAATAAACCATTCATCTGCAAAATATCTGTCATCCATCTTGACCATCCCTGAGTCAGTCCTGGCAACTAAATTTCTTTAAACTTGATCTATGATTTCGTGTTGTGGGCTTGCCTATGACGGATCACTTTCTATCGACTTCAGCTCATTATCTAGAAAGATGATCTAGAAATCGTCAGTACCTTGGGATCTGCATGCCTCAATGGCAGGTTTCTTGCCTTCGACGATAGGTTGCATCATTGACCTTCGATCAAAGGATTCCGTGACATGTTCGACATCAACACATCTATTCACATCTCATGGATTGTACTGAGTACTTTGAGAGCCATTGACATTACTGGTGGTTTCTCTCACACTTGTTAACAGTTTACATCATTGACTGGTAATCAAGTGGTTTCTACCATGTTTGACTTCAACACATTCATTCGCATGGATAGAATCATACTGTTTTTGGAAGTAGAAATGAAGACCCTGGATCTATTTTTCGCCATCCAGGCTGCGAGGAATTTTGTATTCATTATACTGTGGACTATTGATAAACAGATGGTTGCGTCCATACTATGTCTACATGTGTCTATACTTGTGATGTATTACAAGACCATTCCTATATCAGAGCAGTAGTTATTTTTCTATTCAGTTTTGATCTGAGTATGGGAATGCCTACCTCAGCGATGATATGATCTCATATATATATTTTGCATTGAATTTTTTTACAGGTTCCAACGGGGCTCTCCACAAGATGATCCTGGAAATGATAAAGTACTTCACTCTTCCTAGATGATAAATGAAATCCTCAACTACTACAGACTTCGTACTTTAGGGGGAAATCTGTTACACAAAATATTGTCACCATGACTATTTGCAGTCAGTGTGGGTCTATCATCACTTATACTGTCCTCCTAAGCAAGTCTTAGACCTCAGCTCTTCATGTCAAGCTTTGAAAATGAGAGAAAGACCTTAAAAATCATTAAAGTTCTGGTTCCACACTTTCTCTCACTGTTTCCTACAGTCCCGCACCCCCTGTTTACATTACCTGTGGACCTACCCGCTCTGTCCCTAAAGGAGTGGGTGCGGACCCTTGTGAAAGTAAAAAAGGTGCAAGTTTATTCTAAAAAACTCACTTTGGGTTAATTCTAGATGATTCTAGAATGAATTTTGACATGGATGGTTTGCTCTTAGGTGGTTCATGCATCCCAAAAGAGAAGGAGCTAATCCCTTGATGAGAGGAGCTATCCCTTTGAAGGAGGACCTAGTAACTTCCCTCCATTGCACTATAAATTAAGGCATTTGGCTGGTTGCTAGGGAGGTTAGAAGCTGAACATTTTTGAGGGTAAATGCTGGTGGAATTGAGACTTCCTAGTTGAGCTTGAGAGGAGAGATCACATAACTTTTGGCTTCATTGGGAAGAGAGTGAAACTTGTCAAAGTAGAGGAGACTTCTTGTTGGACCCTGGGAGGAGCTTGTACAGCATCAAGGCACACGTTGTAAAGTTCTTCTTTGATTTGAATTAATACAATCAGATTCATTTTTCTCAACAAACTGTCTTATGTCATTTGTTTCATGAATTCCTTGATCATCATGACAAGTATGCTTTATGATATTGGCTTTTCAGGTGCTATTTAATTTGTTTGCTTGTTTGTGTTTATAGATTCGCTACAAGGGAGCTCATTTGGATCAAAGGAGCGAGGCTTCCACAAACTTGCATTGGACCCAAGGTAGGCCTAAAACACTTGTTTGCCTTTGTTTATAAATTGCATATTTAGAGAAAGATAGTTTTTGATTGGCTTGCTTGTCACTAGATATCGTTAGATACTAGGGAGGTCGATCTTGTCCGCAAGAATGAATCATTCTGTGTGACACCATCCTTTGGTAATCGAGTCCGATGCCTAGTACATTGTGATACACCGAACACAAGATTTTGGGAGATTGCCTACATGTATGTTAAGTCATTGGTTTACTGAGGCAGTATATTGCAGTTCATAGTTTCTTGGTAATCCTTTTGCCTAGATTATCCCTCTTTTGTTTTGTTATGTTATTTTGATTAAGATAAGATTAATTGACCATGGATAACATCCTCCACACTCACTCCTTAGTTGATCTTAGGTTGAGACATATGGCAACAACTCCGGAGTCCACCGATCAAGGAATTCTTTTTGATGGGAATCCTAGTCCTTTTCCTCCTTTCGAAAATATTGGTGCTCCTTATATGGCTACATTGTCCCTTCCAGGATTTACCATTGGCTTTCTAATATGGTTGTTTTCAACCTCCTTGGTTCAAAATGTCATGATTTCTCTGCGATCGAGCACTCCTCCAATTGGACACAATCAATCTCCAATTGATCCTAAGGTTGACCCTTTGCCTTCTTCCTTAGTTTTTTCTTCCTCCCCTTCTTCCTCTTCAACTAGTGAAAGTATTGACACTAGTAACTAGGTGGCTAAGAAGAAGAAGAAAGGGAAGAAGCAGAAGAAGAAGAAAATTCAGCAGGGTGGCAACCAAGCAACCATTTTTTTGAATGCAACTTCTCATGAGAAACCATTCGATAAGCCTCAGAAAGTTCGATATCCATGCAAAATTTGTACGGGAGACCATATTATTCGAAATTGTATTGATATTCCTTAGATCTTAGAAGAATGGTCTTCTCGTTAGCATCATCCTGTGTCATCAACTTCTGGAGATCATGCTCGTAACACACCATCAACTAGTGGTAGTAAAGTTCATGGAAAGAAGGGTAAAGTTAAGTTTCCCTGTAGATTATGTGAAGGGAATCACCCCATTCACCTTTGTCCCTATATGGATGAAGCCAAAAAAGTGTTGGATAACCATCACGCTTCTCCGCAACGACTTCCATCTGGTTACAGGAGACTCTCCTTTAATCCTTCACTAGTTGATAAAGTGAATGACCTAAATCAACCATCGGTCAAACCCACTCTGTCTGAATGTGAATCTCATGAGTCTATACCTGACCAATCACAGGTTGAGGAAACAATTGACCCAATTTCACATTCAGTTAATCGTATCTTTCATGTAGAAAGTGAGTATGATACCACTCAGGTTCTTTTCGTTTCTTCAGATTCTATTGATCTTGGAGGCAACCCTCTCGTTGCATCAATACAGGAGAAAAATCCTCCCATTCTCGTAACTCAAGGGGGTAATTCTCCCATTCTTACAGTACCCCATCCAAGTAGTTTGGTCACTTCCTTTGATTGGAATTGACTGGCGGGATGCCGTCTTCCTTCTTATGTGCCTTTCTAGATCATAGTACAGGTTTGTAATATGATTGTACCCGAAACTATTATAGATGAAGGTGCATTTATGAGTATCCTTTCCTCCACTACTTGGCAAGCGCTCGGTTCACCACCACTTGTGCTAGTTACCCAGAATCTATTGGTTTTTAACAGAGGAACCAATCAACCATTAGGGATCCTTCCTCAGTTGCCTATTACTTTGGGAGGAAAAATTGTTTATCTCAATGTGATGGTAGTCCCAGGCCCTTTAGATTACAATTTACTTCTTGGGTGCGACTATGTTTATGACATGAGAGCTATTGTTTCAACACTCTCTCGAGTGATGTGTTTCCCGCATGAAGGCAGAATTATCATCGTTGACTAGATTTCATTTCCCAATCCAAATTGGCTTCCAGTAAACCATCTTCTCTAAATGGTCCTTTTGTTCCAATGGTATGTTCCCCACCACAGGTTAATTATGTGGCAACCCATTCCATGCCTACATCAACTGACGATCAATTCAGTGATGTTGTGCATTATGTACTTGGGGCATTGCAACTAGATCTCTCCAATGGATTCATTGCTACGTATCCCTTCCAGAGCATTGTTCTCCCATCTGATGAGAACCTTTTGGAAGTCATGACCTCTTATGGGTAGTGATCAAGGAATCATGAGCATAGTTCCCTGTCTTGTGTCAAGCTTGTTAAAAAATGAAACAAGGAATATGAGGATAGTTCATGGTCTTGTGTCAACCTCATTAAAAAAAGGAAACAAAGGGTATGAGAATAGTTCTTTGTCTTGTTTCAACCTTGTTAAAACATGAAACAAGGAATATGAGAATAGTTCCTTGTATTGTGTCAAGCTCGTTAAAAAATGAAACAAGGAATCAGAGCAGAGTTCCTTGTCTTGTGTCAAGCTCATTAAGAAATGAAACAAGGTCCCTTGGAGCAAAGTTCCAAGTCGAGTCTTTAGTTAGATCTCGTGAAATCCCAGTCGAGTCTTTCACTTGATCTCGTAAATGAACCTTCATTCCATCCACCTGATAGCCACGAGTAGTGTACTTAGGTGAATGTAATGAAGCTAGGGGGGCATACACTTAGAATCGAGTCATCATGCTAGGGGCATGTAAACCAATATCAAGCATAGTTTTTTCTTTCAAGCTTTTGTAAACATGAAACTAAATCCAAGCATAGCTTTTTGTTTCAATATTGTGTAAAAATGAAATGAACCCAAGAATAGTTTTTCATTTCAAGATTGTGTAAACATGAAACTGAATCCAAGCATAGTTTTTCATTTCAAGCTTGTGCAAACATGAAACTGAATCCAAGCATAGTTTTTTCATTTCAAGCTTGTGTAAACATGAAACTGAATCCAAGCATAGTTTTTCATTTCAAGCTTGTGTAAACATGAAATTGAATCCAAGCATAGTTCTCTATGGTTCAAGCTTGTGTAAAAATGAACCCATCTTCATTTTAAGTCTCGTGATTTCCATTCTATCAGCCTCTTCTCTCAAATGAGCGTTTATTTTTCTCCTTCCATCATCACTATCTGCTTGGCGGATAATACACTTTCACTTGGTTGTTTCACCCTTTTGAGGAACAGTTGCAATGAGTGGTATTATTAGCCAACCTCTTCACATAAATCAACATGTTTTGAGAAGTTCTAACATCACTGGAACTAGTTGCTATCCTAGACACCACTCATTCCTGTAAGTGGAGTCCTCATTAAGCTCTTTTCAAACTCTCGAAATATGAAAATATTGTCAAGTGCTTGTCCTTTTGAGCTCGTTAATAGATTGGAAATGACATCTACTCAATATAAGTTTAACCCTTTTTCGGAATGAGATAGATTATTTACGAAAAAGGAATACGTTGATCGAACATGGTCAATAGGTTCTCTCTCGTATTATTTTATGCTTTTTCGGACTTGAGATACAAAATTGTGAAAACGAACTTTTGGAGTTTTCTTTTTGTCCCTTTTCAAACTCTCTAAACATGAAAAAGACCAAGTTATCATTTTCGTTAAACTCATTAAAACATCAAATAGTGACAAACTTGTCCATCATGACAAGACCGAGTTTCACCTTTGCTACACTTGTTAAAACATCACATAGTGATGGATTCACTCGAAGGGTGGAATTATACAACAAGAATATGTGATCCTTCTCAATCTTGATAAAAAATAAAGAGGTATTGGTCAGCAATGACTGGGGAAAATGGGAAAAGGGGTCAACCACTTTATGGCAGCATGTTGCTCTTGAACATGACATTTTCACTTCATCACTATGACTACTTGGGCTGAGTTATCTACTTGATGGTTATCACACCTATGATCTATCATACCATCCATTACTTTGGTTTTGGGCCAATGCTGCCAATTCATTCAGTGTCGCCAACATGTTCAAGAGAATTCACTCAGTTAAATTCATCCTTTGCAATACTCATAAACCTTCATTTTCATGACTGCAATTCCTGAACCTTGTGTCATCAGTCACATTCCATCTCCAAAAATCATTACCCTCGTTTCATGTCGTTGATGTGGGATACATCAAGGCTCTCCCGCGATGAGTCACTTCTTGTCAACATTAGCACATTATCCAAGAAATTGACTTAGAAACACCCTTTTCAGTACCTTGGAGCTTGCATACATCAATGGAAATTTTCTCACTTCCGGTGATAGGTTGACATCACTGGACTTCAAGCAAAAGACTTTGTATGGTGTTCGACATCAAAACATCCATTCACACCATACAGACTGTACTGCAGTACCTTGAGAATCATTATCGTTATCAATGATTTCTCTCACGTTTGTTAACGGCTTACATCATTGGCTGGTAATCAGACAGTGTCTTCCCATGTTCGGCTTCAGATCACATATTCACATGGTTAGACTCGTACTTGAGTGAATGATTGAACGAGATAGAAGATCCTGGATCTAGTTTCATCCATACAGGATGTGATTTCAAGAAAGTACTAAATCATCTATACAATGGCTTTACACAGATGGTCATCCTATCATGGGTCTATATCTATAGAATACTATCTAATTTATGTACATATAATGAAAAGTTTATATGTTGAGCATGGGTATGACTTCCCTCAGTAATTCATGAAAAATCCAAAATATCATGATATTATGTATTGTAATTGGTGCAGGTTACCATCTGCTTCAGAACCGCCTCATCACATCGTAAAGCATATCACTCGACATTATCATTTTCGACTTCATGCTTTAGGGGGAAACTGTTACTGGTCTATTTGGGCACATCACACCCATCATTCATATTAGTGATTTTAGGGCTCATCAAACCCTAATTCAGTTGCTACATGCCCTAGACAAGTCATCACATTGAATGCCATCATTCCTAAGAGTTTCCTGGCCTGAAGACATCCTGAAATGATTCGTTGAGGAACCAGCACAGCCTTGGTCATGGGTAAGTGCGCTACAGAGCACTTAGGCCCATTCAAGCCTACTCTAAAGAGGACTTAGTCCCACTTTGACCCGCACTGGGCGAGATTGAGTGAAATCTTCATAGGGTTTTGGGAATATTCTTCCATTCTATACTATTCTAGAAGATTCGCACCTATTATCCTCTCCCATTAGCTCAAAATTGGATAGGGAATGTGTTAAGTAACCTCCTATCCTCTCATCCCTTCCTCCATGGAAACTAACTCTAAGTTTGGAGGGCCACTCAATACACTCATTTATGACCAAACAACCTCCATTTTCCTATAAATTGAACACTCATCTAAGTGATCAATGGGCTGGACTCTGAAGAATTGCAAGGAGATACTATTGGTTTGATGTTTGAGATCATAAGCAAGTATTGTTATGCTGCCAGAGTGTTTTGTTTTTGGTGTGATGATGGATGGAACTCAAGCTGGATGAGTGACATGGGATTGGACTTATTTGGTTGTAACTCTTCCTTATACTTAATAAAGTTGTTTACACCCTTTCCCATATTCTTGTCTTTATGTGTTATGATTATATGTGTAAATGATTTCGTTTCCATTTTCTTATAGTAGATAGATCTCTTTCTTTGATTGTTTCTTTCCTCTTTTATGATTGCAGGTACTCATTAAGTGGATTCAGTTCGAGAAGGAGCAACGGGAGCTATCAAAGGAAGCAAAGGGAAGCAAAAGATAACAAGTGGGTCCCTTGTCTTATTTATCTTCTATAGGAAAATGTTAAACACTTTAATTCTATTGTTCTAAGTGTAGCTACCCACATACGGAAGTTGTGTTTATCCATAGATACAAAATTCCACATAACAAGTTCCTCTTCATCCAACACATATATCAAGATTGAAATTGGAAACATGTTGAAATACTATAAAAGTGAAACGTTTCATACCCTCGCTCTGCAAATGGATACCATGCAGATCAAGAGGAGGCAAGAGGAAGCAGAGAGAGCCTTAACAATATTTTTCCCGAGATGAACTAGAGGGCACCCTAGAAATGAATATCAAGTGAATGTTATAGAGGTTTGCTTGGTCTCTGAGGAAAACCAATCCAAAAATAAGTGTCGTACTCTACCTGGGTTGAAATTTGTATATTAAGGAACTGTAGGTGGAGTTGAACATCTTTGTTATATCAACCAAAGGAGACCTCAAGGATCTCAACCATACTAGCAAGGAATACAAGGGGCATTCTATTCATATTACAATTCCAATCAGAATGCACACCTTTTCCCTTGGTGTTCTCATACTCATCCTTCATGGTACACACCTTCTCCTTGTTCTTATGCATCTATTGTAGCGGCTGCAACACCCTCGAAAATTTTGGCCTACATCCAAATTTCAGAACCTTCCTTATGTTTTCCCCTAATGGTGGAAAACACTGGAGCTTATTCCATGAGCTCTTGTCAAGTCTTTACACCCTTTTTCTTGATTGACCACTAGTCGTCTTTTGACATGTTGATTTTTATGTCATGCTTGTGCTCTTCTTCTAGAAATTTTGAAGGTTTTTCTTTGTGTGGGTGAGTTGTTTTCACTCTCTGAACATCGGTCGTACTCACACACAAAGTTGTAATCGTTGTCATGCACATGTTGTCACAGTCATTCGAGTCTATCTCAAGTGTCGTACTTGTTGCTCTTAACTTTAAGACAATATCACTGAGCACACATTCGTCTTGTTGTTTTAAGGTGTCTTATCGTCGAGTCATGCTGAGTGTGTAATCACAATGTCATGTATACACAAGTTCACTTGCTCTCACACTTAGCCATTTTTCCTGATAATATTTTGACCAGACAACCCTCGTTCAACCTAACCCTAACTAAGTTGAACTATGCAGTCTCAACTCTCACTGACCCTACTTTGCTGCCCAGAACTGTGCATAGCTTAAGGCTGTCCTCCGGGGAAACCTGCACTGCATAATCCTAGAAGTGAGCAAGATGTCTGTCTCCCAGAACTGCACAAAAGTTTCCCCCAAGTCTGATCCAATCTGTGCTTCTTGCAAGATCACTCATCAAGCCTCCCTCTAGTCTACCAGAAACCTGAACTGCATTGTGACCCCAGGTTACACTGCTCTCCAAAACTGTGAAAACATGCCCAGCTACCTACTGTGCACTGCTTGTAGAAATTGCACAGTCCTGTCAATCAGACCTCTGCTTCCTAGCAATGCACTATTCCAAGCAATTGTGTAGATATGATTAGTAAGGCCCCTGCTGGCTTGCTCCACTCTCTCACTAAAAACTTCATAGTTTTGATAGGCACTGTCTCTGCTGCCCCGCTCTACACTCATTCTGAAAACTGTGTAGTTGTGTCGGGAAGGCCCCTACTGCTTTTCCAACATTGTCCCTCAAAATTTTGTAGTTGTGACCAACAACTTCACACAGCCTGATTCAACCTTGCTCTAGAAAGTTGTGCAGAAATGTCTGCTAGTGCCTCCCGTTGCCCACTTTGTCTTCCTTGGAGAAACTGTGTATATTCCCAGCTAGACCCCCAGATGACCTACCTAGTTCTCATCCTAAAAACTGCGTAGAATTCCCCAATAATTCCTTCCAACACCCTACCTTTTCTTCCTCCAAGGAACTGCACAGTTCTATCGATCTGGGCTCTACCTTGTAGTTATCACTATTGTCCCAGATTGCACAAACCTACCTCTGACTGACATCTGCGTAGTTGTTTCTGAAAATGCTCCAGAGCCTCTCATCTTAGCATGAGATGTGCTCTGTGGAGTTTCAATGCCTTGTCCTCCCTCCTGATCACCTGCACCTGAAATGGAAAAAAATGCATCATGCTAGACTAGGATATTTTTGGATTTGATGTTGTCCCGTCATGAGTGATTGCAAGAATATGTACATAGATGAAACATGGTGCGATGACAAATGGGATGAAGAAGGAGTACATGCTAGAATAATTGCTCATTGTCAAATGAACATATGAAGCACATCGAGTAGCAAGTGAAAGGGACACATACACGTTCACCATCAAGCAAAGACCAAGACCATCGAAGATCTTGCACACTTTTCCATGCAGAGGTGAATACATGATACATCGAGCGCACACCCATCACTCAACAACATAGCAGCTCGACACAGACACCACATTTAGCTAGCACATGTCAGCAGTGTCATTTCAAGATGTGTCATGAGTTTTCTTGGCCACATCACTACTATGGGCCATACTTGTTGTAATAAAATGCAATGTAATGTGAAATTCCAAGGGATGCACATATGAAGTTGAAGAGGCATGTAAGTCTAAAAGTCATAGGAAGTCAAACAGTCATAAGGTAAGTTGAAGAGTCACAAGGGTCAAGTATCCCCCTTGGCTATATATACCCCTTCATTGTGTGAGCAAAGGACTTTTCACCTCGGCTCCTCCCACAACCTTGAAAGTTTGTAGTGGCTCCAATGTCCCACTGCTAGGGCTAGTGATGTGTGGTGTATTAGAGTCAGTATTTGCATACTGCCATAAGTGATCAAAACTCCTCCTTTTATATCATATTAGTGTCTCATGTTGAAATTTTTATCATTCCACCTAGGTCGTGATGTAAAAATTTACTCACTGATGGTAGCCCAAGTTGAAACTCCAAAGCCCCTCTCAAAAAATCAATATTTGTTGGCCAACCTTCATGTGTCTTGCTGAGCATTCATCCATTTTAAACGCTCATGTCATCATGTCTTATGGCAATCAAGTCCACCTAGAGCCTGGTCATTCAAGGTCCCATTAGGTCATTAGGGTTTCCGAGGTTCAAATAAAACTCCATTCCATTGCATAAGACCAACAAGTAAAGAGTGATCAAATAACATCTCTTCACCATGCAAAGATGATTTGTAAAGAGAAATGCTTATTTCATCATGTAATTTTGAGTTCAAATGTAAAATTTTTAATTTTCATTTTGTAATTTTATGTCATTTAAATGTAATAAGTACAAGGTTCCCAAGTTGTTAACTCAGTGTTCCAAAGATGCTAGACCATCAAAAGATCAATTTTTCAAAGGAAATAGTCAAGTGAAAGGGTAAAGTTTCAAAGGGTTAAGTGAATGCCAAAGGGAGTTGTCTTTTCCCAAGGGTGTCCAAATCATCATTTTCCACAAGCACTAAACCCTAATTTCCTCTCCCACAGAGCTAGGGTTGGTTGTAGAATCAGATACATATGAGTGGAGGAGACCTAAGGGAGGTCATTTCAGCAATTATGAGGCCATTCCAATTCATAAACATCATGTCTCCATCATTTTAAAAGAAGTCATTCCAAGGGACAAATCATTTGCCACACATAGGGCCATTTTTTCTTCAAAGTATCTTTCCAACGAATCAAGGATGAATTTTGCAATAGTGAGAGACATTTTTGTCCATAATTGGTGAGTCATGAAAAACCTCCTTCACTTTTTAGACAGGTGCCATGGTTTTGGAGAAATTTGAAAAATAAAGTTGCTACAATAGAGTTTCTACACTTCTGGAGCGACCTTGGGAAAATATTTTTTTCTCCTAGCAGGGGTGTCCAAATAACTTTCTTGATGTGTTAAATGATAACTGGAGATGATGATGTTTCCAATAAGATATCATGAGCTCAATTTGGAGTTGATTAAAACCTCCAAAAGTTTCCTGCAAGAGAAAAAATCATTTTCTCACCCTCATTCTGCATTTTTCGACCATGCTTGGGAGAATAAACTTTTCAAGGGTCAAATAAAGTCTGTGTTCGATACTGAAGGTAGATTCGAAACTAGACTGGACAAGCTTTCCAATGCGCTATCTTGGGCACAATTTGGACATAGGGAAGGCAATCAAAATCAACCTGCAAGTTGGAGGATGGGTTTGAAACAGAGAGGGCGCGTTTGACAAAGAGATGGCACATTTGCCTTAGAATGTTGCATGTTTCCTAAGGGTGTTGCGTGCTTGTTAAGAGAGGGCGCATTTGACCATATTGTTGTGCATTTTTCCTAAAAGGTACAGATATTTTCCAAAGAGCACTACATCATCTCCAAGCTTCAAGATGTGTCACCAACATGCTCCAGCAAACAAGTAGGTTGAAATCATATCACTCCTCTCCTCCCCAGTTGAATTATATGGTGTTTCATTTTGCTCTCGTGTCCTACTAAATTTAAAACCCTAATAACATGGCCCCATTCGTGAATTTCATTTTCTAGCATCCCACTACCATTCCTACATTTCAAAACTACCCCCTGTCACATCCCTCATATCACACATTTGCATTTCCATCTCCTCAATTTCCTCACACCATTCCATACTCTCTACACCTACATTCCATTTCATCATCTCCCTAGGGTTTGACTCCAATAACTCATGGCAGAAGAAGAGAAAAGAAGTCATAGTGAGGAATAAAGACAAGAGAGGAGGTTATCTAATAAAGGAGGGGGAATCATTAGACATGAGCCAACCAATACCAGACAACTCATGGCATCTCCCATCATTGTGACATGCTTTAACCAAGGCAAAACGCAAAGCTTCAAAAGAGAAGATTAAAGCCTTGACCAAGCAAGAGGAGAAAAAAAGGCTAGATATTTTTTCCAAGGCATCACTCCATGCATCAAACACGTGATTAGCCATCATCCCACAAATTTTGACAAGTTTTAAGAAAATCTTTGCAAGTTGTGAATTATTGTGTTTTTTGAGGCATTTTTAGCACAATGAAAAGGTCAAACGCATAACACCTAGGGTGTTGCGCTCTTTTTTGGGGAATCTAATGAGAAAAAGGTCAACATAATTGGATTCAGAATGATGAGGACATGCACCCCGTGCATTTTCTAGGTATTAGGAGACAAACAGGTCAGTCAAAAAGGTCAAAAAACACCAAAACACCACCTTTCTACCTCATTTCTGGCTTGGGTGCTGCGCGTTTACCAATATTCGGAGATTGAGTTTTTGATAGGGAAAATGAGCTCCAAATTGAAAAATGAAGACATTCTAGAAAGTAGGCTTGAAGGGCTTTCCAACAAGCTACCTTGGAGCAAATTGGTACACTGGGAAGGCACCCAAAAGCTGTCTTGAACTTCGAGGGTGTGTTTGACACTAAAAGGGCATGTTTGACAAAGAGAGGGCACGTTCGAAAGTCTTCTCCAATTTTCACTCTTTCTCTGCAAATTGATTTTCACTTATGATAAATTGATGTTTTACTCACGTAATTGATAAGGATGATGTAATTATTATGTTTTTTACTGTTACGTAGGGTAAATACATTAGGTAAATGGCCTACATGACTTGTAATGAATCAGTTTTCTTAAGTTAGGGATGAGTCAATTTTACCACCCTATACTCCAGCTATTAGTTCAGTCTTTCTTGCAACTGCTCCTCCTCTCATGGATTCGACCCCTGAGGCTATGATGAGTTGGTTTCCAGCCTATATTATGTATTTTCTTAGTCATTTTACAAGTTGGAATCAGTTGGATGTTTGACTCTTGATCAGAGACACTAGTGTAATCTGTATTTGGCATAATTTAATGAATCAGTTGTAGCTATTTTGATGGAATACCTGTGATATGGAATTTTGATTTAGTTTCTTCTTATGTTTGATATGTTTGAATGTTTTGTACTCCCATATTTCACTTCACTTCTATGATTTGTTGATTTTCAAGTTGATGAGCAGAATACATTTTATATGCTCCATTTTGTGGAAATCTTCATAGCTTGTCCAATTTCTTCAGTTTAGAAAGAATACATGCTTTTCTCTCTCTTTATAGCACCTCAATATTCTTATCCATCTCACTTCATAACCTTAAATTGTTTGAGTCCCTCCCTACATTGCTCCCTCAGAGATCTGCAATCATTGTTATGTGGAATTTCGCATCTTCGAATAAATACAATTTCCCTAGGTGGATAGCTACACCTAGAACAACAAATTTAAATTGTTTATCCTTTTTCTATGGAAGATAAATAAGACAAGGGACCTACTTGTTATCTTTCTCTTTCCCCTTGTCTCCTTTGTTTGGCTCTTGTTGCTCCTTCTCCAACTTAATCTGCTCGACAAGTACTTGCAATCATAAACAGAGGACAAAAACAAATCAAAGCAAGACATCTATCTACTATAAGAAAATGGAATCAAAATCATTTACACATATAGTCATCATACATAAAGACAATAATATGGGAAAAGGTGTAAACAACTTTGTTAAGTAGAAGGAAGAATTACAACTATGAAGTCTGATCCATTGTCACTTTTCCAACTTGGGTTCCAACCAAAATCACATCAAAAGCACAACACTCTGGCAGCATAAAAATACTTGCTTACAATCTAAAATCTCACACGTACAATATCTCCTTACAAATTCTCAAAGTCTAGCCCTTGATCACTTTTATGAGTGCTCAATTTATAGGAAAATGGAGGAGGTTTGGTCATAAATGAGGGTATTGAATGGCCTTCCAAACTTAGAGTTAGTTTCCATGGAGGAATGGATGAGAGGATAGGAGGTTACTTAAATCATTCCCTATCCAATTTCGAGCTCGTAGGAGATGATAAGTGTGGGAATCTTCTAGAAGGCTCCAAAAGATAAGAATATTCCCAAAACCCTATGAGGATTTCACTCAATCTCACTTAGCATAGGTCAAAGTGGGCGTAGGTGCTCTGAAAGGAACCCTGACATGGACCTACCTGCACTGAAGTGCACTTACCCTTGACCAAGGCTGCGTTGGTCCCTCAAGGAGGCATTTCTAGAGGGATTCAGGCCAAGAAACTATCAGGGAAGGAGGCATCAAAAGTGATGACTTTTCTAGGGCATGTAGCAACTGAATTAGGGTTTGATGAGTCGTAAAAGCACTAATCTAAATGATGGGAGTGATGTGCCCAAATGGATCTGTAACCACTACCCCCTAAAGCATGAAGTCGAAAATGTTAATGTCGAGTGATATGCTTTTGGATGTGATGAGGAGGCTACGAAGCGGATGGTGACTTGCATTAATTACAATACATAATATCATGATATTTTGATTTTTTTTCATGAATTGCTGAGGGAATGCATACCCATGCTCAACATATAAAATTTCATTACAAGTACATATATAGTCATCTACAGATATAGACCCATGATGGGATGACCATCAGTGTAAAGCCATTGTACGAATGATTTGGTACTTTCCTAAAATCGCAGCTGGATGGATGAAACTAGATCCAAGGTCTTCTATCTCGTTTAGTCATTCGCTCAAGTATGAATCGAACCATGTGAATATGTGATCTAAAGTTGAACATGCGAAGACACCCTCTAATTACTAGCCAATGATGTAAGTTGTTAACAGACGCGAGAGAAATCACCGATAATGATAATGATTCTCAAGGTATTGCAGTGCGTTGTGAATGGACGTTTTGATGTTGAACACCATACAAAGTCTTTCAGTTGAGGGCCAGTTATGTTAACCTATCGCCGAAAGCGAGAAAATTGCTATTGATGTATGCAAGACTCAAGGTACTAGAAGGGTGATTCTAAGTCAACTTCTTGGATAATGTGTTGATGTCAACAAGAACTGACTCATTGCAAGAGGGCCTTGATGTATCCCACATCAATGACACTTAACGAGTGTAATAATTTTTGGAGACGGAATGTGACTAATGACACAAGGTTAAGGAATGACAGTCATGAAAATGAAGGTTTATGAGTATTGCGAAGGATGAATTTAATTGAGTGACTTCTCTTGAACATGTTGGTGACAATGAATGGATTGGTAGCATTGACCCAAAACCAAAGTAATGGATGGTATGATATACCAAGGTATGAAATCAAAGTGTCATGTTCAAGAGAAACTTGCTACCATAAAGTGGTTTACCCCTTTTCCCATTCTCCCCAGTCATTACTCACCAGTACCTCTTTATTTTTATCAAGCTTGAGGAGGATAACATATGCTTGTTTTATAATTCCACCCTTTAGTTGAATCGATAGCTACGTGATGTTTTAATGAGTCTAGCGAAGGTGAAACTCGGTCTTGTCATGATGGACAAGTTTGTCGCTATTTGATGTTTTAACAAGTTTAACGACAATGATAACTCTATCCTTTTCATTTTTAGAGAGTTTGAAAAGGGACAAAAAAGAAAAATCCACAAGTTCCTTTTCGTAAGTTTGTCTCTCAAGTCCAAAAAATCATAAAACAATACCAGATAGAACCTATTGACCATGTTTGATCATGTTTGATCAACGTATTCCTTTTTCATAAGTAATCTATCTCAATCCAAAAAAGGGTTAAACTTATACTAAGTAGATGTCATTTCCAATCCATTAATGAGCTGAAAAGGACAAGCACTTAGAAATATTTTCATATATTGAGAGTCTGAAAAAAGCTTAAAGAGGACTCCAAGGGGGTTCCTTTCTTAATGTTTAACAGAGATCAAAAAAGAGATAAAAGTATGCTTTGTGGTCAAAGTACAATTCACAATTGTGCACGTTGAATTCTATAAGTCAGCTATAAATCTGTTCAAAGAAACACTAAATGGATTAAACATACTTGTTTCATTGGTTAAAATAGGTAAATACTAAATTTTACTCATTAAATGATCATGAAATAAACATAAAACAAGAATTTACCATGTTATTTTCCCCATTTGATATTTACCATTCAATTTGCACTTTGACCCTATTTTTTACCTCAATCTTCAGTAGCTAATTGAGATAAATTCAGTGGATCATTTCTCGTGTCGTCCAGCAGGTAGGAGATCTACACCTACTCTTCATTTTCATGTCATTATTTTATAGTTTCATGCAAGCTTTTAGGGTTTTTACAACCCCTAGGGTTAGAATATTTCGCCCTAGGATCAGCACAGCCTTCCACGTTGAAAAATGCGCTGCATAGCACCGAGACAGAAGGGTAGCTATTCTATAGTGCACTGTCTCCTTGCTTGGGCTATGCTGGGCGAGTCTCACAAACTTGTTTCACCTGTTTGGCCCAAAATTTCTCCAGTTTTTTGCATGAAATGGATCCTAACTAAGCTTATGGTTTGATTTCGAGCTTTCGTCGAATCATAATGTTTATTACTTGGTGAGAAAGAGAGCATGAAGAAAAATACATGGTCACCTTAAATGATCTGGTTACTATTGAAGCCCTCAGAAACTGTGGGTTGCTCAAATACTTCAGGTTGTCTGGGATGAGGCAACAATCAGAACTATTGTAGTTCCTAGTTCATGCATGGGATCCAACGGATCAAGCTTTTCACATAAGGGACAAAGTGGTCCCTATTATTATCAATGATGCTTACTTTCTTATAGGATTATCGAGATGTGGTGCCCCATTTCTCTTTCAGGTTCCTCCCGTGTGGGTGAATCAGTGAGTGACTATGTTCGGCAATTCTGCCGGCTAGGTGCACAGCCTAGAAAAGACAGAAAGATAATCATCAAAGATATTCATGATTTTCCTTTCAGAACAATCCTATTCACTATCACAAAGTTGGCAGGTAGTGTGATGCTTCATCTGGCGAATAGATCATACATGCAGTATGCACTTGAGTGTCTTGAGCCAACTTTATTCAACTAGTGTGAGGCCATACTTTCTTCATTGAAATAGTGGTTGACAAAGGTAAAGAGCGGTAAGACGAATAATTTTATCTATGTATCACTCTTAATCGCTTTTACCTTAGAGAGAATTCCATTGATGCAACGTCAACATCTAACACTCGGTGTAGCTGGTCCTAGAAATCCATGGATGTAGAGGTGGGTCAAATTCATGGTTAGACATGCTAGTCAGTCATCGATTACATTTCCTACTACATTCTTCAGTTGGCTTGATCGAAAACACATTATCATTGAGGAGCATCCATATGTAGGGATGGATTTTCGTGGAGATCCAAAGTTGAGTTTACTAGTGGGTGCTCAATGGGGTGCTACAGGTAAATTGTTTTTGGCCAAATGTTTTTGTTTTTTAAGTTTCTACATGTTTTTTTGTTTTTGATGTTTCCAAGACTAAAATAAAATCATTCTCATGCATACAGATGTTGGTGTTGTTCGACATATGGGACACGAACAGGAGGCAGGTGGACCAGCGTGGAGAAACGTCAGGAGATCAGTTCTCCAAGATTTGGATTTGACCGAGACACTGGCAGAGTTGCAGGATCATGTAGAGGGGTTAACCCTCGGTATTCCAGATATCTGGATCGAGGATTTACCTATGAAACTGCGGCACCATACTATTAGTGTTCCTCGCTGTTGGATGTGTCTTTGTGCATGATAGCTCAGGCTGCGACCTGTTATCATGAGCATCACTAGGTCTACTTAGGATGATTTTTGTATGCATTTTGAGTTTTTAGGTCAGATGACGAAACATGTCTTGGACACAAATTTTGTAAAAAATTTAAAACATCTATCTATTTTTTAATTTCAAAGTTTTATATTTGGTTATGTGCAATCTTATTCAACTAATGTTGTGAATTGAAAATTTACTTTTACATGTGTCGCAAATGTTTGTTTAACACATAGTTCGCTAATGAATCAGTTAATGTGTTAAAGTTTCTGGAAATATATTGATATTGAATGTATTCAAAATGTCTTTCCAAAATACAAACTCTAAGGAACATACGAATAATTGTTGGGTTTTAGATGGTCTAAACATTTGTTAGTTGTAGTATGACAAGTTGTGAGTCCAGCCTAACGATGATTCAACGAATGGCAGGTGAAATGGCATTAGAGATCAGTTCGATCAATGCGCTATACTCAGGGATATTGTTCATAGAATGACCAATACAAATCCCTTGAAAACTCACTAACTCGCCACTTGGAGCGAAAATGGCCCATGCTGTAGAAGATAGGTTCTGTGTACTATGATTAGCACCATCAACGTAACCAATAAATGGTTCCAAAGATTCCGACATATGAAACAAATGCAAAGCGGATTACTTAACCACATAAAAATTCTAAAAGACACACTAACACACACACATGCAATTAAAGCATATATACATGATTTTACTACACTCAATTAAGCATAGTAATGTTTGAGGTACAACCTTTTCAGGGCTGCGATAATGGAATTCCATCATAATCCACCAACTCGTATGCACCTTTTGCCAGAACACGCTTAACAATGTAACGACCCATCCATAGTGGTTCAAATTTTCCTGCTCCAATTTTATCAGCTTCCTCATCATAAAGCAAGACTAGGTCTCCTTGTGAAAAAATGAAAAGCTTGAAATTTTTCTTTTATTACGGATTGATTTGTTTCTTATGTGCTTCGTTAGCCAATGTGGCTTCATGATGGGTTTCATCCAGATGGATGAGTTCTAAGGCACACACTTCTTCATTAGAAGTGTTGCGTAACAGGTCAATGACGAGTTTGAGAGATGAAATTTCACATTGTATCTTCAAGATTGCCTCCAGACCATACACCAATTGAAAGGGTGTGAATCCAATTGCATTCCTTACCAAAGTTCAATATGCCCACAAAGCAAAGTACAGGATTAAATGTCAATTTCGTTTATGAACCCCTATCATTCATTGAAGCATTCGCTTCAGGACTTTTTTGATGGCCTCAACATGTCCATTAGCTTGCGGATAATGAGTAGAACTATCATGTGAAAGTCCTAACTTGGCAATTAACTCAGTGATCATGTGATTGCGGAAATGAAACCCATGATCTATAACTATAGCCTGTGGTACACCAAACCGGGCAACCACATGGTTGAAAAAGAAAAGGGAAGCCATCTCGCCATTGTTGTTTAATGTAGGCATCGCCTCGACCCATTTTGTGAAATAGTCAACGACGACTATAATGTACCCATGCCCCCCAGCCGAAGTAGGGTTACATGTCATGAAGTCAATGCCCCATTAGGTGAATGGTCCAAAAATGACGATAGGATGCAATGGTGCAGGTGGTAATCTAGGTTTACGGTCATGGATCTAGCATGCATGATAGGTTATAATGGAAATAATGCAATATTTGAATATGGTAGGCCAGAAGTAACCAGCAAGGAGAATTATTTTTGCGGTAGCATAACCAGATAAGTGTCCACCACAAGCACCTGAATGAAAATCATTCAAAACTTTCTTAGCCTCCTCATGAGTGAGCCACCTATGTAAAATCGTATCGATACCACGATGGTAAAGAGTGTCGCCAACGATCAAATAATCTTTGGCTTGGTATCAGATACTTCGCTATTGCGAGTGAGAGGTATCAGGCTGGAAAGTTTGGGTCTGGAGATAAATCAGTATATATCCATACCACAAGTCAAATGACGAAATCAAGAATAGAGACTCATCCAGAATTGATGGTTCTGATGTTGAATCAATGGTATTTGAGGGAAGGTTGCAAAGAAGCTTGGCGAAAAATATAGATTTCTTTAATTTGAATTTGATGAATTCCAAATAAAATTCCTGCAAAATGACAATCCATTTTGAGTATTTTCCTCACAGCAATTGACATGAGAAAATATATTTCATAGGGTTGCAATCTGAAATGATAGTGGTATTTCAGAGTAGGATATACTGGTGAAATCTCTAAACCGCTTGAACGATAGCCAGAGCTAACTTTTTGACATAAGAGTAATTAACTTCTGTATCATTGAGATTGTGGCTCAAATAATATATCATATGTTCTATCCCATCTTCTTCTTGGACTAAAACCATTCCAATGGTTGTATCTATAGCGGCAAGATACAAGAAGTAGTCATTTTGATCATTCGGGGAATACATTAATGAGGCTCTAATCAAGGTATTGTCAAGAGCATCAAAGGAAGCTTGCGCAACTTGATCCCAATGGAAGGGTATCCCTTTTTCAATAGACGAGTAAATCCTTTAGCCATTTCATCATAGTTGGGAATGAACCTCCTCAGAAAGTTGGCCTTCCCTTGGACTCTCTATAACTATAGAAGATTGGAAGGTGGAGGGAAGTCAAGAATTGCCTAAACCTTAAGTGGGTCTAGGCGAATTCCCTCCTTAGACACTACGAAACCAAGCAAATGACCAGAACCAACACAAAACAAAATTTATGTGGATTGAGTCGTATTTTGTAGTTTCGACACCGTAAAAATATAGCTCTCAAATGCTACGGGTGATCAGTCTGCTTTCGTGAATGAGCAGGTAAATCATCAAGATATGGTTGAAAAATATGTTTGATGTCATGGAAGGCATAGTTCATTGCCCTCTGAAAAGTTGCCCCTGTGTTCTTCAAACCAAAAGGGAGTTTCCTATAAGCAAATGTGCCCCATGGACAAATAAAAGTTGTTTTAGATTGGTCCTCTGGGTGGATATTGATTTGATTATAGCTGGAAAAGCCATCCATAAATGAGAATATTTCACATCCGACACATTCATCAATAATCTGGTTGATAAAAGGAGTGGGATAATTTTCTTTTTGGACAAGCCTGATTAACATCCCTATAATTGATGCACACTCGTATTGTCCCTTGTTTGTTCATGAAAAGAACAATATTGGAAACCCAATCAGTAAGAGGAATAGGGTATATGAAACCAACATGCAAAAGATTTTCAACTTATGTTTCAATGGTAGTAGCCTTCTTTGGATGAACAGGACGAAGGCGATGTCACACTGGTTTGACATCAGGATACATTTTGATTTCATTTTCAACTATACTAGAGTCAATTCCTGGCATCTCTTCATATGACCATGCAAATATATCTCGAAATTCACGAAAGAGAGAAGGTAAATATCAAGTCCTAATGGAGAACAAGATTTTCCAACATGAATGTTTTCGACAACTTTAGGTTTGGTCAAAATATTGATAGAAATTGATTCTTCGATATTTGGTAAGTTTCGCTCGGAATCTACTGTATCTGTGAAAACAGAATTTGAAAGGAAATCAACAACTGAAGGGTGATTAAGTTCATTTGAAAATCTTCTATGTGATCTGGAAGATGGGAACGATGATGATAATCTCCCATGGTTCTTCTTCTCTCATCATTGATTGGATGATTCCTTCATCATTAGAAAATATACGTGAAAAATGATCGGAGAAAGTACCATATTCTAATGAATGATCTACCCATACAATTGGCAAAGATGAATTTGAGTTTTCTGCACAATCCAAAAATATTGATTGCTATGCAAGCTCAATAGGTCTTAGCGACATGATTTCATTATTACTATCAACTTCAGAACTATTGGTAATCTTCCTTAAGTCAGATGAAGAGGAAGATATCATGTTGCAAGTCTCAACTTTTGCCACTTCTGCCATGTTTGATGGTGGCGGTAATGAAAAAGTACCCATTAGGGAAGAATCCTTGAAGAGACCTACACCAATGTTTTGAAGAGATACCGGGGGTACGCGTACTAATGGAATGCTTCCAGTAGCCTGTGAACTAGAGGCAAAGAAGGCGAGTTGGTCGATAACTATGATTCTACCCTCACGAGGGAATGCAATCGTACGAAAGTATGTTGACACTGCAATAGCCATAGCATAAACCCATGGTCTTCCTAGAAAAATGTTGTAATCAAGGGGTTTGTCAACAACCTCAACTTCAACAGTTATTATTTTTCCCGCTAGTTTGATTTGCATATTACTCAATATTCCACAAGGCCTATATGTGCGACTGTCAAAATCTTTTAACATTTTTAGTGAACGTGACAAAGGCGGTGAGCCAAGTGTTTTCCAACAATTCACAGACATAATACAAGTATATGCCCCCTCGTCAATAATGCTTCAGTGAATAAGTTTATTCAAGGAATTTACTTGAATTAGGAATGATAATTGTGCTGGTAACTATGGCGTATAACCCGCATGGTTGAAAACCACAAGATTGGAATTAGTTGGATCGATTCCACCAATTGCTAACAACAAAGCCTGCTTTTGGGAGGGACAATTTTGAAGCACCTCGAGCATTGACATAGCAGAAGGTGACTGAGCCAAATCTTCTACTATGTTATAGTTCTGTGTAGCTCGAGCTCGAGGGTTAAATGTTGATTTATGTACAACTCCCTTAGGCAGTTTTATTGTTAACTCTGGTGCAATAGGCGGTGGAATAGGATCAGACGAAGTCGAAGTCGAAGGATTAGGTTGATCAGCCTGGTTATTCGATGATGACGGTTGATTTCCATAATCTTTACTTCATGTTGACACCAAAACTTCAATTTTAGGCTTAGAGGTAGATAGCATAAGCACTTTGGAAGTGGAATCATGGTCTGTAGCAACCATACTTGTCTCCGATTTTAGAAAAGGATCAGTCAATACCAGGTATGTACCAGAAGTCTTAGGAATCTTTGAGACTTCTGAGCGGTGAGGACAACCTCGCGTAAAATTCTCATCGTTACATATCAAACATGGGTAACGAGGTTTCCTATCCGAAGGAGAGAAATCAGATGATTTCTCTTAAGGGGATTATTTTGTTTCTTATTGTTTTTCCCCTTCTTCTTGCTTCCTGGTTGCTTTTCATTCTTGCCTTTGTCAGGTGACACAACATTGATTTCAGAAGAAAGAGTATTATCAGATGCATTTGTAGTTTGATTGGAAATGGCAAGTGTTTGACGAGATGGTCTACCTGCTATTTGCGTGCTCAAAGAACCAATCACACCATCACCGGCATGAGAGTCGTTACTCAATGGTGGTGGAGGAATAGTGAAAGTTGGTTGGGGTGCATTCGGAATCTTGTCATAGAGCATTCTAGACTGTGTATAAATCAAGTCCAATTATTGGGCACAAGAAATTACTTGCTCTTCAGTGACAACTCCACCTTTTGCCACATCCTGGGTGATAGATGGTAACAAGGATTTTATAAACCACTCAGCTAAAAGCTGATGAGGAACATAAGTTTTAACCATTAGACGATGATGCCACTCATGAATATGATTAGAGCTATGAGTAGCAGTAGTCTATTTAAAGTTGGTTAATAGTTCTGTTCTAGTTTCATATCGTATGGGTAACTAGAAGTGGTTTAAAAACGTGGTAGCTAAGGTAGTAAAGTTATCAAAAGAATCTCGTGGTAAATAAATGTACCACTTCACAGGCAGACCAGTATGCGTTCTCTGGAAAAGACGTAGTCTAACTGAATCATCATTCAAGGAGTTTGATGAACACCATAAATGAAAAGTCATGACATGGTTGGACGGGTCTTCTCCAGGGTTTCCATTGACTTTCAGAATATCAGAAGGTAATTTATGAGGAATCACTAGCCACCAAGTTGCATAAAGAATTGGGTCATTGGTGAGCTAGTTTATACCTGGTAATTCAAGTGTTGAAAAAAAAGGAAACTGTCTATTAAGGTTATGTTGAGCATATCCAAGTTAAGATGGGATTGCCTGGGAAATAGGCCTTTGCATACCAGCAGAAGGCATATGTTGCTAGTAACCTTGATAAGGGTAAGTTTGCTGAAAAAATCCGGTGTAAGGTTGTTGTTGAGCACCAGGATACATTTGTTGTTGTCCAAACCCAACATAGGCTTGTTGACCAGAACCTAGGTAACACAATGCAAGTTTTTCTTTTCAATTCCCTTAATGTTGAGATGAACAAAAGGAAACTAATGCACATAAAATCAATCAATCTTTTTGCAAGAATGAACACTTTACGACAGTTCCTTTTCGAAAGAAAATAAGACTTTTACAACACTTTCTTTTGAACAAATATTAATCGACTATAAACTAACTTTCACAATGAATTGATAGTGATAAAGAAATCATTTAAGAAACACTAAACAATAAAATCCAAAGTATGGATAGGAAAGGAAAAACAAATTGGTTTCAGAAGTAAAATAATCATTGATCTTTCATTAAGCAAAAACAGAAGGAATTTTGGAAAAATCAATTCAAAGGAGGGATTTTTTACCTAAGGAGGATCAACGCAACCCTGAACAGGAGACAGTGCCTTTCATAGCATTGTCCTCAATCCAAGGGTGCTCTGCAACGCTCTGTCTCTTGACCAAACCTGCGCTGGTGCTAGAGAGGCCATCCTAGCAGCTTTCAAGCACAATTTTTACCAAAAAACACTTCAAAAAAGGTTGAAACAAGATCAATGGAAGCAAGTAAAGTCTACTAGGGTGTACTAGGATGAAGGTAAACTAGTCGGAACGATGATTGTTCCCCAGCAGAGTCACCAACTTTTTATGTGGAATTTTGCATCTACAAATAAATACAATTTCCCTAGGTGGGTAGATACACTTAGAACAACAGATTTAAACTGTTTATCATTTTTCTATAGAAGATAAATAAGACAAGGGACCTACTTGTTATATTTTGCTTTCCCTTTGTCTCCTTTGTTTGGCTTCCGTCGCTCCTTCTCAAACTTAATCTTCTCGACAAGTACTATAATCATAAACAGAGGAAAAAAACCAATCAAAGCAAGATATCTATCTACTATAAGAAAATGGAATCGAAAGAATTTACACATATAATCATCATACATGAAGACAAGAATATGGGAAAAGGTATAAACAATTTTTTTAAGTAGAAGGAATAATTACAACCATGAACTTTGATCCATTGTCACTCTTCTAGCTTGGGTTCCAACCAACATCACATCAAAAGCACAACACTCTGGCAGCATAACAATACATGCTTACAATCTCAAACCTCACACCAACAATATCTCCTTACAAATTCTCAAAGTCCAACCCCTGATCACTTAGATGAGTGCTCAATTTATAGGAAAATGGAGGATTTTTGGTCATAAATGAGGGTATTTAATGGCCTTCAAAACTTAGAGTTAGTTTCCATGGAGGAAGGGATGAGAGGATAGGAGGTTACTTTACTCATTCCCTATCCAATTTTGAGCTCATATGAGAGGATAAGAGGTGGGAATCTTCTATAATAGTCTATAATGAAAGAATATTCCCAAAACCCTATGAAGATTTCGCTCAATCTCGCCCAGCACAGGTCAAATTGGGCCTAATTTCTCTGAAATGCACCTTGACATGGGCCTACCTGCATTGAAGTGCACTTACCCTTGACCAAGGCTACGCTGGTCCCTCAAGGAGGCATTTATGGAGGGATTCAGGCCAAGAAACTCTGAGGGAAGGAGGTATCCAAAGTGATGACCTGCCTAGGGAATGTAGCAACTGAATTAGAGTTTGATGAGCACTAAAACTACTGATCTGAATGATGGGAGTGATGTGCCCAAATGGATCTATAACAATCATACTCTTGTTTTCCTTTACCTAATCTCTTTAACCTAATTGTCCTCCAACAACCCCATCAAATCAAAACAAAACAACCCCTACACTTTATAGCTAGCCTAAAACCCTAATCCATCAAACCCTTTTGGTTGTGGTCCTCTGGAGAGAGCCCTCTCTGGCTTGGTAGGGCTAGCTATCAAGTCAAAAGGTTGGTGTGTGGTTACCTCAGCTGGACTCTTCCTTAGCCTTGGAGATCCGGAGGAGTGATAACATACTAGCACCGTTGATGGGGAATGAAAGATTCATTTTCCCTAGGTATATGACAAAGTTTAGATCTGATTTTTGATGGTGGACAGTGATCAGGCACACGAAGGCTGAAATCATTCACCTGGTGACTCCAAATTAGTTTCGAAATCAAAATCAAATACTCCACTGGATGTTGAACCTTCCCAAGAACAATGAGAAGAAAACCAATATCAGGTATTCAACTTGGACTTTTATTCAAGACATCATGTTATTTATCATGAAATATCTCTTCTCTTTTCCTGAGAATTTCTAGAAAGTTTTCCAAGGTGTATTATGTTTGAGAAAAGATCACGAAAATCCATTGGATTCCTTTCATTTGAAGGTTGTAAATACAAATTCCCCGTATGCATTTAATCTTTGTCCAGACCCTTTTTCCAAATCTTATGATGACCATCTTCAAATTCATGAACCTCAAGAGATCAAAACTGATCCTACACCTTGTAAAGTTCTAGATAGATAAAAGCCACTCATCTTACCTGCTATACTCCATGCTTTCCCTGAAAGTCATTATCTATATCTTCCAAGGTTTGATGGTGAATATGAAAACATCACTGCTGAGAGACATATTCACAATTTTGAGACATTCCTCGACCTTTTTGAAGTTGATGAAGAGGATGTCAGTATTAGGTTGTCTTCTCTTTCTTTGCAAGGCAAAGTCAAGATTTGGTTCAAAAACCTACCGGTTGCAAGCATCTCAGATTTCCCGTAGTTTATCAAAGCTTTCCTTAGCAAGTGGGCGGTCAAAGAAAACCCTTTCCTCATTCTAGAAGATTATGACCAGCTAAAAAGATGGCCAGGGGAGATAGGAAAACCATTTTCTTCCAGATTCAATCAAGTCTATTGTTTGATACCTTCCAATATAAGAACTCCTCCCAACTTAGTTCTCTTACATTACCCAGATGCCTTTAATCCAAAATTTGAGTTTCAACTGAGAGAAAGGAATCTTGCAACACTTGAAAAGATGCAGAATAGTGCAGTAGATGTAGAGGCTAATCTACTGATTAGAAGGGAAAAGTTGAAGGAAGAAAAGAGGGAGAACATAGATGCAGACCACCTAACATCTTCAGAGATAAAGCTCAAAATTTTGGTTAGTGCAATGGGGGAAATGATGCAAAATATCACCGTGAGGGATGAGTTTGCCATTCGAGATCACCATGAGCCACTTATCCCATAAGAAGAAAAAGTTGTTGGCCTTAAACACTTTCCTGCTAAAAACACTTTCCTACTAATCCTAGCTACCATAAATCAGAAAATGGATTTATAGATCAATACGAGGGGAAAAATCAGCTCATCTAATGTGTATGATTGATGACAATCATTCTTTTGATGATTTTCCAAAGTTTGATCAATATGATGATGATTATGTTCTCCAAACAGAAGCTAATCTTGCAGACCAATCATCAGCTAGTTTGTGGGAGGAGGAAGTTTAGTTTCAACAGCTCGAATACAGTGATCAACCAATGCATATCAACTATGGCATTGAGGAGGAAAATGCATAACATTTGGAAGTAAGTGAAGGATCTTTGCCTCTTTGTTTTACTTCATTTCAGTTCATCAGAGACAACTTTGATGCAATAAAAAATCAGCAGTCATTAAGTTTTGATCTTGACAATCAAGAGGATAATGAAATTCTTGATTAGAGCTCCTTACCCTTGTGTTTCTCCTCATTTGTAAAAATAAGAGAAAACTATAAGCAAGAAGATAAGCAAGTGGTCAACACTATAAATGATAAACCTTCTCTTGAATTGATTTTTGAGGAAACCATTTGTGATGTAAAGTCCTCCTTAGCTCCAGATTTGCAGCCACTGAGTTCCATTGAATTTCAAATTGCAGATGAAGGTTTGGAAGCTGAAACATATAATCAAATGATGCAAGATGATTTTGTACCATTATGTCTTGAAGAATTTCATTTTTTAAAGGAAAATTTTCATAATATCTCTAAAGCAAAGGATGAGCAACCTGTAGAAAGTCATGCAGTCTCATTAGAACCAATGGAAAATAGGTTGCAGCAATCTTTTCAAGTTTTTCATGACCCTTTAGCTGATGTATTGGATGATATCTGCAGTAAAAGTCCTTCTCCATTAGCTAACTATGAGCTTGAAAGGAGTGTCTATATAAACTTGATCCAACAACAGATTTATTTGTCATTTTCAGCAGGAGTCTCATGACAAAGCTCATCCGAAAATTTGTAGTCATATCAAGATAGTAATGAAGAAGATTCTTGTTTTGTTGTTGGTCATCAAGAAAAATTAGTCATTCACGAGTTTCAGGATACTTTTGTCAACTTGCTGCAGTCATCAAGGGAAGAAATCACGGATGTTGGGAAAATTAAAAAATCAAGGCACGAAGACTACCTAGAGCAGAATGGTAATGTATTATATGGTCTAGAAATCAATATGTATTGCTATGAAGATCCTTTTGTGAGATTTTTGAGGTCAGCCGAAGGGCTCATGCTTTGCAGTTTCATCAAGAATTAGTTTGATTTCAAGTTTTCATGGGAGTTACCTTTTAGTAGTTCTCTCTTCTTGCTCATAAGTGACCACTTGTAGAGAATTCAAATAGCAGTCAGAATGCTTACATGGTTGCATTGGTTGTTCCATTTCACTTGATTAGATCATGAATGGATCAGTTAGAGTAGATTTTGTTGAATAAGCTCAATTCTAAGCATCTTTTTTTAGTTATTTTTCAGTCAATTTCGAGTCAGTTTGTGTCATTTGAGTTGTCAGCGTTTACTCATGCATTTCAGTTTTTTTTTTTTTTGATCGTATTGGCCCATATGGATAGGCACTTGGTCTAAGTGTTATTGACACCTCCAAGGAGCTGCCATCCCCAAATAAGGCTAATGTTGGAGTCAGTATTTGCATACTGCCATCAGTGATCAAAACTCCTCTTTTTATATCATATTAGTGTCCCATGTTGAAATTTTTATCATTCGACCTAGGTAATTATGTAAAAATTTACTCATTGATGATAGCCCAAGTTCAAACTCCAAAACCCCTCTCAAAAAATAAATATTTTCTGCCCACCTTCATGCGTCTTGTTGAGCATACATTCATTTTAATGGCTCATGTCATCATGTCTTATGTCAATCAAGTCCACCTGGAGCCAGGTCATTCAAGGTCCCATTAGGTCACTAGGGTTTCCAAGGTTCCAATAAAAATCCATTCCATTGCATAATACTGGCAATTAAAGGGCATTCAAATAACATCTCTTCACCATGTGAAGATTATTTGTAAAGAGAAATTATTATTTCATCATGTAGTTTTGAGTTCGAATGTAATATTTTTAATTTTCATTTTGTAATTTTATGTCATTTAAATGTAATAAGTACAAGGTTCCCAAGTTGTTAACTCAGTGTTCTGAAGATGCCAGACCATAAAAAGATCAATTTTTCAAAGGGAATAGTCAAGTGAAAGGGTAAAGTTTCAAAGGGTTAAGTGAATGCCAAAGGGAGTTGTCTTTTCCCAAGGGTGTCCAAAGCATCATTTTCCACGAGCAGTAAACCCTAATTTCCTCTCCCACAGAGCTAGGGTTTGTTGTAGAATCAGAGACATCTAAGAAGAGGAGACCCAAGGGAGGTCATTTTAGCAAGTATGAGGACATTCCAACTAATAAACATCATGTCTCCATCATTTTTTAAGAAGTCATTCAAAGGGACAAATCATTTGCCACACATAGGGACAATTTTTCTTCAAAGTATGTTTCCAACCAAGAAAAGATGAATCTTACACAAGTGAGAGAGGTTTTTGTCCATCATAGGAAAAGAATCAAAAACCTTCTTCAGGTTTTATACAAGTTTCATGGTTTTGGGTAAATGTCAAACATATAGTTTCTATAAGAGATTTGCTGCACTTCTGCAGTGACCTTGGGAAAATCAAATTCTCTCCTTGTTGGAGTGTCCCAATGACTTTGTTGATCAATCAAATGATAAATAGAGAAAAATATGTTTCAAATAAGCTATCATGAGGTCAATTTAGAGTTGAGTAATACCTCCAAAAGTTTCCTGCAAGAGAACACTTCATTTTTGCACCCTCATTCTGCAGCTTTTGACCAGTCTTGGGAGAATCAACTTTTCAAGGGTCTAATCAAGTCCATTTTGGAAACTAAAGGTAGATTTGAAAACTAGACAGGACATGCTTTCCAATGAGCTATTTGGGGCTAAATTTGAACATAGGGAATGCAAATAAAATCAACTTGCAAGTTGGAGGGCACGTTTGACACAGAGAGGGCGCGTTTAACAAAGAGATGGCGTGTTTGCCTTAAAATGTTGCGTGTTTCCTAAGGGTGCTACGCGCTTGTTATGAGAGGGCACGTTTGACCATATTGCTGCACGTTTTCCCTAAATGTCCAGAGATTTCCCAAAGAGCACTACATCATCTCCAAGCTTTAAGATGTGTCACCAACAAGCTCCAAGAAACAAGTAGGTTGAAATCATATCACTCCTCTCCTCCATAGTTGAATTATATGGTGTTTCATTATGTTTTGGTGTCCTACTGAATTCAAAACCCTAGTAACATAGCTGTTACACTAAAAAATGTCACCTTGACTACTTACAGTTAGTATGGCTCAAATCAACAGTCATGCTACCCTCTTAGGCAAGTCTTATGCCTCTGTTATCCATCTCAAACTCAAAGAAGAGAGAAAGTCTTGTAAAAAATATGTTTATCTCTGGGGTCGCAGGTTCTCTCTAGCCTTACCTGCGGGGACGCTGACCATGTTCACAAAAGGTGCGTCCTTGGACACTCTGTATGTTAAGGGACAGGTGCGTCCTTCTGTAAAAGGCAAAATGCGCGAGTTTCATCTTAAAAAAGTTACTTGTGGTTACTTCTAGAACTTTCTAGAGGTCGGTTTGATGAATTGGATGCGCCTCCAGTTGGTTCATGTATCTCTATTAAGGGGGAACTTATCCCATCAATAAGGGAGCTATCCCACCCAAAGAGGGGGATTATCCCATTGATGGTGGACCTGAATAACCTCTTTACAGCACTATAAATAAAGACATTGAGCCAGAGGGAGGAGAGGTTGGAGCTATACATTTTCTTTGGGTAAATGCTGCAGGATTTAGGTCTTCCATTAGAGCCTTTGTGAGGAGAGATTGTCTTTACTTGATTCTACTTGGAAGAGGGTGAGCTTTGTCAAAGTAGAGGAAAACCCTTGATGGACCCTGGGAGGAACTTGCACAACACCAAGGCCAGGTTGTAAGAGTTTCTTT
Organism: Pinus tabuliformis; assembly: GCA_031772625.1. NCBI lineage: Eukaryota > Viridiplantae > Streptophyta > Pinopsida > Pinales > Pinaceae > Pinus > Pinus tabuliformis. The sequence continues at coordinate 1,987,895,260 of CM062817.1, forward strand.
GTTTCGTTATTAATACAAACTGGTTTATTTTTCTCAATAGCTTGTGTTAATGAGTTATTTCATGTGTTCCTTGGTCTACATGTTGAATATATGTTTTATTATATGAAATGCAAGTGCTTGGTAATTGTTTGATTGTTTGTGGTTGCAGGAATTGACTTGAAGGAGGAGCTCATCCGGATCGTCAAGAACGGACTTCAACAACAGCGTTTTGGAATAAGGTAAGCCTAAACACTTGTAGTTTTCATGTTGTAAAAGGTGTATTTAGAGAAAGATCACTCCATTTTGTCTTGTTTGTCGCTAGAGAGTTTAGACTCCTAGGGAGGTCAGTTGTGTCCGCACAAACAACTTTTTCCGCCACGACAAATTGGCGACTCCGCTGGGGAATCCATTAATGTGAAAGTCTTTTCCTTTGTATTAACTTTGCTCTGAGAAAATCATTTTTATTTTCTGGTTTTTGACTGTGGGAATTAGTATTTGGGTGGCTTAGCTTTAGATTTTGTTAGATTTGGTTTTTCTTAACTTTTCCAGAAGGACGCACCCTCTGAGTACTGCACAGTGCGTCTTTGGACGCGCTGTTGCCGTTTGCACAGAGCGGGCCCGCGCCTGTTCTAACGGGTTGCCTGCGTCTTCCTGTAAAAATTTAGGAAAACTCCATTTTTGCTTTAATTGCTTTTAGATTTTGGTTTTTCTTAGTGTTTTCTGCCCAGATCCTTTAGTACCCTGTCAAAAATTTTCACCTGAACTTGTTTCACCCAAATACTAATTCCCACAGTCAAAAACCAGAAAATAAAAATGATTTTCTCAGAGCAAAGTTAATACAAAGGAAAAGACTTTCACATTAATGGATTCCCCAGCGGAGTCGCCAATTTGTCGTGGCGGAAAAAGTCGTTTGTGCGGACACAACTGACCTCCCTAGGAGTCTAAACTCTCTAGCGACAAACAAGACAAAATGGAGTGATCTTTCTCTAAATACACCTTTTACAACATGAAAACTACAAGTGTTTAGGCTTACCTTATTCCAAAACGCTGTTGTTGAAGTCCGTTCTTGACGATCCGGATGAGCTCCTCCTTCAAGTCAATTCCTGCAACCACAAACAATCAAACAATTACCAAGCACTTGCATTTCATATAATAAAACATATATTCAACATGTAGACCAAGGAACACATGAAATAACTCATTAACACAAGCTATTGAGAAAAATAAACCAGTAGTGTGTCCGAGGAAAGTTCCTTTTACTGTGTCAACCTCGTTAAAAAAATGAATCAGGTATGAGGATAGTTCTTTTCTTGTGTCAACCTCCTTAAAAATGAAACAACTCGCTTTTCAAGTTAAATATTGAAAGTAAACCTTCATTTCATCCAGCCAGTTGAATGCAATGAAGCCTGGGGGGCATGTACCTCGCTTTGCATCATTATGCTGGGGGCATGCAAACTTTTTGAGCATAGTTCCTTGTCTTGTGTCAAGCTCGTTAAAAAATGAAACAAGGGTAGGTTAAGTAGGTAGATTTTAGATAGTAGTCATGAGCATAGTTCCTTGTCTTGTGTCAAGCTCATTAAAAAATGAATCAAGGATTTTAGAGCATAGTTCCTTGTCTTGTGTCAAGCTCGTTAAAAAATGAATCAAGGTTTTTTAGAATATAAGTTTTTGTTAGGTAGATTGTAGAGTAGTTAAGAGCATAGTTCCTTATCTTGTGTCAAGCTCATTTAAAAAATGAAACAAGGGTTTGAGGATAGTTCTTTTCCTGTGTCAACCTCACTAAAAAATGAAACAACTCCCACAAGTCTTTCCAAGATCTGGAAAGTAAATCTTCATTCCATCCACCTCATTGAATGCAATGAAGCTTGGGGGGCATGTACCTCATTTTGCGTCATTATGCTGGGGGCATGTGAACTTATAACAAGCATAGTTTGTCGTTTCAAGCTTGCATAAACATGAAACCGATTCCGAGCATAGTTCTTTTCCTGTGTCAAGCTCATTAAAAAATGAAACAAATCCTCCTCTACTTGAGTCGAGAGATTGACTAGATCTCATAAATGTTAAGTTTTTAGGTTAGTTATTTCAGTTTTTGCGTAATTTTCTTATAGTTTTAGGTCGAGTCTTTCAAATGATCTCGTTCATGAACCTTCTTTTCATTCAACTGGTTGAATGAAATCAAGCTGGGGGGGCATGCGCTCTAACAGTTATGCTTAGGGGGCATCAAGCACAGTTTTATCTCTGTTTCAAGCTTGTGTAAAAATGAAACTACTTTGAAGCATAGTTTTTGTCTGTTTCAAGCTTTTGTAAAAATGAAACCTATCTCGAGTCAATTTCAGTTATTTTCAAGACTCGTTAAACTCATGAAAATACCGAGATTATTTTGCTATTTTTCATTCTCGTAAAACAAATGAAAATGCCGAGTTCTTTCCGTCTTTTCCTGCTCGTAAATTAAATTGAAAGTCGGCCATATGAGTACATTTTTATCATTTTTTCGAACTCATTAAAATTTACGAAAAAATGAAAACCATGAGTACATTTTTATCATTTTTTCGAACTCGTTAAAACTTACGAAAAAGTGAAACCTTGGAGTCATCTTTTAAGCCCTTTTCTGACTCCTAAAACATGAAAAGATTGCCGAGCGTTTCTTTTACACTCGTTAAAACGGAATTAAAAGACGGTCCCCTTTTAGCTCTTTTCTGACCGCAAAATCAGGAAAAGATTGCCGGGTTTTTGTCGTTTCAAACTCGATAAGGAAATAAAACGACGTGTCCTTGATCGCTTTTTACTTTTCAGGTCAACGACACTATTATGAAAGTACTCCTTGGTCGCAAGATCAAGCGGTTCCCCCAGGTATTATTTTATACTTTTTCGGGCTTGAGGGACACAAATCTACGAAAAAGTTCAACTTGGAGTCTTCTTAAGTTTTTCAGACTCTCTAAAATTGAAAAACACCGAGTTTCTCCTATACTGGGCTCGTTAAACATTTTACAGTAGAGGACCTGTTCAATTACAAACAGGAACGAACCACTCCTTCCTAGGGTTCGAATTTAAACTAGGTTGGACTCGTCCGAAGGATGAGCTTATAATCAAGCATATGTTATCCTCCTCAAGCTTGTTAAAAATAAAGAGGTACTTGCCAGAAATGGTGGGGGAAAAGAGAGAAGAATGAACCTGTTTGTTACCTTTTGTCTCAAAAGAAACTTTATTACCACTCTTGAACACGACACTTTTCATTCACCTGGGTTGGGAAATCTTTTACCTCACAGTTGACCAAACCACTTTGAAAGTCTTTAACCGGGTTTCGGGGATTAACTTTGAGTTATTCGTCACCAAGCCATCTGTCATGTCGTTATGTGTTCAAGAGGTCTGCGAGCAAAAACTTTCATCTGCAAAATATTTGTCATCCATTTGACCATCCCTGAGTCAGTCCTTACAGCAACATTTCTTCAACTTGAACAATGATTTCGTGTTGCGGGCTTGCCTGCAACGGGTCGCTTTCTATCGACATCGACACATTATCTAGAAAGATGACTTAGGAATCGACAACACCTTGAAGTCTGCATGCATCAATGGCAGGTTTCTCGCCTTTGACGTCAGTTTACATCATTGACTTTCGATCAAAGGATTCCGTGAAGTGTTCGACATCAAAACATCTATTCACATTTCACGGGTTGTGCTTGGTACTTTGAGAACCATTGACATTACTGGTGGTTTCTCTCACACTTGTTAACAGTTTGCATCATCGACTGGTAATCAAGTGGTTTCTAACATGTTCGACATCGAATCATTTAATCACATGGCTAGAATCGTACCAATTCGGGAAGTAGAAATGAAGACCCTGGATCTAGTTTCTACCATCCAGGCTGCGAGGAGTTTTGTATTCATTATCTATGTAGACTAATCATAAACAGATGGCTGCGTCCATACTGTGTCTACAAAAGTCTATAAAAATGATGTACTGCAAGATCATTCCTGTATCAAGATAGTTAGTCCATTAGTTAAAGTTTTGAATCTGAGTATGGGAATGCCTACCTCAGTGATGATATAATCTTATACATGTATTTTGTGTTGAAAATTGCAGGTTCCAACCGGGTCATCCACAAGACAATCCTTGAAATGATAAAGCGCTTCACCCTTCCTAGAATTACAAAACCCTAAATCTATTCCAGGCTTCGCACTTTAGGGGGCAATCTGTTACACTAAAAAATGTCACCTTGACTACTTACAGTTAGTATGGCTCAAATCAACAGTCATGCTACCCTCTTAGGCAAGTCTTATGCCTCTGTTATCCATCTCAAACTCAAAGAAGAGAGAAAGTCTTGTAAAAAATATGTTTATCTCTGGGGTCGCAGGTTCTCTCTAGCCTTACCTGCGGGGACGCTGACCATGTTCACAAAAGGTGCGTCCTTGGATGCTCTGTATGTTAAGGGACAGGTGCGTCCTTCTGTAAAAGGCAAAATGCGCGAGTTTCATCTTAAAAAAGTTACTTGTGGTTACTTCTAGAACTTTCTAGAGGTCGGTTTGATGAATTGGATGCGCCTCCAGTTGGTTCATGTATCTCTATTAAAGGGGAACTTATCCCATCAATAAGGGAGCTATCCCACCCAAAGAGGGGGATTATCCCATTGATGGTGGACCTGAATAACCTCTTTACAGCACTATAAATAAAGACATTGAGCCAGAGGGAGGAGAGGTTGGAGCTATACATTTTCTTTGGGTAAATGCTGCAGGATTTAGGTCTTCCATTAGAGCCTTTGTGAGGAGAGATTGTCTTTACTTGATTCTACTTGGAAGAGGGTGAGCTTTGTCAAAGTAGAGGAAAACCCTTGATGGACCCTGGGAGGAACTTGCACAACACCAAGGCCAGGTTGTAAGAGTTTCTTTGTTTCGTTATTAATACAAACTGGTTTATTTTTCTCAATAGCTTGTGTTAATGAGTTATTTCATGTGTTCCTTGGTCTACATGTTGAATATATGTTTTATTATATGAAATGCAAGTGCTTGGTAATTGTTTGATTGTTTGTGGTTGCAGGAATTGACTTGAAGGAGGAGCTCATCCGGATCGTCAAGAACGGACTTCAACAACAGCGTTTTGGAATAAGGTAAGCCTAAACACTTGTAGTTTTCATGTTGTAAAAGGTGTATTTAGAGAAAGATCACTCCATTTTGTCTTGTTTGTCGCTAGAGAGTTTAGACTCCTAGGGAGGTCAGTTGTGTCCGCACAAATGACTTTTTCCGCCACGACAATAGCCCCATTCCGAAATTTCATTTTCTAGCATCTTACTACCATTCCTACATTTCAAAACTACCCCTTGTCACCTCCCTCATATCACACATCCGCATTTTCATCTCCTCAATTTCCTCACACCATTGCATACTCTCTACACCTATATTCCATTTCATCATCTCCCTAGGGTTTGACTCCAATAAGTCATGGCAGAAGAAGAGAACAGAAGTCACTGTGAGGAACAAAGATAGGAGAGAAGGCTATCTAAGAGAGGAGAGGGAATCATTAGACATGAGCCAACTAATACCAGAGAAATCATGGCATCTCCCATCACTGTGACATGCTTTAACTAGGGCAAAACGCAAAGCTGCAAAAGAGAAGATTGAAGCCTTGACCAAGCAAGAGGAGAAAAAGAGGCTAGATATTGTCAAGGCATCACTCCATGCCTCAAACGCATGATCAACCATCATCCCACTAGTTTTGACAAGTTTTGAGCAAATTTTTGCAATTTGTGAATTACTGTGTTTTTTGAGGCATTTTTAGCGCAATGAAAAGGTCAAACGCACAACACCTAGGGTGATGTGCTATTTTTTGGGGAATCTAATGAGGAAAAGGTCAACTACATTGGATTCAGAGTGATGAGTACATGCACCCTGTGCTTTCTAGGCATTTGGAGACAAACAGGTCACTCAAAAAGCTCAAAAACCACCAAAAAACCACCTTTCTGCCTCATTTCTAGTTTGAGAGTTGCGTGTTTACCAGTCTTGGGAGATTGAGCTTTTGACAGGGAAAATGAGCTCCAAAGTGACAACTGAAGAATTATCTAGAATTTAGACTTGAATGGATTTCCAACGAGCTATCTTGGAGCACATTTTGACACTGAGAAGGAACCCAAAAGAAGCCTTGAACTTAGGAAAATACATTAGGAAAATGGCCTACATGACTTGTAATGAATCAATTTGCTTAAGTTAGAGATGAGTCACTTTGACTACCCTATACTCTAGGTATTAGTTCAGTTTTCTTTCAACTGCTCCCCCTCTCATGGATTCGACCCCTGAGGCTAGGATCAGCTGGTTTGAGGCCTATATTATGTATTTTCTTAGTCATTCTACAGGGTGTAATGAGTTAGATGTTTGGCTATTGATTAGAGACACTAGTGTAATCAGTATTTGGCATAATTTAATGAATGTGTTGCAGCTATTTTCATGGAATACCTGTGGTATGGAATTTTGATTTAGTTTCTTCTTATTTTGCATATGTTTGAATGTTTTTTACTCCCATATTTCACTTCACTTCTATGATATTTTAATTTTCAATTTGATGAGCATAATACATTTTATATGGTCTGTTTTGGGGAAATATTCATATCTTGTCCAGATTCTTCAGTTTAGAAAGAATGCATGCTTGTCTTTCTCTTTCTAGCACCTCATCGGTCTTATCCATCTCACTTCATAACATTAAAGTGTTTGAGTCCTTGCCTACCTTGCTCCATCAAAGGTCTGCAATCATACTCTTATTTTCCCTAACCTAGTTTCTTTGACCTAATCCTCTTCCAACAACCCAATCAAATCAAATCAAAACAGCACCTGCACTTTATACCTAAACTAAAAACCTAATCCATCCAACCCTTTGTCTGTGATACTTTGGAGAGAGCCCTCTTCGGCTTGGTAGGGCTAGCTACCAAGTCAAAAGGTTGGTCTGTGTTTACCTCAGCTAGACTCTTCCTCAGCCTTGGAGATCCGGAGGAGAGATAACATGGTGTACATTTGTTTCTTGAAATTTTTTCTTAATTTATAAGCTTGTCTCAGGCCATCACATTTTCACGCATGTTTTATATCCCTTTATAATAATATTCTTTAAATGTTTGTAATGCATGTTTTCTTAACTTGTACTAAGCTAGTTGAACTACTTCGTTATTTTGGTACTTACATTGTTGAAGATGTGTTGTATTATTTATCACTGCTATCTCATCTGTGTGGACTACTCCACCAGACATTAGGCAAACCATTCTTGTTTTCTTAGTTATAATGACCATCACCCCCGTGCGGACTACTCTTCTGGAAGGTGTATGTGTTTTCCCTTGCACTTTGGTTTTAACGACTACTGCATCTGCAGTGGACTATTCTATTGGATGGCTAAAAAAACCTTCTTGTTTTCACATGTGTCTCCCCCTGGGTGGTACTACTACCTCTCATCTAGAGGCTCACTTTTACCCTCTCCCTTATCGTAAGAGAACTTGGCCAGAAAGTTATGTTATGCACTCACCAGGCATACTCACCTTGCTTTCTTGAAGTTACAAGCATACCACTCTCATTTGGTGAACAACAAGAGCTAAGAAAAATCTCTAAGATAATGGAAACCGAGCCATCATACTGGATGGGACTCCTACACCAAATGGTGTGAGGTCTAGTTGGGACTTCATACTGAGGAGATCCCTTGAATGTTGGTAGGTCCAACACCGTCAACATTTTTGGCACTAGAAGGAGGGCTACCAATAGTTTATGGTTGAATTTCTTCTCAACCCCACTTATCCATCATCTAGTCAAGTCAGTAACACACACTTCCTCTCTCCCACGCACAACTCTGAAGTTGGTTACTCCCCACCTCCTAGATCTGAATAGGGAGTTTCATATCATCACATCCGTTCTGTCCATCCCATCACCCATTAGTTTTACAAGGTAGTCCAATTAATTCCAGGAGTAAACACTCTTCCCTCTTGGAAGAGGAAACAAAATACTACACCCACAGGAGTGGTAGTCTCATTTGTTGAAGAAGTAATCCTCACTACTCTTGAAGAGCTTGAAGAGGTTGTTGAGAACTAAGAGGAACCACCTATTTTCCTAGAAGGAGAAGAACTTAACAACTTACTCTTGGGCTAAGGTTCCGGTGGAGACTACAGAGGGGAAGGAAGTGGAGGAGGTAGAGGTGGAGACAAACCAATAGATTCATAGGTTGAACTATCAGATTCAAATGAAGAGGAGGAGGGCGAAGAAGAGGACAATGTGGCTGATAAAAATATGGAATGGATGACACAGGGCCCATTGGCACTCACAGGTGCCTTGGATGGCAGAGGAGATGGATGGTACCATATCCTCCCTGTCAACTCCATTAAGAACTCATGGATGTTAAAAAGAATTTTCCTGGAGAAGTTTACAAAAGACAAAACCCTCGCCATGTTGTTGAAAGAGTTGGTTGTCTCAAGATGGAGCAGAAAGAAAAAGGGAAATATTTTAATCAAAGGTTTAACCATATGTTGAACAAGTTCACTGTAGACACTAAACCTCGTGACTCCATCACAACTGACTACTACACGTCTGCACTTCCGACCAACATTTCTTAGTTCGTCAAGCGAGCTGCGAAACCAGCACTTTTAGAAAATTTCCAAGAAGCAATTGATGTGGAGAAAGACATGTGCATGATTGGAGTCATTGTAGATGACAAACTATCTAAGGACTCCAAAGACATAGGAAGGAGGTCTCACACTAATGTTCGTAAGGTAAAGGAAAAGGAAGTTAGTGAATTTGAGAACCTTGCTCATCTCATCAAGACCTTGCCAACCAAAGTGTCTGCTCAAGCAACAGATGACCGAGACAACTATGACCAAAAGACCTCCCAGATTTTCTCAGAGGAAGAATGTGAAATTAGGTAGCAGCAATAGAGACCCGAATAAATATACAGAGAGCTCCAATGTTATGTTCCAAGTGGACAAAATTATGAAACATAACTACTATGTGATCCATGAAGAACGACATTCAAAGAAGTCTTGTCTAGATTGGAATCGAGTTATGAGCACTATGGCTTCAAGGTTGAATGATCATTTTAAAGTGAGTGAGGAGGTTCAGTTGGAGGATGAAGTTGAAGAAGAGGATGTTGAATCTGATGAAGCTCCAAGTTCTGGGCATGTAATTAACATGTATGAATGTCTTAATGCTGCTCAGAAGAAAACAACCATCGAGAAGGAACCCCAAAAGCATAAAATTTGATACAACTTAAGTCAAGGGGCTCCCACTATTTTTGAGATACTGGAAGAAAAATTTAGACAACTACTTAGAACAGTTGATCCACTAGCCTCCTCAACACAGAAAACACTAAGCAAGTCTAGGAAGACAACTATGACGAAAGATACGTCTATGAGCAACAAACTCCAAAATACTCCACGAGACAGTACAAACACAAGTCTTCCCCTGACAACTCGATGAGTCTTCCTGCCTTGGATTACAATATTGTTGAAGATATGAAAAAGACCCATGCGAACATCTCTCTTTAGGAGTTAACCAATCTCATGGGTCAACGGGATATTATTTTGTGAGCACTGGGGCAAACCTTGAGAGACAATATTTCCTCTTCCAGCAAGGGACTAAGCAAGTCTCCTAGATCACTTGCATCCCTGCTCAATGCACTTCACATGGAAGAAGCGAACTTACTCTGCCCACCATTTTTGTTATCATTTGAAATATTCAACTTTAATATCCACAACTGTTTGGTTAACTCAGGCGCATCAACCAATGTCATTCTACTCTCCATCCGTAAACAAATCAATGCACAATAGAGAAGTACAACTATGCATATCATCCAACCTGACCGAACATTTGTACTTGTCATTAGTGAACTTCGAGACATGATCATCTAGTTATCGTCCAACGGACGAGTTCATCCGTGAATTAGCATTGTGGTCATTGACATCCCGAAATCATATGGCTTATTTCTCAACAGATACTAGTCCAGTAAGTTGCAAGGATGTTTTTCTACAAACTGGTCACACATAAGTCTTCCATACTAGGGCATAAACAATCAGATCAGGGTGTTTTTGGAGAGATATATGAAACATAATGTTACTCCCTTGAATGGTCAAAACGAACCATTGGCTTTAGCATAACTTCTATTCGGAAATTTCTTTCTGGAAATGCAGATGGGTTGTTATCTTGCATAGCAGAGCCCCACCCCACTAGACACAGAGTTGGGTCTCCTTCCTTGCCCAACTGATGGAAATGAAACCTATACACTACATTCTAATAGTAGTAGCAATAGTGTTAGCAGTACTAGCATAGAAAGTGGTTCTTGTACAAATGACTTATCGACCTTATATTTTGATGGATCCAAAACACAGGATGGCTCTAGAGTCAGGTGTGTTTTGGAGGACCCAATGAAAAGGAAACACTTAGTCTCAAGCCGCTTGAAGTTCGAGTGCACAATAGTACAAAATACGAAGCACTCGTTTTAGGCTTACAAAAAGCCATCGACCTCAACATTTCTATGATGAAAGTGGTAGGTGATTAAGATATTGTGGTACGTTAGGTACGTAACACCATACATTGTGTTTCAACTCATCTTAAGAGTTAACAACGAGAGGTATGGTGTCTTATCTCTAACTTTAAAACATTGAATATAATTTATGTACAAAGAATACGTAATGTAGTTGCATATGCTCTAGAAAATGCAGCGTCTAGGATGACACTGCTTAGGGATAGATTTTTTGTTGAAATTTTGTATGAGCCATCTATCCTTGACAACATCACTAATTTGCATGTTTTTGATGATGATGAACAAATACTGCATTTCATGGCCAATGTTGACGTCTTCAAGGACACATCGATAGATGAAGACATGCACAAATAGTCTCTATAAGACGCAATTGATGACAATAAAGGAAACATCATCCACAAGGGTATGGTTTCACTTGAGAAGATTTATGGCTTGCAAAATGGCTTCAAAGGCCCCAGGAACATCAAAACCCACAGTTCCACACTGATGTATGAACATATTAATTTGGGAACAGACAGAGATATGAATTTCATGAATCTTGGTACATGTTGCACACCGAAAGAGTGGCAAGCCTTTGTTTGCCTATTTGGACAGTACCATGATGTATTCACATGGAAATACGATGACTTGAAAACATATGATACACGAATAATACAAAACATCATTCCAATCAAAGAAGGGGTCAAGCCATTTCAGTAGAATCTTAGAAAAGTCAATCCATCACTTGAACCCCTCATACAAAAATAACTGAATAAGTTGTTGGATGCTCGGATCATCTACAAGGTTCATCATTCTACTTGGGTTTCAAACTTAGTTCCCATCAGAAAGAAGTCTTGGGCAATCCACCTATGCGTAGATTTTAGAAATCTTAATCATGCCTCGAACAAGGAAACTACCCAATGCCGTCTACATAGCACATCTTGTAGGCAAGATCTGGAGCATAAATGTTTTCTCTGCTTGACAGTTTTTCCGAGTATAACTAGGTTCTGGTAGTAGAACTGACAAGCTTAAAACTACATTTTTTACCAAGTCGGGTATGTTCGCTTACCGAAGGATACCATTTAGGCTTATAAATGCATGTACAACGTTTCAGCATGCTATGAACATCGCCTTCTTTGGGCTAATCAGACAGAGCATTGTGGTCTACCTTGATGACGTAACAAATTTTTTCCAGAAAATGGTTAGACCACCCACGCCATCTCAAGAAGATATTTGAGCGATGTTGAAAGTACGGTATATCCTTGAATCCCAAGAAGAACACCTTTGTAGTGTTTGAAAAGGAACTCCTTGGGCATATCATTTCCAAGAGTGGGATCAAGGTTGATTTGGACCAAGTTTGGACTATCCCGTAGATTCCTCACCAAGTGAACAAGAAAGCTATGAAATCCTTCTTGTGGAAGATCATCTTCCTTTGAAAGTTCATCTTAGACTATGCGCAGATTATTAAACCTATACAAGAGATGATCAAGAAGGATGCAGTTTACAGTTGAGGGAAGAAGGAAAAAGATGTGTTCGCCCATATCAAGCAGGTGATAGCAGATGTACATGCACTATACAACCCATACTTCAAAAAGGATTTCTTGCTTTATAGTTTCGCTTCTTACACTTCACTCGTTGCAGTGCTCACTCAAAAGGATGAGCTAAACAAAGAACGTCCCATCTCATTCATGAGCATGTGCATGCCAGGACCCGAGCTCAACTATCCCACCATGGATAAGTAATAATCTTTGTATACAAGGTGGTGAATCATTTCATCCCCTACCTACTGAAAAATCATTGCCTAGTATCTGTGCCACAACCCACAGTCTAATCACTGCTTGTTCAGTAAGCTATGCGTGAAAGACGTGTGAACTAGATAACAGGACTACAAGAGTATCATCTTGATATCGAGCTAGTTTAGAGTGTGAAGGGTCATGGTCTGTACATACTTACAGCGGACGCAGTGCATGCCCAAGAGGAAGAAGAAGAGCTCACTAGTTAGGAGCAAGAAATCGACATGTACAATGTAGAGTGAGTACCACTCACTTCGCATGGTAATTCTTGGTAAGAGAAAGTGTGCGAGTACCTTGAGTACGACACCATTCCCTGCCACTTCTCAATGTGGTAGAAGAGCACACTACAACTCAAAGACATACCTTACCAGTTGGTGCATACAGTGCTTTACAGTAAGCACAAAAATGGAATTTTGCTCAAGTGTCTGGAGGCACAGGATTCAAAGAGAGTGTTACATGATCTTCATGACGGACCAACCGGGGGTCACTTCATAGGTAACAAAATAGTGCATAAATTCATGAGAGCCAGTCTCTGCTAGCCCACATTATTCAAAGATGCACATGCCTATGCCCACAAGTGCCCAGTCCGTTAGCGATGCGCCAACAGAACTGGAAGTTCAGCAACCCCGTTGCAGCTTGTTACAGTGGAAGAACCATTCCAACAGTGGGGCTTATACATCATTGGGGAAATCTTCCCACATTCATGAGAGAAACACCACTACATTGTGACTGCTAGAAATTACTTCATGTGGTGGATAGAAGTAGTTCCGCTCAAACAAGTGAATGACTAGGAAGTCATCATCTTCCTTCAGTAGAACATAATTTCGAAGTTTCGCATTCCCGTATCACTTGTTTTTTACAACAAAACTTACTTCTGTTCATTGAAACTGTATGATTTTGCATTGAAATATGGTATTGTGCTTAAAAATTGAGATAACTACTACCCATAGGGAAATGGTCTTGCCGAATCTACAAATAAGAATCTCATTGGCATCATAAAAAATACCATTTACTCTGAACAATGAAACTATAATTTTTCTCTGGTGAATGCTCTTTGGGTTGATTAAGTTACACCCAAACCCTCTCTGAACAAATCTCCATAATTCCTTGTATACGGAAAACAAGCCATCCTCCCACCAAATATGTACTTGCTTTCTCTCTCGTTATCCCAAGAATCCCAAGGCAAGCCATGTCTATTGGTTTAATAGAGGATGGACACATTACACAAGCTACAGGAAGAAAAAATGAAACCAAAGAGATTTTTCACTCCACCAGCACCATATCAAGAGGTGGTAAGATCAAAAGTCTACATGGAACACCAGCTTTGTTGTGGGTGACTTAGTCTTGAAGTGGGATAAGCCCCATGAGGACAAAGACAAACACATGAAGTTCCAGTCATTGTGGATTGGTCCTTTCATGGTTCATGAAAAACTTGGCCAACACACGTATCATCTACAAACACTTGACGAGATGATTGACAACCTTTTTGTCAATGGTCAAGATTTAAAATGTTATTTTCAATGATCTGGGGCCATGCCCCACCCTATGTACATATTATTTTCATTGCTTGTTATGATTATTTATTTTTTGGTTCTCACTTCTCTTTTTTTGCTTTTATGTCTTTTCATTTTTTTTTGTAAATAAGTGTTGTCATATACTATGTTCTAGCTTTTGAATAAGTATGTGGCTGAAGTTTAAGGAGCCTTGTGACATCACACTGATTGGCTAGTCCTGTGTCCATATTCTCTATGATTGGTTATAACTCTTGGTCGATGAAGTCTTGACAGAAATTATGATCCATCTGTAAGGAAAGCCCTGGTCAAAACATGAACTTGTGCCAAACCTAGGAAACCCCATGCCTGTACTCAGTATTTTGTTCTGTGTATTCAAGCTCACCCAACTAGTAGAATTGGAGAAGGAGAAAATCTAAAAGACAAAACCTAAATCAGAGTTATTACATGCCTCTATGAAGGAACAACCTCTCCTTCTCTCAATAAGTATGGATCCCTCTTCTGCCCGAAAATAAATACGTGCTTATGCATAGTCCTCTTTCAAAAAAATACAAAGGCAAAAGAAGAGAGGGAATTCCTTCGGAAAGAGGTGAAGAAAGCGACTCCACTGGGATACTGACCAAGCTCACTAGCAGTGGAGAAATGTTTTTATTCTTGCGTGACTGTGTCGGGCTACTGTCTAGGCCTACTGGCAGCAGAGCAACACCGGAGATGAAAACTTATACTCTAAAAATGTTAAGCTTGTAAGCCAAACCACCCTTCCCAATTTTGAAACACTATGATCTGGTTGAATATTTTGTTGTGTTTGACTGAATTGGTATAAGGTGAACCATGTCTATACATGGGGTAAGTGGGGAAGCCAAAGTCACCTGCACAACTAAGAAATACTCCCTGAAAGGCCAAGGCCATATGCTAAAAATGAACTGAAACACAGAATATGGTATTCAACTAGTGTGTCTCTAAGTGTTGTAGCAGTTTCAGCAGCCTCCAAAATTTTGGCCTGCATCCAAATTTCACAGCCTTCCATGGTTCTTCCTATAATGGTTACAAACAATCAAGCTCATTCCATGAGTTATTGTTTAGTATTTACACCATTTTTCTTGATCGACCACCGGTCGTCTTTTTGCATGTTGATTGCTATGTCATGCTTATGATCTTGTTCTATAACTTTTGAAGGTTTTCCATTGTGTGCATGAGTTTTTTCACTCTATGAAGATCGCTCGTACTCACACACAAAGTCGCAGGTACTGTCGCGCAAGTGTCATCATAGTCATTCAAGTCTATCTCAAGTGTCGCAGTTGTCACTCCTAACATTAAGATAGTATCACTGAGCACATGTTTGTCTTGTTGGTTTGAGGTGTCTTGTCATTGAGTCATGCTAAGTGTGTGATCACAATGTCATGTATGCACAAGTTCACTTGCTCTCACACTTAGCCATTTTTCCTAAAAATATTTCGACCAGACAACCCTCCTTCAACCTAACCCTGATTGAGCTACACTTCGCAGTCTCAGCTCTAAGTGACCCTGCCCTACTGCCCAGAACTGCTCAGAGCTTGAGGCGGTCCTCCAGGGTTTCCTACACTACATAATCGTGGAAGTTAGTAGGATGACTATATCCAAGAACTTTGGAGAAGTTGTCCCCAAGTACAATCTAATCTTCGCTTCCCGCAAGATCACTCATCAAGTCTCCCTCTGGTCTACTGGAAACTTGAACTGCATTGTCACCCCAAGTTGCACTGCTCTTTAAAAGTGCATAGACATGCCCAACTTCTTGCCCTACACTACCTTCAGAAAGTGGGTAGTGATTTGAGTCAGTCCTATGCTGCTTGTCACTCCACTATTCCAAGAAATTACATAGATTTGACAGGAAGGTCCCCCTGTTGGCTTGCTCTGCTTTGTCCCTAAAAATTATGCAGTTTTGATTGGTACTCTCCCTGCTACCCTGATCTGCATTCATCCCAGAAACTACGTAGTTGTGTTGGAAAGGCCATTTCTACTTGTCCGAGAGTATCCCTCAAAACTTTGTAGTTGTGACCAATAGCTCCCTGCAGCCAGATCCAGCGATAATCTGGAAACAATTTCACAAATGTCTACTAGTGCCTCTCACCACCCACTCTGTCTTTGTTGGCAAAACTACCCATATTCCTAGCTGGACTCTGGGATGAACTGTCCATGCCTCATCTTGAAAACTATGCAGAATTTCCCAGCAGTTCCTCCCGACACCCTGCTTTGTCTTCCTCCGAGGAACTGCACAGTTCTACCCAACTGGGTTATACCTTGCAGTTGTCATTGCTATACCAGATTTCGCAAATATGCCTCCTATTGAAATCCCAACAATTTTTTTTACAGTGCTCTAGAGCCTCTCATCCTGGCCTGAGTGGTGCTTTGAGCAGTTTCAGTGCCTTGTCCTCCCTCATGGCCACCTGCACCCAAAACAGAAAATAATGCATCATGCTAGACTAGAAGATTTTTTTATTTGATGTTGTCCTATCATGAGTGATTACAGGAACAGGTCTATTCATGAAACATGGCGCAACAATGAATAGGATGAAGGAACGCATTCTAGAAAACTTGCTCATAGTTGAATGAATGTACGAAGCAAATCGAGCTACAAGCAAAAGGGACACATGCATGTGCACCATCAAGAAAAGAACAAGGGAATCAAAGACCCCACACACTTTTCCATGCGGAGGTGAAGACATGATACACTGAGAGCACACCCATCACTCAGCAGCATAACAGCTCGACACGGACATAACAGTTAGCGAGTACATGTCAGCAGTGTCATGTTGAGTTGTGTCATGAGTTGTCTCAGCCACATCACTACTATGGGCCATACTTGGTGTAATGAAATGTAATGTAATGTGAAAGTCCAAGAGATGCACATATGACGTTGAAGAGTCATGTAAGTCAAAATTCATTGGAAGTAAAATAGTCATGAGGGAAGTCGAAGAGTCACAAGGGTCAAGTATCCCCCTTGGCTATATATACTCCCTCATTATATGAGCAAAGGAATTTTCACCTTGGCTCCTCCTACATATCCTTGAGAGTTTGTAGTCTGTTCTTTGAGGAGTGAGGAGTGGCTCCAATGTCCCACTACTGGGACTAGTGATGTATGGTGTACAAATGTGTCTTGGAATTTTTTCTTAATTCAGAATCCTATCTCAGGCCAGCACGTTTTCATGCATTTGTTGTATCCATTTGTAAGACCATTCTTTAAACATTTGTAATGCATGTTTGCTTAACCTCTATTAAGATAGTTAAACTACTTTGGTTATTTTGGTACTTGCATTGTTGGAGATGTGTTGTATTGTTTATCACGGTTGTCTTGCTCGTGTGGACTACTTTGATAGACATTCAACAAAGGATTCTTATTTTCTTGGATATAACGACCATCACCCTTATGCAGACTACTCCTCTGGACTGTGTACGTGTTTTCCCTTTCACTTTGGTTTTAAATATTGCCGCATCCACCATGGAATATTCTGCTAAATGCTAGACAAACCCTTCTTGTTTTCACGTGTGTCTCTCCCTGGGTGGTACTACTACCTCTCATCTAGAGGCTCACTTTTACCCTCTCCCTTATAGTAAGAGAACCAAGACACAAAGTTAAATCACACAATCACCAAGCACACACACCTCACTTTCTTAAGTTACAAGAATAACAATCTCATGTGATGAACAACAAGAGCTAATGCAAATCTCTAAGATAATGGAAATCAAGCCATCGTACCAGATGGGACTACTACACCAAATGGTGTGAGGTCTAGTTGGGACTTCATACCAGGGAGATCCCATGAATGTTGGTAGGTCCAACACCATCAACGACACCTCAATACCCTTCCCAACCTGTCAATCAGTCATTTGAACCATATGCTCCCCCACATCCTTAGTGGAATACCTCGTCACAAAGGTGGAGTCCCCCATTCAAAAAATATCCACCCTTACTGCCTCCACCTCCATTTCAACCATATCTCCTTCATCCTTCTCCACCTAAGCAACCTCAGATTCCTGATCAATCAAATCCAAACCTAAATAACAAACATGAAAAACAAGTCTATAGTGGAGAGACATCCTACACTACATATGTTCTGGAAATTCAAGAAATCAACCTTAGGTCTAGAAGAATGCTTCTAGATAACCAACTCCCATCTCCACATGAGGATCTTGAAGAGGAAAAGGAAGAGAGTGTTCCTCAAGTCAATCAAACTCTTTTTCCTAAAATATTGATCCATTCGATTCAACACACCCTAGAAGAGACTAAACTTCTAGGAGAATTGAAAAGCTTGCTTATTAAAATCCCACTCCTCCAAGCCATCAAGGATGTCCCAATCTACAAAAATGTAATCAAGGATAAATTCTTCAAAATTTTGGGTGTGGAGCCTGATTATCTTCTTTATTCATAGGTATCACCACATTGGACCCAAGTTTGTAATGTGGCGGCAACGCCGCCCATAATATTTGTGCTGAAAGGGGGTTCCAGGGGGGCACTAAGATTTTTGGGAACCCCCCTTGCTGAGGGATTGCGGGCAGCACCCCTGAAGCTAAAAATAGATGTAAATTTTGCTTCTAAATTTTTTTAATGTTGTAGTCAATCTGGGCCGTTCATTAGGTGGAGATATGACGGTAGAAGTTATGTTTAATTTAGGGTTTTTTTCCCTAGAAGGAAACCCCTTACTATATATGAGGGAATTATATTGCGTCTATGTAGATTTGTATTCTGAGTGAGAAAGAGAGATGAGATTATGTGAGAGAGAAGAGGGTATTACAATGGATCTCTTGTAGGTTGTATCTCTTTAGTTTGCTCAATAATATAAAATGAAGGACTTGTTGTTTCTCCATGGATGTAGCCCAAATTGGGTGAACCACATATATCTGTGTCTCTCTTGTTTTATGTGTTTTCTGTGTTTATATTTCTATAGTATTTTTATGTGTTCCATTGATCTATAATATATAATTTTCTAACACAAACATCTTGGTAGGAGAAAGAAAGACTCCACTACAATTAATTTTGTTGGAAAATTGTTTGACTTAATGTTGTGGAGAGTGATTTTCCCAAAGTATTTAGACCCTGGAAGTCCTGTGGTAGATGTGCACATTGATGGCATCATTGTCCCCCACCCTGATTGATCTTAGGGCTGCCATCAATGTGATGACTAAGGAGACCATGCCCAAACTAAATCTCCAAGGATCATTGAGGAAGACCACAACAATATTGCAGCATGCAAACAGATCCATAGTAGCTCCTGAGGGAGTTGTTAAGCATGTGATGGTCTCTATTTATTCCTGGGAGTACCCTGCTGACTTCTTAGTTCTCCATCCCAAGACCAAATTCAATGGTTATCCTCTCATCCTTGGGAGGCCATGGCTAGCCACTACTGATGCTTACGTAAGTTGTAGGGTTGGGAAGATGACCATTTAGAATGAGCATTTTTCCAAACAATTGGTCTTGTACCCTCTTGTTCTACCATCCCTAGAGCATGACTTACCCTTATGGTTGGAAGAGGAGGAGGAATATGAAGTATACCATACCACATCATACCCAATATGTACCTTAGATATTATTATAGGAGGGTGGAACCCTGATGAAGATGACCTAATCGATCGAATCCTCGAGAACCATCCTCCCAACACCATGCCTTTTGATGAGATGGTGAAGAAATCTGAAGATAATCCTTGGATTGATTTGTGCCTAGTTGACTCAAATCATGATCATATCAAAATAGTAGAATTTGGTTCATCTAAAACATTGAAAATCAAACCCTCTCTCATCCAATTAGGAAGTGAAGTTGGACAACATGCTAAGAGAGCACTTGGATGCTTTTGCCTAGAGCTATAAGGAAATGAAGGGAGTGCACCCTTCAATGTGTACTCACCACATATACATCAAGGAAGGTTGCAAACCAGTGAACCAACCTTAGAGGAGAATGAACCCAACCCTCAAAGACATAGCCAAAGAAGAGATACAAAAGTTGTTGGATGTAGGGTTAATTTGCCCCATATCATATAGTGAGTGGGTGTATCCTCTAGCTATGGTCCCAAATAAGAATGAAGAATGGAGGATTTGTGTGGATTTCAGACAGTTAAATAAAGCCCCTAAGAAACACCATTTGTCTCTCCCTTTCATTGATAAAGTCTTGGATGGTCTCATAGGGAAGAAGTTCTTCTCTTTCCTTGATGGATTCACTTCTCCATGGGGTAAGTTTACTTATAGGTTCCTTCCTTTTGGATTACGTAACTGCCACTTTTCAAAGAGAAGTTCTCAACATCTTTTCTGAGCTAGTCCATGACTCTATAGAAATATATATGGATGATTTCACTCCCTATGGGCGTGATTTCCTGGAGGCTCTCCCTAACTTGGGGAAAGTATTAAATTTTTGCATTGAAATGAGCCTATCCCTTAGTCTAGAGAAGTGTGATTTCTTGATGAATTCATGGACTATTTTAGGTCACTCAATATCCCAAGAAGGACTACAAGTGACCCCAAATAAAATTGCTATCATAAAAGTGGTCCCTACTCCTCAAAATCAAAGGGATGTCAGGAGTTTCTTACACTTAGCTGGATACTATAGGATATTTATCAAAGACTTCAGCAAAGTAGCCTCACAATTGTTTGGACTGCTAGCCAAGGACTATGAATTTTGTGGGTTAGAAAGTTTCCAAGAGGCCCTAGAAATCTTGAAGGACAAGTTGACTACTGCACCCATACTTAGAGGCCCAAATTGGGCTCTTCCTTTCCACATCCATGCTGATGCATCTGATAAATCTATAGGAGGATATCTAGGTCAATTAGATGACAAGTTTCCTTATGCCATTTATTTCATTAGAAAAAATCTATCCAAGGCTGAATTGGACTACACTGTGGCTGAAAAGGAACTCCTAGCTATTGTCGACTCCCTGAAAAAATTCATACACTACATCATTGGTTATCAAACCTTTGTGAATAATGACCATGCTTCCATCAAATACTTAATGAACAAACCTGATTTAAATTCTAGAACTATTAGATGGTTTCTTTTATTACAACAGTTTAATTTAACTAGCATTTATAAGCTAGGTAGAGAAAATGTAGTTGTAGATTTTTTGTCTAGACTTGCTTTGCTTGCAGGTGAGGAAGGAATGGTTGATGATAAGCTACAAAATGAGAATTTATTTTCTATTTCATTTCTCTCCCCATGGTTTGCTGACATACCCAACTACCTAGTTATTACACAATTTCGTCCAAATCTGTCATCCA
Source organism: Pinus tabuliformis (assembly GCA_031772625.1). NCBI lineage: Eukaryota > Viridiplantae > Streptophyta > Pinopsida > Pinales > Pinaceae > Pinus > Pinus tabuliformis. Next base: position 1,987,916,248 of record CM062817.1, read on the forward strand.
AAGAAAATATAAGAATTATAAGGAAGAGCACCCCATTGACTTGGATTGGGGGCAATATCTTCAAGTTAGGCCCAGATCAAATTTTGAGGAGATGTGTCAGGGAGGAGGAAGTCATTGACATCCTTCTAGTTTATCATGATGGGACTCATGGAGGTCACTTTGCAGCGAAGAGGACAAATTTCAAGGTACTACTGGCCCACTCTCAACCAAGATGTAAGAAGATACAACAATCGACGTGATTAGTGCCAGATAATGGGGAACCCTACTGCCAAGGATAAAATTCCCTTGCAGCCTCAAGTGGCTCTAGAGACATTTGAAAAGTGGGGCATGGATTTGATTGGGCCCATTGATCCACCATCAGGGCAGAAAAAGTACATCATTGTATGCACTGATTATTTGAAAAAGTGGGTTGAGACCAAGAATGTCAAGGAATTAATAGAGGAGAGAGTGGTTGAGTTCTTAAGGGAGAATGGATTTTACAAGTTTGGGTACCCTAGAGAACTAGTCACTGATCAGGGAGCTCAATTCACATCACATATGATCAATAATTTGTTGGAATACCATAAGATAAAACATACGAAGTCAATTTCCTATCATCCTTAGGCCAATGGAAAAGTGGAGGTCACTAAGAGAGCACTGGAAAGCATCCTAACCAAGGTTGTGAGCAACAATAGAAACGATTGGGCTCATGGACTAGTAGAGGCCACGTGGGCCTATCATACAGCCTGGAAGACAACCACTGGCTTCACCCCTTATGACTTGGTCTATGGAAAGAAGGCTCTGCTCTCCATTGAGTTTGAGTACAACACTTTGAGAATGGAAGCATAGTTGAATTTGGATGTTACAAAGGCATAGTAGGAGATCCTACTCCAACTCAATGGTTTGGATGAATTCAGGATGCAAGCTCGACTACATGCTGAAGTTATTCAAATACATAGGAAGGTTTGGCATGAAAAAAACATTAAGGATAAGATTTTTCATGAATGGAATTGGCCTCTATTATATGACTCTTAGTTGAAGGACTTCAAATGCAAATTCATGACCAGGTGGTTGGGCCCATATTTGATAGAGAAGTGCCATGACAATGGGGTTGTTCAAATTAGGAGCATTGATGAGGAAGGTATGCCCATGTTTGTCAATGGATACAGATTGAAAGCCTATAAAAGACCTTCATCCCAGGAATAATTAATCAATACCGTTAGTAAGGAGGTAAATGTGATTGGAAGTGTCTTAGCTTCCAGGTCACACAATTCCTGAAGATTGTTTTTATTTTTGTGAAAAAAAAAATAAGGGACCTAAATGAAAACCTCTATGAGGCATATAAGACCAACTCTTGGGTTTAAAACATCCTTGAGGCAGCCAAGAGTGAAAAAAATAAAAATAAAAAGATCCCTAGGTGAAAACATCCTTTGAGGCATGTAGGGTAGGTAGGTATTCTAAAAACCTCTTCTAGGGTAGCCTGTGTCTTACAAAAAAAAAGGACAAGAAAGAAACCAAAAATGCCATGGAAGGGACCTCGAACTTGCCCACTAACAAATTCTATGATTTTGCAGGTTTTTGAAGGTAATAAAAGACTCAGTTACAGGGGCAACATGCCAAGAATCATCTCATTTTTTCCTCCATCCAGCTCATCTCATTCATGCCACCATGTCCCCATCACTCATCTCCATTTTCAGGCATCACAAATCATCTTTTTTGGCATTTTCTAGCTTGCTACAGGATGTCCTATAGCTGATACAGGAAGATCCTATAGCACTACAGGATGTCCTGAAATGCTACAGGTGTAGGTTTTAACCCCGTACAAATTACCTGCATACGAATTCTGAAACACAGAAAATAAACAATGCAAGAGCATAACACATAAAACACATATACACAAATTTTCCCCTGGATCCCAAAACCGAGACTACCAGCTTGATTTTTCATTATGTTCCTTTCAATGTTACAATACATATTTATACATGCTGAAGCATCCAATACCATGGACTGAAAACCATCGCGTCCAAAACCATGTGCGAAAATCATGCACAAAACCATAGGTAGGTCTGCTCAACCTAACATAGGGTCTAGAAAACAAAATTTTCTAGGGCGTTGCCCTACACCCCATAGAGGGGGGTTACTTGCACCCCTCAAACCCCTTGTGACCCCCCCGCTACGCAATAGGCGCAACGAAGGGGGGGCTCCATCCCCCCTCTAACCCCCCGATTAACTACGTGGGCTAGTCATGGAAAGAATATAACACAACCCAACATTCTCCCACTTGTTGTTTACTTTCCACAGGAGGCCATAAGAGATCTTAGTCATTTATCTAGCCCTGCAATGCCCATTGTTTCTCTACACCAAGAGAACTTCTCAGAGCTCACAGATTTTGTCAATGCATCTGCAGTATTTTTCAAAGTGTCCACCTTTACGAGCAACACCTTTTTTTCTTCTATCAAATACCTCAAAAAGTGATACTGAACATCAATGTGTTTTGTCTTTGAATGATATGCAGGGTTCTTTACCAAGAAAATTTCACTTTGGCTATCACAGTCTATCCTTATAGCTCCCTATACTAACCCCATACTTGAACACAATCTCTGCAACCAAACTGCTTCATTGCTTGCATGAGTGGCTACCATGTATTCTTCCTCTGTAGTTGATAGTGCCACTATAGATTGTTTCTTACTCATCCAGCTGACTGCACGTCCAAATAGGTTAAACACATACCCACTTGTAGATCTTCTCTGATCCAGATCTCCAGCCCAGTTTGCATCAACAAAGTGACGAATATCCAACACTCTGTCCAATCCTAGTCTTCCTTGGTAGCACAAACCATAATCACTAGTGCCACGGAAATACCTGAAAACTTGCTTCACTATTGTCTAGTGCTCCTTCCCTGGTTTTGACATAAGCCTACTCAATACTCCCACTGCATGTGCAATGTTTGGTCCAGTATAGACCATTGCATACATCAAGCTACCGACTCCACTTACATATGGAACATGGGACATGCCCTCTTCCTCTTCTTGTGTCTTGGGACATTGTTCAGCAGATAACCTCACAACTACACTAATAGGAACCTTTACCGGTTTAATATCCTACATATTAAACCTCTGTAGTATTGTCTCGACATACTTCCTCTGGTTTAACCAGAGCTTCCTCTTTTCCTGGTCTCTTTTAATTTCCATGCCCAAAATATAGTTTGCAGCACCAAGATCTTTCATGTTGAATTTGGAGGACAATTGGGTCTTCAAATCCTAGATAATTTCTTTGTCATTTCCAACGAGCAACATATCACCCACATAAAAGACCAGATAAATAACACGGTCACCAATTAATTTAAGCTACACATAATGATCTTCTTTGATTCTGGTGAAGCCAAGTCCCCATATAAATCTATCAAATTTCTGATACCACATCCTTGGTGACTATTTTAACCCATATAGAGACTTCTTTAACTTGCATACCAATTATTTCTTACCCTTCACCGCAAAGCCTTCAGGTTGCTTCATGTAGATTTCCTCTTCGAGATCCTCGTGAGGAAATTTTGTCTTCACATCCATCTATTCTACCTCAAAATCAAAAGCAGCAGCAATAGATAAAAGTAATCTAATAGAAGTTACCTTGGCAACAGGAGAAAAAATATCACCAAAATCAATTCCCGGCACCTGGGAATAACCTTTTGCTGCCAACCGAGCTTTGTATTTCTCCACCTTTCCTTCTGCATTTGTCTTCTTCTTGAACACCCTTTTGCTGCCAATGGGTTTCCTTCCAGCTGGCAACTCCATGAGATCCCAAGCATCATTTTTGTGCAAAGATGCCATTTCATCAGCCATGGCCTCTTTCTAGAGTTTTCCATCCTCTCAATCTACTGCTTCCTTTACAGTTCTGGGATCATCATCAATAATAGATAAATAAAAATTTGAATAGAAAGGAGATGGACTATAACTTTCTGGCTGCGTTCTTTATGGAACTAATCTTCTTACACTCGGATTTTGTGGCTCTCCATATTCTGATTCCTCCTCCGTTGTAGAGTTTGATTCTTCCTCCTTTAGCTCAAACTCTATCTTCTTAGGTTTATTTGGTTAGACTTCATGTTTAATAACATCTTTCACCTCTCTAAACACCACGTCGTGACTGTACACAACCTTCTTTGTTACTGGGTTCCAAAGCTTATAACCCTTTAAACCATCCTTACACCCAATAAGGATGCACTTTTCAAATTTACTATCCAACTTGGTTCTTTTCTCCTTTGGAACATGTACATATGCATCACATCCAAATACCCTCAGATGTGAAAGAGAAGGTTTCTTACTAGTCCATACCTCTTGTGGAGTCTTATCTTCCAATGCTGATGAAGGTGATCTATTGACGAGGTAACATGCAGTCTCCACCGACTCTGCCCAGAATTCGTGTCCTAACCCAACACCACTTAGCATGCTTCTTTCCCTTTCCATCAACATCTTGTTCATTCTTTCTGCAACTCCATTTTGCTGAGGTGTATATGGATTAGTCTTTTTCCATGCTATACCAAACTTCTTACAGAATTCTTCAAATTCCTTACTGCAAAACTCTCCACTGTTATATGTCCTCAGCACCTTTATCTTCTTCTCTATCTCGTTTTCCACCAGAGCCTTAAATTCTTTAAACCTATCAAAGACTTCAGATTTCTTCTTAAGGAAATATATCCATGTATTCCTTGAGAAGTCATCTATAAATGATACATAGTACATAGACTTACCCAGTGATGGAACCTTCACAGGTCCAAACACATCATTGTGCACAAGCTCTAATATATGTTTCGCCCTCTTACCACCAGATGGGAAGCTCACCCGATTCTGCTTCCCATATACACAATTTTTACACAAATCAAAATCCAGAGATTTATTACTCATACCTTCTACCATACCTTTACCATGAAGTATTCAAAGGCCCTTCTCTCCAATATGTCCAAGCCTTTGATGCCACAGCATGGTCTTCTCTCCAGAGACCACTAGATTTTCTACTCCACTTTCAGGAACCATAAAACTGTTGCAACCATCAATAAGAGTGCTACCTTGCAGCTTGTATAGAATTCCAATCTAAACTCCCCGCATCAATACCAGTTCTCCCCAAACCATTTTGCAATTATCCTTCTTGAACAATATTTTTACACCTGCATCATCCAGTTTGCTTACAGAAATCAGATTTTTGTCCAATGCAGGAATATGCAGAACACCCAGAAGTTTTCTAACCCTTCCACCTTGCAACTTCAACTTTACTCTTCTGCGACCAACGATTCTAGCCTTCCTATCATCCCTTAAGAAGACATCACCACCATCAAATTTCTCATACTCAAAGAACCACTCTCTATGGTGAGTGAAGTGAAAGGATGCACCTGAGTCAATCAACCATGCCTCATGATCTACATGTGTACTTGAAGAAGCCAAGTACACATCCCCACCTTCATCTGAGGTGGTTTTCGCCTCTACAAAAGGAGCATCATCAGATCCCTTTCCTTTATCAGGAGCTTTAGATTTACAGTCCCTTTTGTAGTGCCCTTCCTTTCTGCATTTCCAGCACACCAACTTTACAGGATTTCCTGGAGATTTAGATCTCCCTCTAGATTTAGATCTCCCACTCGATGACTTATTTTTGTTTCTGTTTTGGGACCGTCCTTGTACAAACAAGGCATCACCATTCTGGCTCTCCATATTTTTCTATCTCATTTCCTCTGTCAGCAAGGATGAGACTATTTCATCAAACTGCAAGGTAGTTGTATTGCTACCTATTGCAATAACCAGACTATCCCACGAATTTGGTAGAGAACACAACAAACTGATGCACTTATCTTCATCTGAAATTTTAATATCAACAGATAATAACTGACTTACCACAATATTAAATGTGTTCAAATTCTTTGTCACCGAGTCTCCATCTTTCATCCTCAGGTTATATAGCTTTTTCCGCAGGAACAATTTATTCACCAAAGACTTATATTGGTACAAAGTCCCTAACTTGTCCCATAAAGCCTTCACCATAGCTTCCCCTTATACATTCAACAATACTGAATCTAAGACACACAATCGTATTGTGCTCTTTGCCTTCCAATCCAACTTCTTCCATTCTTCATCAAACACTCTCGTTGGTTTAGTACCTGGATCTACTATGATGCACTAATCTTTATCCACCAATAGATCCTCCATCTTGAGTTTCCACAACTCAAAACTCTGACCATTAAATTTCTCGATCTCTATCTTTCCACTGCTTGCCATCTTCCTTTACCACCATAATCGATCTCATAGATCTCCCACTAAACAGGGTCTACCACAGGCCCGAGCGAAATCCCTTAGCAACAAAGGCGTCCCCTTGAAGCCAAAATAGCTCTAATACCAAATCTAGGTTTTAACCCCGTACAAAAATTACCTGCATATGAATTACAAAACACAGAAAATAAACAATGCGAGAGCATAACACATAAAATGCATATACACAGAGATTTTCCCTTGGATCCCAAAACCGGGACTACCAGCTTGATTTTTCATTATGTTCCTTTCAATGTTACAATACATATTTATACATGCCAAAGCATCCAATACCATGGACTGAAAACCATCGCGTCCAAAACCATGTGTGAAAATCATGCACAAAACCATAGGTAGGTCCAACCAACCTAAGATAGGGTATAGAAAATAAGATTTTCCAGGGTGTTGGCGTGAACCCCATAGAGGGGGGTTACCTACACCCCTCAAGCCACCTATGATCCCCCCACTACATAATAGGTGCAATGAAGGGGGGGCTCAGCCCCCCCTCTAACCCCCTGGTTAACTACATGGGCTAGTTGTGGAAAGAATATAACACAACCAAACAACATGAAAAGAATCCTGATAGGAAAATCACTATGTAAGCCTATTATAGGTTAAGTTGGGACCCTACACCTCATCATACCTCACCCATCATCAATATTCCAAGCCATCATATCTATCCCTAGCTCTGTGTCATTCAAAAAAAATAGGAAAATGAAAAAGTAACAAAAAAAGTGGCCCAAAGGACATGTCATCCCTTTCCCCAACTATTCACCACTCCATCTGAGCCTTCATCATCATTCTTCAACCCCTACACCACTAACTAGTATCCCTTTGAGAAACATCACTGGAAAAAAGGAAGAAAATGACAATTATAGGGTTTCCTGTAGTAGCTACACGATCCCCTATAGCAACATATGCCATCACTACAAGTAGCCTAAGCCTGCATTCTCCTTCACCACCAGAGCAGATGGGAGAACTAGCATCTTTGAATACCTTCATTCTTCTATTCAAAGCTCCACAATAGGAGCAGTAGAAAGGATGTACCAAGCACCTACACACATGGAGAAACCGACAGTCAGCTACTTAAGCAAGAGGAATAAACAAGAATGGAAAAAAGGAACACCTACCTGAGCAGCAGCACGTCAAGACCATCCTCTAACATGCACTGATAAGCAAAGGTAGGCACAGGTATGGCCACACATCCAACTCTTCCTCGAGTACGATATGATGAAAATGTATAAATTTTGAAAAACATTCTTTTTCATAAGCTAGAGGTGGTCAGTTAAATTGGCCACCCTCGGCTTGTGATCAAAAAGTGAACTTCTAGTCAGCATGCCACGTTGGAGTGTCAAATCAATGGGCGTCAGTAAAAAATGTAGTTGATTCAGTTATGTGGGAGTGGGTGATGATTACGAGGGGAAAGTGCATGATCACCAATGGTGGGCCAACGGTCCCAATGAGGAAATCTCGTACCACTACCAGCCAACACAACACTCCAAGCCTCAACCATAAATAACATAAAATTCCAAACTTTCATGCACTTGTTTCTCATTTCGAAATCAGAGAGACTGGGACCAGCTAAGAATCCATTGGAGAGTCAAACCTTGTTTTGGCCACCCTACAGGAAACAAAGCTACAGGAAGCTACAAGAAACTCAGAAAGCTATAGGAAGCACTACAATTTCCACCAAAATTCTGCAAGGGGGTGCCTAGGGTCAAATTGGTCAGTAAATTTCATAATTCCAAGCATCATAATGAAAAGTAAGTGGCCTATCTCTCCTATGTTCATGATTTGATAACTAAAGAGAGGAAAAAGAAAATACTTTGCAATCTTCTAGTAATTATAGTGGGCTCAAGAATTAGATAGAATTTTGGAAAATTTAAGGGAATTGTGTGGATATAGAAAAGGGTATACATTGTAGTCATCTACCAAAAACATTTTAAGCTCTCAACCACCCTAATGCTCATACTGTAGCTATCCTACAGAACCTCCTGCATTTAGCTATAAACAGAGAAGAGAAATGGGAGGGGGATTCAATAGAAGAGAACCCACAAATACATCAAGGATTAACCTTCATCTACTTGTGGTAGATATATTTAGGAGGGACAACTAGCTGGGCTTCTTTGAGTTTCTCAGGGGGTAGGATGATGAAATAGCACAAGAGGTTTCCATGCCACCTAATCCTCAAGCAAGGACAAGTGCTACCACTATGGTGAGAGTGTTTTCCATTACAATCAACCATGAGGTGATCAACATAATCACCACACTTCCACAAGGGGTACAATGGAGGACAGAGGACAAGGCTAGCAACACCTTTGCTAAGAAAAAATTCTTCCTAAATGATGAAGAGCCAATTGAGGACAAAAATGGGGTCAGGAGGGAGAGCCTTCCCTATCCGTAGGATGAGGTGAGCTACCACATCCTCAAATACATTTCTTGTGAAGGGAGGGTATGTGTAGTCTATGGCTACTAATTTAGACTCCATGAGGTGAAGTTTGGAGATGATTTACCCATAAACCAAAGGCTCAATGTGCCTTATTTCCTTTTGCAGTCAATTACAGACATGATCCAGAAGGTGCAACAAGGGAAACACCAACAATTAGCACACCATAGACTCATTAATATGATAATGGAGGATGCCTTGAGCCAATTGAGAATTCCTATTCTCTGCTCCACATTTAGAGACATGGACAAAGAGGTTGTCCTTGAAATAAAATCCCTTGAATAAGGTGGGACTCCATCCTCTAGTGATGAATAGGAAGCAAAAGAATGAGGGGCATAAGAAGAAGAGGGAGAAAGAAATAGAGAAAACAAAGAAACTTGAAGGAGAAGGAGAAGAAAAAGAAGAAGACAAGGAAGAATAAGAGGAAGAGAAGGCAGAGACCAGCCTTGAGAAACATACTAAAGAAGGGGAGATATCTCCAAGATTGTGTCTTGAGCCCGTTGAAAAGGAGGAAACTACTGGTTTGGCTTCCTTGAGCACACCATTCAAGTCCAAGAGGAAAATATAGAAGCTGACTCCCCTCTATTTTAAAACAAGAAAAAGAACCAAGACCATGTAGGGGAAGCCAAAAACACCTACAAGAACTCCCATCCTAATTGAAGAGTCTCCAAACAAGCAAGAAGAGCTAGGTTCCTTGGGAATGAAGAGCGAGTAAGACACATCAAAACAAGAAACCCCAAAGGTTCCCATCACTTATGTTAGGAATCCTGTCCCCAGGTCAACATTAGAAAAGAAAACAAAGGAAATTATGACCCTGTTACAGAAAGGAAAAATCCTGCTACAGGATCCTTAGACAATGCGATAGGAAACACTGTGAGTGATATAGGAAACATAGGAAAATCTACAGGAAGGACAGGAGGGGTAGAGAGAAAGAAAGGAAGCAACACCATAGGTGCAGGAGGGGGGACATTCTCCAAAAACATCTAAGGGAGAGTTTCTAGAGTTGTGGGAGCCTAGCCCACAACCAAATTTGAGTTCTTACTACAAGTTCATTGAGGGAGGCAGAGTAACACCACATAAATTTTCAATCCCTTTCTTCTTTGAGCTTGAAAAATAAAGGGAAATAACACATCACTCGATGAAAATTTCCAAGTCAAAGAAAGTAGAAGATGTGGGCCATATGGAAGAAAAACTTCTAGAGATGGGAAGGGATTTGAGTGAGTTGAGAGTAAGAGAAAACATCATGAGATCTCAATTACAGGTGGAAAACATAGGGCTAAGGAGGTAGTCGCAAGAAAAGGAGAGGCAATTGGCCATTATGGGAAGCCTCTCCATGGAGGAACTTCAGTGAAGGATGCAATCCAAATAATATGCACTATACCTCAAGGATCAATGGTTGTAGTTTCAAATTAAGACATTAGCACAATAGGGGGGCATGCCATTCCAAGAGTATAAATAATTCATAGATCTATGTGAAAAGAGCACCCTGGAAGAAGGCCAAAATATATGAATTTTATTTGCATAAAATTCCCTTGACAGACTTGAATGTGTGGGACACTAATACAAAGTTCGGGGACTTGCAGTTGACAGTCATTGTATCGTGGATGATTTATGAGGAGGCCCCAACTAAGGAAGTGAAGATAATTGTAGAGGATATAAATTCCATGGATGTCATTAGTAACCACAACATCATTTCCAATGATGCCCAACTTGCACCAAGATACATGGCTACACAAGAGAATACCATCTCCCATTTTGAGAACACTTTAAGATTGCTGGGGAGTGAAAGCCATCAAGCATGCCAAAGGATATGGAGAAACTTTCCGCACTATTTAAGGATTAGAGAGTACCACACCCCTTAGAGGTTGATAAATACATTGGAAAGGATCCTTGTGTATAAGAATGTCAGGCAAGGAATAAAGATCAATTGCATTGGACTAAAACTCAATCCCCCCTTGTTGTTGGGTCTGTTAGAAGGTAGGAAGGAAGAAGAGGAAAGAAAGCAGTGGGAAGAGATAGAGAAAAATGCAAGGTTCTATCCTCAAGGGGAAACTCCATCAACAAGGGCTTGGGGTGTTAGAGGGGCCACAAGAGCTATGAAATACATGGATATAGACTAAGTTGCTCAGAGGATGAGCAACACTTTCAGTAGGTGGGTGATGATGAGGCTCATCAATAGGTAAAATATACGGGTCACAATGGCACTCTCTAGCTTATTCAAATTGACTTTTCTCACATTTATTTATATATTTTGTTATATTTTTCTTAGTGAGAAGGGTGAAGATGAGTTGCTATGTCATGTGGCTTATTATGTATTAAATGCAGGAATTGGAGTAGTTTTGGGTTGACTTAAGTGCAGGAACTTGAAGCGGGAAGCAAGAGAGATTTTAGGATATTGTTCTCCCTCCTTAACTCCTCAAATTATTCAAAGATTCCATCACCATATCAAATAATATCAGAGTTACTAGTAACCAAGCAAGCCGACTCCATTGGTAGCTAAGCCAATGATAGTTAAGAATAAGTCATTCTCAAGTTAGGGAGCTAAGTCTCCCTATTTTCTAGGGAGTTGTAGGCAGCTCTAGTTTTGTATAAATAAGACATCGAAGGGACTCATTAGGATTTGATTTTATGTTGTAGCCAAGGGGAAATTTTTTGCAAGAACATTGTGACTGTTATAGTTATGTTTGTTGAAAATAGCAACAAGAAATGCCAAATATAGAAGTGCTAAATTTAGTAGTACTATAAATAGCATTTCGGGATACCTTCCTATTTTAGTTAGTCCCTGAACTAAAATAGAGAAGTAAAAAATTCGAATTTGATCTTAGCAGTTGTTTGTAAAATAATTAATTAATTCACCTTGAGTTAATTAGTTGTAGAAAATCAAACATGAAGTCTATGTGGGGACATGCAATAGTTTCTCCATTGATTGAGGAATTTATCCATCAGTTAAAGAGATAAGGATGAGTTTTAATATTGAGTTGTAATTAGTTGGCTCAATTAACTGAGTCAAGTCCAGTTAGATTAATTCAAACAGTTTATTGAATTAATTGTGAGTTCAGTTAGTTAATGCATGCATGCATGTAACTTATGCACTTCAGATAAATGAATATTCTCTCATAAATAACTCATGCATGTCAGTTCAGACAAAGGCCCAGTTGAGATCAGATGGAGGGACAGTGCACTATTAGTTGTAGGAATATTCCACTGTGAATATCTCTTGCATGCAAAAGGAATTCATTCCTTGAGGATTGCACAATTACTTCTTCAATTTAGTGAGAGTGATGAGGCCAATTCACACATGTGACATCATTGGACCCCAAGAAAAACTGTGCAAGGAAATAGGAGGCTTGGAGGGCTGAGGGAAGGCATATCTAGTGTCTACTCAGTTTGTGAGCTGTATTGTTTGAATGCAGAGAAAGAAGGATAGCTTGAGAGCTGATTCATTTTGTAACTTGAACATATTCCCACTTGTATGATAATACAAAGATTGCGGTTTTAGGTTGAGGCTTTCCCCGGGTTATTTCTTCTATGTTATGTGTGATTGATTTCTCATGCTCAGTTATATCTGTTCTCATTGATCTTTCTCATATTCGATTAAGTTTCCACAAAGTTTGTTGTAGAATTACATCTTGTATTTTGCTTTAGTATATTGAACAATTTGTTGATCTATAGTGGGAATTTCTACAATGTTGTATTTGACATTATGATGATAATGAGTATGCCAATGAGATACTCAAGTGCTTTCACATGGAGAAGTGCAAGCCCATACAGACTCCTCTAGCTGGGAACTGGAGGAAGGAGGATGCTACTTTAGGTGAGGTAGTTGTTGCTACTATTTATTGGCAGCTGGTGGGTTCACTTATGTATCTGGTGAACACACAACCTGACTTATGCTTTGTGGTGAACCAGCTGAGTCAAGTTATGGTTCATCCTACCAAGATGTTTTGGAAGGAAGCAAAGCATGTGCTGAGATACCATAGAGGAACATCTCAGTTTGGATTATGGTACAGATGAATAGAGGGAGTGAAGCTTCAAGGCTTCACAAATGCGGATTGGGTAAGGAGTCCACCAAATCAAAAGAGCACTTCTGGAGGAATCGTCAACCTTGGTTCAACTACAGTTTCCTGGTACAACAGGAAACAGAGTGTTATTGGGAATAGTGTCTATGCAGAGCTGCTAATCCCACTAAGGCTAATAGCTACCTTAGAAAAAAACACACTAAAAACTACTTTCATTTTCCTTTATGAGAAATAGATGAGAGAAGAATAAAGGAGACCAACCTCTGTCTTGCACTTGGTTCCTTGCTTGATTCCTCTCCCTTCTGATAGTCCTTTGCTACTTGATTTCTTGTATACCCAGCTTCAAAGAGTACCTGTAGAATCAAAGCAGCATAACACTATATGAGAACATAGATCTATTATCATAAGCAATATAGGATCAGATGTATATTAACCACACAAATGCATAAAACATCAATCACACAAGTATGTGGAGGAAAACTTGAATAGCTTTATTGATAATCAAGAAAGAGCAAAGAGGATTACAACCAATTGTTCTGACCCAACATCATCCTCTCATCAAGTAAGCCCTTATTCACCTCATGAAAAGCTTAGATCACCCAACACTATGATATTGCACCAAGAAACCAACAACACTTCCTTACAAGATACAAAATTCCAGCCTCTAGATCTCTGGGATGAGGGATCCATATATAGATGTCTGCAAGGGAGGTGAGTCGGCTTTTGAGATTTGATTAGTGTCTTCTCTCTGATAGTTCTTGATTCCACTTGGAGATTGATGATCTCTTACTCATCCCTGGTCAAATTCAGAGAGGCAAGTCTCACAGGAGAGGTTTCTGGAAGATTCCATGCTCCTCCACCTTGCGGATTGACCCTGCCATTTGTCCCTTCTCGCCCATCGCACCCCATAGAAGGGCTTTTTGACATGCATCGCACCTACTGTGTGTATTCAGGTGGGATGCAACGCACTTTTCCTATGGAGCAGGTGAAATGGTCCAGTTTTGACCAGTTCTGAGTAGTTTTTCATGGAGAACTTCTGGGAGAAGATGTAATCAGTTGACCTTGTTCTTTTAGGGGTCGGAACAACACTTTTAGGGACTTAAGAGCCCTTGGTTTATTGACATTTATGATTGGGGTTGCAGTGCCCAAAAATGTCTATAATAGTCGCCCCCTAAAGCATGAGGTCGTTAATTTGTCGATGTCGGGTGAAATGCTTTATCATGAGGATCTGAAGTTCTTTCAAGCTAGAAGGAGACCTGTAATAAGATACAATACAATACATTATCTTCATAATATTTTCATGATCTAGCTAAGGAGGGCATTCCCATGCTCAGCTTTATAAATTCATTTTCATGTACATGAGACAAACAATCGTCTAAGTGTAGACTGATGATTCTGGTAGAGCCATCACCCCTTAGATTGGATGATTATCTGTGCAGCAATGATGTACATTTGATGTCTTTATTTTCCTGAATATATATACCAGCCCGAGTGGATGAAACTAGATCCGGGGTCTTAAATCTCATTCGATCTTCACTCAAGGTACAGGTTGATCCATGTGAGAGATGTTCTGGAGTCGAACATGGAAAGACATCACCTGATTACCAGCTAATGATGTAAGCCATTAACAGGCGCGAGAGGAATCACCGATAATGATGATGACCCTCAAGGTACTACAGTACAATTCACGTGGTGTGAATAAAGGACTTGGCGTCGAACACCACGCAAAATATTTCGTTCGAAGGTCATTGATGTAAACCTGTCGCCGGAAGTGAGAAACTTGCCATTGAGACATGCAAGCTTCAAAGTATTGAAAGGGTTGTTCCTAGATCGACTTCTTGGATAATGAGCTGATGTCGACAAGAAGCGATCTGTCATAGGAGGGACTTAGTGAATCCCACATCAATGACACGGAACAGAGCAAATGATTTTAATGGAGGTGAAAACGATCTGGTGATATACGGTTCAGGGTGGCGGTCATGAAAGAATGGAGCGAAAGTGTATTATAGTGGGTGAGACACAGGTGAATTCTCTGAGCGACTTCTCTTGAACATATCGGTGACACTGACATGATGGATTGGTAGCATTAACCCAAAATGTGGATGGTGTGATGGAACCATGGTGATGTGACCAGTGAATGGAACAACCCAACCCGACTCGGATGCGGACTGAAAGTGTCATGTTCAAGAGCGACTTGCTACCAACAAAGTTTCTTCAAGTTTTCTTCCCAATTTTTCCCTAGTCATTGCTGACTAGTACCTCTTTATGTTTGTCAAGCTTGAGGAGGATAACATATGCTTGTTCTATAACTTTCCCTTCGGGCAAACCCATCGCTATGTTTTAACGAGCCTAGTGATAGTGAAACTCGTTCTTGTCTGTTATGGACAAGTTTGTCGCTATTAGGTTTTAATGAGTTTAACGACAAAGATAACTCGGTCCTTTTCAATTTTACAGAGTCTGAAAAAGGGACGTAAAGGAAACTCCAAAAATACTTTTTCGTCATCTAATCCATTAAGAAAAGTATAAAATAATACAGAAGGGATGAATTTTCGGTACTTTTAACGAGCCGAACAAAACAAGCACTCGATCTTTTTGTGTAATAATCCCTCAGGTCCAAAAAGATTAAAATCTAAAGGAGGGATAGCACTTCCGGTCACTTTAACAAGCTGGAGAGGCCAATGGCTCGACAATCTTTTCATATTTTACGAGTCAGTTGAAAAGAGCTTAAAGGAGACTCGTCTTTGAGGAACGAGTGATAAATTCAGGTAGCATCTGATTCCAGGTAAGGTTTGGAATTTTCCAATCATGGCAGTGTTACAAGGATGGCTAACAGGATCACTCTTCCTAGCTGTTCCTCAAAAGGGGTAAACAATCAAGTGGAGGTGAATGATTGGCCAATACAGAGTGGAGGTGATGATGAGAACACGACCAACGCTTCAAAGGCTGAAGTACTACATTCACGATGGTTATTTACTGGAAATTGGTTCATTTTTTATTTTAAAATGAGCTTAAACGCTCGGGGAAACACTTACTCATTGCTTATGTTTATTTTTTAACGAGCATGAAGTCTGCGTTAAAACTGCTCGATATAACGGTCATTTCTTGACTTTACCATTAATAACTTTGTTCCTCCAAAGATTGTACTGCATACTCAATTGCTTCATCAAACTAGTTAGAAATGAACAATATATGTTTGAAAAATGAGTTAAGACACTAATATTTTACTTGAATTACGTAAAAAGTAATTTAAAAGTGCTTTTACCCCTCATTTTACCATTTCATTTGAACTTTGGCTTGTTGGAGCTTTGGAGGTGCTTTCTCCCTTGATTTTCACCAGCTAATTTCGGGAGATTCCATGGATGATTTTTGGCGCCGTCTGGACCAGGTAGGAGCTAAACCTGAGCTCTTTCATTTCATCCTTTCCATTTTGCATTCTGAGCCTGATTTCTGGTTTTTCTGAGCCTCTGGGGTTTGAAAAACTCGCCCTGGCTCCATCGCACCCTTTCTATATCGAAAGGTGCGTTGCATGTTGGCCTACCCACTGGATAGTTAGCATGCAATGCACCCAGAATACTGCTGGGGGTGCGATGGGCGCAAGGAGGGAAATTTGTGCACAGATTTCAATGGAAATTTTTGCCTGTTTTTCACCAAATCAGGATCTAACTCTTCTCTTGTTTGTTTTCAGAGATTCATTGGAGCAAAATGCCTGTTACATGGTGAGAATGTGAGCATGAAGAAGAGGACATGCTTGCTTTACATGATCCGGTTACGGTAAATGCACTGCGGAACTGTGGTCTGTTCAAGTTTTTCCGCATCTCTAGCACGAGGCAACAAATCAACTTGTTGCAGTATTTGCTCGATGCCTGGGACCCTACCAGCCAGGTGTTCTAGATTAGGGGCAAATCCATCCCCTTAACTATCGTGGACATCTATTTTTTGACCAGCTTATCGAGGCGGGATGCCCCTCTCTCCTTATCAGGTTCGGCCCGTGGGGGTGAATCTGTGAGAGATTACATTCGCAGGTATTGCAGAGAGGGATCTCAACCTAGTAAAGACGGCAAGATCATCATCTGAGATGTCACTGACAGGTCCCTGAGGACCATTCTATTCACCTTTGGTAGGATGGCTGGTGGTGCGGCTCTTCATGTGGCCAACCGGTTTTATATGCAGTATGCCTTAGAATGTCTCGAACCGAAAGTGTTCAACTGGTGTGATGCAATACTCTTTGTGATGAAAGAATAATTGACCAAGGTGAAGAACAGAAGATTGAAGAACTTCGGATATGGTTCTATTTTGACCGCCTTTGCCTTGGAAAAGACCCGCTGATGCAGCCGCAGTATATTTCACTTGGTTTACCTCCACCGACTGAACCACGGATGCAGAGATGGGTCGACCATATGTCCAGAGATGCTGGTCAGTCTCGGATTTCCTTTTCTGATACCTTCTTCAGGTGGTTCGATCGTTAGGAGATGGTTTTTTCCGAGTATCCATATGCTGGTATGGACTTCTGGGGTGACCCGAATTTGGTACTGCCGACTGGTGAGCAGTGGGGTGCCATTGGTAAATTCTTTGACCATATTTATCTTTATCGTTTCTCTTTTATAATGTTTTTGTGCTTTATTATGTCAAGACTAATCAGAACACATGTGCTCATGCATATGTTGGTCCCGTTCGGCCAGTAGTGTGCCTGAGAGTGCCAGCTGCCGCTCCAGCAGGAGAGGCTGTGGGAAGGGCTATCCTTAGCGACCTTGATGTGGCCGAGACTCTTTCAACATTACAGGATTAGGTCGAGAGCCTCACTCTTGGTATTCCAGAAGTGAGGACTGACGAGCTGCCTCTGAGGTTGCAGCGACATACTATTGGCGTGCCAAGTCGATGGACTAGGCTTTTACGCATGATTGCACAAACGGTGACTTGTTATCACCAACATCATTAGACTAGGGTGCCCCCTAGCGTTTTGAGTTTTGGGTCATTTGACCAATTTTGTCTTGGTTACAGAACATTATGTATAAACCATAAACAGTTATATATATTTTTGATTTTCGGAGTTTTATTTTGGTTAAGTTACATGATCTGAATGCAAATATTGATGAAATGCTTCTTTTTATAAATGTTGCAAATGTCTATCTAACACATAATTTGCCAATGAGTCAGTTAATGTGTTTAAGTTTCTGGAAATATGCTGATATTGAATAAAATCAAATTTTCTTTCCAAAATCTTGACCCTTAGGAACATGTGATAGATAGCTGGATTTCGGATGGAGTAGATACCAGTGAGCTGTAGTATGATAAGCTGTGAGTCTAGCCTGACGACCAGTCGGCGTATGCCATGTGTGATGACATCAGAGAGAATTTCTATCAACGCTCTATATTCAGCGATGTTATTCGTTGATCGACCAATACATACCCCTCTGAAACTTACTAACTCGCTGCTTGGATCAAAAATGGCCCAGGCTGTAGAAGATAGGTTCCGCGAACTACGACTTGCTCCGTCGGCATATCCAACAAAAGATTCCAATAGGTTCGACATCTGCGACAAATGTAAAAAGTGGATTTACTTGACCAAAATGATTACCCTTAGCGAAAACAAAAATGTAACAAAAGCATATAGGTTACCACACTGAATCATGCATAGTAACGCTTAAGGTACAACCCGTTACGGGGTTGCGCCAGTGGAATTCCGTCGTGATCCATTAACTCGTAGGCTCCTTTTTCTAACACTCGCTTAACAATATAGGGGCCCATCCATAAAGACTTGAATTTACCTGCTCCCAATTTATCGGATTCCTGGTCATAAAGCAAGACCAAGTCACCTTCCGAGAAGACACAGGGTTTGACATTCTTGTCGAACTGTGCCTTGACTCGTTTCTTATGGGCTTCGTTAGCCAAAGCGGCATCACGATGGGTTTCATCCAATTGGATTAGTTCCAAGAAACGAGCCTCCTCTTCTGAAGTTCCAGGGAGAAGGTCGATTGCGAGTTTGAGGGACGAGATTTCACACTGAACTGGTAAGATTTCTTCTAGGCCATACACCAGTTGGAAAGGTGTAAACCCGGTTGCATTTCTTACCGATGTTCGGTATGCCCACAAGGCTGAGTACAGGATCAGGTGCCAACTCCTTCTGTGGACTCCAATCATCCTTTGCAGCATGCACTTTAGGACCTTGTTGATTGCTTCAACTTGTGCGTTGGCCTGCGGGTAATATGGAGTAGAGCTGTCGTGAGACAACCCTAATTTGGCAGCTAATTCGACCATCATGTGATTGCGAAAAAGCGATCAATGATATGTGACTATAGCCTGTGGAACGCTGAATCTGGTGACTACATGATTGAAAAAGAAAAGGGCAGTTGTTTCACCAGTGTTATCTAATGTAGGCATCGCCTCGGCCCATTTGGTAAAATAGTCCACTGCGACTATGATGTACCCATGCCCCCCGGTCGAGGTGGGGTTACATGTCATGAAATCAATCTCCCATTTGGCGAATGTCCCAACAGCAACTATTGGCTGCAGAGGTGTGGGTGGTCTTCTGGTTTTGCTATCGAAAATTTGACAGGCATGGAAACATCTGACTGCGGTTATGCAATCTTTGAACATTGTTGGCCAGAAGTATCCTTCTCGTAAACATTTTTGCGCCGTAGCGTAACCGGATTGATGCCCCCCACACGCGCCTGAATGGTAATCATTCAGGACTTTTTCGTCTTCCTCATGGGTGAGGCACCTCCTCATAACAGTATCAACTCGACGACGGTAAAGCATGTCACCGACGATCATGTAGTCTTTTGATTGGTATCAAATACGTTTTTGTTCCGAGCCGGAGGTACTAGGCCTATATTTTTGGGTTTGGAGATAGATGATTATATCTCCATACCACGGATTTCTTGAAGATATCAAAAACAAAGATTCATCCACGATTGTTTCTTCGGATGTTCCATTGCGATGGTTGTATCTGCTACAGCCAGATATAGGTTAAAGTCTTTTTGATAATCAGAAGCATACATTAATGATGCTTTCATTAGGGATTCTTTTAAAGCATCAAAGGAAGCTTGCGCGACCTGATCCCAGGCGAAGGCACTTCCTTTTTAAATAGACGTGTATAACCTTTAGCAAGTTTGGCGTAATTTGGAATGAACCTCCTCAAAAAGTTTGCTTTCCGTTGGAGTTTCTGAATCTGAAGCAAATTTGAAGGTGGAGGCAAATTTATGACTGCCTGAACCTTACATGGGTCGAGAAGAATCCCGTCCTTTGAGACTACAAAGCCAAGTAAATGACCAGAACTGACACAGAACACAAATTTGTGTGGATTGATTCGTATCTTGTAGTGTCGGCAACATAGAAATATCGCTCTCAAATGCTGCGGATGATCGGTCCACTTTCACGAATGACCCAGAAGGTCGTCGAGATATGGTTGAACGATGTTTTTGATGTCATGAAAGGCATAATTCATTGCCCTCTGAAATGTTGCCCCCTACGTTCTTTAAACCAAAGGGTAATTTGCAATATGCGAATGTGCCCCACGGAAAAATAAATGCAGTCTTTGACTGGTCCTATGGGCGGATATTTATTTGATTATACCCGGAGAATCCATACATGAATGAAAAGATTTCACACCTAATGCATTCATCAATTATCTAGTCAATAAAAGGTGTAGGGTAGTTGTCTTTTGGACAGGCTTGATTTACATCCCTATAATCGACGCACACTCTAATCGTTCCTTGTTTTTTCATAACAGGAACAATGTTCGATACCCAATTGGTTAGAGGAACCGGGTAAATGAAACAGCATGGAGAAGCTTTTCAACTTCTGCCTTGATGGCAGCAACTTTCTTGGGGTGCACCTGTCGTAGTCGTTGTCGTACTGGTTTGACATCTGGATACATCTTAATTTCATGTTCAACTATACTCGAGTCAATGCCTGGCATTTCATCATATTACCAAGCAAAGACATCTCTGAATTCATGAAAAAGAGCGTTATATATTTCCAGTTCTGAAGGGGAACAACATTTGCCAACATAAATATTCTCTAAAACATCTGTTTTGGTCGAGATATTTATGGCGATAGTCTCTTCAATGTTGGACAAGTTTCGCTCGGAATCCACCGTGTTTACAGTATTTGATAGGAAATCAAAAATTGAAGGATGATGAAGGTTATTAGGAGTATCTTCTTTACAATCCGGAAGATGGGAACGATGGTGGTAATCTTCCCATGGCGCCTCTTCAATTACGATTGATCGAACAATTCCTTCGTCGGTGTAATGTACTTGCGATCAAGGATCTAAAGGGGTGCCATATTCCTTAGACCTATCTATCCAAACGCTTGATGAGTGTTGATTTGGGTTTGCCTCCCATGCTAGAAACATTGATTGCTACAATATTTCTATTGGGCTTGGAGGTAATACCTGAGTATGATCCATGTTTATATTGTTTTCTGAGATCTTTTGAATCGAAGATATCATATTGCAGGTTCGTACCGACGCTACTTCCGCCAGATTGATTGGAGGCGGAAGGACAAAAGTCCCCATTAATATAGGGTCTTTTAGTAGGCCTACTCCAATATTTTGAAGCGAATGGGGGCTTCCATGGATCATCGGAATGCTTTCCGTAACTTGGGAACCATTGGGGAGGAAAGTTTGTTGATCGACAATTGTAATCCCTCCTTGAAAGGGAAATGCAATCTTCCTAAAGTAGGTCGACACAATAGTAGCCATAGCATATATCCATGGTCTTCCCAGTAGGATGTTGTAATCGAGGTTTCCGTCGATTAGTTCGACATCTATTTCTATTGTTTTCCCTCCTAGTTCAACTTGCAAGTTACTTAGAATACTGTATGGGGTATATTTTCGTCCGTCAAATGCTTTTAATGTTGTTGAAGATCGTGACAAGGTTGGAGATCCTAAAGTTTTCCAGCAACTCGTCAAGATAATACATGTAGATGCCCCCTCATCAATAATTGTTCGATGAATAGTTTTGTTGAGGGATTTCACTTGAACGAGGAAAGCTAGTTGAGCTGGTAACTGAGGATCATATCCTTTATGATTAAAGGACACAAGATTAGAATCCTTTGGGTCTATCCCACTGATAGCTGATAATAAAGCCTGCTTTTGGGATTGGCAATTTTGCAGTACCTCAAGTGTCGACATAGCAGATGGTGATTGGGCCAGATCTTCAACTATATTATAATGCTATGCTACTCTGGCACAAGGATTAAATATTGACTTATGTACTACTCCCTTTGGCGGTTTTATTGTTAGCTCAAGAATGATGGGCGGTGCAACTTCCATCAAAGTTGTTGTCGAACTACTAGGATGATCTTTATCCTTGTTGTTCGACAGCTGTGGATTCCCGTAATCTTTGTTCCTTGTCAATATCAAAGCATCATTTTGCTGCTTGGAAACCAACAACATCAGCACTTGGGATGGGGAAGCATTTCCACTGTCAACCAGATTTGTTCCTGGAGTTGGAAACGGATCAGTCAGTACTGCTGAGTTTTTTGAATTCTTGCAGAATTTTTTAAGCTCAGCTTTAAATGGACAGTCTTTTGTCCAATGATCCTCATCACATATTATGGATGGATTTTTTGGTTTCCTATTTCCAGTAGGGTTTACAGAAGATTTTTCAGGTGATGATTCCTCCTATTTCTTCTTCTTCCCTTTGTTTTTCTTCTTTCCTCCTGGTTGCTTGGTTTCTTTGCCTTTATCTGTCAAGATGGAATTTACTTCGGAGGCGAGAAGTTCTTCTTTCACATTTTGACTGGAAATCTTACGGGCCTTTTTAGATGTAGCCTTTGTCGATTTTGTCTCTGT
Organism: Pinus tabuliformis; assembly: GCA_031772625.1. Taxonomy (NCBI): domain Eukaryota; kingdom Viridiplantae; phylum Streptophyta; class Pinopsida; order Pinales; family Pinaceae; genus Pinus; species Pinus tabuliformis. Next base: position 1,987,938,778 of record CM062817.1, read on the forward strand.
CGCGCCAATCACGCCATCGCTGGCATGAGAGTCATTGTTCGATTTAGGATGAGGGGGGATCGAAAATTCCGGTCTGGGAGCGTCAGGTATTTTATCGTAGAGCGTGCCAGACTGAGTATAAATCAAGTCTAAATATTGCGCACGAGCAATAACTTTCTCTTTAGTGACAAATCCTCCTTTTGCCACATCTTCTGTGATGGAAGGCAATAATGAATTAATAAACCATTAAGCTAAAAGCTGATCAGGAACATACGTTTTTACCATTATACGATGACGTCATCACTCATGAATATGATCAGATATGTGAGTGGCCGTTGTTTTCTTGAAATTGGTAAGAAGTTTTGTTCCCATTTCGTACCTTATCGGTAGCTGAAAATGGGTTAAAAAGGTTTTGGCTAGGGTACTGAAGTTGTCAAACGAAGCTCTGGGTAATTCGATATACCATTTTGCTGTCGGACCAGTTAACGTCCTCTGAAAAAGGCGAAGCCTAATCGAATCATCGTTTAGGGTGTTTGATGAACACCACAGATGAAAGGTCATCACATAATTCGACGGATCTTCACCCAGATTTCCATTAAATTTAGGAATATCTTACGGAAGTTTATGCGGAATTGCTGGCCACCAAGGGGTGTAAGTGATTGGATCGTTTGGTAACCAATTTAGATCTGGTAACTCTAAAGTCGCCACGAAGGGTAACTGTTGATTCAGGTTAGGTGAAGCATAACCAGTATAAGATGGAATCGCCTGAGCAGTTGGTCTCTGTATACCAGCATAATGCATTTGATGTTGATAAATTTGGTAGGGTTGATGGGCATAACCATTGTAGAATGGTTGATTTTGACCGTTTTGAATATACGGTTGCCCATTATTTGCAAAGATTTGTTACTCAGATCCTTGGTATACCTGTTGGAATTGTGGTTGTTGGTATTGCACCAGCCATGGTTGTGAAGCCATGTGCTGTTGTCCGATACTAAGTATTTGACCAAGATGAGGGGTAATTGTACCCGTTTGGGCATGTGTCATTCCACTAGTTAGCGATTGTGGTTGAGTCGCAGGGCCAAGAGGCTGTTGCATTACAACCTGAGAAACCTGAGGTTGGCATATAACAAGCAGCGCTTGTACTGACGACACTGTCACAATAGCCAGTGTAGTTGGTATATTTGACATAGGTAAACATTGTTGCATTGAATACACAACTCTTGGTTGTTGAGGTACTATCGGCACCCAACCGCTAGATGTAATTCCAGCATAACCCGAATTTTGTTGTGAACTCCCGTATGGTTGTCCTCTCGGAGGAGACAATGAAAGGGTATATTGCCCCCCATACGGCGGTAATCCAGTACTTAAAGGAATTGTTTGCCCTTGAGGAACAGACTGCCCAAATTGACACCCTGAAGGATTAATTTGTTGAGACTCAACATAAGAGTTTCCGGATACTATTCCGGATGAACAAACAAGAACGGACCATACTGTCGAAATAGCCTCTGAGTGGGCCCCTTCTAGCAATTGAGAGCTAGTTGGGACAGATGGTATACCGACGAACATTGTTGGAGTGATAGCAAGAAGTTCTGTCGTCGCTATGTCGGATGACACAGTCCTAGATGTCGACGGTTGTTCAGACATTTCTAGTCTATCCAAAAGATTCCCTAGAGATTCTACAGGAGCTTCTGATGGCGGTAGACTAATTTCTGATGAAGAAGGATACAGAGTGATCCCGACTCCAAATTGCGATGGAGTACTAGATGGAGGATCCTCCACAATCTCTTCTATAGAAATCAGACCAGGTGGAAGAGGTAGACCGTATGGTCTGTAAAATATTTCTGCTGCCGAAGAAGGTATGGAATCTAGAATGACAGATGCTTGGGGAATGACACCTTCCGAATCAGCTGTAGATGGAATTGGTTCAGTCACACAAGTGTTTACCCTCACACTAGGATCAGTGCTACTGTCCTTCGGTGGCTGCTTAACTTCTTCTACAAAGGAAGGGATACAAGAAATGTTTGGAGTAACTGGAGTCTCTGACGGTGTTGGAACACTTGTTCTAACTTTACCAGGGGATTTGGAACTAGTTAAATGAGTTTGCTTTGTCCGTAACAATTTCGATTCCGGGGACAAAGACGGTTGACTCGTAAGCCTCCGCAAACGATGGGGTTTCAATTGACTTTCTTCCACGATTGTGGATTACTCGATCAACTAAAAATCAAGGGGAAGTATGTTTCTGAATTAGATGAATTTTAGACGGTTTGACACAACTTGTTTTTTCATTTTTTAAGAGTCGAGAAAAAACAAAAGATGACTCTAGTCGCCTTCAATTTTTAATGAGCTTGAAGTGACAAGTGCTCAGATGGACCTTTTCCCTTAAGGAGTCTGGAAAGTAACGAAAGGGACTGCTCTGGAAATCTAGACAGAGGGATTACCAAACCAATTGCAAAACTGCAGAATACTTTTTACGGTACAGTAGTCAATCTTCCCGAATGCTATGTTCAATGCATTGCCATCGATAGGGCGGGAGACACGGCTTCCTATGGATAAAGGATTAAGCCTATTTTGGTCTCCCAAAATATACTCGACGGTACATGGGAGCACAAGTCCATACTGGCACTTATCGTCTCAATGTGGAGGAATCACCCAACCAACAATGAAAACAACAGTTACCAGGCTTTACGACGCCGGAATACGTCTCTAGCCTAGACTTCTAGATGTTGTGCATTAGGTTCCAAAGTGTTTTTAGATTCATTAAATTTATTTTATAGTTGATCTTGCTTAAGAAATTTTCCTTGCAGATTCAGCGCATGATGTAGATGTACAATTCCTAAAATTCAATCTAAGATGATAAACAGTCATTTAGTCTTCCTTTTGCAAATGAAAATCCTAGCTACTAAGGAAAGAGAGATGGCGTTCTTTCAACAAAGAGCAAAGAGCACACACTATATGAACTGTCCTAAATCAAAACAACAAACAGTCTAAATGCAAATGCACATGCATGTATTTGTTTTCAACCTTCTTAATGTGTAAATGATAAAAAGAAAGCTAAGCACAAATCTGAATTATTTTTTCAAAGCGACAATTACTAACAAGTTTCTTTTCAAGACAAAATGAGGACAATGACAACACTTTGCGATTTGGAATTGAAAACTTGCTTTCGACACTAGAAATTACTACTAATTCAGATCAAATACAAGAGTAACAGTGTAATCGACTATCAAGAACAATCAGATTCTCTTTTATGAATGAAAACGACACTTGCGACACTTTCAAATCAAGAAACGAAAGTACAATTACGCTACTTCTTTGTAAAGGAGAACTGAAAATGACTCAAAAAAATACATAAAAACATTTACAGTTCTTTGCACAATGGAGGCAGAATAAGAACAAGGAAAGGGGTTTCAAACAGAGGTGTACTGACTACAGGCAGCAAAACTCCTGAATAGAGCTGAAAAGAATGAACACAGAAACCAAAATTTAGGAACAAGGCCTTATCTGATCAGCGCACCTCTAACACAGTGAAACTGAAATGCAACGCACCTACTACACACGGGAAGTGTGCTGCATTTGAGGTTCACAGAATAGATAGTGCGCTGGACCAGGGATGAGACTTTGATTGGGTTTCGAGTCACAGTTTGCAGTTCAGTTCAGGGATTTTGGCCGAGCAAGTGGTAATCAGTAAATCAATCACAGGGGTAGATCTAAGGAGGTTACTAGAGCCACCACAAGGGCAGTTAGAGAGCTTGTAAATCAATTGTTTATAGAAAATTATTGATAGAAAATGCAGTCTGAAGGCTAGCTGGCTTGACTTCAGGCTCCGTCCGGAAGTTTATAAAGTAAACAAATATAGATGAACAAACAATCTACTCGCTCCCCAGTGGAGTCGCCATTTTGTTATCGGGAATAGAGCTGAAAAGAATGAACACAGAAACCAAAATTTAGGAACAAGGGCTTGTCTGATCAGCGCACCTGTAACACAGTGAAACTGAAATGCAACGCACCTACTACACACGGGAAGTGTGATGCATTTGAGGTTCACAGAATAGATAGTGCGCTGGACCAGGGATGAGACTTTGATTGAGTTTCGGGTCACAGTTTGCAGTTCAGTTCAGGGATTTTGGCCGAGCAAGTGGTAATCAGTAAATCAATCACAGGGGTAGATCTAAGGAGGTTACTAGAGCCACCACAAGGGCAATTAGAGAGCTTGTAAATCAATTGTTTAATTCATAAACAAAACCTGGAGATTGACTGAAGCAGCGTTGATCTACTTTGCACTTGCATATAAAATGCAGTCTGAAGGCTAGCTGGCTTGACTTCAGGCTCCGTCCGGAAGTTTATAAAGTAAACAAATATAGATGAACAAACAATCTACTCGCTCCCCAGTGAAGTCGCCATTTTTTTTATCGGGAATAGAGCTGAAAAGAATGAACACAGAAACCAAAATTTAGGAACAAGGCCTTGTCTGATCAGCGCACCTGTAACACAGTGAAACTGAAATGCAATGCACCTACTACACACAGGAAGTGTGCTGCATTTGAGGTTCACAGAATAGATAGTGCGTTGGACCAAGGATGAGACTTTGATTGGGTTTCGGGTCACAGTTTGCAGTTCAGTTCAGGGATTTTGGCCGAGCAAGTGGTAATCAGTAAATCAATCACAGGGGTAGATCTAAGGAGGTTACTAGAGCCACCACAAGGGCAATTAGAGAGCTTGTAAATCAATTTTTTAATTCATAAACAAAACCCGGAGATTGACTGAAGCAGCGTTGATCTACTTTGCAATTGCATAGAAAATGCAGTCTGAAGGCTAGCTGGCTTGACTTCAGGATCCGTCCAGAAGTTTATAAAGTAAACAAATATAGATGAACAAACAATCTACTTGCTCCCCAGTGGAGTCGCCATTTTGTTATCGGGAATAGTGTCTTTGCAGAGCTGCTAATCCCACTAAAGCTGGTAGCTACCTTAGAAACAAACACACTAAAAACTACTTTCGTTTTCCTTTATGAGAAATAGATGAGAGAAGAATAAAGGAGACCAACCTCTGTCTTGCGCTTGGTTCCTTGCTTGATTCCTGTCCCTTCTGATAGTCCTTTGCTACTTGATTTCTTGTATACCTAGCTTCAAAGAGCACCTGTAGAATCAAAGTAGCATAACACTATACGAGAACATAGATCTATTATAGGGTCAAATGTATATTAACCACACAAATGCATAAAACATCAATCACACAAGTATGTGGAGGAAAACTTGAATAGCTTTATTGATAATCAAGAAAGAGCAAAGAGGATTACAACCAATTGTTCTGACCCAGCATCATCCTCTCAGCAAGTAAGCCCTTCTTCACCTCATGAAAATCTTAGATCACCCAACACTATGATATTGCACGAAGAAACCAACAGCACTTCCTTACAAGATACAAAATTCCAGCCTCTGGATCTATGGGATGAAGGATCCATATATAGATGTCTACAAAGGAGGTGAGTCAGCTTTTGAGATTTGATTAGTGTCTTCTCTCTTATATTTCTTGATTCCACTTGGAGATTGATGATCTTTTACTCATCCCTGGTCAAATTCAGAGAGGCAAGTGTCACAGGAGAGGTTTCTAGAAGATTCCATGCTCCTCCACCTTGCGGATTGACCCTACCATTTGTCCCTTCTCGCCCATCACACCCCATAGAAGGGCTTTTTGACATGCATCACACCTACTGTGTGTATTCAGGTGGAATGCAATGCACTTTGCCTATGGAGCAGGTGAAATGGTCCAGTTTTGACCAGTTCTGAGTAGTTTTTCTTGGAGAACTTCTGGGAGAAGATGTAATCAATTGACCTTGTTCTTTTAGGGGCGGGAACAACACTTTTAGGGACTTAAGAGCCCTTGGTTTATTGACATTTATGATCGGGGTTGCAGTGCCCAAAAATGTCTATAACACAGAGGTCAGTTGCACTTAGCTCAGCAGAGGCTGAATACATGGCTTCTAGTGAGGCTACATGTGAGGCCATTTGGATGTGGAAGATTATAATGGGATTGTTTGGTCAGAGGATGGATCCAACCGTGATATACTGCGATAATCAGAGTTGTATCAAACTATTTTAGAATCCAATTTTTCATGACAGGTCCAAGCACATTGATATCCGGTATCACCATCTTCGAGACTGTGTGGTCAAGAGGATCATGTTGTTGCTGTATGTTTCGACCAAGGAATAGGATGCAGATATTTTGACTAAGGCATTGTCAAAATGCAAGTTTGAGTTCCACAGAGATAGGATTGGGGTTACTAATAATCCCTTTCTTGTTGAGAGGGAGTGTTGAAAATAGCAACAAGAAATGCTAAATATAGAAGTGATAATTTTAGTACTGCTATAAATAGCATTTCGGGATACCTTCGTATTTTAGTTAGTCCCTAAACTAAAATAGCAAAGTAAAAAATTCGAATTTGATCTTAGCAGCTGTTTGTAAAATAATTAATTAATTCACATTGAGTTAATTAGTTGGAGAAAATCAAACATGAAGTCTATGTGGGGATATGCAACAATTTGTCCATTGATTGAGGAATTTATCCATTAGTTAAAGAGATAAGGATGAGTTGTAATATTGAGTTGTAATTAGTTGGCTCAGTTAACTGAGTCAAGTCCATTTAGATTAATTCAAACAGTTTGTTGAATTAATTGTCAGTTCAGTTAGTTAATGCATGCATGCATGTAACTGCTGCACTTCGGATAACTGAATATTCTCTCATAAATAACTCATGCATTTCAATTCAGACAGAGACCCAGTTGAGATCAGATGGAGGGACAATGTACTATCAGTTTTAGAAACATTCCATTGTGAATATCTCTTACATGCGGAAGGAATTCATTCCTTGAGGATTGCGCAGTTACTTCTTCAGTTTAGTGAGTGTGATGAGGCCAATTCACACATGTGACATCATTGGACCCCAAGAAAAACTGTTCAAGGAAATAGGAGGCTTGGAGGGCTGAGGAAAGGCATATCTAGTGTCTACTCAGTCTGTGAGTTGTATTGTTTGATTGCAGAGAGAGCATGATAGCTTGAGAGCTGATTCTTTTTGTAACTTGAACATATTTCCACTTGTATGATAATACAGAGTTTAGGGTTTTAGGCTAAGTCTTTCCCATGTTATTTCTCATGTGTTATGTGTGATTGATTTCTCATTCTCAGTTATATGTGTTCTCATTGATCTTGCTCATATTTAATTAAGCTTCCACAAAGTTTGTTATAGAAGTAGATCTTGTATTTTGCTTTAGTATATTGCACAATCTGTTGATCTAGAGTGGGAATTTCTACAATGTTGTATTTGACATTTTGATGATAATGAGAAATTCTACCTTAATCCACCACTGAGTTGACTCAGAGAACTGAAGCTCTTAGGTTAGGGCCCAACCATAGATTTTATCACCGAAAATTGATTATCTTGTTATAAATTACTAGATGGAATGAAGTACACCATGTAGCGCCATTTTTACCATAGTAAAATTGCTTTCACTATATAAAATTACTTAATAAACCACGTTTGTTAAGTTATTTTTTGTTAAACCCATGAGGAATAATTAAATAAATCACAATTTATTTAATTATCTTCTAGGAATAATAAATTAAACCATTGTTTAACTAATATTCCTTATCACATTTGACCCAATCATGATAAATAATTAGATCAATCATTATTATCTTATTTTTCTCTAGGAATAAGTAATTAATCATTATTTAGTTATTATTCCTTGTCAAGTTTGACTAAATCCTCTAGGAATACTTAAAAAAATCATTATTTGTTTATTATTCCTTAACCACATTCCTTGAGATGATAAATAGATTATTTATTTATTTATTGTTTCTAAATAAAAGTATTTAACCAATTTAAATACTTTTTCCCTCCAACCAAATATAATAAAATATTCCAAATGGTTAGTTTTATATTTTGGTAAATAATATTAGAATATTTTCCATTATTAGATAATAACTCAATATTTTGTTATAAATTAGAGGGCCTTACATCCATTCTTCACTTTTGATTATTTTCATTGTTGCACTCACTGTTGTAGCTCTAATTATTATCATTTCCGCTTACCATTTTATTTTTGCATTTGATTTCCCATTGAACTCAAACATTTTTTGATGGGTTTACACCTTGTAGAGAGGAGAGACTCTACAGAGCTGAAAACATTGACGATAGCCAAGAACCCATTGCATAGAGGGGGACTGGCAACATCATTTGTTCCCTTCAGAAGTGTCACATAATAAAATATACTCTTATATTTGGTTTTCATTGCGTCATTGGAATTATTTGCGCTTAATTCCTTATTTCATTTTGTTGTTTAACTATTTATGTTGCATATATCGGGAATTTGGCAGGTTTTGTTTCTATCATTTGTTGTAGATCCACACTATTTTACAACCATTTTTACTGTTGAGGTTGTTTGTCATCCACAGTCTAAAGTGGTTACTTTTCGTACACCTTCGAGAAGAAAACACTCCAATAGATGGTGACTCCGCTGTGTTTTTAATTTTGATTCAAAAACCTAGGTGACCTTTAGTTTTTAGCTTAGGGTTTTTCTTTTTTCAGTCTCAAATGTTCTTTACTAGAATTCTAACCCTAGATCAGTGAAATTTCTAACTTCCGAAAGTTTCCTAGTTATTTTCACAGGTGATAAGTGTCAACCATAACAGAGACGACACCTTTTTCTGAAACTTTTCGCCTGAGAACTGAGGAGCACAAATCGCCGTTTTCAGGCCAAAAATTGCGCTTTGGACCTCCATAATGCACTTCCTCAGCCAAAAAGTGTGATCCAGATCTAAAATAGACCAGTACCTGTTGTTTTTGGATTTTCCGGGATTTATTTTATTATTTTATCGGTTTTGCCAAGATCACTCTACGAGGTTGGTTTACCACTATCTTAGCCTTCTTAGGCCTTGATCTACTCTATTTTTCTCGTCGAAGTGGAATTTATCCCCCTAGGGCTTCTAGTATGATTCCACCTTTGTAGGAGTTTAGATGAGTAAGAAGTTTGAGTTTTTGTAGAGCTTTCAACCATACATTTCAAATATGTACCTTTCTTTCTCAGATCTTTAAAGACAGGGTGTTTCCATCCAAAGTTCCCTCTTGAAACTTATTTGGTCATTTTCCTTAAGGTGCCACTTTTTTCCCTAGATTCCACACCCATCACCCTATCTTTTGTAGTGATTTTTCTCACTGGTGTTTTGTTGTTGCTGCACCACTTTCGAGCATCATAGTGTCATTTGATCCTAGTCACACTAACTCTTAGATCTCTTGGCCATTTTAGTGTGTTTTCAGTTGCTTTTTCCACCAACCAACAAAGTGCTTGCAAGCCCATTTTGGGTGGGGTTTAGATAGTTGATTTGTTGTTTATTTTTTGTTTTTAATTTCAGTTTATTTACAATATTTCAACAATCTTTTTCTTTTTATTTTTATTTTTTCAATCACGATATGGGATTAATTAATAAACACACCTATTTTCTCACACAAGCACACCTTAAGCGAAGGGCGCTTGGTTAGCACCTCCAAGCCAAGACTTGACTTAACTAATTTATCTCTCGAACAGAGACAAGGACATTTTGTTTATCTCCCTTCACAATTTCTGTGTCACTTTTGTCTTGCAACCATTGCACCACCAAGGCATTTTTCACATAGACTTTTATGTATTCATCCCTAGTTTCCATTTGGACATATTACTCCTCCCCATAGGGTTTGGGTTAGTCCTCCCCCAAGTTCCCATACCAACTCTTCTTCTGGTTCATCTGATTCCTCATCTGATTCTGAGCCTCCTTCACCTCATACCGTCATCATGTCAGGACCCACTGTAGGTGCACGAAAGCAACCTGGTGGAGGCTTCGGTCCTACCCCGGTAGTCACATCTAGTGGAACCATTACAGAAACCATCTTGACAACTCATTTTCTACCTTTCATGGCTGGGTTAAGTTTCCATAATTTTAGCTAGTTGATTAATGACCCCATACACCATAATGTTGGTTGGCCATCTATGCCGATTAAGCTTCCCTTAGACATTCAAAAGTTTGAAGGTAATTCTGGAGAGGACCCCACTAATCACATCTGCTCCTTCCATATGTGTTGTTCCTCTAATATTATCACCAATGACTCCATTCCTCTTCCATTGTTCCAATGCACACTCACTAGAGATGCTACGAAGTCGTACATTGACAAACCCTTCGCTTCTCATTCCAATTTTGTGATTCTTGCTAAAGCATTCCTTTCATATTTTCAGTTACCTCTTCAATACGTCATTGATACGGAGCTTTTGACCACATTACGGCAATCCTCTCCCACCCATCTTTCCGACCATGTCCAGGAATGGCGTAGAAGGAGGAGCATGTCCTGTACTCCTTCCTTTTAAGACCGTGTCTACCTCGATTGGTTTCTTAGGAATATTCTAGCACCAATTGCTAAATATGTCGCTCTGAGATATGAATTGATTTATGCTCAACCCAGTTATGTCTATACTATTATACCAGACCTCCCTCATCCTGGTGGTGCCAATGCACCAGGGGCATGTCACGTTGTCTATGGTATCATTGGAGCTATTTCACATCCTTCGTTGTATACTCAGTAGAGTTATGTCTATCCGTAGGGGGGAACCAGTTTCTCCAACACTTATCGTGCTCCTGCCAACAATGGGTATTCAGGACAAAGCACATCTTATGCATTCACACGAGCACATCAGCAGATTCCACGGCTAGCTAGTGCTCAACCTGTCTACCAGACCATTTCGCCTTCACCATCTTACACCTATGCACATTCAAGTGCTCTAGCCCCTTAGGCATTAGCACGTAGCCTCCCATGAATCCTCAACCTTAGCAGCCACCTCCCCCTCAGGTTCAAGTGTATTCATAGCAGAGTGCAACCAATCCCCAAAATTCGAAGGAAAAGAATAAGGGGAAGGGTAACAAGGGTAACTAGGGTAACCAACCTAACACCAATAACCAACAACAGGGAAACCAACCCAAGAAGAACAAGGTTATTCATATGAACAAGCCTTGTGCATGTTGTGGTGTACATGGCCATTATACTCACGAGTGTCCCCTCTTACCTCAAATGCGCCAAATGTGGGAATCTCAAGCAGCTTCTAGAGGTCAACTACCCATGCAACAATCGTCTCAAAATCCTATGCCATCTCAACCAGCTGTGCTTATGAATCCTTTCCCTCATCAAGGATTTGTTGTTGTTCAACCCCAGCAAGGTCAGGTAGCCCACCCTCCCCAACCTTCTAGTCCTGGTGACTACTAGAGTCTCATAATGAGTTCTGACGGGGTCAAGACCTTTGATGTCGACCTAAAAACTCGGTCACGTTAATATGACAAGCCATCGACTTCATCCAAAACCAAGCCCATAACCAAATATTCTACTAAGTCTCTTACAACATCAAATGGTCCTTTACAGATCCCTCAGCCCAGGGTTGAGTCAATTCCCAAGATCCCCAAAGGGCCATTGCACTGTAATGCAGCTTCTAACTGAGCTTCCCACATGTAGAGTATAGTAAACGACTTGGTGCAATCACCTACTACAATGTCGACGCTGGAGGTCCTCCATTCGTGCCCATCTTGGAAGAAAGCTCTATTAACTCGTAGTGTCCCTTCTTGGTGAGATAACTTTGCTGACACTTAGAGAGGTCGATTTTGATATAATGATATAATATTATTCATGACAAAATTATGTACATGCTTATATGCTATAGACCTAGTTTGGGTCACCTAGTTTTTGTGTGCTTAGGATAATATCTATGGTTGTGTGTATAAGAATTGATTTTGGTTAAGAGCATATTATTGATGTTTTCTCTTTTGGTATCCTATTTTGGGCATAGGTGTATGAAATCGATGGTTATTCAGGATTGAAACACATAGATCGATGGATGATAATGGTTATATGGAACATATGGTTAATTATGATTTATGGATGATACATGATTTATATGATTATGTATGTTTAATCTCGTAATGAGAAAGATGTCGAAGGGGACATAGTTATTTGCAAACAAGGATGCTCAAAATATATATGACTATGGAAGTCATGATACATGATTTTTATGATTATATATGTTGAATCTTGTATTGAGAAAGATGTGATAGGGGACCTAGTTATTTGCAAACAAGGATGCTCAAATTATAAATGACTGTGGAAGTCATGATACATGATTTTTATTATTTTATATGCTTAATCTTGTATTGACCATGATGTGACATGGAACGTGGTTATTTTCAAACAAGGATGCTAAAATTTTAAATGGTTGTGGAAGTCATTTCTCTAGAACCAAAATCGTTGTGGAAGTCATGCACAATCTTTAGTAAAATGTGAATAAGTTAATTATGAAATACATTGATTCCTTTGATCTATGAGATTGTGATGTGTGTAGGTCTTGGAACAAGGAATTACCAACGAACCATCAGTTGGGTATGAGCTCACAATCAATACCTTAAGGTGAAGCATGGAGTTTCAAAGAAGAGTAGATGAGAAGCCATGTAAATTAGGGCGAGAAGTCTTAAATCCATGAAAGATAAAGACGTGGAGTCTTGTGTATATAATAAATTTTTTAGGACGCGAGGTCATGAATATTTAAAAATATCAAGGTGTGGAATCTTTGCGGGGAGTCCTCAATCTACTAAGGCATAGAGATGCATGAAAAAGGGGTGCAGTATCATTATTCTACAGAAGAAAAATACCACTCATGGGCAGCTCAGGGATGAATTTCCTTAATAAAACCTCTTTTCTAGCAATCCTAGAGTGACATTCTAAAAATAGAAAGTCATGTCTAGCATCTCAAGCATGACTTTCCAAAAATAGTAAATCACCTTGCATAAATTGGCAATCAAGTATATTTGAAGGAAAATCACTTAAATTATCATTAATCAATCCTAATAGTTCAATATCGACTTAATCCTCAATATTATTAATACTATTATTATCTTTTATGAGAGTATGATACTATTATTAAAAGGGAATTACAAGTCACCTTTGTCTCCTCAATCACTTAACACCTCTCTCATTGATGACTCTCATGGATCTATGTAAATCTCTCTCTTTTAATAATACATTACACTCTATTTTATGCACTCATCAAAGAATGTCATATTCCTCTTACACTCATTAAAGACATGTCATAAATGATTCCTCTTACACTCTCTTTAATGCATAAGTTACACTCTCTTTAACTAAGGCATGCATACCTCTCCTTAATGGCATGAGTTACACTCCTCTAAATGGAATACAAGGCATGCATATTACTCATCCTTTATGACAAGAATTTGTTGCTCCTTATTCGCTTGTAAGGGCCTAACCCAGGTTTGGAGGTGATTTAGCCAAACAAATCCTGGTACTACTGGCCCTTTTGGCAACAGTCCATAGAGCGCGGACTGAGGTCTCACTCGAAGTAGTATGGGAGGGTGCTAGAACCAGGTTTTTGCACCCTGGATATGTCTGATAGTTTCAAGTGGTCTGCGTTTTTGCTCGATGCTATGCACACCTTCCTGTACCCCACAGCCTGAGATGTTGCTTTCACGCAACCCTACTCGGGGGGTCGCACAATGTTATTACCCCAATCCTTACTAGTAACATGATATTAGTTACTTAACTTAGCTTATCTGTATGCTTTCAGTTATACTTAACAATATTCATTAGTCATACAAATGCATGCAGTAAATAAACAATATAATTGCAAATGATATCAAACATCTAATAACACAAGAATAGATACACGGAATTCAGATAAAAATTCTCTTTATTGTTCTTCTTTCTTGGTTATAGACTTGACTCTGCCCTGTGCACTCAGCTGCAAGGGTCCACGCACTCAGCTGCAGACTCTACTAGGCCTCTGCGCACTTCGCTGCAGAGCCTCTTCCTACTACTACGACCCAAGATACACTTCGACACTTGCTCTATGCTCGCTATCTCCTTCTATTCATTCTATTCTATTACGATCTCCCAGTTCTTTTACAACTTAGAGTCTCGCTCTATTTATACAATCCCATGATCAGCAGACCATGGGTAGGCTGATACTACATTCAAAACTTAGGGCAGAAAACCTTATAACTCTAACATACAATTCGCCCTCTACACCTGCAATTCACGCAGTGTTTATAAAAATATTACTCAAAACTTGGGTTTTGAACCTCAAGACATGCTGTGGGGGGGGATTCCATGCCCAATAGGCCCCCAACACAAACATCATGACTCGCCCTCAAGTCACTCTGTCGGCGCGGTGATCTTGGCGCAAAGTCCCTCCAACTAGTTCCAAACAATTTGGATGTCTGCAGCACACCGTGCTACTACTTGCTGAACCTGTTGCATTCTCTCTTCTGAGACCTTTGTTTCCAGCGTTCTGCCCTGCATCGATGCATGCATCTCCTGAATCTGTGTGATCTTTCTTTCAATATCTATCGTGATTGTGAAAGCTTCATCAATCCATGGCTGGTGTTAGCCTCCTGCTGCAGCAGGTTAATCATCTTTCATGATCGACATTCTCACATGCCAAATATGTCATACTATGCATGCTGCAATGCTCCATATTTGCTACAGATGGCCAGAGAAGTATCCATGAGAGTGTGCTAGTCTAAATGCCACTTCTGTGTTCCAGTTTTGATGAGTAATCCATTTTGATCAGTTTTCAAGTATAGGGAGGTCCAAACAGCTTAATCTTGGCCTCCCTAGGTTTCAATTTCCTGTTGTAGAATATAGAGAATGAACATCTGTCCAAACAGCTTAATCTTGGTAGATTTGTAGATAGGTAGAGAAACAAGGGTGCTCAACAGCTTAATCTGAGCCCCTGGCTGAAATAAGTGTAGAAGTATATAGGAGCACAAGCAACAAGAAAGAATGAAAAGTTGGGTATGCTAGTTCAAGTGCACCCAAACCAAAAAGAAGAGAAAATGCTAGGTGAATAGGTCGGGTAAGTAGCTTTGTGGTTGCAGAATCATGGCTCATGATCCAATTCATATTGTCAAGTGTTATATCTATCATATCACAATTTGAAGGTGATTTTTCAGTTGGAAGACTTCAAGAAATGCATGTCTAACTTTCCCCTTCCTCCTCTGTCCCCAAGTCACTCACTAACTTCCCCTAAAGAGGTCAAGATCTGCTTGATACCTCTTAGATTCATCATTCTCCATATCATCTGCCTTGGTGAAGATCTGCTTCACTAAAGGAATGTTCACACTTCTTCTATCAGTCATTTTCCCCCATTGATAGCCTAAGACTTCATTCTTAGCGCCTTTTCTCATCATTATCATATTAACTACTAACTTTATTATGTAACTCCCTATCTATTTCCCCTTCCCCTACTAAAACTATGTATATAACTCCCCTGTATACTTATCTCTTCCCCTTGGTTGAAAAATAACCATATATATCCTCGGGAATTGCTAAGTTTATCTGAAGCTTAGCAAGAACCCTCACTGACCCCTCTAACCATCTTCCAAATGCAAAAGGACTCATTCCTTTGCATAGTTTACCTTCATATGTATAAAAATCATCCCTTTGGCCTTGGCTTGCCTTTATACAGCATGAAACCCTCTTTGGCCACTAAACCCCTCTCAAAACCACATCACTTTCCCCCCAAGTGCCTTTGGACGCCTTCCAAGGCATAAGAATGCAAAAACCATGAAAAACCTTCAAAAAAGGATAAAATCCTCCCTTTTTTGGCTATCGGACCCCTTCCGATTTCCCAAAAGGCTTGGCAGTTCACAAAAACATGGGCCCGATATAATAAAGTTTCATTTGGACCCCCTCCGATGCGATATCGCTATCGGGAGGGGGCAATCATATGTTTAAAACATCATATATAACCCCTCCGAATTCATTTGCCTTGCCTTTTCATAAAAAAACGTGCTCCGATGAGAATAAAGATCTGTTTGATCTCCCTCCGATGCGATATCGCTATCGGGAGGGGGCAGTGGCATATATAAGCGAAAATGGCTAAGTCTCAAGGCATGGGACATAGCGCCGATGGGCCGGACCCAAAAACATATAAAGTGGACCAATAATAGTATATCGGGTCCGCGCAGTTTGGCGATCACATATATGTCAACCCTTTGTCCCGCCGATGGGCCGGACCCGAAATAAAATAAATAGGGCCTGTATAACTTATCGGGTCCGATGGGTTTCGACGTTTTTATGTGGCAACCCCATGACCCCGCCGATAGTGAATTGCCCAGTTAATCTCAGCCGCCCATTAGGCCCAGAGATCAACGGCCCATATTTAATCGCATCACTCCTATATGGCTCCGACCAGCGGAGCCGAAAAGTAATAAAGCGCGGCATAAAGGCATATCAGGTCCGAAAGGGTCCGCACTGTGTGCTCCTATATGCCGGAGCCGAAAAATATTGAAGGGCAGTTTTAAAGGATTTCGGGTCCGCATATTGATTTTGTTAAAACCCGACGATATGAAATCGTCGATGGACCGGACCCGATCTCCATAAAGGAAGGGCATATAAGCATTTCGGGTCCGCGACATTTCGGAGGTTTTATGTGTTGGGACCAATGGTCCACCCCAATGCGAGTTAGCGCCAGCCGTTGGATCTGCCTTCGTGCGATCCAACGGCCAGGATTTAATCTCCGCTACAGTGTTGCTCCCGCCTATGTTTTTCACGAATTTTACATAGAAATTGGTCTTTTTCTGTGTAAAAGAAAAGGCGGAATTTGTTCATATTTTCACATATATGCCCGCGCCTAGCTCCTGATAAGGGAATTCATGCATCCCAACTCTATTTGAAAGAATCCTCCATCCCACCAAAATCAAAACAAAACCCAAGAAAATCATAACTAGCCTAAAATCAACCCAAAACAAAGCTAAATTATAAAGAGAGAGCCCTCTCTGATTGTAGGTAGGCTAGGACCTGCAGTCCAAAGACTGGTTTGTGGTTACCTCGGTCGTATCCTTTAAGGAGCTTTAAGGACAACCTGAGTGATAACAGCTAGACACGCACTTTGAGGACTACTTCCTTATGGCCCACCACGTCGACCTGCTCCTTTAATGCCTTGGCTTGCTGCATCCTCGCAAGCCGCTGAGTGAGGACAACTATCTGCATAGTCCCTCTGATGTTGTCGTACTATTGCTAGAGTTCATGTGCCTCTATCTCCAGCCGTTGGATGTTAGGATCCTCCTGCAAAGTCATGAGGACCTCCAATTCTTGTTCAACGTATTCGTACAGTCATGCACTGCACCTCCAATATCATTCATTCCTGCTGCAATAGCACTAGCGCGCTGTTCTCTGATTTCCGGGGGAGTGAAGGCTGTTCCTTCAACCACAGCTCCGTGATATGGAGATTCAACTCCAATTGCACCCTTGTCATGTTTTCTCTCGCGTCACGGACTCCACTTTCCAAACTGTGGAACCACACTTCTAGCGGTGGATCTGTTGCGATGGCTAGCTCCGAGAGGAGTTAGCAAGCGTCATCTACTGCGTGCACCAATAGTTGATTATGCAACACCAAATCATCTTGCTACAAGCTGAGCTGTTCTATGTTAATTTTCTGCTCACTGAGAACCTGGATTGCGCAGCTCTCCTTGGCTCGCAGCTCTGCCGTTATCCCATCCTGTAACTGATATAGTGTTTCTCGGGGAAGGGCAGTGAGGTTAAGGCCAATGTCTTTCATCATGTTAAGCGAAATCCGATCCATTGCATTGGGTATCACTAGAGATCCCTCTGGCAACACTAGTGTGTTTACCATCCTTGCGCGCAACATTTGCTGTACTGTTGAAGTGCCTGCTGCGACGTGGGTAGATAAGGTACCTTCCTGAGGGAGCTGCACCTATAACTCTTACAGCTACGCCCTGAGGGCCCCCAACATAGTCTAGTGCTCCATCATAAACTCTTGAAGTGCTTCACTTGTGACATCACGAACCGTCTTGCCGATGTCACGGAGATCACCTTCGATTAAGGTGATCGAGTCAATGGCCAACTTCAAAGCCTTAACCTTCTTCCTTGGACCCAATCTCTCTACAATGCACAACCGTTTGAGCTGTGTGTACACATTCCCTGAGTCCATGCTCCCTTCTTTTATTTCTGTGTCCTATGCCTCCTACCCTAAGGATGTTTCTTGGCCCTCCTCTACCTGTACCGTTGATTCCTTTGCTTTTTGTGCTGCTGCTGCTACTTCTACGGCCTTCTTCTGCTCCGTGGTTGTCTGTGCTGCTTCGCGCACTACCCTTACCTCAGCTGCCACTTTTTTGTTCTGCCTTCTCTCATCCAGTTGGGTGACATGCAACTTGGCATTATCCTTCTTTTTTTGTGCTACCACTTTCTACAGTTCCATCAAATCTGGGGCACGCCACTCGCGAGGCCATGTCTCTAATATAGTAAAGATCGTGTTGTCAGCAGCTACCGTGGAAAATTTTAGGGGCTAATGTTCGCCCAGTGGGCTAATTTTCCATGATTTTTCCAAAAAATGATTCGCCAATTTCCAATTTTTATAAAAGATGGTTCACCCAAATTTTAGAATATAAAATTATTTTACCTTAAAAATCGCCAACATTATATAGAGACCATATATAAAATCATTATAAATTTGAATAATTTTGCAAATATATCATTAAAAAATTTATAGTTTGCATATTAGGGATTAGTGAGATTCGCCAATGTTTTTAAACTTCAAGAAAATTTTCCATCCTTAAAATTTTCCTTGGCAGCTACAAATGGTAGCTTCGTACACTTGTTTGTCGGATCCTTCTGTTCCCTAATGTAGATGTTGTCCATATCGGCTTTGAAGTTTGCAAAACTCTGCAGACTATTGTGCACCGTAGGTGACAGGTGTGGCCTCCTCTTGATCCACATCCAGATGCTCGCCTCCATGAGCACCTATAAATTTTTTGTGTCGCGAATCCGTTTCGTGTCCTTGGTGGCCCAAGCGAAGCGTACTTCGCAGCCTCTAGTAACTCTCTATCAATATTAGGGAACTGACTGTCCTCCAATAGTTCTCCTGCTACCAACAGTATGGATAAGAGTAACCACGCATAGTGGAAGGTCTTACCCTGCTCCTGGGATTCATGACAGTTTCTCAAAAATTCCTCGCAGAGGTATTTGGCCCAGTTGAACTGGACCCCCTCTGTGCACTACTCGACTAGTGCAACCATTGGCATCGATGCCTCATCGGCGCGGAACTTCCTCATCACTTTACTGGCCAGGAGTTGGGTTGCTACACGCACCCCTTTGTCCTTGATGCTTGAGATGACGTAGCCTCGTTTCTTCTTCTCTAGCTTATATTTCGCCTTCATGGCTTCCACGAGAGCCAAATCTCTACCTTTTCCGGCTATAGTTGCGAGGTCCTTTATTTTACAGGGGAGTCGAGAAATCCTGTGAATGAGGTCTGCCGTGATGGGAATAGGCTCCTCTAGCCATAGATACCCATTATGCACCAGGCACAATAGTTGCCTAATAGTTTCCTAATGGGTGCATGGTGGAAATGTGGTATCCATAACAAGTGCAGCAACCCGACCTTCTCCACGCCGCACACCCATTTTCACGAATTTAATGTTATCATCGCCCCCTCGGTGTTCTTCTTCATTAAGTTCCTAGTGTCCTGGTGCGGGAACTTCTCGCTATCAGCGAGGTCCCAACCTTCAAATTTAATGGTTGGCACACGGCCTAGGTGTGTGCCCTCAAATACAATGTCGTTGGGGAGGAGCGAGATCTGGAGCGAGCTTTTCGTTTCATATAAGTTCCTCAACACTTTGGTTTTCCCTTTCTATGGGGGGACATACGCTGGCAGTTTTGTTGCAGAGCGGAATGGTTGGATATCCTCCTCCACTTCTTCTTCTTCTTCCACTGCAGTGATTAGGACCTATAAGTCTTCTTCTTCCTCATCTATTTCCATTGTGATTTCTTTCCCCTTGTCTTCCATGGAGAGTTTGTTGTGCCATGGATTCCTTGCGGACATGCATACTGGACCCATCACCTATTTATCCTTTATGGGCCGCGATGTTCGCTATGATTTGGGGATTTCTGTCACCACCCCAACACCTTCTGGAACGTCCTCCACCATTTGGGTCTATGCAGCCTCGCCAGCGGGTACCTATTCAATTCCTAAACCCATCCTTAGTGGTCGTTATCATCTCTAGATTATATTTTGTCTCTTGTGAACTTCGAAGCTCAATGATCGCTCGGCTTTCAACACTCTGTGCTTTGCTCAATTCTCAAATGACCAAGTGTTGTTCGCTGGCCAGCCCTTTGAGTTTTATAGCACCTTTCGAATTTGAATTTGACTATTCTCCACAATTTCGGACCATTAATGCTTTCTTGGCAGTAGATTGTCCCAAATCTTGCCCATAACTCATGTCTTAAATGCTCGTCACCTGCTCCATTTGGCCTCAAATCAGACATTTCGTCATGAATAATGACACCAACGGTCACTTCCCAGCCCACCCACATGGCAGCATAGCCCTCCATGCACGGTCATGAACCCTGTGACGTTCTGATCCTACGCGCATCTCCCATATCGTGCAGCCCCCAGGCAGAATATTTTATAGTCCCGCGCTCCCTTTCAACTACCTGGAGCACTAAGACTATCCTTCCACCATGGTTCGTGGAGAATCTCCATCTTCCATTGTGGTGATCGACATCATGCACTCTACTATTTGCACTGCGCTACCCTAGTCACTACGTTTGGCGAGATGTGGTCTCAGCCTTAGCAACAGACTAACCAGTTCCTGGAGATAGTTTTCCAATTTGTCAGAATGACTGTATGGACCTTGCTTTGTCATCCTCAGTTTTTCAACAAGAAATTCTTCCTTTATTTCGTTTTCCAGCTTCTTGACCTCTGCGTCCATTAAAGCACTTTTCTCCCTTAGCTGTACCCAATCTTTTTCAAGTTCGTGAAGTCTAAAATTTCCCCGATATATCTCTTCCTGAAGTCATATATGTTACGTTTCATGCAGCTGTGTGATTTCTCTGTTCCGGTCTGCAGTGACCATCGTACCTACGGGTGTTATTATGCACAGAATCATCTTTGCATGCTCCACAGGGACTACAGCCCCTGCTTCATACTTCAGCTTCGGAAGCGCTTGCACAGTCAGAGTTTTGCACACAGTCCTATAAGCACACACAACCGTTGGTACGCGCAGGTCCCAGTCAGTGTATCTCACATGGTGGACCCGCTTAGCACTTCCCACACCTTGTCAAAGGCTTCCCCATGTATGATTTTCAGCATGCTAGGTCTTATCATACTTTGTCGCTCATGCACTTGCTCTGCCTACTACTCCTTGTTGTTCATATTTCCTATCGTGATAGTGGTGTGCGTTTGTGCAGGCTGTGTACCATACGCCTGTACCCATCTGGAAAGGTGGGCATGTAAGTTGTTGTGTCCATCATGCTCGACTTCCACCTGCATCTTAGGCTTCCCAAATCATAAGCGCATCATCCTTCTACATTAGTGTCAGCTCTCAATACCTTTCTGATGCGTAGCCCACCACCTTGCGAGTGTAGCATGCAGTGCCCATTTCAGAGCATCAAACCACTGATGTTCTGGCACTTAGCTCTCAGTTATGTTCAGGAAGTCATCCATCACTGTCAACCCGTCATACACAGGCAGATCTATTGTCATGAAGCATAGTGATCTTACCATTATGTTGCAATTGAATGTGGTTACCTCGTGTAACTAGTTCTGCCATTGTTCTATTTCCCCATCTAAATCTGATGTGTAAGAGCATCCGCGCTCCCACGAAACACAACCATCCACTGTACGATTCACCCAATCATGTTCCTGAGCAGTTATCTTGTAGATACAGTCTAGGTCGTCATCACACTCATCATCACGCACTAGCTCTAGGTAGCGCACTGCTTCCACAAGGCCTAAAGGCACCACTACACATAGTGACATCTTCTCAAAAATCATTTTGTGCTTCTTTCGATGTATCACTCCATTCATATCAGTGGCCCAATTTATTCTTAGTAGCGTGGGATAGGGATTGTTGTCATCAAAAATCTCTATCACCTCGAAATCTGCCAGCGTGCTCGCACCTTCAATGTCTACTGTTATCCCCTAAAATCTTCCCATCGGTAGGATCTTCTGCTGGTTCGCCATCCGCAATTGAATAGGGGACCATTGCAACACAGGCCTACCCATGCACTACGAGGTCTGCTTAGGCAACACATTTGCGTCTGATCCTAGATCCAGAATTACTTGATCCATTTCATACTCCCCGATTTGTGCAGTCAATCTCATTTCCCTTCCTGTTCGTGATGTGTGCTTTCCAAGCTTTCGGACTACACGTGGTTCTCCTGACCCAATCCACCTAGTGATAAGCTCATGCAGTCCTTTCACATCCTTGTTGTCTTGCAATATCTTCATACATGTCTCGAGAAAGGTAGTGATCTTGAAGGATCCATCTCTGGCTCTAGTTGATCCTTACTACCTGAAGTGGAGGCCTCCATGAATCTGTTCTTTAGCTTCCATGAATGTCTCCTTTGCGTGTTCCAAATCAAATTTAGGTTCCTTTGTAGGAGCCTTGTGAACCCATGCACTTTCTTCAGGCTACTTACCCTTGTCATCTCTTGTTGTGATACCTCTTTTGAGCATGACGTTTACATTCGGGTCCTCTTCACGCAGCTCATATCTCATCATTTGCAAATTCTGAGTCAAGGGAGGTTGGAGTATCCCTTTATCGCACAGCCTCGCTATCAATGTAGGGCAGTCCTCTATCTCATGATCAAACTGATTATAATATAAACATGACACTCTCGTTGGATTTGTACAATCGCGGGCATAATGCCCGGGCCCTCCGCAATTGTAACAAATCAGCTATCTGTGACCCCTTCCTGGTCCCATTCCACCTTGACCTCATTCGCGCCGCTGAAATCCAACGTGCGCCATCCCTGTATTTGGATCGAGGGCTAACATTTCAGTCTGCACTCTATAGGCAGGAGTCTGATCCATCATTAGTTCGTAACTTCTACAAGTGCGCTCATCATGGCCTATCGACCCATAGAAATTACAGAACAATTACTAGGACATCTATGTATACTTCTGTTAGATGACAATTATCCATAGCATGTTTTGCTCCTATCTGACAAATCGCGCACCATAATGCAGGTGCCGAGCTCAGTCCTGCTTGTGCCTCTGGTCTTAATGGCATCGGCCCTCCTCCCGCCAAGTAATTTGCAAAGACTGGACAATGGTCCTTGTCATGCCCCTGGCATTTGCATTTTATGCACCATACCTCCTCGCGCACCTCTGGCTGAGATGTTCTATCCTATTTCAAACTCTGCATTTCCAGACAAAAATTTTGCAGTTGCACGTGGATTTGTTTGACTCTCATACTAGGATCTTGTATTGGGGTCTCGTGTAGTCTCATTGCAATCTCAAAAGCTTCGGCCTAGGTAGATAACTTCTGCTACGACAGCGCCATCCTTAGATGCAGTGTTAGTGACGCTATAAACCATGCATGGTGTTGCCCATCTATCAAGGTCATGTTGGCTTCATGAATCATAATCTTCAGTCTCTGATCCAAATCCCATGGGGTTTCACCTGGAAGCATTGCGATCTCCTTAAACCTGATAATCAATTGTGTCTCTGACTTTGGCTTGCTAAATTCCCTGTTCAGCGCAGCCTGGATATCTGTGATCCCCGCGTTTGGATGGTCATTAGAATGCTTAATGTACCATGTTAGTGTGCGATCTTGCAACGCGCTTACCAGCGTTGCCTTCTTTATATTGTCATCCATGACTCCTTGTATTTCCCATACAACCCTTACCATGAACCAAAATTGGTCCGAATCTTTGTTCCCTACTCCTCTAAATACCGGCAATTTTATCACGCTCACCATACTGAACTGTGGTGTGGGCGGAGATGGAGGTGACGATGGTGAAACTGGTGGTGGTGTAGGTGGGGGTGCTAGGCGCAAAATTCACTGCCTTATCAAACTAATCACGCTCCTCAGAGAAAGTTTCGTGATCTCTTCCTCGCTTTCCCGTCGAGGTGAAATCAAGGGGCTACTTTCTATCTCTGTGCTACCTTCATTTCTATAGATCCTCCCACTTCACGTAGCCCCAAACATAAATTTACTCGAATAACCCACTTTTCACACAATAGCATCTTAATCCAAGTGTTCAAATATTTAATGTATTTACCTTGCGGTCCTTTGAGGAAGCGTCGTGCTGCCTCACTGTAGCTAACTGTCGTGTCTACCGTGAACTCAGTGGTAAATCCTCCTATAATTCAATCGAGCCAATGATCCACAGCACGCGCTATATTATCTTCTGATGCTTCTAGTTTGGGCACTAATTCTAGAGTCCACATAATCAGTTTGTCGAGCCTACACCTTCCCTGACTGTCTATTAGCTTCGAGATCCATTCATACAACTCAGAGGGAAAGGATTGAAAGAAAAATTCGTGGATTTCCGTATATAAGTAGCGCTCCAAGCACTGTTCCTTTGATAATCGCGGATAATTGTTTTCCTGTGCCGCGAACTCGTGAAGTTTTTTGTCTAACCACCCTTCAATTTCTTCCTTCGTTGGATTCCAGTGACACGACATCAGACATCCCTTATGCAAATCCCGGTCCCAGAAATGGAACCATTTGTTGGCTTATCGGGGTCTAACCCAGGTTCGGAGGTGATTTAGCCAAACAAATCCCAGTACTACTAGCCCTTTCGACAACAGTCCATGGAGCGCAGACTGATGTCTCATGCGAAGTAGTATGGAAGGGTGCTAGAACCAGGTTTCTGCACCATTGAGATGTCTGATGGTTTCAAGTTGTCTGCGGTTGCGCTCGATGCTACACGCACCTTCCTGTACCCCGTAGCCTGAGATGCTGCCTTCGCACAGCCCTACTCAGGGGTCGAACATTGTTATTACCCAAATCCTTACTAGTAGCCCGATATTAGTTGCTTAACTTAGCTTATCTATATGCTTTCAGTTATACTTAACAATATTCACCATTTGTACAAATGCGCGCAGTAAATAAACAGTATAATTGCAAATGATATCAAACATGTAATAACACAATAATAGATACACGAAATTCAGATAAAACTTCTCTTTATTGTTGTTCTCTCTTGGTTAGAGACTCGACTTTGCCCTGTGCACTCAACTGCGGACTCTACTAGGCCTCTGCACACTCAGCTGCAGAGCCTCTTCCTATTACTACGACCCAAGATACACTTAGACACTTGCTCTATGCTCGCTATCTCCTTCTATTCATTCTATTCTATTATGATCTCCTGATTCTTTTACAGCTTAGAGCCTCACTCTATTTATACAATCCCATGGTCCGCGGACCATGGGTAGGCTGACACTACATTCAAAACTTAGGGTGGACAACCCTATGACTTTAACATACAATTCATGCTCCACGCCCACAATTCGAGGAGTCTTTGCAACAATATTACTCAAAACTTGGGCTTTGAGCCCCAAGACATGTTGTGGGGGGATTCCATGGCCAACACTCCTCCTATATATGTGTTTCATGTAATCTCATTTAGGGAGAGAGGGAGCTGCATTATGATACCAAGAGTTGGATAGATTTGAAAAATATTATGAGAGTGAGAGACTTGGAGAGTATCCAATTACTTTCGAAATGGTTTTGAAATTCCTAAACTAAATTACTAACTAGCTCTACCTGGTGGAGATGACCATGAGTGGTGTTGGGAGTAAGTGAAACTTATCTTCCTCAACTTGCCCTCGATATCTCTCTACTGCTATATTTTGGTACTATTTGTGAGCTCTTACACCTTGCGGGTTCCAGGGGGAGAAGTTATCCCTTGATATGGTTGGGTGGAAAACTAGATGGTTCAAATGAGTTGGTTAAGGGATCAAAGATGAATAATATTATCAACAATTGGAGTTGAATATCTCTTTAGGTATAATGTTTATTGTCTGAAAATTATGGCATAGCTTTAGCATAAAATAAAAAGTAGAAATTTAAATTGTTGTAAGAATCTAATTTTGGTTTAAGCTTATGTTATTTGGAATCTTATTGGATAGTTGAAAATGAAGACTAAGAGTGGTCTATATGAATGGATGTTTAGATCTCAAGATGTTATCGAATTATTATTGGTGTAGTCTATTGTACTAACGTTGGTATTGTAGAATTTGAGAAAGGATAGACATATATTGTTGAAGGTAATGGCAATAAAAAAATTCCAAAGGAATTGGGTAAGAGTTCATGAATTATGGTTTTGTTTCATGTAATTAGAGACATGTTTTAGAAAGGGTTTCTGGATATTTTGCAAAGTGTTTGACAAACTCCATGAATGAGAAACACTATTGTTATTTTTATAATTATGCATGAATAAGTGTTAACTTCTAGCCTAATAGAGCAGGAAATGGATGCATACCTAAAATATACCAAGATGATTCACTAGATCAGCCCTTGAAATAAAAATGTTAAAAAAGGACAAGATGGAAGAAAAGAGTTTTAAAGAGAATCATTGTGGTAATTTTTAATCATTATGTATTGCACTAGTTCAAGATGCTTGCCATGGGTTTGTAGGAATGATTGAATGAAAATAATGTTTGATGAATCTCAAAGCACTTCAATTCACATACAGTGGATGGAATTATTTTGAAAGGAATTTAGAAAATACATAAGTAATTATAATTTAATTGTAGGTTGTTATTTGTTTTTCATAGTTCTAGATTGAAGCTTGCATGCCATTTGTTTGACAAAAATTGTAAATGAAATTCCTGGAGTCAACATATTTTTTAGTTTTTAAAAATGCATCTATGTGTGGTTTCATAACGATTCAGGACAACATCAGGGGGTATATGTGCCTTTTGGAGCTGTAACCCGCGATTTCATTCCAAAACAATACTTTTCAAAACCCAGATCGTAAAGCTGAGTGATTTTGCAGATTGTTGTTGCCAAATTTGCATGCCTTTTGTCTTGTTTTGGGTGAAAGAATAAGATGATTTAGTCATTGTTTCAATATTTTGTCACTTGAACAATTAATATATAAATTTTATGAGCTAAATAGGTTGAGAGAGAATTTTATATTCATGTCAAATTTCCTTAAGATATTGTGGCTTCCAAGTGCTTGACAAAATGCCTCAATGGTTCTAGATTGCATGTTTGCAAAGTGTTTGTTAAAAGGCCTCAATGACTATAGGTTGCATGCTTGCAAAGCGTTTGTGAAAAGGCCTCAATGGATGTAGTTTGTATATTGCATGCTTGCAAAGTGTTTGTCAAACCTTTAATGGATGTAAATTTTTTGCATACAAATTGTTAGAGTAAATGTGCTACTTATTGTAGCTTTTATGCACTAGAAAATTTATGAATAGATAATTTAATGGATGTAGCTTCCTATGCTTCCATGTTTTTGTATGAATGTGAAAATGAATTTAATAAGTTGTTAAAGTGTGAATAGAGAATAAGGTGGGTGTTAATTTTATTATCTAAAGATTTCATTTAAAAAAATGGTTGTTGCTAGAAACAATTTTACAGTGACTAATTCTGTAGGAATCTATGCAAATGAGCATAATAAGTTTCATATGAGATGCATGTATTCATGGGCGCATTTTGTGCTTTAATGACTATAGAAAACAACTACTTGTGCCAAATTTATGCAGATCCATTGTTTTGCTTGAAACATTTTGAAGAATAATATGCTTCTGAATTGGTAACATTAGTTTCTCTTGCTACAACATTCATTATACAATTCTCACGATTAAAGCATTAGATTAATAATTGGGATTGAAAATTTTAATTGATGAATTTTGAAATGTTGTTGGGTCGATATATTTTGTGATATTAAGGGCAATTTATCCCCGACTTCTTACGTTATATTCTTACATTGAAATAGTTGAAGGAACATCATTACATCATTGTTGGGTGTGGTTTTTCACCCATTTTCCGCACCTTCTTCCCCTTGTTTTGACCTTTCTGTCCTTCAGACCTATGCCCTTATATGACCAAACTCCCTGTTTTCTTACCTTTTTAGTCCATTTTACTATCATGTTACTTTGTTGTATTTTACCGAATAAATACGAGGCTTTATTTCTTTTTGTGGCTAACTGGATGAGCATTGAAGGAGCATGTTGGGAAGTTTATCTTTTTCAGGTGTTGGCTCGCGGGAGTAGATAGGAAACAAGAGTTAACTACAGGAAAGGGTAGAACAGTTCACTGTTACACCCTAAGTGTTGTTACATATCGCTGCCACATACTAGGTGTTGTTACAAATCATTGTTGTTACAGGTGGCTGTTGTTATAGGTGGTTGTTGTTATAGGTGGCTGCTACACATCGGTGCTGTTATAGCTTGCTATTACACCTCGCGTGGATCCACCATTACACCAACATTGCTGTCATCAGTTATTTCGTGTCATCCCGAACCATCATTTGCTCAATATTGTTGCACCAAAGCTAGAAATGTGGATACCATTCCACATAACTGTTGTCGGCAGTAGGATTGTTTATTTTTGAGGCAACAAGACTCAAGAAGTTGTAACTAATGTATATTTATTTAGCAGTAGGTTGCAACTTCTTTATTTTTGGATCAGCATGAGAATAAGAGATTCTCATGACTGATCTGTTTTCTAATTTTCAAGATGTAATAGTTATAAAAGACCCAGATTTTTATGTATCAGAGGTAACATATAGAGGAGTGTCGTTACTCAATTTTTGTAATTTCTGAACTTATTTTAATATCAATTGGCACGGTGATGTTGTTATTACTTTCTAACTGATTCGTTAATCATTTTTTGTGTTCTTCCTGCGCCCTGCTGAGGAGGAAGGGCCCTCCTCTTTGGCAGGTATTGCAGTGATTAGGTAGTGTATATTTCAGTTTATTTTATTGATTTATGGTTTCTCGTTGTTGTTGTACAAATCGTGGATTGCATTTGTTGTTTTTCATATTTATCTTATGCTATTACAGAGAGTTAAACAACATAGGAATAGTAACCAGCTAGCATAGATGCTAGTTTTGGTGTGGCACGCCTTTACTTCAATAGCCGCGAGTTGTGATTTAATTCTGTTGAGTGTTTTTTATATCTGCATGCATGATTGATTCAAAAATTTAGATCAGTGACATCTTTTACAGTTTTTCTACACTTTCTTATGCTTGGCTGGAGTGTATCAACACAGATAGTGCGAACTCCATTGAAACAACAAGACCTACCCTGGGTTGACAATTAATGTTGCAGTCTGAGTCAATTAAGATTGATAAAACAACGCTGCATTTTGGTACCATTGTCGAGGATGGAAAGTTGATGATACAATCATCCAAGTTGTTTGTTTAATATATAGTGCTCCTAGTCCACAGTTGCTGGGCGGTAAGACGAGAGGTAAGAACCTGCGCATCGCTCTAACATACCTAGGCGGGCTCACCATTGTGATCACTAGGACACTTATGACATTTTGATGCTTTTATTAGTGTGTCTTCATCTCTTTAGTTGTTGGGCGGTAAGACCAGAGGTAAGAACCCGCACATCGCTCTAACATACCTGGGCAGGCTCACCACTGTCGAAGGCTAAGATACTTAGAGTTTTATTTGATACACATAGGGTCCATGTGTGCACTTTTTAGGACTTACAGAGATACTGAAATCACCCCCACTCTAATAAGTCACAGGAACGACAGGTCGTAAAAATAAACGAGGGGTGAAGATTTGGGAAGGAAGATATTTATCCAAGAATTAATCTCCAAGGCAGAAAAATAACAGTCCAGCTCTCAAAGGAATGCAAGGAAGATAGGGCCACAAAAGGCTGCTATTCCCATTGTTATGAAACCAACTCACAAAAAGATAGAAAAAATACGCCTTAGAAATAAGCCTCTTCAAGGGGGCAACCTCCTTTACATTACACAAATGAACAATTCTTGGATGATATAAATGACAAGACCTCCTTTCTATATATAGGAGTCTAAGGGGTCATAATATAATCAAAGCCGACGTAACAATAATAATATAACAGCACAATAATAACAATAGTGGGCTTCTGTGGGGCACAATAATAACAATATGGGCACTACATGGGCACAACAATATAATAAGGGGGTTATACTAATAAAAATAAGGGATTACACTAGTAGTATAGGGACCTAACATGCCCCTCTCCTTCAAAAGTGGTGTCCTCAACACTTGAGTAGTTCTTGATGCTTCTATACAAAATTCTTGTCCTCCCATGTGGAATCTTCAACGGCTAAGTTCTTCCACTTGATGAGATACTCTGAAATTGATCGATTTCGTAGCTGTTGGGTTCTTGTTTCTGTAAATGCTCCAGTTCCCAATATGATTTTTCCTTCGTCATAAAGTTCTGGCAATATTGTTTGAACTGGGATCTTCTACAACTTTTGAATGAGAGGCCACACTTCTTCATCCTTCTTCCATTCATCCCTTGCTTTGTTTATCCAATCTGGTTGGATAATAGAAATAGCACAAAACAATGCTTCCACATCCTCATCCTTTCTCGAGAGTGCATATGCAACAACATTTTTCTTCCCTTTTTTGTAGATGATTTCAAAGTCATAACTGAACATATTTGTGACCCATTTTTACCTTGCAGTGTCTTCCCATTAGGTAAGGTCACCATTTCTTAAGTGCATGTAGTATTGCCAACATTTCCTTATCATAAATAGCTTGCTTGAGATGTAGCCGTAAAAATACCCAATCACCTACATCAAAACTTCTTTCACTACGATGTTGATTTGCCTGTTGTTTCATTTGATTCTGCACCAAAGTGGTGTTATCCTTTAAAATTTGGAGAACTTGTTGTTGATGC
The DNA here is from genome assembly GCA_031772625.1 of Pinus tabuliformis. Taxonomy (NCBI): domain Eukaryota; kingdom Viridiplantae; phylum Streptophyta; class Pinopsida; order Pinales; family Pinaceae; genus Pinus; species Pinus tabuliformis. The sequence continues at coordinate 1,987,969,447 of CM062817.1, forward strand.
TCGATGTGATCTTCCACTTCTTGAATCGTTTTCTTCTTGATATGTCCTTCTATCTTGAGAGTTTGAGGAGTGGTAATTTCTTCCAATGCATTACAAGATATGGTCGGATTCATTTCTTGATGCTCAACGTGATATTTCACTTCTTGAACATTTTTCTTCTTGATATGTCCTTCTATATTAATAGTTTGAGGAGTGGTAAGTTTGGCCAATGCATTACAAGATATGGTTAGATTCATTTCTTCTTTCTCGATGTGATTTTTCACTTCTTGAACCTTTATCTTGTTGATATGCCCTTTCTATATTGAGAGTTTGAGGATTGGTAATTCTTACCAATGCTTTACAAGATATGGTTAGATTCATTTATTCTTTCTCTGGGGTTGGTTCCTGGTGTATATCCTCTTCTTTTGATGTTTCTTGATCCTTTTCTTCCTCCTCTTCACAATCAATGTAAAATAATTTCTTCTCAACAAACATATGACATTTAATGTATTTGTTATCACAATTGTAACAAAGTCCTTTTTCTCTTTTTTCTTCCAACTACCATGGTGTCACCATTGTAGGTTGTGGAAGTCTAGGAGAAACAAAACTTCTAGCTTTATAGTTGTGAGAGGTAGAATTCCTTGTTGTCATAATTTTGCTTTCAACTTTTCTTGCCAACCTGAATGCCTTCTCCAATGAATCAGGTTCCCAAAGACGAACCTCATGTTGAATGTTATCCTTTAATGTCCCTATGGAGACATCAATCCTCTACTTCTCTGGAATATCATTTTACCTTATATCAAATTTTTGAAAGTCCTCAATGTGCTCTGCCATTGAACACTTTTGTTTGAGATTTATCAATTGGATAAAGAAGGTGTTTCTCTTTGTATCCTCATAATATGCTATCATTTCCTTCATGAAAATTGACCACGTAACAAGTGGTTTACGAGAACAAAGCCATTTATATCATAAAAATTTATTTGGTTCTAAATATGAAGATGTAATACGCACCTTTTGTAATAATGGTACACCATGTAGATCAAAATATTTCTCCACCTGTAGTATCCAATTTACCAGATCCTTGCCATCAAACTTCCTCATCTCGATTTTTCTTGATTTTAGGATCTCGATCTTGAAACAACTGTAACTTTGTAATTTTAGATCTCCAAGTTTTGAAATTTCTTCATACGTTAGCTCTCTGATTTCTCTTTCTAACTCCGCAAGTCTAATCAGAATTTGATTATCCAAGAAAGAGTTATGCCTAATCTCTCACGTTGACCTAATTATAGACTAGTTCAGTAGAGTGAACTTGTACACATGCCACGTCTCACTGTTTCGACCTTAGTACCTGAAACTAATATATAGAAAGCTACAGGAAGTTCTCTTTCTAAAACTTCTTATGAAATTTCAATCTGATGCTCAAAACAAAAGTTATGACGATTTTCCCCCAGTCACCTGTTTGGAATGTAATTCGGGAGTCTGCAAAATCTCTAACTTCCTCATATCATATCTATGAAAATATAGCGAGACAAGATCTGAAACTTGGACCCGAGGTTTAGACCAATGTCTTCTCAAATGGGATTTTTTTTATGCTTCTGAAACATCATAGAAAAACAATTATATCGCAAATTCCAGGATCGATTGTTTGGAGCAGCGAAACCCTAGAATCCAAAGCTCCGATACCAAATGTTATGAAACCAACTCATAAAAAGATAGAAAAGATAGATCAACGCCTTAGAAATAAGCCTCTTCGAGGGGGCAACCTCCTTTACATTACATAAATGAACAATTCTTGGATGATATAAATGACAAGACCTCCTTTCTATATATAGGAGTCTAAGGGGTCATAATATAATCAGAGCCGACATAATAATAATGTAAGGGCATAATAATAAAAATAGAGGGCTTCTGTTGGGCACAATAATAACAATATTGGGACTACATGGGAACAACAATATAGTAAGGGGGTTGTAATATTAACATTAAGGGGTTACACTAGTAGTATAGGGACCTAACACCCATAGCGAAATCAGAAACCTCCAATCCCTCCATCTCGGGACCATATCATTCTAAGGCTAGCACTCATACCTCCAAGATCAAGGATTTGATTCATGAGAAGGAAGGGGAAGTTAGTAGCCAGAATTTGAGGACCAAGGGGGAACATCGGACATCCAAGATGGAGAAGCACTTAGAGACTTATCAATATCTGGATAAAGGTAGTGCGGTGAAACAACCAACCCCAAGAGTATCTGAGGCATTAATTGCGTCTGCAGGGCCATCACAAACGCAACTGGAAGAACGTCTGCTATAGGAAGGGTTATAAGAATTAATCACGGGGGACAATAATGATAACAACGCTAAAACAGACACCAGTACCACCACCTTTTAGTTCCCAATTGGGAATCTCAGGGGTGAATCTCCTATGAAGAATATTCCTCTATCATCCTTACCGTCCTTTTAGGGGATGAATGTGGAAGATCTAGATACATTTCTACTTGAGTTTGATGTCTTGTGTAGAAGTTATGATTATACAACAGATGCTTAGAAGTTAAAACTATTCCCTACTAACTTAAAAGGAGTAGCCTTGAGATGGTTCATGGGATTAGGCCCCGCTTCCATTTCAACATGGAATGCTATGAAGGAGACGTTCTTGTCAAAGTACCAAGACTATTGTAGGACCAGGGACATAAGCGAAGATATATTTAGAATGACACAGAAGGAGGAAGAAATTCTGGAAGATTATGTGGACCACTTCCACTACAATTTGTAGAGGTCTAAACACAACGATTTAGACCCAGAAATATTGAAGACTATATTCATCAGAGGAATGAGGGATGACTACCTTGACACCCTAAACCTATTAGGCAAGGGGGATATATCACAAGATCCATTTGCGGAAATTATAAACTCTGCCTACGATGCTCTCAAGGATCATCTAGAGGAAGAAGTACAATTAGGGATGCCTTTGTTCACATACAAAAATCTGTAGGCGGAGGAGTAACCGGAGCAGAGATCAGAAATTGTTCAAAAATTTCAAGATCGATATCTGCAATACTCTCTCAGCCCAGATAACAACAACACAAATCAAAAAGACACAACCAAAAGCTGATACACCCCTAGCTGTGTTTTGTCCGACTTGTCGGAAGAAAAATCCTTACAGGGAATGTGAACTGAATAGCATCAGCTTCTACAACATCTGCGAGCTGTAACATTCGACAGAGAAGTGTCCAAAACTTCCTAGACTAAAGGCAGCACTTAGAGAATCAATCGAAGAGGCGCAATCCTCTTACTTCATTGCATCAAAGAGGCCATGGCAACCGCGACCTCCAGGTATGTCTCAAGACTTTTCCTCTTTAAATTCATGGAACAATGCATATAATAATCAACCATATCCATGGCAATATTCTGCCCCTCCTTCAGCTTAGTTCCCTTCATCGTAGAACCAATGGTCTCCATCTCCTCCTGTCCAATATCCTCAATCTCAACCATACTCATGGAACCAGAACTGGAGAGGAAAGGCCCAGAATTCAACTCTGCTTGCACCACCCATGCAACAACAGCTGTAGTTGCCTCCTTTCCAAGCTTCTACTCCTCCACCACCTGTGCGACCTCAACTACTTGTGCAACCTAACCCAAACCCAAACAATAAAGCAGCTCAGGGCATAGAGGCTCCTACAACATTCCAGACCAACGTTATAACCCACATGGAATTTAATGAAATACAATTATGATCAGGCATGGTAATTAACTCCAATCACTCCCCTATCATTACAGAGGAGGTCTGTGAACCATCTAGAGGAGAAGTCGGAGAATCTGAGGTGGTTACTGCGTCTACAACAACTGATATAGAGGAAGGTGTTACATCTATAAAAACCAATCTGAGAAGAGCTATTACATCTTTAATAGCTAATTCAGGGAAGGCTGATATACCTGTAACAATAGATTCAACTGTTGTTACACAGGACCCCCCGTATCGTTAGAGATTGGCTAAACCTACGATGACTTCCCAACCTGAATCTGAGTTCCTTAGGGAGTTGAAAAATATGTATGTATAAATCCCTTTGTTGCAAGCCCTTAAAGAAGTACCCATCTATGCCAAGACAATGAGAGATTTGTGCATCAAGAAACCTGGAAGAAAGCCTAAAGACCCTGCCACCATACATCTGATGGGAGAGTTATCCGCATTAATGTCTACTCAACCTCTCCTTACTAAGCACAATGATCTAGGCAAGCCTACAGTCACCGTCTACATTAATGATCAACCCATAGCCAATACATTGATTGATCTTGGGGCTGCCATTAATGTAATGACGAAATATATCTTCATCGCTATACGGACTTAGACACACCCCCACTGTGCTAGAATTGGCAGACAGGTCCTGTGTTAAACCCGAGGGAATATTAGAAGATATAGTGATTACGATAGCTTCCTGGAGATACCCGGCTGATTTCCTTATTCTACAACCCAAATCCAATTTGGGGGGGGCATCTTTTGATCCTAGGGAGACCTTGGCTGGCGACTGCGGACACATTTATAGGCTACAGGGCGGGATCCATGGCAATCTTGGACGGCCAGGCAACTCAAAACATTAATTTTTATCCCCCAAAACGAAATGTGGATATGTACATTCCTTGGTGGGATGAGTTTGAGCTTGAGTCAGATCTTTCCCTACCACTCCTCACTCTGGGGAAAGCCCATTATTTTAAAGATGAAATAGAAGATGATGTTATTAATGGTTTTATTAGTAATTCCCTGTGTGTTTCTTCTATTAAAAATGCAAATGAGGAGGAAGAGGTGGAAGATATGTATTTTGAACAAATGAGGACAACTCCAAATACTGATAGCAGCCCAATAAAGATTAAGGCTGGAAAGTTTTTGAATGTTAACCCTAGTTTGACTGCTGAACAAAATCGATGACTGTTACAACTGTTGCATAAGTATAAAAAGGAATTTGCATGGGATTATATGGATATGAAAGGGATCCACCCTAACCTATGCACTCACCGTATTTATTTGAAGGATGGCTGCAAACTAGTTAGACAGCCACAACGTCGCATGAACCCTACACTAAGGGAAGTAGTGAAAGAGGAACTACAAAAACTCTTGAGTGCTAATTTTATTTATCCAATATTTGATAGTTAGTGGGTGTCATCGCTTGTCATCGTTCCTAAAAATAATGGCAAGTGGAGGGTCTATGTTGATTATAGAGAACTCAACAAGGCCACTTAGAAGGACCATTTTCCATTACCATTTATATATTAGGTCCTTGATACTCTCTCCGGAAAGAAATTCTTTTCATTTTTGGATGGATTCAGTGGCTACAATCAGATACAGATTGCCCCAGAAGACTAGGATAAAACAACCTTTACTTGTCCTTGGGAGACCTACACATACAGAGTGCTACCTTTTGGGCTATGTAATGCACTAGCAACCTTTTGAAGGGAAATTCTGGGAATTTTCTCCGACTTATTGAATGACTGTTTGGAAATCGTTATGGATGATTTCACAACTTATGGAGATGCTTTTGTTGCAGCATTAGTCAATCTGGAAAAAGTGTTAGAACGATGTGTACAGACCAATGTTTCCTTGAGCATGGAGAAATGTCACATGATGACGACTGAAGGGATCATGCTTGGACATTACATATCTGCTGACAGAATTAAGGAAGGCGCTGCAAAAATAGAGGTAATCCTAAAATTTCCAACCCCCAAAATGAAGAAAGAGGTACGTAGTTTCTTGAGGCATGTAGGGCATTACAAAAGATTTACAGGAAATTTTTGAAGAATTGCATCGCCATTATTTTCCTTTCTCATGAAGGATGTCGATTTCTTGTGGACAGGGAAGTGTGAGCAAGCCATATTAAAGCTGAAAGGGTTTGTATCAGCAGCCCCAGTATTGCAAGGACCTAATTGGGAACTGCCATTTCACATAGCTATGGGTGCATCAGATATTGTTGTGGGTGATGTTCTGGGCCAACTGGAGGATAAGAAACCTTATGATATTTACTAGATAAGTAAAAATCTAACTCCAGCTGAGCTCAACTATATAGTGACTGAGAAGGAGTTCTTCACAGTCGTGCATGCCATCAATAAATTCTGACATTACATCACTAGATATCAAGTATTTGTACACACTGACCATTCTGCCATTCATTTCTTAATGAATAAGCCAATTAAAAATGATAGGATTACACGATGGTTATTGTTGTTACAAGAATTTGATATCACTATTATAGATAAGCCTCGAAAAGACAATGTAGTAGCTGAATTTTTTTCTAGGCTAACTATTGATAACAATTGCACTCCCACCGAATATTCTTTCCCTGATGAATATCTTTTTGCTATTTCTACTTAATCACCTTGGTATGCAGATATAGCCAATTGTCTTACTGTAGGGAAGTTTCCCCGGTATTTATCCTTTAGGGAGAAAAAGAAAATCATACAACAAAGTGCTACATATACCTAGATATATGGGAACCTCTACCACACTGGACCTTATTTCTAGATCAGATGATGTGTTAGAGAGGATGAGGTCTTTGATATCCTCAAAGCCTTCCATGAGTAACCTTGCGAAGGACACTTCACAGATAAACGGACATGATACAAAGTCCTTTCAACAGGGTACTACTCGCCAACAATATTTCAAGATGCCAAACAGTTTGTGAAGGGATATTATATTTTTCAAAGGATAGGCCAACCACTGCAATCAGATGAGATGTCGGTACAACCCCAGATCGTCATAGAGCCTTTTGAGAAGTGGGCTCTAGATTTTGTAGGACCAATCAATCCTTCGTCCAGACATAGATCCTACATCTTGGTCTATACTGACTACATCATGAAATTGGTTGAGGTGAAGGCACTAACAAGAGCCACAGAGCAAGCTGTCTCAAAATTTCTGTTCGAAGACATCTTCGTCCAGTTTGGAATACCCAGGGAGATAGTCACAGACGGACGGTCGTAGTTCACATCTCATAAGATCCAGGAATTGGTCGAGAAATATAAAATCCATCACAAAGTCACAACACCTTACCATCCATAGGTGAATCACTAGGTGGAAAGAACTAATAAAGTCATTGAGAGGATCCTTACTAAGACGGTGGCCATTAATCAAAGAAATTGGGCTAACAAACTTCTGGAAGTGTTATGGGAATATAGGACTACATGGAGGAACACCACTAGATTCTCACCATATGAACTTGTGTATGGAAAGAACCCTTTATTCCCCATTGAATTTGAAATCAATACACTAAGGACAACATTGCAAGTAAATTTGGATTTCACTACAACACAAAGGCAGAGATTGAACCAGCTAAATGAATTGGAGGAGAAACGGTTGGTTGTTATCTAGCAAACATAGATTATCCAGCAATAGAGAGCTAAGTGGCATGATAGATTTATAAAGAAGAAACAATTCCAGAAAGGAGATTGGGCTCTCTTATACGACTCAAGGTTTAAGGACTTCAAGGGTAAGCTCCGCACCAGATGGCTAGGTCCTTATGAGGTAGATGCAGTCTTTGACAATGGGACTATAAATTTGGTAACCATTGACAATGCAAGGACACCATTACTTGAAAATGGGCACCGTCTCTGGTTGTATCACAAGCCTACCTCGAAGGGCTCATTTCTCAACATTGTCATAAATTCGGATCTACAGGTTATGGGAATAAGGGAAAGCCCCCGTGTGCTGCAAAAATTTTAACTTTTCCAATAAGTGTAACAGTTGAAAACCACCTGGTGGCGGCTGTTACACCATATATATATATATATATATATATATATATATATATATATATATATATATATATATATATATATATATATATATATATATATATATATAACAACAATAATACTAATAATAATAATCTTCATATGAAAACCTTTTTGTAGGCACAGACAGACACTTTTTGTAGCAGTTGAAGACCACTTGGTGGCAGTTGTTACACCCTCTGAAACAACATTTGTTATTTCAAAGTGTATTATACGATAAGTGTTGTCACACCCCCTGTAACAACATTTGTTCCTTCAAAGTGTATCATATGATAAGTTTTGTTACACCCTCTGCAACAACATTTTTTCCTTTAAAGTGTATCATACGATAAGTGTTGCTACACAATCCTTTGTTCTTTATCTTTTTGTAAAAATTAAATTAATATATGCTAGTCATCTTGGCTGTTACACCTGTAATATCTGACGACTTTTTAGGAATAAAACAAGATATTTTATTGTAATAAACAGAAAAAACATCACCGTGAGCCTCATCAGCAGATCTAAGTTCATGTGTCCCACTGCCCGAGTATGACTCGATGTCACGCCGCCCATCACCATGCCCCATGTCACCGAGGTACATCATCAAAAAGTTAATATTGTATTCGATTTTTTTTGTAATTATGGTAAGTTAAGATGAGTAATTGATGGCCGAGGACAGCTGTCATAATTAAGCCTGGGGGTGAACGAATCATGTTGCGAGATGACCATCCCATGATTTGTAATTATTGGAAAAATCGAGCAATTAAGGCACATGACTCGAGAGTTATTGTTACTTAATACCAAATCATACCAAAAAGGGCAAGAGCACTATTGACGAGACCTCCCCACGACTCACCATTAAAGCAAAATTCATTAAGTTGTACAAACCATGCATGCCAAATCTTAATCCAAATTTGCACCTGTGCCACCCTACCACCCTATCATTTACCCCTGCTAGAAGCATTGAATCCCTATTCAGAGTGCTCGGAGAGGAGGAAGGTAGCAGGGCAGGCTGAAACAATTGGAGTGTGTACTGGAGGGAAGATAAGCAGGTGGAACAACATTGAATTGCAGAAGCAATGGGTGGAGCAGTGATACGACACGAACCAGGAACTACAGAAGCCTTGTAAGGCTATCCTGAGGCATGCCAGGTCTTCCAAGATGCAGGCTGATTCGAATTCTTCCAGAAATTGGAAGGATAGAACAATGGTGTGGCCATGGAATTGAAAAAGAACCTGAAAAGAAACTAGATGGAAGTCAGAGGACTGAAATTCGAGGTCATGGAAGAAGTGATCGCCAGAGTAACTAGATTTCTAGCAGAAGGGAGGAGATGGTTTACCAGGAAGGTTAATGACCCCTCGCTAAAAGGGGATTTTCTTCAGGAAAGGGAGTCATTGTGTTCAGAAGGGTAGGGGAATAAATAGGCTATCACTCCTCCAGCCATGGGCAAATGTTTCTCTCTTCCTCATTAAGTACATTACTTGTGAGGGAAGAGCAACAATTGTGTTTAATCACCATTTCCCATTACTGAACCATCTCCACCATCAGCAGCAGATTAACCTACTATATTTCTTTCTGGGAAATATTAGACACATGGCCGCGGCTTTGAAAATGGTTGCACATCTAGAAACATGTGTTACAAACCACAGCCTTATTAAACTCATCGTGCTGGATGCCTTGAGCCAAAAGGGAAAGAATTGGGAAGAGTTCATGCGGAAAAGGCCCAGGACTACTCGTAGAAGGCAAAGAGAGACAACTCAGGAAACTCCAAAGGTAATAAAGGAGCAACCGCAGCCCTTGACAGTGAGGATCAAAAAGAAGTTAGTTGATAAACCAATTGGTGACAGAAGGCCGAAGCAGAGGATAAGGGTCAGTGGACACCCAGAATCCCCATCTACGTTGAGAAAGAACAAGGAAGAAGTCGAACAAAAGGACGAGGAGGAAGGTCAACTAGAAAAACCTCCTTCACCTGGTAAGAGTGAAACCCAGTCCTTGATGTCGAAAATTGAAATTTTAGAAAAAGAGATTAAGGAATTAAGGGAACAACTAGCAGTAGGAAAGGCAGAGCCAAGAGCCCCAGGGCTGGATAATTTGGCAGAGAATGTGAGTACAACTAGAAGCGGAGAAATCCTAGGAACTCAGTGTGTAGCCTGCGCTGAGAAGTTGGTGGAAGTCGGATTCAAAGTCTGTGCCACAGATACTACCTCAAGCGAGACTCAAACTGAAAACTGGGAAGTTGTTACAATGGAACATGTTGAGGACGTTGCTAATATACAAGAACCAGCAACCGAGACAACATAATCCATAGAGAGTGACCAAGCAATGGATACACAAGAACCCTTTTCTGACACTGTTGTTTCTCCAGGAACAATAGTGGAGGAGGAAATCAGCGAAGTGGAGGAAGAGAAAGATAATGTCCATGAGCCGATGGTCACTGCCGCTGTTACATAAGAACCAAGAGCAGACACTGAAGCTGCTCTGAAGGTAAAAAATAAGAAAAATCCTCTGGACATTACTGCTGCCACACAAGAACCAACAGTAAGAGTGGAGGCTAACCAGGATAATAAAGAAACTCTGGTCAAACCCACTGATGAAGTTGTTGTTACACAAGAACCAGCAGCCGAAGTGGGATAGTTTCGCCCTCAGGAGAATGCTACACCCTTAGTTGATGATGCATGTGGGATAATGTTGAGTCGTGTTGAAGGATGGCATTATGAGTAGTTGTTGTTATTGGCAGAGCTACAAAAGTGGAAGAAGCTGGAACTATCTCTACAAGAGGGAGTGATTCCATTCAATGTGCATAAGAATATGATGGATTCCCTGCAAGAGAAATGGTTGAAGGAACAATGGGAAAGAAAAGAGGAGGCACGGAGGCATAAAGAAATGATGAAGAAAAAGGATGAACAGTTGTATCAACTGCATTGGGAGGTCTCTGACCTAACGTTTGATAAGACCAAACTCCGTGACCTTGTTCTAAACCTGCTAGCATGTAGGCGGTCATCCCCGACATACCCAGTGTTCCTGTGGGAACATTACTATTTATTTTAGTTGAGGGAAGTTTATGAGAACAGGTCCTATTTGGGTTCTTTTACCCGCACCTTTTTGGAATTTTTCAGTCCTGTGATTTTGATGATCATAATTTGCTATGCAAGCTATTCTTGCACAACATGATGTGTGAATATGTGAGCACAAAGATGGTGGCGACTATCCTTTCTTTCATGGGATATTTTCAGTTGCAGGCATTCCTCTCATTTATGAGGAATCATATTGAGTGGCAACTAGCTAAGAAGACAATAGATACAAACAAGGAAAGGACAACATTATGGGTCCAAGCTGAACCGGGAATAATAACTAAATAATGATTAATTAATTATTCCTAGAGAAAAATAAGAAAAATAATGATTTATCTAATTATTTCTCATGATTGGGTCAAATATGACAAGGAATATTAGTGAAACAATGGTTTAATTAATTATTCCTAGAAGATAATTAAATAAGAAATGATTTATTTAATTATTCCTCATGGTTTTAACCAAAAATAACTTAACAAATGTGGTTTATTAAGTAATTTCGTATAGTGAAAGCAATTTTACTATGGTAAAATTGGCCCTACATGGTGTACTTCAATCCATGTAGGAAGGTATGGCTAGATAATCAATTTTTGGTGAGAATAGATTACACCCCAATGTATGAGTGTTAGGATAAAAATGTATGACCGAAGTACATTGTAAGGACACAATCACTAGACACCAAAGGGGAGTCAGAGAGAGAGAGAGAGAGAGAGAGAGACCAGTGGAGCTGAATCGAAATAGGATAATGACTAAGGGGAAGAGACCAACTAACTAATGTAAGTCTCGTTTTATGATGTGGTAACTGATATCAAATGAGGCGGGGGAGGCATACCCATACCCGTCGAGATAACTGAGTACAAATAATAAGGGTGCGCCCAACAAAATGAAATGAAGCACTAAAGTATATGTTGAATGGTACATGACATGTTCGCATAACTGAGACAGAAAATAATACAATACAATGTATCCCATATACATAATGCGCCTGGAAAAACATGAGTTGGGACTGAATATAGTAAAATTTGAGTACATGACACATAATGGTCCTTCCCTCAAAAAATGGGTGGGAGGGAGGGTATAACAACCAAAGAAACCCTGCTAAATAGGAAAGGTCTCTGCAAAACTGAAAAGATCATTTAAAGGAGACATGCATGCTATGAGCATTGCAAGAGGCAGGAACCGAACCCATCAAATCTGTGAAACTACATCTGAGGTTGTAGCATAATATGACGTCATCCGGGCATGTGGGGGGCTATCTGAAGGGCCATGCCATCATGAGGTCTGAAACATCTCACACACACCTAGGAATCACTGGTACAATCTGTTGCATCACTGGACCATCAAGTGTATGAATCACGAGCATGAAACAACCAATTTAAAGGGAAATGATGTTTCCCTTTTCTTGATCTGAGGGACCAAACAAGAGTGGAAGTATGAACCAAGATACACCGCCCTCTAGGCCATTCTTTTGGAATAGATGTGTTGATGTCGACAGAATTGGAATCGCCATAGGTGAGGCAATGAGAATCCTCAACTAAGGCATGAGGGAAAATAGTAATGTGACTCACGGACTGACATGAGGGAAAACGGGGAAAATGGGACTAGGGTACAAACAGACAACTTCCCTTGTCAGAGAATAAAGTGCATGGTTGACCTGACAACCACTGACCCGACTCGAGAGGGGATTGTGAACAGTATGACTAAAGGCCAAAATGGGAAACACAGGATCAATGGTATTCAAATATGGATGGAATATTGTGACATGATACAATGAGATGTGAAACAGACTCAATGGATGCAAAGGTGACTCATCGTAGATGTTGTAAACAAGGGTGACTCGATGGTGCTGCCACACAGAATAGGCCTGGTGGGGCCATGAAAATATGAGCAAATGATTGTTGCTAATGACAAAAATTGACACTTGAGACAACAAGTTCCAAGGGAAGTTGACCCCTAAAGTACAGGCATTGCATATGAATAAATTCAATTTTGAGAGGCGACAAAGTGACCCTTCTTGGAAAAATGGCTTCCAGGTGAAGTGTCAAGTCATCAAAAACGAAGAGAGACCCATTATAGTGCTCAATGCTAGCTTTCCAATGGTACTAATGGTTCGTTAAACGCTAATACGTTTTGGTCACAATGAGCGACAAAAAAAATGGGGGTTTTCATATGAAAGGGTGCTTTCCTTCGAATTTAATTCATTTGCACGTTGATGTTTGGTGAATTTGGAGAGGCGGAAAATTCCCTATATCATGTGAAGATCATAGCAAACAAACCAACTATCGGAATCAGCATTTGCAACTTTCAGGTAGGTGGCCTTACTCATCTCTTAAATTTCAATGGTTTACTTGTTGATTTTGGTGCTCCGCAGCTCCCTCGAAGACCCCTGATACTCCTCACGGCTGGCTTGCACTTTTTTGGGCCTGAAGTGTGATCTAGCTCATAGAAATTAATTAAAAACTTGTGAGCTCACCCTTTTCTGGCTGAAAAATGTGAGCTAAACCTGAGAGGGAGGGTGATATGCTGGCCTGGTGGGGGCTGGAAGCCGAACAACCAAGATCAATGTTTTCATCACTAAACTAACAATACATGTGGTGTTTTGGAGGTATGGCAGAGTTGAAAATAAATGGGTGTGAACAATATTTGGACACCCTTCGATATGAGATTCAAGGGAATTAGGTGGTTCAAGGGGTATTAGCTCGCTACAGGGTTCTCAAACTGTTAGAGAACTCACTGTCCCTTCATTTTGATTTTTGTAACATGCTATGGGAATGTCGAATGTATTTAGAGCTATGGGATCCAAACTCTTATATATTTTATGTGATACATAATGTGATTATGCATCTTATATATATATATGACTATGTTAGTTCACCGTGTGTTTTTCTTAAGGTTGTCTTCTGTGGTATACATGTGATAAATGGCATTGCGGGAGGTAACGGGAGAGAGTGAGAGTGCTTGCCTATAATCAGTGAGCCTTCACGTTTTATGTAGATAGAGCTTTATGTGTTCCCTTCATGGCTTGCGTTCAGTGCGGAGTTGTTAGTTCGAGGAGGCCTTGCCGACCTAGTTGGGGAGTTATCCCATCGAGGAGGCTTGCCGACGTGGAGTTGTTAAGGGGATAAGTGTGCCAATCTAGAACGTTACGTTCAATAGTATCTACATAGTTATTTTGGGCTCGAGGAACATGACTGAAAGTAATGGTTTCAAATTCACGTACCAACAACTTAGCTCATAGATATTTTCTAAATAATACTTGGTTATGCACATGATACACACCATCCAATTGAACAACAAGCAACAAGGAATCTAAATGAACATGAAGATAAAGGATGCGATGAGGAAGGGAATCGACTAACAAACCTATCACTACATCATATTCGGCCTGGTTATTGGTGGCAGATCAAATGCACATTCCATTAGAATGGACTAATGTATGAAAGGGGGTGAAAATGGCCCATGCTACCGAGGCTAGATTCCTAGAGAAGTGACTCACACCATCAGCATAACTGATATAAAGTGTGGATGATGGATCCATATGAGAGCTACAAAAGTTAATAAATAAGATGATGCAACCTACCTAAATACATGAAATAAATAAATACATGCAAATCAATGGGATATGGTATGTGTAAAATTTCTTGAGGTAGAGTTCATTGCGAGGATTAGGAAGAAGTTGGCCTTTGAAATCCTCTAAGAGATATGCCCCCTTGCCTAAGTCCTTACGAATGATGTAAGGCCCTAGCCATAATGATTTGAACTTCCCATGTCCCAAGACATCATGGGCCTGGTCATACACCAAAATAAGATCACCTTCATGGAAGGTATGATGGTGGACATTTTGATCATACTTGGCTTTGGTGTGCTTTTTGGTCGCTTCAATGGTTTGCAAAACAACACGACAGTCTTTAGAGGCATGCTCAAGCCTGATAAGTCTTTGTTCTAATGGTTGGGTTTCAGGGAGAAGTTCGACAAGTAGGTGAAGGGAAGGGATCTCATGCTCGATCAGTAAGACTGCCTCCTCTCCAAAAACAAGGTGCAAAGGAGTAAACCCGGTGGAGGTTTTAATAGAAGTTCTATAGGCCCAAAAATACTGGAAGAGCATAAGGTGCTAGTTGGTCTCGTGCTTATTCACTGTCTTTTGAAGAGTCATTTTGAGAATCATGTTGACTGCTTCAACGTTTCCATTACCTTGGGGAAATAAGACGATGAATACTGGTGCTGGAAGCCCAACATCGAGGATAGATCACGCCATAAATGTAGGCTTCATCTCGTTATCCCTTTACTTTAAGGAAAACAATAGTCCCTTTGTCTTTCTGTGTTCTAGGTCATTCCACTAGGCATAGGGAAGATACTTTTGTCCGCAATCATAGATTCTGCATAACAAGATCAACAACATTTGGTGACACACTATGCCAATTTTAGCTTCTTTGTCCAGGAAAATTTTATTGCCGTTATGACAAATGCGTTATCCTTGATGGAAACCTTCTTAATAAATATGTCAACATGATGGTAGTAGGATGAGTATTCAAGCCAGTACAGATTGAATATTAGTTCAGAGATAGAGGAATGATACAGATAATGTGTGAAGAATTATATGTGGGTTCTGTGAAGAAAATCTTTGTACATACGCGAGTATGGTGAAGCAAGGTCATGTATATTTTCCGCACCATAGTATTATTAATACCAGGTGTCTTTACGATGGTATTGATCCATAATAATGAGTGCGAAAATGAATATTTGATCCTATCAAAGAATACCATCGACATAACTATGAAATTGGCCTAAGGTATTAACTAAGGCCTGATCTATATAAGGAGATGGAGTTCAAAGTGCTAAGTGTGCATGATTTATTTTATTGATGAATTATTTGATGTGAAATATGTGTGCACCATGGAGTGTGATGATGGATCAAATCTTAGAGATCTCAAATGACTAGACACTGAATAATGTTCTTATGGGTTGATAGATTTGTGATGATGATGTTATGATGTGTGTCGTTTATAGTATATGCCGAGATTTGGGTTTGATTGATATTTTTTGGTGCAACGAAGGTATGATTAACTATTTACAGATCTATAGACATGTTTTCTTCAAAAATATCGCATACATACATCAATATTCTTCTTGGTAGTCATGTATCAATTCTGCAGTATGCATAGATCTATACGTGAGTATGTTTCTTAAAAGGTGCGTACATATGAAAAAGTGTATTATAAAGGTCACATACATATGCTAAGATTTTTGATGAATATGATATATGACCAGTCTTATTATGTTTACTATTGTCTGTCAATGAAGTATTTCATTATGATCTATTTTTGATGAGGTTGAAATGATTATGTTATGAAATATTAAATAGTAATAATGTTGTCGTGAGATGATCTATATTTGGTTCATAGATCAGTGACAAGGTCAGTGTGTGTTTCAACGATTGATTTCAGTACTGCAGTGATTCAGTTTTAGGTTTCATTGTTTTGAGATATGCACTCGGGGAAAAAGAAAAAATGCATATATATAGAGGTATGTCTCACAATAATAGCATATATATATTGTATCATAAGGTTGACCATGGTTTGCAGTGACAAGATCTAGTTTCTGTGATGAACAATAGGTGGTCTCACATTCTCATTAAGAGTATACAGTGAATTGAAATGATCTAGTTTCCCAGGTTCGGTATTTGGTTTATTCAATGATTTGATGATTAATATGGTTGAGTGATTTGATATAGTGTTGGTTTTAGTATTGTTATCTTATATTTGTAATGGATCGAGTTTGAAATATTCTAAAATAATGATCCATAAAGAAAAAAGGATAAGGGGGTTGTAGCTCCGTTCGAGTAAGAAGCTGGAAAATGAGAGGAGGTTGTAACCTTCTACATGTGGGTATGTGATCTGATAATGAGATCGAAGACAATTAATAAGGTTTTACAGACTCATGTGCATGGATTTGTCTATGTTATTTTATACAATGGATCGATAAGATTGTGAAAAACACAGACAATGAAGCAATAAACAAAACATAATAGACAACACATGACACAGCGAATTTAATAAGGATTTCACCCAATACTCCTGAGCTACATCTCCTGGTCCAGCCTTGAGTGGTGTCCTCTCTATTATGTTTTCAAGCAGAGTTTTTACAATAGTATGAGCTCAGTTTGAGACTGAATACACAACAGATGGAATAGTAAGAGTTTGCTTGAAACTCTCAAGCTTTCTCTGAGTACACAGTCTCTCTAAATCACTCTCTATCTCTGTCTCAACTCTGTCTTGGAACTGCGTTCAATACTGCCTGTCCTGTTTGCTCTCTGTCTATGGCTTTAAAGCCAATCTAGGCTGCATTTCTCCTTCCTGTCTTTCTGTCTCCTGGGCCTCTCTCTTCTCAAATAACTCTTACAATCATGGCGTAATGCCAAAAGGGGAGGTGGCCACCTATTCACAACGTAAGAGTGCCTCGGTCCCTTGAGATCCTTCAGAATCCCAAACGCAGTCGTTTTCTGTTTAACACAGGAAAATGCATGCATAACTGTGAAATGCCACCAAAAATAATTCATTTTGGACTTCAAAAGTCCTTAAATCCACCCTATTTTCCTATCGAGTCTGCCTGTAAGTTGCCATTGCATGTCGCAATGACCCTGCTCCAAAGTTCCCCTTTATATTTTTGAAATGTGTTAAAAAATCGCAAAAATACATTAAAACCGACTTTTTCCGCGGACCTCAAGTCTTATGAAATATTACTGATAAACCCGTCGAGTCCAATTCATCGGGTCACACATCATGGTTGCTCTGATTACAATATCACAATCACTCATCGCAATAACCCCCAGGTCGTTGCAAGCGCTCCTGCCTTCCTCGATAGCGATATTGCAATGTAATATGGGTCATCAATCTGCGTTCTTGATCAATGGTCCAGATTAACTCCGCCAATCGTCGTCGCAAGTGTCATGTGGTCTGCGCCGATACCCGCTATCTGCCTATGCCGATTGCGATTCCCTGTCAGATCTGGACTATTGATCGGCCAGATCTGATGGCTGCTGTGCATCCATGGTTCCACACCTCCAAACTCTGTTTTATTCATGGTTTTCTCTAGTTTTTACCTCCCAATAGTGTTTTTGAGCCATTCGAATGGCTCTTGGAATGCAATGGTTTTGATCTTTGGCATGTTTTTGAGAGATTTCAAGACTTAGAGAGTGTTCTTGGATCCATTTAGATCACGCCTTCTCACTGGAAAAGGCTTTTGGACCACCAAAAGTTGGTTTTCAAGCATCGCTTAAGTGAGGATACCGCTACCTCACTTGCCCAATCTCTATCCATTTGGCACGGCTGGGTTTTGAACCTTTGAGCCTGATCCTAAGTTACTCCACATACCCTTTGTGCATAGTCATCGCCTTCCTATCCAGAACTGTATCTTCTTGCAACTCATTGAGGTATTCAGGCAACAGATCATCAATGGAAGGTAATTGACTTTGCTCTTCGGGATATTCAATTAAAGAAGGTTCAAACAGTCTTAAATTTTCTGCATTTACCACTGAATAGATGTGCATGTATGCTGGCAGATCAAGGCAGAAAGAGTTCTCACCACTTTTTTCAAGTACCTTAAAAGGCCCATACCTTATTGACTTCAGCTTCTTCCCTTCACCTTGCATTCTATCCTTGCTGATATACAGCCAGACTTGACCACCAAATTGGAAGCTATGCTCCACCCGATGTTTTTCATGCCTTGCCTTGCATTTGGCTTGGCTCTTTTCCAACTGTTCTTGCACTGCCTGGTCAATTTCTTAGATCTGTTTAATGAATCTGGTTGCTTTGTCCACATCGTTGTGTCCAACAACTACTATGTCTTTTTCAAAGACAAAATCCAAGGGTGACCTTGGTATAAAACCAAAACAGGTCTCAAAAGGAGATCTATGTGTAGAAGAATGTTTAGCATGGTTGTAAGCATGCTGCACATAACATAAATGTTCATCCCAAATCTTGGGATGCTTGGTGCAATAACCCCTAAGCAACTGGATCACTGTCCTGTTGACTACCTCTGTTTGGCCATCAGTTTGTGGGTGAAAGGTTGTGCTCTTCTTTAGTCTGGTGTCCATCAATTCCCACAGACTTGAGCAAAACTTGCCAACAAATCGAGAGTCTTGATCAGATACTATGGAAGTGGGTAACCCAAAATGCACCCAGACATGTTGAAAGAAGAACTTCGTTGTTTGTTTGGCTGTAATCTGCTTATTACAAGGTATTAAAATACACATTTTGTTGAACCTGTCCATAATAACATATAAATAGTCATGTCCCTTTCTAGATTCTGGCAATCCCCCAACAAAGTCCATGGAAACACTTTCCCAAGGATGGGAAGGAACTGGTAGTGGAGTGTATAAGCCTAGTTTTCTATTGTTGGGCTTACTTCTAGTACACATGGTACACCCTCTTACATATCTAGAAACTGTTTCATGCATTCTTGGCCAATAGCAGTATCTTTGCAGCTGTTTGACTGTTTTACTTACACCAAAATGACCTGATATCAGAGAAGTATGTGCTTCCCTAATTATGTTGACTCTTTCAGTTTGTGGAATGCATAGCTTTCCGAAATGATAGAAGAGTTGGTCTTTAACATAGTAATCCAATTCTTCTACCTTTTTGCCATTACTTAAAGCTACATATACATCTTTAAAGTCTATATCTTGAGCATATTGTTCAATGTATCTTTCATGCATGACTGAGTTATGCTTAAGTATAGTAGATGCATTTATGATTGGTCTGGACAACATATCTGCAACTTTATTGTGTATGCCCTTTTTATATCTGATGACTAAATTAAACTGTTGTAGGAAACCCATCCATCTATAGTGTCTTGATTGTTGCAATTTAGTTTTTGAGTGCAAATACTGAAGTGGCTAATGGTCAGTATGTATAATTGTCTATTTGCCCATTAAGTAATGTTTCCACTTTTTCACACTCTGGACTAATGCATACAATTATTTATCATATGTAGGATAATTAACTACTGCAGAATTAAAAGTCTCAGAATGGTAGCATATGGGTTTACCATGTTGCATCAACACTGCTCCCATGGCATAGTCACTGGCATTGGTTTTGATCTCAAATGGTTGTTGATGGTTTGGCAATGCTAGTACTGGTGCTGTACTAATTTCTTCTTTCAAGGTGTAGAAGGCTTTCTGTTGTTTGCCTCCCCACTGAAGCACCTTGTTCAATCCTGTTAAAGCATGTAAGGGAGCTGAAATTAAGGAAAATTTAGCAATAAACTTTCTCCAATACTGTGCTGCTCCTAGGAAGGTTCTAACTTCTGTAGCAGATTTGGGTTTAGGCCAATTTACAATGACTGCAACCTTGGAGGGATCTATCTTCAATTCACCACCCCCTACAATATGACCCAAATAATTCAAATATGTTTTACCAGATTCACATTTTGATAATTTAACATAGAGATTTTCTTTCTTCAAAACATCTAGAGTCTGCTTTACATGCTTCAAATGTTCTTCCCATGCTTTACTGAAAACAAGAATGCCATCCAAATATACAATTACAAAATCATCAATAAAAGGCTTGAGTACATCGTTCATAACTCTCATGAAAGTGGCAGGAGCATTAGTTAAGCCAAAAGGCATAACTAGCGATTCATACAGCCCTTGCTTTGTTTTGAAAGTAGTATTCCATGCATCTTGCTTTGCTACTCTGACCTAGTGGTAACCACTACGCAAGTCCAACTTGGAAAAGTAAACAGCTTCTTTCAGCTGATCCAATAGATCATCAATGCGAGGAAGGGGTTAACGATTCTTGATCATTATTTTATTCAGTGCTTTGTAATCAATGTAAATCCTCCAGGAACCATCTTTCTTCCTCACCAACACAATTGGAGATCCGCATGGTGATGTGCTTGGTTTTATAAATCCTTTCTCGAGCAGCTCTTGTACCTACTTCTTGATCTCTCCATTCTCTAAAGCAGATAACCTGTACATTCTGATGTTAGGTAATTGAGCATCTTGCTGCAAATTAATATCATGTACAATTTCCCTTTTAGGTGGCAGACCTTTAGGTTCTTGAAATAGGATATCATATTCTGAAACAACTTTTTCTAAATCAGCTTTCTTTTTAGCATCACAGCCTTCAAATACATTGGTTTTATTAGGTTTCTTTTCCTTTACAACCGTTAGTAAAAATTGCTTGCATGAATTTACAATTCTTTTCATCTGCCCTAAGTTTATGAGAGTATAATTATTCTTGAGTTTATGAGCTCTTACAATATATTCGATTCCATATTTAACGAGTTCATACTTATTTTCAGCTCTATATAAAATGGCTTTTCTATCATACAAGTAAGGACTTCCTAAAACATTTCCACATATATCCAAAGGAACGATATCTAACTCAACCTCATCTACAAATGTTGACCAAAAATAAAACCTAAGTTTACATTGTCTAGTCACTTGTAGCTTTACTTTATCACATACCCAACCTAATGGATATGGCTTCTTGTGATGTGTGGTTAGTAATCCCAACTTCTTTACAATTGCTTCAGAAATTAAGTTTACTTGTGAGCCACTATCAAACAAAGTATCAATCTTTTGATGCTTGGAAATAACTCTAATATGAAAAAGCTCATATCTTTTCTTCTCATTTTCTTCACTATCAATAGTTTGTGAAGAATTACTAGTAGATGCTTCAGAATTTTTACCTTTTATACCTCTGGCTATGATTGTTGTTTCATCACCTAAGTCTGACCCCAAATCTTTTTATATAGCAGCAACAATATTCTTCTTCTTGCCATCAAAATTCTTGGGTTTTAGCTCCGGATGCAAAGACCAACAACATTCATCATCATGTCCATCCTTATTGCAGTGAGTGCATGAAGGTTTGGCCTTTTGTACAACATTTTCATTCATCTCTTTCCATTTTTGCTTCCTCTTCACCTTGTTCTTGCTTGCAGTGGGCTTTGATGATCCCCCAATCTCTGCATTCACATTCTTTCTTCTAGCCTCTAGATGGGTAGCATGTACAGATACCTCATCTATGCTAGTAGGGTTAAACATGAAAATGGTGTGCCTCAAATAACTGTGTAGACCACCTATATACTTCAGCAAAGTTTCAGGTGAGTCTAAGGAAATGCCGAGAATCAAAGCTCTTTTTCTAAATTCTTGGGTGTATCTTTGTACACTTTGCCCCTTTAGTTGGCGAAGGGTTTTCCAACTCATCATAGCTTGCTACATATAAGCTAGTGGATAGAATTGTTTTTCAATTGTAGAAACAAATTCACTCCAGACAAGGAGAATTTTACCATGCTTCCTCAAGTCATCTTGTGTCCTGCATTCCCACCATACCAAGGTAGTTCCTCCAAGGCGTAGGCTGGCCAGCTGAATTTTACTCCTGTCTGAATCAATGCTCCGCACCCTGCAATACACATCAATCTGTCTAATCCAGTTATCTAGCTTCTCTGCATTTAATTCTCCATCATATATTGGAAACTCAAATTTAATATCTAATTTAATCAAAGATGTTTTATTCTTTTTATTTTCAGGGCTGTCAGGAGGTGTGGACAGAGGAACCTCTTTTCCTTTCCCTTTGCCTTCAGAATGGCCATCTATAAGAGATTCTTCTGTTCCTTTGTCTTGTTTGGAGGTTGAAGAGTCTTCACTCCGACCTTTCTTAAATTCTCGATACATTTCTTCTACCATGGCTCTCATGGTCATGAAACTGTCCATGAACTGAGAGTCTAATTCCAAGGGGTTTTCTTCTGCCATTTCCCTCCTAGGATAGACTCTACCAATTTCTGGGTTAGTTTCAACCAGTTCTCCTTCTCCTAATTTGAGCTTTGACCTAGTTATCATTCACCAATCTAGCACAAGCTTGTCTAACCTTAGTAAACCTAAAGCTCTGATACCACTTGATCTGATAATGAGATCTAAGACAATTAATAAGGTTTTACAAACTCATGTGCATGGATTTGTCTATGTTATTTTATGCAATGGATCGATAAGATTGTGAAACACACAGACAATGAAGCAATAAACAAAACATAATAGACAACACATAACACAACAAATTTAATAAGGAGTTCACCCAATACTCCTGGGCTACATCTCCTGGTCTAGCCTTCAGTGGTGGCCTCTCTATTATGTCTTCAAGCAGAGTTTTTACAATAGTATGAGCTCAGTTTGAGACTCAATACACAACAGATGGAATAGTAAGAGTTTGCTTGAACCTCTCAAGCTTTCTCTGAGTACACAAACTCTCTAAATCACTCTCTGTCTCTGTCTCAACTCTGTCTTGGCACTGCCTTCAATACTGCCTGTCCTGTTTGCTCTCTGTCTGTGGCTTTAAAGCCAATCTGGGTTGTGTTTCTCCTTCCCAGCTTTCTGTCTCCCGGGCCTCTGTCCGCTCGAATCCCTCTTACAATCATGGCATAATGCCAAAAGGGGAGGTGGCCACCTATTCACAACGTAAGAGTGCCTCGGTCCCTTGAGATCCTTCAAAATCCCAAACAGAGTCGTTTTCTATTTAACACAGGAAAATGCATGCATAACTGTGAAATGCCACCAAACATAATTCATTTCGGACTTCAAAAGTCCTTAAATCCACCCTATTCTCCTATTGGGTCCGCCTGTAAGTCGCCATCACATGCCGCAACAGCCCTGCTCCAAAGTTCCCCTTTGTGTTTTTGAAATGTGTTAAAAAATTGCGAAAATACATTAAAACTGACTTTTTCTGTGGACCTCAAATCTTATGAAATATTACCGATAAACCCGTCGGGTTCAGTTCATCGAGTTGCACATCATGGTTGCTCCGATTGTGATATCGCAATCACTCATCGCAATAACCCCGGGCTGTTGTAAGCGATCCTGCCTTCCCCAATAGCGATCCTGTGATGTAATATGGGTCGCTGATCTGCGTGCTTGATCAATGGTCTAGATTAACTCCGCCAATCGCCATCGCAAGTGTCATGTGGTCTGCGCCGATACTCGCTGTCTGCCTATGCCAATTGCGATTGTCGATCAGATCTGGACCGTTGATCGGCTAGATCTGACGGCTGTTGTGCATCCATGGTTCCATGCTCCAAACTCTGTTTTATTCATGGTTTTCTCTAGTTTTTACCTCCCAATAGTGTTTTTCAGCCATTCAAATGGCTCTTGGCATGCGATGGTTTTGATCTTTGGCATGTTTTTGAGAGATTTCAAGACTTAGAGAGTGTTCTTGGATCCATTTGGATCAGTATGTGCATACTGGTATGTGTCCTCGCGAGTACAAGTATTGTAGGAAATTTCTCTTTATAATAAAAGAATACAGAGATGAAAACAATGGTGGTTTTTTCCGACATTGCATTTCCACCTAAAAATCTTGGTGTTCATGTGTTGCTTATGTGAGATGACCTATTATGTTCTTACTAGACTTGATTACTATTTAATTAATGTTCAATGAAGTAGTGATATATTGGTTCAAGTTAAACAAATGATGAATTAACTGAAATAAAATAGTTAGTGAATAGGATACATGCTACTTTTCTTCATCACAATCGCGTACATATGCATGTTTACTTCATCACAATCATGTATAGAAATCTGACTAAGGAAAGAAAAGTTTAAAATACTCATTCACCCCCCGTCCTCTCAATATTTTTTCTAACAATTTTTATCAAAGCAGGTCCTTCAGAAGAAGCTTGATCGCTTGAAGGAAGATTCATCAAGATGAGCAACCAAAAAGGATCAACATCTATTAGGCCATCATTGTTCAATGGATCTAATATGGTTTTCTAAAAAGTTAGAAAAGAGCTTACCTACAGTCACTTGGAGGAGATGTTTGGGGAATAGTTGACGGAGGCTATCAATATCCATCCTCTATCCCCACAAATGAAGCATAGAAGAAAAAATATGAGACCAATGCAAAGGTTTTCAATGTTGTGTTAGGATGCTTGGGAGAATCAAAATTTGTCAAAATCATGCACTTGAATACTTCAAAGGCTATACCAGAAAACATCATCCAAAGTTATGAAAGTGACAACAATGTAAAATGTGTGACGCTTCAAACCCTTAGAATCATCATTGGTTGAGAATCATCATATTAATTTTTTAATCTCTGTAAGTTATGAGAATAGATTTAACACTTATGTCTCACTATATAAAAAAATATTGTATCTCTATTTTTTTTAATTTTTAGATTGTGAAAAACCATCCAAAATATTGTATACTAAGTTAGGTTGAAAAAAAAGCCATACATCTCATTCATACTAAGTTAGAGAGAACACCTCCCCATATAACAAATTAAACTTCACAAATTATTTTGATGTTGGTAATAACTTTAATCTCTATATAGTAAGAAAAATATATGATTTTGAAAATAACATTTTAAATATGATAACATTTATATAATAAAATTAAACATTTTATTACGTGGGAATGCAATTGGATATTTTCTTCTAATGATGTAAATAGTGTAAACAATGGGCTTAAGTCAAAAGGTATTTAGAAAATGGCACGTCTTTCATGTAATGCCTAAGCCATCCTTATGTGGCATGCAACAACTTCATGTCCCACAATTCCCCACTACTTTTGACTAGTGATCTTTTAAGTAATTATCCGTGTTCTCTTGCATTCGTTTCGTAGTCAAAGCAAGCGATTATACATATACCAAACCACTCTTAAGATTTCTCATTACCAACTTCATTCTTTAAATTCCATTAACTAGATATTATACATATTCATCATCTAAACTTGTTATAGATTGGAATATTACATTCCCACAAGTCAATGAAAATATATTAAATATCTAAGTGATTAAATATTTTAATGTTAATCTCTATGTAAAGTTGATTTAAAATATAATGTAATTAACAAATTATTGGTTAAAAATATATAGTCAATAGAAAATTTATTAATTAGAGTTAAAAAAAAATTCACAAAATTTTCTACAACTACTCTAACAAACAAGTTAATTTTAAATTTTAAAAAATATTATTAATCTTGAAAACCTTACTTTTACGAAATCAACATAACAATAGGTAAAACTAACAAGTATGAAAATTAATTACCTATCCATTGTCCAATCAACCTACAAATTTCTTTTTTCTAGCGAGGAGTGATTCTTGAATTGGGGTTGAAATCCAAACTCTAATTCTTGAATTCTAATTTAAATCTAAAATGAAATAGAATATACTAGAGCTTGCATGCCTCACTTCCTCCACATATATATAACCAGAGGCTAGAGCCACAATGAAACAAGCAAAGGGATTGGATGTTTCTACTTGCATTGTTCGTTGCTTTGTATGTGCACACTGACCAGTAAAATACTGAGGGACCCAAATTAATATTGTTGAAGTTCAAACATAACCTACTAGTCATGACAATTAATAATTTACCCAACCATTGTCCTTTTTAATTACCTTTCATTTGCTAGCAAAGTATATGGATCTAGGCATACGTGAAGATTTCCAATTTGTGAAAAGGGCTTGGACTACATGTCACTCTAATCTCCTTCCATTGTATATTAGAGATTCGATATATGAAAAGGAAGGTTATACATTTAAATCATGACAAATATTCTTGGGGATCCATCCAACTCTGCAATACTAGGAGATTCCCTGAGGCCTAAGGTTCTGAAACCCAAGCTTGACCACATTGGAGATGGCATCCCTCTAAAACTCAAATCCAAAGTCAACTATGTAGACAACAAAAAAATTATGTACATTTTTTTGTACATCGAAACTAATACTACAATACCAATCATATATGTCATGGGGAAAGAATGACATAATAATAATAATAAGTGAAAAATACCTCAACAATGTGAAAATTGATCCTATACAAGTTACCAAAAGAAGAAAGAAAATAATACAATATTAATAATACCTTTAAAAGACATCAACAATATGAGTTCCTATACAAGTTAACAAAAAAGGAAAAAAATAACACAATTGGGAATTAATCTTGGGAAAGAAATAATAAGATCAAATATATTTTCCATAGCATGTTTATTATATTTTAATGATTTTTTATTTTTTTGGATAAAGAATGCAAATAATATTATTGATATATTTTGAATAATATATTTTATTTTTTAATGATTTTTTAATTTCTAAGTGTAGAATTTTTTTACATTTTAATTCTATTTTTGATATATTTTACTTTAATTTGTTAGAATTTGTTGGATTCCATGGAATTGTTAAGTTTGCAACTTAACTATTTTTAAGGTTTTTCAAGGTATTTAATTCACTTTTGTACTTTAAACACATCTTAAACAAAAATAAATCAATATTAAACCAAAATTTAACAGAATATATTATTTCAAACTTTGACCTATAATTTGTTTTTATAAAATTTATATATCATAAGTAAATAATATTTTTGGAATAAATATATATAAAATAAGATAAAATATGTAATGAATTAATTAATTATTTTTGGCTTATATAAAATAAAATAAAGTAAATTTAGAACCGTTATTAATTTATCAACATATCAAGCACGAGCTTCTGTCACAAGCTTGCTAGTTGCTGCGTCTCTTGGATTCTCTGTGATAGCCAACTTTTGGTGAACCAGCGATGAACTCAACGCGAACCTACTCAGAACTTTCACGCTCTCACGGCATCAACAATGGCTTCCTCGCCTAACAATGGCCCTCGCGTCCCTTTGTTCCTTTGGCAAACCTCTGATGAGCTTCTTGTGAACTTCGGATGAAAGCTCAAGATAACTACTACCACAACAGACAATATAGATGCGTAAGGTATTCAAATGCAGAATGGTATACTCATATTATTTCAGAATGGATTTCAGAATTACAGAGAGATTCTTTATCACAGATTGATTATCTTCGCATTTATCGGACTTTATGTTGTTCGCAACGAACAAGCAATACCAAAGGATACCTAGCGAAAGATAGGCTCTGCCTCAGAATATGACTGGACTCATATGCAGATTTGGAGACTTCTAAAATGATCCGGCCACTTTAGGTTCTTATCAGTGCCGAGCACACTGATACGCAGGCTTCTCAAATCAGACTGACTCTCTAAGACACTTCTAAGATGCGATGCCTCAACAATGAGCGTTACACTCATTTTATAATAATGAGAGGGGACAAGCATTACTGTAGGTCATCAGTAAACTGTCCGAAAAGTCGATGGAATCATTGCTTTCGGGTAACGCCGGGGTGACATCTGCACAAAGATTCTAGTCCGGAAAAGAAAATATTACGAAAAGGATTCTGACAAAACAAAGTGGATGCTTTTAATCTATCAAAGCCCACGAGAAAAGACACTTCATGAATTATTTACACAGTGGAGACTTTAGTACAACAAAGCCCATGAGAAATCTGGCCACAATTAAGTCCTTGTGACTGGACATCATGATTACACTATGGATACTTTTACGGAAAGCCCATGTGAGCCGTCAGAACACAGTTAGTTCTTAGAATCGATCTCTTTTATAAAATAATTCGTCCCAGGCCTTAGTGTATATCCTGCAAACGATCATAGGTTTACCCAAAACAATCTGGTGTTTAATTTTAGTTAAAACTAACCACTCTAGATGTTCTCTCATGTATTCTTGGAGTGAATAGTTTACATCATGGAATGGTGACCATTCTTGATCTGCCATTTCTTTGACAGTTTTATAGATAGGATGAAAGCATTCTACAATATTCTGTTCAAAACACAAATGACAATGCTTTCTGCAATATTCTGTGTGGTATATAGGGTCCATTGCAGTTCTGTTTACACCATAGTCACGCCACCATTCTCGGAACCATTTGCATTTTTGATTCCTTTGGAAAGTGCCTGTTGCACTGAATTTTAACTTTGTATAGTGAGTTTCTTCTTTGTCGTTGACATTGAGGAAATCCCACCAAAGTTTTTTGTAACCTGAAAAATCATGCACATTGTTAGGAGAAATAAATTTTGGATCACCTCTTCGCCAGAGGGCAGAGGGCTGGATTGGCCAATGTCTTGGTTCATTCCAAGTAAGATCTCTTGTTTGGTAGATGCAGAAGTATCTTTCATGTATGCCTGTGCTTCATCCTCCATGATACCATATACCGATGATGTCATGGAATTTTTTTTGTAAAACTACTTCTGCAATACCGACATCTCTTCTTGCTTTTTTGTAGACCATGTCAGGGATCCACTTACTGCCTTTAGGATATATTTTCCATTCTGGCACAAGGTTCTGGATGTCAGTATGTGGTTGCAAGTTGGCATCCAGTATTTTCGTATTCATGAGCTGCCATGTGGGTTTCCAATTTGCTTTGTACTCTTCCCAGTCCTAATTATCTGGGATGGTTCATAGGACCTCTTGCTTTTGATTTTTGTCCCACTGAGTGACTATCGTCATAACATAATCTTGAGGCTTAAGATATTCCCTGCTGAGAAAATCTGGAAGGTTATTTTCTTTACCCTTGATATGCTCAACCTTGAAATCAAAGTTGGCAAAAAGTGCTTGCCATCTAGCAAACTTTTCTTCCCCTGCCTTCCTGATATCTTTTGTTAGAACCTTTTGTAAAGCTGTTGCATCAGTCCTTAGAAAAAATGGTTTATTGATGAGGTATACCTCAAACTTACTAATGCAATTCCAGGCTGCCTTTACTTCTTTTTTGATTGTGGAATAATTTTGTTCAGCTGGATTCCACACTCTTGAAGCAAACTGGACAATCTGTTCAGTATCTCCATTCTTATGCTTTAAGATGCCTCCCCATCCGATGTTGCTTGCGTCTGTCTTACAATTTTAAATGCAAGATCGTCAGCAACATATAAAATTGGCAATGTTTTTCGCTTGGCCTTAATATTTTGTATTGCCTTAGTATGGACTTCTGTCCATTCTGGAGGATTTTTCTTCAGCCTTTTATTTAGTACTCTTCTATCACTTGCACAGTCTCGATAGAAGTTGTTGACATAATTGAAGCACCCCAAAAATCTCTACAACTGATTTTTATCTGTTATGACATTAGGGAATTTGTCTGCAAATTCCAATGCATGCTTCTGCAATGAGATCTGTCCATTGGAGATTATATGTCCCAGAAATTTGACAGTAGTCTGGAAGACCTCTATCTTTTTCTTGTTGAGTACTAGGCCATTGTGTTTGACCAGGTTCTTGAATATATTTACATGTTTGAAATGATCCTAAATATTTTTTGAAAAGATCAACACATCATCTATATACACAATAAGCCAATCAAAGTAAGGCTTAAAAATCTTATCCATTACCTTTTGGAATTTGGATGGCGCATTATTCAATCCAAAAGGCATCACGTTCCACTCGTAGTGGCCTGCTGGTATGCTGAAAGCAGTTTTGAATTTGTCCTTTTCTGCAATGGCAACTTGCCAAAATCCTGCCTTCAAGTCAAACTTAGAGAAGATTTTTGCTCCTGTTATTCTCCTGATTAGATCACCTTTGTGTGGTATTGGATAAGTGTCATATGCTAAAACTGAATTCAGAGGTTTGAAATTTATTACTAACCTTGGAATTCCTTTGATCTGTTCGACTCTCTTATTGACATAGAAGCCATAACAATTCCAGGGACTGCCTGATTCCCTGATAAATTTTCTGTCAAGGATCTGTTTGATCTCTTTTTCACAGAGATCTCTATATTCCTTATTCATGGGAATGGATGTGCTCTTACAAGGTTTACCAGCATAACCTTCTTTGTAAGGGAACTCAACTATATGCTTCTTCCTATGCCAAAATGCATTAGGTTCTTCTGAGCATCATTATTCTTCGATTTGCTTTCTCAAATCCTCAATCTTTCTCTTGACCTGAGGATGTTTGAGTTGTTCTTCAATTCTAAGAGTAGATTTTAGATCCTTTAGATCTGACAATCTTGCTTTAGCTTTATCTAGATTCTGCACAGTTTGGACCATTGTGGAGATCCTCTGATTTGAAATATATGGCAATTCAATTTTCTTTTTGGTTCCTTTTGATGTAGGAACTGATATAAAATATCCAGCCTTTCCATTTTTTAGCCTCATGGAGCCATGAGGTTCTACTGCTGCTAGGAAAACATTTCCAAGGATGCAATCAACAGGAATATCTACTACTGCAAATTTTAAATTAATGCAGTGATGTTCAAAGCATAAAGATGCTTTGGGTACTTCATATTTAAGCATTTTGTTGCCTAAACCCACCACTTTTCTTTCTGCAACAATCCAATATTTTGCTGGAATGGTCTTTATATTGAGAATATTGATATCTACTCCTGAATCAAGAAGCACAATTAATTCAAACATTTCTCCTCTAATACAGATATTTACCTTGATATGATGTTGCTGATAAGAGATGGTCAGGAGCCTCATTTCTTTGAATCCAAAATTTGGATCTTTGAATCCTTCAGCAATTTCAATTTGATGATTGGTATGTTGAGCAGTATCCTAGGGTAGATCTTCTTTTTCTCTATCAATCGCCTGCTTTCCCTTTTTCAATTCTGCAATCTGAGATTTTATAACAGAAATTTCTGACTTGATGTTGTGAATCTCGCGACTCACTTCTCCCAAGGTGAGAGATCTAACCCTGTCAGGCTTTTCTTGATGCTTTTGAAATGATTTAGTATTTCTTTCAAATGAAGCATCTATAAATAAAGATTTTTTACCTGAATCTTTTGAAGCTCTAGATTTGATTTGATCCACGAATGCTTCAGTCACGCGATTTTTCATTTCACCTTCTTCCATGTCCCGGATCTGTGATAAAATCTTGAGCTCATCTTCTTCAGTGGCAGCCATTAAAACTTTTTCTTTTGGCGGCTTGGAAGTTTCTTCTGCTTCGTTGGATTCACTAAAGAATTCTGAGTCAGAATCATGGTGAACTTTGCAGGCACATTCTTATGATTCAGAACAGAAACATTCTGAAGAATCTGAATCTGGACATTGCTGTATGTGAGCTTGGATTTCT
Source organism: Pinus tabuliformis (assembly GCA_031772625.1). Taxonomy (NCBI): domain Eukaryota; kingdom Viridiplantae; phylum Streptophyta; class Pinopsida; order Pinales; family Pinaceae; genus Pinus; species Pinus tabuliformis. Next base: position 1,988,001,121 of record CM062817.1, read on the forward strand.
TCTGCAAATGAAGAATTGAAAGAATCATAAGAGGATTCTTCAATCTAGTGCTGCTGAGCGATTTCTCTGATTACTACATTGGGAGAACGTTCTGTCTTATGAGTATGGGAGCCACACTTCATGCATTGCATTTGTCCCTTTCCTTCTTGCTTCACTTTTTTTCCTCTTTGAATAAAGGTTTGAGATTTCTTGCCTCTATTTTTCTTTGAATCTTCTCCTTCTGGACATCTAGAGGAAGTATGTCCAGTCTGACCACATAGCCAACATGTAAGGCTATTCCATTTTTCTTGCTTTGAAGTGTGCAGATGAATATCAAAAGGATTATAATAATGCGTTCGAGGAACATACTTATAATATCCCTTTTTAGCTCTAGAGGTTTGGCCTCGAGCTTGCTTGGAATATTTTCTTCTATCCTTTGGATATTTTCTGCGATCTTTATAGAATTTTTCTTTGTATTCCTTCTTTGCTCTCTTCTTTGCCTTTCTTCTTTTTACCAAAGGATCATCTGCTATAAGTCCATATTTACTGCAAATGGACTTTTTGTCTGGGAGTCTGGAAAGTTTTTCCAGAGATTTATTGACTTTGGAGCTGGTACAAAGACTTACTAAGGTCTTTGTAATATGAGCATATATTTCTCCCCATGTATAAGATTCAAATGGCAACTGAAAGACTTCTTGTAATCTGATATAGCCTACAAACCTGGATGGCAGGGCTGCAAGATAAATTTGTTTCCATAACAAGTTCTTTGAATCTTTAACTTCATAAATTCACTGCATCCAATCTTTGTAGAAGTCTTCAAACTCAGACATTTTATGGCACTTTAAGGTCATAAGAATGACTTCATTCTTATTTGCAATTTCTGTCTCACTACCACACGAGTGTTAAAGGATCATTGATGTCAATGCTCCTATCATATTAGTGATAGTGGTGCCATATAGATTATATATGACATGTCCATTTTCATCTTTAAGTACTTCTTCTTCCACTTTTGCTATGAGTTTTGGAGATGACTCTGTTTCCCACCACCTAAGAAGTGTGCCTATAAAGCACTGTATGATTGTCCTGCAAGCATCAATCTCACTCTTTCCCCTTAGACACATTAGTTTGTATTCTGTATACATCATATCTATGAGTTGTCTGATTTGACCAACACTCATGTTATCAACGTTCCATTCTCTGTGAGATTCTGGGAAAAAGGTATGGGCTTCAGGGAGCTTTCCTTTGCCTTCAAGGTCAGGTGCTGGATATGTACTGAACCTATGCTCGAGAGGTTCATAAATAGGAAAGATCTGAGTGTCAGGATCTTTCTGCTCTTTTTTCTCTTCTTCTTCATCCTTGAATAAGGATGCAATGGTTATTTTTTCAGTAGCCTCAGATTCTGAAGACGTGGCTACTTCTTTTGGAAAAAGTGTTGGGAACTTGTTGACAGGCTTGATAGGATCCTGCATCTTTATATTTCTTTTGAAAAGAAAGGAGTTTGGAATTGGTTTTTCTGTTTTTGACAAATTCATCTTTTCTACTGTCAAACCAGTTATAAGATTTTTAGTTGAATCCAAATGGTCAACTAGTTTATCTTCTACTCCTTCTATTTTTGATAGAGATTCTTTAGCATATGAGTGAATAACAACAGAATCATATTGTACATTATTCAAACATTTATTTACTTCATTTATTGATACTTGAACAGTATCAATTTGTTCTTTGACTTCTGCTGCCTTAGCTATATTAATTTCTAGGCCTTTGATTGTTGTGTTTGTCCAATTCAACTGCTCACTTGCCTTCTGTATTCTGCCATCAATGCCTAAAGCATTATCATCTTTCTGTACCATTGGAATGACTTTGGCTGCATTCTGGTTTTATCCAATAACAATTCCTTTAAATGGAGGAAATGTCGATGGAGTTTCTACTTTACTTCCATATAAGGTAGTCCAAGCATGTTTATTAACTGAAGTACTTGATGATGAACCAATTAAAACATTAGCTGGAGAAATATTATCTTTCCAGGAATAAAAATATATCCATGAGTTATTAACTTCCATGAAATGCTTCTAATCTTCAGCTAATTTCTTTTTCTCCTGAGGAGTATAAGTCTAATCAAATTCTTTTGCTTGGGGATTAGTAAACAAATCCCAGTTAAGCATTTCTTTCATCCATTTAGCACTGATTTCAGACTTTAAACATCCATCCATAAGAGAAAAGAATTTGTGTATTTCCATTACAGCAGGCTTTTTGCAATCATCAGGAACTGGATCAAATCTACATGATGGTATAAGGCCATCTGCTTGCTCCAGATATCCTAGACCATATCTAGGCTTGGCTCGTCTCATAAGACTCATCATCCCAGTCAATCTTGGGTCTTCTCCTTCCAATGTGATTATCTCATGCATCATGAGGACATGATCAGACTCTTGTTCATGAGGGAAAGGGATATCTGAACATTTAGGATTGGGGCATGGATTTACAGAGGTTGATGGAGGAGTTATGCCAAATCTGGGATTATGGTTTGCATGAATTGCAGTTTCAGCAAGAGTAAGAAAATTTACATTATTTTTCGCACTCTGGCCATTTAACTTCTAAAGAGGCAAAGCTAACAATCTGAGCAAACTCAAAAAGGGAAATGTGTTTACAGGAGGAAGAACTGGAACATGCAGTATCTACAGTAGAAGGATCCTTATAATATTTAGAACTTTTACAGGCCTATTCAATACCTCGACGATCGATAGTAGATCTTCTGGGAAAGGATAAGACTGCAGAAGATTGATTTTATTTGATGTCGGCTGGGGTAATTCTTTTTGGAATCAGAGGTTTTGGGTTTTGGACTACCCAGTGCTCAGGGAAAGTCAAGTCTTTCCAACATATTGTTTGATGCTTGATTTTCTGATTTTTAGCATCAATAAGAATAACAACACTTGACATAGAATCTTGACTCGGAGTGTGGCAGATGGTTGGCCATAAAGTGTTTGTATGGCGAAAACAACCTTTCGTATGTATGGCAATATTATTTCTCTTATGATGTATATTGAAACCAGTGGTTTGTATTTGGAGCTGGAGGATTTGATCGATGGTTTCGTCAAAAGTGTAGATAGAGAAATTTGGAAAACAATCAAAATAGACTAGGCCAGTGGAAAATGGAGCAACAATTCCACCAATCAAAGAATCAGTATACTTATTGTGTGTGAGGTCTCGGACATCTACTAACACAAAAGTATTTAACCCTTGGTGTACTAAGGCACTGATTCCTATTCTTATGCATCTTAAATGCAAGTATTTAGTGTTCAGTCTTTTGGCCTCTGCCTGTAAAGCTTTAGGATTTAATAAGGGAATAGTCTGGATTACATCAGAATTTTCTTGTATTTGACTAACAGAATCTCTTATGCTGATTCTAGTAACAGCTTTTAAGTGAAACATGGATATATCATTATAGACTTCTGAGGAGGCTATGGCAGGTAATTCCCAACGGGCAGATGGCTGACTTTCTTCATACTCAATTTCAGCTTGGTTTAAGGAACGACTTGAACTTGAAGCAAACATATCTCTTAGTGGATTCTCTTCAGCTAAGGATTCTCTCTCTTCTAATTCACAGAATGAAACAGATTTTCGGAATGAATCCATTCTATATGAGTTTTAAGTATAGAATACAGACCTTAAGAACTAGACGTTACTGGCTCTGATACCAATTTTAAGCAGGAGTTTCTGTCACAAGCTTACTACTTGCTGTGTCTCTTCGATTATCTCTGATAGCCAACTCCTCGTGATAATTCGTAACTACACATTTCGCAAATTTATGTTATTTGGAATAAATTGTTAAAATATAATAATGGAAAGAAGAATGTGAAAGAAATATACATCTAAGAATGGTATATCTCTTTAAAAATATTATTTTTAAATATTATTTTTCAAGTGGTATAATTTTTTTACATTTTAGTTTTATTTTTTGTATATTTTATTTGGATTTGTTATAAATTAGTCAAATTTTTAAGATTAAATTGTTATTGCAATTCAACTAATTTTTTTCGATTTTTTCAATTGAATTCATTTATGTATTTAAAATATATTTTAAAAAAAAAAATAGTAATATTAGTTAGAGTAAGTTATTTTTAAATTTTTTATATATAAATTAGAAATTTTATGAAATTTATATATTTAGGTCGTAATGTGTTTCCCTATGAGAATAACTCCCTCCCATGCCACGTGTAAAGTTGTGAGTTATTAATTTTAATGTTAGATGATAGAAATCATTTATGTCATCGGATTGCTTGAAAACCGATATTAATCAAGTATTAATGAGTTACCCGGAATGGCCTCACCCATCCTTTGAAAAGCTTGCAAGCTAGCTTGGTTAGTGCTGAGGGTTATTCTATGCCAAATATATTCAGCCTTGCTAGAATACCATCAACTCACACAACATGAAGCTCCTTTCTTCAGAGTTTTCATTGTTCGAAAGCTACGGATTTGGATGGGAAGCTGAAGAATCAGGATGGCGCGGCCGAAGGTTTGACTGAAAACAATCGCACCAAGGGTTGTGGAAGCTTTGAATGCTACCAAATTTCTCAGAATTCCTCTGTGTTTGTGTTGAAAGTAACTTTGGGAAGCTAAAGAATGATGGTCTTCTCAATATTAGTAGATGATTTGTTATCCCCTCCTTAGTCCTTACGGTATATTTCTTGAAAAGATGAGCCAAGGGTCTCACTAACACAGCTAGAAGTGACAAAATACTGAAGATCAAATTCATTGTGAACCGCACCGCCCTCCCATTGAGCACTCGCTGATTTGAGACCCTTAGAAATTGAACAGGGCCAGCGGTTAAAGAGAACATAGCCTTCCAGACCATACTAGAGTCTTGTGTAATGGTTGAAGTCTCCACTCTATCAACAACCTTACACACATGCTCTTTCAATTACAGAGGTTAATGCACCAATGTTTAAAATCGTCCTCACAAATGCAGATACTGTCTTACAAATGTAGATCATTCAAAAGGCTCATGCGCTAATGTTTAAGATGTTAAAATATTTAATACTATTTTCATTGGAACTGACTGTGATGTAACTTGTTTATAAATTTAATTTTTATTTGGTTATTAATTTTGTTGTGAGTAATTTTGTAACGCAACAATTTGCTTCAAAGTCATTATAACTATCGTTTGATGGAAAACGAAGATAAACAACATAATCACGTTAATTGATAGATGTAGAAATTTCAAGCTTCATAGCATAACCATATTGTTTTAAATCAACCGTTGGTCAATTGAAAAGTCACCGTCTAGTTAATTTTCAATTTAAAGCAAATTAAAGTGAATGGGGCTTCAGAGTTAATTATATGATTTTTATTTATTTTTAAATGTAAATTATAAAAGTTCATATTTCTATTTATTTATTTATTTTTAAATGTAAATTATAAAAGTTTATATTTTTATTTATTTTTGCACGTGGTTCACAGACACTTTCGGTCAACGGGTGGCGCTACGTCCACTGCAAAAATCTAGGCTTGACGCCCCACGACCTATTGCAAGACCTGACCCCAAGAGGTTTCAGGAATTGATCCTGTGACCTCCCATATGGTGAGGCCCCGTCTTGACCGATTGGGCTAACCCTTGGGGCTTATAAAAGTTCATATTTATTGTTGTATGAGAAGATGTTTTTTTTAAGAAGAGGTGTAATTTCTTTTGCTAACTTGACGCATGACATTTTGATTTTTAACTTTTTTGGTGGTTTACTATAAATAAAATAATTTTGTTTATAATCTTGTATTAATTTTATAGCTAGAAAGATTTAAAAGCAAAAAATTTCTTATTAGGTAAATAAGTTATTTCTAATTTTTGTTTTATGTTTTATAATTTTGTATTAATTTTATAGCTAGAAAGTTTTAAAAGTTAAAAATTTCTCATTATGTAAATAAGTTATTTCTAATTTTTGTTTTATGTTTTTTCAATTAATTATTGATATTTTATTAATGAAAATAAAATTATACATAATAAATATTAGTAGTTGAGAGGAGCAAAATTAGGTAAATAATTAGTTGTTATAGAAATTTGCATAAATAAACAAACAATTGAAGGGAAAATAATATAAAATGGAAGAATAAATTCCTCATCATAGAGTTATCATAATTTGATAAAAAGGTAGAAATACCCACTAATAATCTTCAATGAAAATGAAATAAAGCAAAATTGCTAACTTTTGATTCAAAGATTAGAATGAGGCAAGAAGTTGAAGCTTGGTTAAGAAGAAGCCAAAAGACAAGATTGGCAATGTATAATTGGCTTATTCTCATTGTCGTGGGAGCATAATCGACAAGGGAAGAAGCATAGAAGTAAGTGAATATGAATGTAAGTTGAAGCTTCTAAAGTATGTCTCATTTATCAAGGATGGACAATTTAAGTCATTGTTTTCTCAACAAATTGTAGATTCTAATTAGAAATGAGATCCAAGTCATGGAGCCAAATAAATTACAGGAAATAATGTGAGTTAAGACTAGTGAAGAGGCCAGCATGATTTCCATAAGAGATGGATGGATAAAAAGAGATAAGGGAAAGAAAATAGGAAGAAAGAGTATAAGCATTTCTTCTTCAAGGGTAACAATAATACTTCTCAAACCCACCAACTCACCACAAACTTATGATATAATGCAACCTCTAACTAAGAGAAAGCTAGTGAATGTGTAGCCTTTTCTATGTGGGAAGTGCATTATGTAGTCCTAGTGTTAAGTTGTAATAGCACCCATCACCCTAAATATTCAGCGTATTCCATGTTCCCAATAGACGGCAAGAGATTACTCCATGTTCCCAACAGACGGTGAAAGTAGTATGCAAAACCACAAGAGAAGGTCCCCATCACTGGATAGCCAAAAGAAAGATTAGGCCTTTTACCGACCACCACCATGAGAAGAGATTAAGACAATTTCTTACCATATGAGCTGCTTGAGTTCCCAAGTTTCCATCATCAAGAGAATTAGTTCAAAAAAGTGTTGTTAGTTGGATGGAGGGAGTAGGGGGAGGTGATACTTAGGAAGCACACATTCCCCACACTCACCCATTCCAAGTTGCCAACAGATGAAAGAAAATGTCCGCGAGACGAGAGAAGAGATCTCCCCATTCCCCCATTGATCCCAATTGATTAGAGAGAGAAGTACTTACCAACATACAAGTGAGTTTACCACCAACGAGCCAACAAACTAGGTAGCTTGGATTCTCCCAGCAAGCATAAATCAATAGCAATAGTGAAGAATTATCCCAACAAGCATCTATCAATAGCAATAGTGAAGAATCTCTAAATTCGAGCCTTTTTATTAATAATTAATTTATTTACTCTTGGTTTAATGTATGTTTATTCTAATGTATGTCTAATATGTTATACTCAGTTTACTAGCTTTAGTTTAATAGTCTACATTTATACCTAGCTCCTTTTTTTATACTAGCTCCTATTAGGATACATTTTATCCTAGGCTTTTCTTAAAATAAGGTTCATTAAAATATCAATTTAAATCCGATTGCGTAAGGCTCCAACTTCCGAGTTGTAATTTTAAATGGATGTATTTGTTAATAGAATTTATAATCAACGGTTTACATGGATCGATTCCAATAACACATTTCAATGGATTAATTTTGATGATAGATTTTATACTCTTTAGAAATATACCTGAATACCAACCAAAATAAAAGAGGGGATAGGGATAAAATAATACGAAGTCAAATATGTTAAAAAACAAACCTTAACAAAACCATAAAACCCTATAATATAGAGACAATCTAAGTTAAAATTTGTCTCAAAATCTATATCTTTCAATGAAATTTTGTTTATTAATTTTTATCTTCAATGATTTTTTCTTCTTGAATTTATGCCTTACGACGTTTCCTTTGCAACATTTGGTGCAATTGCTAGTATATATATATATATCTATATATATATATATATATATAGATATATATATATTGTAAGCTTGGTAGGACTACATTTTCATCATGTCCAACTTCTCACCGCAATCAAGGGGATAGCACAAGATTTGAACCCTAGACCAAGACTTCTGGTTTGGTGATACTTATTTCCACCACTATCATGAGTTGAACTACCCCAAACACATACAATATAAAATATATATTAAATTAATTAATTATTCTTCTAATTATATAAAATAGAATGAATTTAATTTACATGTATTTATGTATAAACACACAAACCCACATCTATATAATAGGTGAAATTAATACGATAATTGTAACAATCTTTTCCCCATAAATTCACATTAGAAGCAATTGAGGAATTTTTTTTATTAATTTGTTTACTATAATCAAATAGGTTTGAATGTATATACACATGGGATTAAAAATTTTGGCATTGTAACTTACTACACACTTGATTCAATGGAAATTTATACATTTCATTAACTATATGAATCATGATCATCGTACTAACGAATCCATAGTCATAAATTTTGTAATGCGATGGTCATTAATACGGATTGGCAATGTATAGTTTACACATGTATTCATTTTGGGAACTGCAAACTCCCTTTGATTTTCTCATTAATGTATCATTGACTTTGACTTTAATATAGAGCTAAGTTCCCTAATGTTGGCGGGAAGATTATTTGGGAACCCTCTAGAACTTGATGGTATGAGTTGTCCAGCTTTGGCCCTGTTCTCAATCCATGTGTCACCTGGGTTCCTCATCATCACTCACCTGCCTTGGATCTCATTGAACGGTGAAAATTAAAGGAAGTGGTTCGAGTAAGCCGATTTCGCCTCTCGTTCTCGTCCTCATTGCCATTCTGAGCGTAGCTTACTGCTCCGCTACCGGTTTCTGCCTTGAACCTTAGCTCACATTTCCTTTCAGCTTGTTGACACAAAACTAGGTTCTCCCTATGTTAGTTCATGGCGGAAATATCAATTATTCCACTTTCAGGGTTTGGATGGATTACCGCAACAATAACAAATCTTATGTGCACAGACCTCTCCATGGTCGAGGTATGGCATGGTTTCTGTCGTTTATTACCCTATGGTTCTGTTTTCACATTATTCGCCCGGTTAATTGCTCTCCTTGTCATCCAGGCTGGCTTGCAACACATTCTGCGTTTTCCAAATGACATCGAAGGTAAGAAATTATTTATTTCCCAGGGTTTAGTAACTAACAGATTACCCTACTATTTACTCATTGTTCTTCCTTTGTCTCCTTTGCAGGTAATTGTTGTACCCCACACCCGCACGATCTCATTTGCACGTCGGTCTTGAGGGCTCGATGGAAACTAACAACTTTCTCACCTCTATGACGTTTCTATCATTGCCTCTTCCTACGACTTAGGTGATTTAAGTTACCGCTAGGGTATCTCACCTCAGTTATGGTTACCTGTCATTTTGTTCTTGTTTTTGTTTCATCTCATGGGAATACTCTCCTTCTCCTTCGCATGCTTGGACAAATATATGAACATTTGAGTCGATTATTAACTCTCAGCGTAGTTATACGAGAGTATTCCTCTCAGCAAAGAGGATGAATGTTTGTATGAGGCTTTATATTTTAAGCAATAGAAATGTTTTTATGCTGTGTAATGGACTGTTATGAGTCATTTGGTTTTATTAGCTTCGCTGTGCAAAGGTCCTGGAAGAAATGAAATAGAGCAGTTTTTGTTAAAGCAATGAATCTAAAAGGGGATTTACAGCAGTAAACCCAGTTCAGTAAATTCTTAGAAATGTTTTTTTTATGGTGGTGAATTACTCTGTTTCTCTGTGAAATTTTTTTTAAGCTCCTCTGTGCACAAAAAGATCCTGTGGAGGTAAAACAGAGCATTGCCTCTGTGTGATTGAATCTTGGTTTTTGGTATTTTCCCCATTCAAATACCCAACAGTGGTATCAGAGCAGGCTCAGGCTCTTTAAAGAAGTTAAAGAAGCTGAAGGGAGAAGGTTGTTGCTGCAGCAAAACTTCTCAGGCAGACAGAAGACTCAGACATCAAAGGATTCAAACAGTCAGTTGTTTTTAAAATACACAGTCAAGGAATGGCTAGCACAAGCACTGGTATGGGTATGTTTAACACCCAACTCCCACAGTTTAATGGGAAGAACTATGACTACTGGTCAATAACTATGAAAGCCCTGCTTGCTTCCCAAGACTTATGGGAAATAGTTGAAGATGGTTTTGAAGAACCAGCAGATGAAACTGAGTTCAATGCATTAACTTAGGGAGAGAAGGATCAGCTGAAGAGTAATAGGAAGAAGGATTCAAAAGCCCGTGTGTTGTTGTATCTAGCAGTAGACCAGAGTGTGTTTCCAAGGTTAGCAGTAGCTAAGACATCCAATGAAGCATGGGAAACCCTTAAGACAACCTATCAAGGCATGGAGAGAGTGAAGACAGCAAAACTACAATTGCTGAGAAAGGATTTTGAGAATCTGTGCATGAAGGAGTCAGATAACATTGACTCATTCTTCACTCATGTGATTGGTGTAATCACACAAATGAGAACTCATGGAGAAACCATTGAAGACAGAAGGATTGTGGAGAAAATATTGAGGGTCTTACCCTCAAAGTTTGATGCCATAGTCACCACCATTGAAGAGACAAAGGATCTCTCAAACTATTCAGTTGATGAGCTACATGCATCACTGATAACACATGAGCAGAGGTTGAGTAGGAATGAAAACTCATCTCTTGAGCAAGCCTTCAAGACCCAGATGTCCTTTGGAAGAGGAAGAGGTCAAGGCAGAGGAAACCGAAGAGGAAGAGGCAGAAGCCAGAACAGAGGTGGAAGGAACAGCCCATCAAATGCACAAGGAAGAGGCATCAATCCAAATCAGATCCAAGCACACCACAAGGAGGAAATTCAAGTGCATCTTCAAGCACTTGCACACCAAGTGAAAGAGGTAAGAAATTTAGAAATCTAAGTGACATTTATGATGAAGGAATGAATTCCTTATTTGCCTTGTATTGTCATGTTGATGATCCTATTCATTTCGAAGATGCAATTAAAGATAGGAAATGGATAGAAGCTATGGATGAGGAGATCAATGCCATAGAGAGAAACAAAACATGGGATTTGGTTGAGCTACCAAAAGGCAAAGAAGTCATTGGTGTGAAATGGGTCTACAAGACCAAGAGCAATGCTGAAGGCAAGATTGAAAGGCATAAAGCAAGGTTGGTTGTCAAAGGCTACAAGCAGTAGTATGGGAGAGATTATGAGGAGACTTTCGCACCGGTTGCAAGAATGGAAACAGTGAGAGCAGTGTTGTCTATAGCAGCACAAAACAAATGGAAAGTCTACCAAATGGATGTGAAATCAGCATTCCTAAATGGAGTGTTAATGGAAGAGGTCTATGTGGAACAGCCTCTCGGATATGAGAAGAAAGGTGAAGAGCACAAAGTGTGCAAGTTGAAGAAAGCTCTTTATGGGCTGAAGCAAGCGCCAAGAGCATGGTACAGCAGGATAGATTCTTATCTATTGGATAATGAATTCGACAAATGTGAAGGAGAACCCACAGTCTACATCAAGGAAAAGGATGGTAAAATTTTAATTGTTGTCTTGTATGTAGATGATGTTATTTTCACTGGAAATGATATTTATCTTATTGAGAATTTTAAATCAGTCATGAAGGATGAATTTGAAATGACTGACATGGGTTTGTTGAGATACTTCTTAGGCATAGAAGTAGATCAAAATGAAAAAGGAATTTTTATCTCACAAGCAAAATATGTAAATCAAGTATTGGGCAGATTTAACATGCAAGAATCCAAGGCAGCAATCACTCCCACAGTGATGGGATTAAAGCTCAGCAGAGAGGACAGCAGCAAGGATTTTGATCCTAGCCGGTATAAAAGCATTGTGGGCAGCCTTATGTATTTAACAGCAACTAGGCCTGATTTAATGTATGCTGTTAGTTTAATTTCCAGGTTCATGGAGAGGCCGAAGGAGGCACATTGGCAGGCAGCAAAGAGAATTTTGAGGTATGTCAAAGGTACCAAAATGTTTGGAATTTTGTATCATGCCTCAGAACATTCAGATTTGGTTGGATACACTGACAGTGATTGGGCTGGAAGTGTAGATGATCGGAAGAGCACTTCCGGTTATGTTTTTAATATGGGTTCAAGAGCCATTTCATGGGCTTCTAAGAAGCAGTCCATTGTAGCATTGTCTACAGCAGAGGCTGAATATGTGGCAGCTACAGCAGCAGCATGTCAAGCAGTGTGGATGAGAAGAATGTTGAGAAGCTTAGGCCAAGAGCAGGCAAAAGCGACAGTGATTTTTTGTGACAATAGCTCAGTTATTGCATTGTCAAAGAATTCAGTGTTTCATAAGAGAACGAAACACATTGATACAAGGTTTCACTACATCAGAGAATTGGTGAACAATGGAGAAATTGTCCTAGAACATTGCAGGACTCAGGAATAGGTTGCAGACATCTTGACAAAGCCATTGGATCAGAAAAGCTTTGAATTTTTGAGGAAGTGTCTCGGTATGACCGAATGCCCAGCTGTTGAAATTAAAGGGGAGTGTTGAAGTCTAATTTCAACGCAGACCACCAGAAACTGTGAACCAAGCCAGAAACCGTTCACCGGATTTTCTCGGAGCGATTTGCCGACGAAGGAATAATCCGGCAAGGAGCTCCGATATAATTTGGAGCCGACACGTGGTTCAGCCCTGACGTAACGCAACGTCATTTTCTCGGGTGTTAATGTTCAGCATATGTTGGCCTTCCGATATTGTTCTCCACCGTTGGATTTGCTCCCGTGTTCTCCGCCATCGATTGTCCGAAGCTGCACACCTGTATACGACCAACATCAAATTAAAACCATTGCGTGGAGTGTTCGATTCTTGAGTTTGACCGCCGTGGAAGAAATGTCTTGGAATTTAATGGTGGTACGTAGATTTAGGTGGCCCTTTTAATATGAGTATGGGCACGTTTTAATACATATTTTTATATATTTTTTATATACGGCATGTATTAATGTTCGTAAAGATATGTTGTCGCGTTGACATTTTTTTTTGTATGCCACACGGGAGGAAAAGAATGTTGGTGTTCGCAGCAGCGTGAAAGAGAACCAGAGGATGTATGCACAGCAGTGCACAAATATATTTTGTAATGTTTTGTGAGGCATTGAAAAACAGAGGAGTAAGAAAAACCATGTGTGGTTTTGCACAACAGTGCATAAAGGAAATGGTGAAGCGATTTTTGTAAGCCTGTGTAAATTTCTTTTACAGCAGTAAACATATGTAAATTTTTAAATTACAACAGTAAAGTTTTTGTTACAGCAGTGAATCTAAAAGGGGATTTACAGCAGTAAACCCAGTTCAGTAAATTCTCAGAAATGTTTTTTTTATGGTGGTGAATTACTCTGTTTCTCTGTGAAATTTTTTTTAAGCTCCTCTGTGCACAAAAAGATCCTGTGGAGGTAAAACAGAGCATTGCCTCTGTGTGATTGAATCTTGGTTTTTGGTATTTTCTCCATGTAAAAATACCCAACACTCACCTCAGTTATGGTTACCTGTCATTTTGTTCTCGTTTTTGTTTCATCTCATGGGAATACTCTCCTTCTCCTTCGCATGCTTGGACAAATATATGAACATTTGAGTCGATTATTAACTCTCAGCGTAGTTATACGAGAGTATTCCTCTCTGTTTTCATATTATATAAGTTTTTATTTGTGATTTCATGTGGTTTATGGCCTAAGGCTTCCGCATCCTTTGTTAATGGCGCTATGATAATTGTGATGGACTTATAAGAACATTTTGACTAATATACTTGTATTTACAGTCATTCAAAAGGTAGTGTGTTTTTGTCTAATATGCATGCAATGCCGAGTTCGATGGGTTCTATGACTACACCGCGTTGGAGGTTAGTTGCCTCAACGACTTGTATTTCATGGTTTTTGCACTGTAATATCTCTTTTGATAGTTATTAAATATCTATGTGTCTTTCTTGATGTTAGTTGTTCATGCCATTATTAAGTACGGTATCATATTATTTTCTACAATTCTTTAATTTAATCAAGGTTATGAAAGGTCCTAGAAAGAACAATACCCTTAACCTTGGGTTCTCTTCGGATGCTCTAGGTACTATTTATTTTCTCATAACTGAAGTGGGATGCGAACCTCCATGCCTTCGACCTCGGGGTAGCTAACCAACTTTCGGGCGTCATTTTGATTGGGACTGTGTCTCATAGAAAATGTTAACTATCCTCATTGCTGTTTACAAGATTCTTGGCTAGTTACTGGGATATCGCTCCCTCCATAGAAATTAACATAACCCACATTGGTTACGCACGTCAAACTATTGTTCAATCTATATTTCTGCTCTATGGTAAATTCAATAAATACTGGGTGGGTTAATCTTATATTGTGTTTCTTGTTTATCAGTATAGATTGACATATTCAACATATTCAAGAGATATCGCTTAGGCTTTGGCACCCTTTTTAAGGGTTACAGAAAATCCTACATAGGAATGTATTTTCCAAAACATCATATATTCAATCATTCATTATTTAGCATGAGTATAAACGAGTAGAAATACCATTATATATTCAATCATTCACTATTTAGCATGAGTATAAACGAGTAGAAATACCTTTGTAGTGTCTATTTCCAGAACAGTTAGTAAGTTATATTAGTTTCTAATTCAATCATTCCTCATTTATATTTAATAACTTACCAGAAGAAAATTCTAACGAGTTCGATATTATTTAAACAAATCATCCACCTCAAAACATCACTAATTAATTTATCCAAGAGATTGGTACTTATCTGTTCTATGCCGCTTGTTAACGAATTCACAAGGATATCCATTACGGGATCTCAAGACCCCAATCTAATCTAGTATGGTTTTCTTATTTGGGTTTCCACGGGATGCTACGAGATCTAGAATTGGAAGATCTCTATTCCTCAAACAATGTATTATCAAAAACATTTTCTTTTCTTTCTTCCTCTTAGTGAGCGAAAAAATTTCCACCATTTCATTAAGTACGTGGAAGCTAATATTTTCCTCATCTAGTCTTTCCCATTATTTCCTTAACTAAGAAAAAATCAACAAATTATTTAAACAAAATACCATACACTCTTTTTCGTGAAAGTATTTTTCATACTTAAACTACTAAATTGTTTCATGGAAAATAGTAAAATCAAGATAAAGTAAATGTAAGTAAAGGTAATTTCCAATTATCCCATGCTTAGGAGTGTTACATCTCCCTTATTAGTGAAACATCATCCTAGGTGTTTATTGTGCCCCCAGAAATAGATGAGGATTTGTTTCCTGCATCTAATTTTCATCCTCTCAGTTAGGCTCCTCTTAGATAAAGTGATTCCATTCCACTTTAACTTGTGGGATGACTCAATTCCATAGCGTTATTTCTCTTCGTTCAAGAATACACAGGGGATCTACCAGAAATTCTCCAGCGAGTTCCACATGTTTCACAAGATAAAATATCATTAATGACTAATATTTTACAACATGATCAATCACTGTAATAATTAATTGATTAAACTCTTACCTACACTTCTTACCAATTAATAACGTGTCTAGGATTGTGTGTGTGTGTGTGTATATATATATATATAGAGAGAGAGAGAAAGGATACATGGAACACATTATGAATTGATATATGACTATGCAACGGTAGCATGTATGCAACGGGCCCAATCCTATCTTGTATTCAGAAGGGTCCAATGTATCTAGGAGTTAGCTTTGTATATCCTCTCCATTGCAAGGTGATTTTCGGAAGTCGTACTCGAACATAAACATGATCTCCCACCTGAAATTCCGTGTAGGTTATTTTCTTATTTACATAAGCTTTTTGTTTATCTTGTGGAGCTTTCAAATTCTGCCGAATTGTCTTCACAATATTTTCCATTTTTGTTAACATATCAGGTCCCAACATTAGCTTGTCCTTTGGGTTATTCTCATTAATCGGTGTCTTTCATCTTCTTTTGTAAAGGACCTCAAAAGGACTTAATTTCAGTGACTCGTGATAACTATTATTGTAGGGAAACTCCACTAGGTGGAGATACTTCTCTCATTTATTAGGTTGCTGCATTACATACATTCACAACATATGTTCTAACACTTGGTTAACTCGCTATGTTTGTCGACCTGTTTGTGCGTGATAAGAAGTACTAAATTGAATTTGAGTAGCCAAACCTATTAAGAGAGTTTTTCAGAATGCAGATGTAAATTTTATGTCTCGGTCAAAAATCATAACCTTAGGCATCCCATGTACCCTAAATATTTCTTACATGAATATATCTGCAATTTGTCCAATTTTATATGTGGATTTGACAAGAAAAAAGTGAGATAATTTACTCAGTTTTTCAAATACTACCATGATTGAATCATTTTATTTTTAGGTTTTAAGTAGTCATGTGATGAAATCCAAAGTGATTACTTCCCACTTCCATTCTCGAATGGGTAATGGATTAAGTAGCCCAACTCAATGTTGGTGCTCCACTTTAACCTGTTGACTCCAAACATTTGGCCAAATATTATTTTATGTCCCTTCTCATTCTGGGCCAGAAATAACATTTCTTACTGGCCGAAAACATTTTTCGATATCTAGTGTGGGAAGCATATGGTCTCTTTTGGAATTCATCTAGAATAAACAATCTAACAACTTGATAATTAGGAACATATATTCTGCCACTAAATGTCAACAAATTATCTTCATTTATATTATCATCAACTTGATGTTGTGAATTGTTTCTCTCGTTGGTTTCCTGCCACAAAAACTTAGATTCTGGTTGTTTATTAGCAATTTCCTTGATCAAATATGACAAGTTAAATTCTACTTCACTAAATGAAAATTTATATAAATGATATGATTTCCTACTCAAAGTATCTTCCACCCGATTTTTTTTTCCCTTTAAGATGTTTAATGCCAAAATCAAATTCACCTAAAAAAGTTGTCCACCTTGCTTTGTTGTGCATTCAAACTAGCTTGTTTAAAGAAACTGGTTAAGCTACAATGATTTGTCATCAGTATGAGTTTCTTGGCTAATAGGTAATGTCTCCATACTTTTAAAGCATGAACCACCGTAGTTAACTCTAAATCATAAGAATAATATCTCTTCTCATGTTCTTTTAGCTTCCTATATTCGTAGGTGATTACTTTTCCTTTTTGCATCAACACTCCACTTAGTCCTTCGTGACAAGCATCAGTACAGACCACAAACTCCTTTTTTGGTTATTCAATCTTTAAGATTGTAGTGGTTAATAAGGATTTAGTAGTTCAACACTATGCTGACACTCCACTTTCCATCTCAAGACTTTTCTTTTTTTCTTTAAAGTCATTATATGATAAGCTATCTTGGAAAAACGTTCAACAAAATGATGATAATATCCTACTAAGCCCATAAAGGATTGGATGTTGGCAACATTAGCAGTAACAACCCACTCCATGATGGTTTTGATTTCCTCGAGATCTATAAATATTCCTTCCACCAAAATTACATGTCCCAAGTATTGTATTCGATCTTTGTAGAAATCACATTTACAGAATTTGGCATATAACTGATGATCTCTTAATTTTTGTAATACAATTTGTAGATGTTTCTTATGTTCCTCTGAACTTCTGGAATATATAAGAATATCATCTATAAATATTATGGTAAATTTATTAAGATATGAGTGAAATACAACATTCATAAGGCTCATGAAGGTGGTTAGAGAATTGCTAAGCCCAAAGGGAAACACCACAAATTCATAGTGACCATAATGCATTCTAAAGGTTGTTTTGGAAATATCTTCTATCTTCACTCTTATTTGATTATACCCATTCCACAATTATATCGTAGAGAATAGTGTAGCCCACTTAACTTGATCGAACAAGTCTTCAATCCTTGGCAAAGGGTACTTGTTTTTAACACTTAACATATTAAGTTCTCTCTAGTCAATACATAATCTCAAGGTAACGTAATTTTTCTTGACGAACAGAACCAGAGCTCTACAACGAGACCTGCTTGAGCGAATGTAACCTTGATCGAGTAATTCTTATAATTTGATTTTAAGTTAACTCCGGTATACTCATTCGATAAGGAGTCTGAGACACTTGTGCATCCCCACAAATTAATTCTATCATAAAATCAATATACTGCTTGGGAGGTAACCCTCGTATCTCCTCCGGAAATACATCAATGAAATCTTAGATTAATGGTAGGTTTCCTAAGGAAACCGTCTTATCATTGGAGTCAGTAAATCACACTTGAACTGAATATATCAAACATCCTTTACGCATACACTTTCCCAACTGAGAGGCAGTGATTGGTCGCAATACAATTAGTCTTTTAACTCCTTGTAGGTCCTGTCTAATGCCCTCCTTATTAGTGTAGCCGATAATTTTATCTTTGCAGATTATTAAGGACCAATGATCCTCCAACCAATCCATCCCTATTCGAACATCACAAGACAGCAAAGCTAATACATTCGTCCCTACATTAATGGATTGGCTGACTATTTCATTGGGGAAGTTATCTACTTTAATCATCACTCTTCTTTTTCCCTCAGTGGCTAATTGCACTAAACATGAATTTTTAAGTTTACTAGTTTCAAAATTACATTTTTCAACGATTCTAGGACTAACATAACTTAAACTAGTTCCCTGGTCTATCAGAATTACCTTCCAACTGGATCATTGATGGGTGGTATTCGACTTGGTGATCATCCAGAGCAGCATTAATTCAGGGTATGCTTCATCCCGCCTCACTAATTGTTGAAGCCTGTCGAATGTTAGCAACTCATTCCACTCTTGTATGCTGACGGTAGTTTTTATAGTAACGTGGTTCCTCATAAACCCAATATTACAATGGGGGTTTTTGTAATTGAATCATTTCTAGTTTACTAGAGACCTTCGTCTCTTTTGACTGTCCTTCAGATTTAATTTTTTCTCACCTCTTCCAAAGGCCTTGTTTGGTTGATTCTTACGTAAGATTCTCATGATTGCTGCTTTGATGCTTTTCATGTTTTGAAAATTCTTTGATGTCTTCTCATTTGACCAAGCCTTTCCACTCTCCCCTTTTTGTTTCATCTGTTGATCAAAGATTCATGCCTTTCTAATAGGCTCATCCATGCTTTTGGGCTTATCAAATTCTATATATTGTTTCATAAAAAGGGGTAGGTTACTCATGACCCGTTGTACTTTGGCCTTTTCCTCCTGAATACCTCAAAAAGGATGAAAATTTGGCCACAAACTCATTCATGGAAAGTTGTCCTAGTCGTACATAATAGAATTCCTTCGCCTTATCATCATAAAATCATTCAGTCAAATATTTTCCTTTAAAATGTTTTTGAAAATATCCCTAGTTCACCTTTTTCTGATTGACTGAATGTATGGCCTTAACCTTTTCCCACCACAGCATGGCCTTACTTTGAATATGATAGATCGCCAATCTCTCTTTAAGGTTATCATCGCACTCATAAATTTGAAAATATTTGTTGTTATTAATCAGCAAGGCTACAACAGCTTCCTCCATTTCTGCATAAAAATTGGGGGTTTTATCTTCTAAAATTCCCCTTTTAGATCGGTTTTTGTTTGTTATTCTTTTGATGGTCTAATAGATTGTCATATCCTTCTTCATTTCCACCCTTATCCTATTATGAATGTTGAGTGTGACTTCCTTCAAGCACATTTTCACCTATGTGCCTTTGCCCTTCATTTTTTCTTCATTATTAGAGTTGGGTACAAAATTTCTACGATTCTCGCAATTTGATAAACTATTTAGTATTTGCTTCTGATCCACGTTGAAATATGACAACGAATTGTGTAAAAATGAGTAAAATCTTTATTAGTTACTACTAATTAGTTTTATACTGAATAGCAGTTATGTAACAGAGGAGAGGCTCTTATAAAATTGATGAATGCCCGAGATAATGTAATCATCGAGAATCATTCTTGATTAAATAAAGATCCAATCCCTTGCCCCGTGGATGTTTCCTTGACACATTGTCAAGGTTTTACCATGTAAAAATATTGTGTTGACTTATGTGATTTTTAGTTTCCATTCAGTTTCCATTTCATTTCTTTCTTGCTTAATCAACTACTGAAAGAAAAAATTGGTATCAGATCTCAGTTTGGAAATTGGATCGTGGTATATTGAGTCGCCACCGTTCGAGAGGATCGAGACACCTCTGTTTGAAAGCTCGTGAGCCTCTCTCATGTTTGGAAAACCCTGCGCAGAGAATTGTTTTTGAGCTTGTCCACTGCTTGGAAAACCCTACAAAGACACAATTTGAAGTCAAATTGTTGGAGAGGGAGGAAATTTGCTATCAAACGCAAAGACAATTTGAAGTCAAATTCGGTAAAGCAACTACCATTAACACAGAGAGCATAGACCGACGGTTGGTTGTGAGTCGTCATTTTTTCCTTTGTAGAGGCGTGATTGTGTGAGCCGCAATGGTTAGAAAAGAAATATTATGACGTTAGAAGAGAAACCTTGACGTTGTTGTGTTGAGTAAGAGGAACAATCGAATTGCTGAATCGGTTCTCTCAAGTTGAGGAACGTCGTCCATTGTTGAGGAACATTGTCCATTGTTGAGGAATGTTGTGCATTGTTGGAGGAACACACAATTCCAGAGAGAAGTTTGGAGGAACAATAGAGTTTGAGGAACAATCGAAGTTTTTTTGAGTCATCTTGTGAAATACAGAGCCGAGTTAGCAAGCTGCAGATGAGCCTATTTGAAAATCGAGGAGAATTTTGTCGTTTTTGTTGAACAAGGAAGAGGAGGCCATTGTTACTACATGAAGAGGGTTTCTGAAGGAAAAACCAATATTGTTTCTCACTGAAAAATCTTGGTGTTTGTGAAAAATTATTCCTTTCTTTTTTGAAAGAAAATATTTTTAGAAATTATTTGTTGTGGGTTTAGAAAACAAGTGAATTTTTTTTCCAGAAAACTGTAGTGGTTCTTCATTAAATTGAAAAAAAGAAGAGGGCAATTTTTTTGGGGAAAGGAACAGAATTCTGAAATTTTTTTAAGTAACAGAAATTGGAGTAGGTTTTTTGTTCAATTTTTTTTAAAGAAAAGAAAAAAAAGGAAACTCAAGTAATGGAAACCTAGTTGAAAGACAAAAACCCTAGGAGTAGGAAAGAAAGTGAAAGGCAAAAACCCTAGGAGAAAGGATTAGTAGGAAAGAAATGGAAAAAATGATGAATGCAAAGTTCGAGGTGGAGAAATTCACTGGAAAGAACAACTTTCTTTATGGAAACAGAAAGTTAGGGATTTTTTGGTGTAAGAAGGGTTGCACAAAGCATTAGACATGATGAAGAAGAAACCTGTAGGCATGATAGATTTGGACTGGGAGGACTTGGATGCCCGAGCTCTCAATACCATTAGGTTATGCTTGGTGGATGAAGTTATTTTTAATGTAGTTGAAGAAACATCAGCAGTAGGTTTGTGGGGAAAACTGGAAACTTTATATATGACCAAATTGTTGATCAACAGAATTTATCTAAAAAGACAATTGTACAGTCTTCGAATGAAGGAGGCTACAGAAATTACAGAACATCTAAATGTTTTGAAGACACTTATTTACTAATTGTCGGATATGGAAGTTAAATTTTAGGAAGAGGATAAAGCTATCTCCTTGCTGTGTTCTGTGCCTGAGTCATGGGACCACTTTGTTACCTCTACAGTTTGAGCACAACTGAGTCCTTGGAATTTGATTAAGTTGTGGGAGCTCTGTTAGATGAAGAAGTAAGGAAGAAGTCCAATGTTGAAACCTTTGCATCAGAAGCCATGGTAGGCAGAGGATGGTCAAAATAAAGAGGGGAGAAAACAAGGGGCTCTTCGAGATCTAAATCAAAGGGTAAAACGTCTAGAGCCAAATGTTGGTATTGCAATAATATTGGACACCTAAAGAAATACTGTTGGAAAGGGAAAGAGCATGAAAATCCAAAGAAGGAAGAAAATCAAGTTGATTCAGGTATGATAGATGGAGTTTAATCTGCTGAAGAATTATGTATGATATATGAAACTTTACATGTATGTAATGTCTCTTAGAATTTTGAAAGTTGGTTGTTAGACTCTGCTGCTTCTCATCACGTGAGTCCACACATAAATTGTTTTACTTCATATGAAGCTGTAAATGGTAGTTTTCTGTTTATGGGCAATAATGTATCATGTCAAACTATTGGGATGGGAAATATCAGGATTAAAATGTATGATAACACAATTAGAACACTAACTAGTGTTAGAAATGTACCTAAATTGAAGAAAATTTTGATTTGTTTCGGAGTTTTGGACTCGGATGGTTATAAGTTTTGAGGTCAAAATGGAGTGTTGAAAGTCTCAAAAGGTGCCCTGGTTGTTATGAAGGTAGAAAAGGTCGGAAATATTTACAGAGGCAAAGGAAGTAATTAGGTCAGTGAAGCAACGATTGTGTCAGAGAATGAAGAAGAAGGTACTCACCTATGGCATTAGTGATTGGGTCACTTGAGAAAGAAAGGTCTTCAGGTATTGATGAATTGTAAACTACTTCCTAATTTGGAATCCTTGAAGTTGGATTTTTATAAACATTATGTGTATGGAAAACAATGTAAATAGAGGTTTAAGATTGGAAGTCATAATAGTAAATAAATTTTGTACTATATTCATTCTGGTCTGTGGGGACCATCTCCTGTTGTATCATATGGAGGTGGTTTATATTTCTTAACGTTTATTGATGATGATTTATCCTGAAAATTTTGGGTCTTTATGTTAAAAAAGAAATCTGATGTATTCAATGTCTTTAAACAATTTAAAGAAATGGTAGAAAAAATAACACAGAAATTAATTAAATGTTTAAGAACTTACAATCGTGGTGAATTTACTTCTCTAGAATTTGAAAATTTTGTAAGGATGAAGGAATTGTTATACATAAAACTGTTGTTTATACTCCTCAGAAAAATGGTGTTGCTAAACGTATGAATCAGACTCTTATGGAAAGAGCTAGAAGCATGATCAACAATGCTAACCTCCAAAAGGTGTTGTGGGTAGAAGCAGTATCAACTACTTTTTATTTAGTTAATAGATCACCTTCAGTAGCAATTAATTTTAAAATTCCCGAAGAAGTTTGGTTAGGTCAGTCTTGTGATTATTCACATTTAAGGGTATTTGGTTGTGATGCCTAATGCTCTTATTCCTAAAAATCAATGTTCAAAATTAGATCCAAAATCGAAATGTTATGTCTTTGTTGGGTATGACTATGTGGTGAAGGATACACGTTGTGGGATCCTACTTCATGGAAGATAGTCATTAGTAGACATGTAACTTTTGATGAATCTTCTCTTTTAAAATAAAATGTTGAAAGAATTGAACAGGAACAGGTATCACCAAATCAAGAAATTCAGTTGGAGGCTAGACCTTTTTTCGAAAGTCGAAAGGAAGAAGAGACTTTTGGAGGAAAGGTCATGAATATATAAAGGAAATTGTTTCAAAGTTTCTGAACGGGTTCAACAAGCAGTCACTCTAATAAGGTTTATAAGGGAAAGAAAAACTCCTAAAAGGTATGAAGATTCTGACTCGTCTTTTTCTTTGATTATTGAAGATGTGGAACCTTCGTGTTATTAGGAAGCAGATGGATGATATAGATAACGAAAAATGGAAAACGAATATGGAAGAAGAAATGGATTCTTTAGCCAAGAACAATACCTCAGAACTTGTAGAACTTCCTGAAGGGAGAAGTGTTGTTGGATGCAAATGGGTCTTCAAGTTGAAACAGAAATTTGATGGAATTATCGAAAGGTATAAGGGGATACTAGTAACAAAAGGGTATTCTTAGGTTGAAGGTATTGACTTTCATGAGATTTTTTCACGAGTTGTAAAACTTGTTTCTATTCATACTATGTTGGCACTAACTGCATTACTTAACCTTGAGTTAGAACGGTTATATGTTAAAACATCGTTTCTACTTGGTGATTTGGATGAAGAAATATATATGGAACAACCAAAAGGTTTTGTACAAGATCATAGCAAAATATTAGTTTTCAAGCTCAGGAAATCATTGTATGGCCTTAGGCAGTCTCCGAGGCAATGGTACAAAACGTTTGACTCCTTCATGGTGAGCCAAAACTTTACTATAAGTGAGTATGATCATTGTGTATACTTCAAGAGTTTTAGTGGCATATTCATTATCTTAGTTTTGTATGTTGATGATATGCTTATTGCAAGCAAAAGCATGGTAGAGATGAACACGTTAAAGGTTCAGATCTCTAGGACATTTGATATGAAGGATCTCGGACCAGCAAAACCTATCATGAGCATGGAGATACACAGAGACAAGAAAAATGGTAAGATTTGGTTATCACAAAAAAAGTATGTGGAAAGAGTACTTGAAAATTTCAGTATGAACAACGTGAAACCTTTTATTGTTCCATTAAATTCTCACTTTAAGCTTTCTTTAGTTTTGAGTCCTAGAACTGATGAAGAAAAGAAGTATATGTCTCGTGTACTGTATGGTAATGTTGTAGGCAACTTAATGTATGCGATGGTATCTAAAAGACCTGATATTTCACATGCAGTTGGAGTTGTCAACAGGTTCATGGAAAATCTAGGTGAAGAACATTGGCGAGCAGTGAAATGTGTGCTTCGGTATTTAAGAGGTACAAGTGATCATTGCATCATCATTAATGGTAGTGAAGGATCAGTTTGAAGATATGTGGATGTTGATTATGCAGGTGATTTGGAAAAAAGGAGATCTATTATAGTTTATGTCTTTACTCTTGCAGGCGGAGTAATTAGTTGGATTTCAAAGCTTCAAGAAACAGTTGCGTCACCCACTACCGATGCAGAGTATATAGCTGCTTCAGATGCCAGTGAAGAAGCAATTTGGTTAAAGGGTCTACTTGATGAGATTGGAAGGATGCAGGAGAGAGTGGATGTATTCTCTGATAGTCCGAGTGCTATTTACTTGGCTATAAATCCAACTTAGCACAACAAGACCAAGCACATTGATGTAAGGTATCATTTTTTGAGATGTGATCAATGGCAAAAAAAGTAGCTCTCAAGAAGGTCCATACACAGGAGAATTGTGCAGACATATTCACGAAACCAGATACAGTAGAGAAGCTGCGATGGTATTTAACTTCTCTTGGCTTGCAGAAGAGATGATGAATGGGCATGGGCAAGTGATTAGGAAAATTGTTGTCAAGGTGGAGTTTGTTGAAATGTGACAATGAATTGTGTAAAAATGAGTAAAATCTTTATTAATTCTCCTAGTTAGTTTTATACCGAATAGCATTTATGTAACGGTCGAGAGGCTCTTATAAAACTGTTGAATGCCCGAGATAATTTAATCATGGAGAATTATTATTGATTAAATAAAGATCCAATCCCTTTCCCCGTGCATGTTTCCTTGACACAATGTCAAGGTTTTACCCCGTAAAAATATTGTGTCTAGTTGTGTGATTTTTGGTTTCAATTCAGTTTTCATTTCATTTCTATCTTGCTTAATCAACTCCTCAGACCAACAATCCTGCATTAGTCTCTCATTTTCTTCCCTTAGACTCGCCATCTTAGCGCTTAAATGTTGAACTGTTTCCATGAACATCAGAGTGGGGTTTTGATGATTTCCTTCTAAATACACCCACACTTTTGGGTTAATAACTACAAAAGATGTATGCCTTTGTTCTATGGAAGGTCTAATGGGGTGAGTACTTTGTGCTCCCATTCCCATCATTTCTATTTACATATTAGATTACTCTCTCCTCTAGTGTGTTGTGATCACAACACATAAATTTATCAATCGGTTGTCCAAAATTGGCCACAATGTTATAACTTCACTCTGATACCACTTGTAATAGTCTTTTCCACATAAAGTTACATTAAAAGCAATAGAGGATTTTTTTTTTACTATAATCAAATTACAGCTATGGTTTGAATGTATATACACATGGGATTAAAAGTTTTGGCGTTGTAGTTTACTTCACACTTGATTCAATGGCAAGTCATACATTTCATATAACTATATCAATCATGGTCATCGTACTAACAAATCCATTGTCATAAACTTTGTAATGCGATGATCATTAATATGGATCGACAAAGTATCATTTACACATGTATTCATTTTGGGAACCTCGCCCCATGGTTGAACTGCATACTCTGTTTGATTTCTCATTAATGTATCATTCATATTGACTTTAATATAGAGCTATGTTCCCTAATATTGGAACGAAGATTAATTGGGAACCCTCTGGAACTCGGTGGTATGAGTTATCCAACTCTGGCTCTATTCTCAATGCATGTGACTTCTGGGCTCCTCATTGTGGTTCACCTGCCTTGGATCTCATCGAATGGTGGAAATGGAAGGAAGTGCTTTGAGTTAATCAATTCTGCCTCTAGTCACCGTCCTCATTTCCATTCTCAGTGTGGCTTACCACCTTTCTATTCTTTTCTGCCCTGGACCTTAGCTTTCGTTTCCTTCTAGTTTATTGATGCAAAACAGGGTCATCCTTGTGTTAATTTAGGGGGGAAACATCTATTGTTCCTCTTTAAGGGTTTGGACAGGTTACTGCAACAACAACAAAGATTTTGCACACAGACCTCTCCATGGTCAAGGTATGGCATGGTTTCTCTTGCTTGTTACCCTATGATTCTGTTTTCAGATTATTCACCCAGTTAGCTTGTTTCCTTGTCACCCAAGTTGGCTTGTAGCACCTTTTACGTTTTCCAAATGACATCGAAGTTAAGCCATTATTTCCTACCCGGGTTTTAGTAATTAACACATAACCCTATTTTTCAGTCACTATTCTTCCTTTGTCTGCTTTGCAGGTAATTATTGTATGCCACATCCGCACGGCCTCATTTTCACGTCGGTCTTGACGACTACATTGCAACTAACAACTTTCTCACGCGTCAAAGGTTTATATATTTAGCTCTTCCTATGGCTTTGTGAGTTAAGTTTCGGCTAGGGTTTCTTGCCTCAGCTACAGTTACTTATCATCTTGCTCTTGTTTTTGTTTCGGCTCATGAGAATACTATAGTTCCCACGCCTAGACAAATGTATGAGCATTTGAGTAGATTAATAACTCTCGGCACAATTATACGAGAGGATTCCTCTATGTTTTCATATTATAGAAATTCTTATTTGTGATTTCATGTGCTTTTTGGTTTAAGGCTTCCACAAACTTTGTTAACGGTGTTATGGTAATTGTGATGGATTGATAAGCACATTTTGATTAATATACTTGTATCTACCGTCTTTCAAAAGGTAGTACGTTTCTGTTTAATATGCATTCAATGAAAAAAATTGAAGAGAACAAAATGTGGAGCAGAGGACTTTCTCTTTTGAGTATTACAAATCACTTAAATAAAATTACATTGGAAACATGAGTCATAAATGAGTGGAGTCAAACTCGACTTAACTGGACTTAACTAAAACAAAACTAGGACAGTTGGAGGGACATTTTTGAGACCTAACAAGTGGTTGGGATTAGATTTTCCAACACTCCAACTTAATTACAACCACATAAAAATTTAGTTAAGATACCCACTGGTCTATCTCAGCTAGGTTTACAATTTAAAGTTGACTTTAACTTTTCTTCTTCTCTTTTTCCAGATCCTATCGCCTCTAAATTGTTTTAGCTTTTTCTCTTTGTTGTATCCTTCAAAACTCAGTTTTTTCATTTGCTCGTGCACGTCTTCCATTCTTCTAGGCTTTCTAAGCATACCATGGACTTCTTCAAAAATTGACTTGTATGTGAGCTCCTCCCACATATTATCGCACCATCAATTTGCTGCAACATAAGATTATAATAAAATAATATTTCTTCACGTCTCCAAAACCTAAAAATTTCATTGAGTTTCTCATCATTGATGTTTTCTTCCACATTCATTTCTCCATCTTTTATGCAGATCTCATCTAGACATGGTGTTGCAAGCCATGCTTCAAGTAAATTTAACTCTTCTTCATAGTCATTCTGTGTACCTGCACACTGGAAATCAACATTAGAATTAAAAATATTTGGAGAACCACATTGGTTATGTTCCTTCTACTCTGCAATGAGAGCT
Source organism: Pinus tabuliformis (assembly GCA_031772625.1). Classification (NCBI taxonomy): domain Eukaryota; kingdom Viridiplantae; phylum Streptophyta; class Pinopsida; order Pinales; family Pinaceae; genus Pinus; species Pinus tabuliformis. Next base: position 1,988,029,063 of record CM062817.1, read on the forward strand.
TTTTCATGTTGCACTTCTTTGTGAGCTGCGGCTTCTACATCTATCTCTGTTTTTATCTTTCTGAGCTTCCTTCTTTGCCTCTTCTTCTATTTCTGTACTAACATGTGCTACTGCAAACAGGTTGTCTTCAACTGTCTCACCAAATAACATCATGTCAATATGATGTTTCTGTTGCATCACCTGCAACCATTCATCATTACCCAACAATTCTTCATCAAAATTTACATCAAAAATATTAATTGATGTATTCACCATAGCATTGACTCCTACAACGGCAATTTCATTGTCGTGAACAAGATCTGTTGCCCATTTTACCAAATCTTCATAAATAAGCTCTATTGCTTGTTTTACCAAATCTTCACGAGCAAGCTCCATTGTTGGATTCATCAAATTTCCATCCACATGTGGCTGTGCATAGTGGGGTTCACGAGCATCTATGTGCTCCTTATCTCTTGTTTTTGTGACTTCTTCATGGACATCATCCGCGTGTGACTTAGCACATTGGGATTCAACAATCCTTTCATCTCTATGTAGATCTATTGATGTAGATCCACCTTCATCTTCAACTTAAGTTCTCCCCCTTGCACCAAACATCTCTCAAGAGTATGCGAAGCCTCCTTGGCTGTTTTGGCTTTTGAAGTCACCGGAAGAATTCAACGCAAAAACATCCTTTTGCCTCTTCACTTCGAGATCTAAAAAGATCTCAAACATCTCCTTGTGTCGTTTTGACTTTCTGAGCCTCTTGACTTTTCCCATTTGAGTGTTCACTCACTACAACTCAACAAGCAAAACAAAATGTAGACATCGCATCTAACTTCAGTAAAAATACTTCTTGGCTTTCACAAGCAAATGAGTCTATAAATTGCTCTACAAAAACCTTACTTTCTCAAAGACTTTCACAATTTTTATTTTTTTTTAACTCCCACTCAAAAAAACCTATTTTAAACAATATAATGCCCTTTTGAAAACATTGAGTGCACCTCCTTTATGTAACAATACAATCCCTTTTCCAAATTTCGTGGAGCGTATTTAAACAATTACATATGCCCTTCATAAATAATATGAATCTCATTTCACATTCAAATTCATAAAAAGTATTTAAAATTTTGAAATAAGCCCATTGGAATGCTTCTTCCGTATGAAGACTCTGCTTCAAAATTCGAAGATCTCAAGTAGATCACATTTGAAAAGAACCGCGACGGCTGGACCTCGACTTTTTCGAGCGAATCTACTCCTCTCCTCTGCTAACGCGCTTCAAAGGATGGTTAGACAGCCTGCTAATGCCTTCGTCCAGAGTGAAAGCCGCCGTTAGTGCTGTAACTCACTTTTCATCAATAGGACGGAGCGTTACTTTGTTCTTATTGCTCAGCTTTAGTGGTGTTACTAACTCGCTAGTTTAAGGCATGGAAAGTGTTAATTTCCCAAAAAATAATTCTTCAATATGTGTAGCCTTAGCCTTAGCCTTGTTGTAGCTACTTTTGGTTTTTCTAGCTGCTTTTCCGTAAGATTGTTCAAACTTCTGATGCTCTTTCAAAGAGGCTTAAGCTTTCTCGTCACTCATGTTGCTGTTCTTTGACTGAGTCTTATGCAAACGTATTTCTCTATGTTGCTCTAACCTCCTATACTATCACAGAAATTGAAGAAAACAAAATATGGAGTAGAGGACTTGCTCTTCTCACTATTATAAATCACTTAAATAATATTACATTAGAAACATCAATAATAAATGAATACTTAAACTCAACTAACTCAAACTGAACTGGGACACTTGGAAAGACAATTCTGACACCTAACATTTAGAATTAGATTCTCCAACCTTCAATGGCTACTTGGATGGGTTCTATGTCTACACGGCCTAGGAGGTTAATTGCCTCAATGGCTTGTATTTCATGGTTTATGCATTGTAGTATCTTTGTTGATAGTTACTGAATATATATGTCTTCCTTGATATTAGCTTTAACTGCGAGTCATTTAATCCTGCAGCATATTCTTTTCTGAAATTATTTAATTGAGCCAAGGTTATGAAAAGTTACTAGCAAGAACAATGCCCTTAATCTTTGGTTTTGTTCTTATGTTCTAAGGACTGTTTTGTTTTCTCATAACTGAAGTGGGTTGTGAACGTCCATGGCTTCAACCTCGGGGTAGCTAACCAACTCCCGAGCTTCATTTTGATTGGGAATGTGTCTACTAGAAAATGTTAATTATCCTCGTTATTGTTTACAAGATTCTTGGTTACCTAGTAGGATATCGTTCCCTCCATAGATATTAACATAACCCACAATGGTTACACTGGTCAAACTACTCTTTGATCTTTATTTCTGTACTACAGTGAATTCATCAATTCATCCATACTGGGTGTGTTAATCTTGTATTCTGTTTCTTCTTTATCCATTTAAATTGACATATTCTATAGAAATCACTGAGGATTTGGCACCATTTTTTTAGGTTACACAAAATCATACATAGGAATGTATTTTCCAAAACATCATATATTCAGTCGTTCACTACTTAGGATGAGTATAAACCATGAGAAATAATTATGTACTATCTTTAATAATATTATTTTCTATTTCCAGGAAAATTAGTAAATTTTTTCAATTTCTAATTCAATCATTCCTCATTTCTATTTGATAACTTAGAAAAAGATTGTGCTAACTAGTTGGATATTATTTAAACAAATAGCCCACTTAAAAACATCACTAATTAAGTTATCCAAGAAATTGGTACTTATCTGTTCTATTAAGCTGGTTAAGAAATTCAAGAAATTGGTACTTATTTGTTCTATTCTGCTTGTTAAGAAATTGGTACTTATCTGTTCTATTTAGCTTGTTAAGAAATTCAAGAAATTGGTACCTATCTGTTCTATTCAGTGTGTTAAGAAATTGACCACAATAGTGATTTGTTAACCACCCGACCTTTTAGTCTTCGACTTACCTCCAAGCCTCCCCCTAGCCTCTCGCAATTACTTCAAGGCCTCCCCCTAGCTTCCTAGCTTCTAGAGTAGTTAAAAATGATAGCCATTATGGGACCTCAAGACAAGAGTGGAGTCCATTATGATTTTCTTATTTGGGTTTTCACTGGCTACTTACCATAACTTTTTTTTGCAAGATCTTTCTTCTTCTAAGAGGTACTTTTGAATTTATTTTTTTTAGTTTTCTTTTTTCTTCTTCTTCAATGTGAGGAAAATTTTAGGTCTCATCCATACTAGGGTAGAGAGCTACTCTCTATAAATTATATTACCATAATAATATTTAAAAAAGTTGTTATACTATATAAGATAAATTTTTGTTGAAGTAGATCTCACCAGGGTCTACGAGAAAGTATAACACTGAACTTTAATAACGCTCAGTGGATACGATCCTTGGATTACGAAAATACAACATTCCGATGCCGAGGATGCCTACAAACAGGCCACCTTCATAGTGCTTGTCCACAGGCAAGAAACATCCCCAATCGGAACAAGAAGCAACAGAGGAAACCTAAAGGATGGAAAAATACAGAGCCATTGGAAGAAGAAAAGACACAACAAACACTACAAAGACTTAGCAAAAAAGGATGAATAAAAAATCCAGCACAACATGCAAGAGCAAGAGGAAGACCCTAGTAACCCATTACATCCCCAGACGAAACGAAATAACTGGCAACAAGAGAACTCATGGATAAGAAGGATGTGAGTCAGACAAGGACTCTCCCATAACTATAACATAAAATCAGCTCTCCATTGTAACTACTACCCCCAACTTTGGGGGATGGCCTAAGGTGGAGAAAAAGAAAGGGAGAAAAGAATAGCTTTTTATTTTTTAGTTGTCTTCTGTGAAAACAAGAACAATATTTCTGCATATGCTTATTAGCATCTACAAAATGTAATTTTATCTTATGAATAAAATTACAATTTTTTCTACGGAAAAAAAGATATATATATATATATATATATATATATATATATATATATATTTGGTTTTTTTGTTTTCTTTGAATTTAATATAGATTTTTTTCAAAGTTATTATTCCATTTTATTGATAGAATAGTTTTTATGAGTGTTGCGGGGAGCTCTCCCCCCCAATCCCACTCCCAATCCACGCTCGAGGCCGAAGCTCGGGAGCGATTTTTGCAACCCGCTTCCTAAAATTTTTCTTCGCTCCATGCCTTTTCTGGAGCATTTTGTCTTTTTTGCAATTTTTTTTTTTTTTGTAGTAATGTTCGAAATGCAATTTTTTTTTTAAAGAAACAAATAATTTTTTAGTGAGGAAACTTAATGATCAAGTCTATGGCCCTAGTATTGATATGCTATTCATGGTAATGTTAAATTATTAAAGTAAAAGGATGAAAATGAATATTAAAGAGAATGTAACATTCTCCTTAATCTCCTTAATCTTCATTTTCATCATTTTACTTAAATTTTTAACATTACCATCAAATGAATCGGGATGTTTGAGAGAGGTTCCGGCTTCATTGGATTTCATATGGAGAAAGTAGAATTTTAGATTTCATTCAAAATCCAGCAGACTTATCAGTTTTTTAGGATTTCACGATTGGGGGATTGCAATGTTCCCTTTGAATTTTGTCATGTATTAAGGTATGGAACTCGTATTTAACCAAGAGCACCAATCCCTCTATGTACCCTGATGTTAGTGACATTGGTTGTGGCACTTCTCTATCATGACCCTCCTAAAAATATACGCATCACCCGAACAAAATCTTGACTGGACATGCTATTCTTTTTCTATCTTATGTTAATGCTTAGAGGGTGATATTAATGAAAAAGATCCCTATACAAATATAGAGGTAATGACAAAGATACCTCTGGATATTAATGCTTAGAGAGTGATATTAATGACAAAGATCGTGATTTCCCAACAAGACTAAAAAATTAGACATTTCTCATGGTGGCAAGAGGCCCAAGCATAAGAAATAGATAATAGATTTACTTCTCTTTTTTAGTTTCTAGTGGTTTTTATAACTATTGACTCTTTTATATTTGTTATGATATTTTTTTAAACAATATATGACAATTTAAGTTTGAAGTTGGTAATTATAAGTCATTAGTAATGAATTATGAATATGATGCTTCATGAAAGTTGAAAGTTGTTTCAACTCATTTCATTTTATAACATTTCATTTCATGTTAGATATTATTTGTTGTAATGGTTACACTTAGCTTACAAGTACAACTTTGGTGATCAATAATGATAAATGTTATATATTTAATTTTGAAAGCTTGAAACTTTAAGATTGATGAATCATGAGACTCAATATGTTGTATGTTACTAACTTGTGGACGTGGTTGATGAAGATTATAACCTCTACATGATTGTTTTTATATGGTACAATCTATGTTTTTTTTATGTTTTTTTATATTTAATTCATTATTCTACATGTTTTTGTTGACATATATGTATCAAAATATAATATATATATATATATATATATATATATATATATATATATTATATAAAAAACATATATATTATATAAAAAACCATGCGAGATTCGCTCCCAAACCTCCAGTTTTTGCTCTGGCTCCCGGCTTTCGCTCCCGCTAGCAAGTAACACTCTGGTTTTTATTATGGAAAGAGTTGTTCACCTGTGATATCATTCTCACTTTACAATCTATTGAAAACATTGTAAAATATTTCCCATAAAATTAATATCAACATACAAATCCCCCTTTATCTATCTATCTATCTATCTATCTATCTATGTATACAAACAAAAAACTCTCATACACCAATTTAGTGTTTGGCTTGGCTATGACCTTAAAATTAGATTATATATAATTTTATTTGATATCATTCTTCTATATTTTTGTGGTGAGAAATACATTCTATAATCTAATATAAAAAATTATATAAATAAAAATTATATAAATAATCATTTCTGAGCTGAACATGAAATTAACATATATCCCCTTGAAATAAAAATAAAAATAAAAATATATTTACTAAATTAAAAACCATGACAACTATAACAATAACAAAAACAAATATATCAATAAACAAAAATACAAAAGAGTTAAAAGGCAATAAATTAAATATATGTAAAACATCAAACTCTCATTGTGCTTGTTCACTTTGATCATTCGGTTTGATGTGATCCTGGGAATTCAACTATAACAATAACAAAAACAAATATATCAATAAACAAAAATACAAAAGAGTTAAAAGGCAATAAATTAAATATATGTAAAACATCAAACTCTCATTGTGCTTGTTCACTTTGATCATTCGGTTTGATGTGATCCTGGGAATTCTGATTTTGCTTCTTCAATAGATTCACATTGATAGTTGGTACGTTGTGATCCTGGCTAATTACACATTGTTCCTAAGATTCTTGGTTACTTAGTGGGATATCGTTCCCTCCATAGATATTAACATAACCCACAATGGTTACACTGGTCAAACTACTCTTTAATCTTTATTTCTGCACTACAGTGAATTCATCAATACTGGGTGTGTTAATCTTGTATTCTGTTTCTTCTTTATCCGTTTAATTGACATATTCAACAGAAACCACTGAGGATTTGGCACCATTTTTAGGATTACACAAAATCATATAGGAATGTATTTTCCAAAACATCACATATTCAATCATTCACTATTTAGCAGGAGTATAAACCCTGAGAAATAGTTATGTACTATTTTTAATAATATTATTTTCTATTTCCAGCAAAATTACTAAATTCTTTCAGTTTCTAATTCAATCATTCCTCATTTCTATTTGATAACTTAGAAGAAGATTACTAAATTCTTTCAGTTTCTAATTCAATCATTCCTCATTTCTATTTGATAACTTAGAAGAAGATTATTAGAAGAAGATTATGCTAACTAGTTTGATATTATTTAGACAAATAGCTCACTTAAAAACATCACTAATTAAGTTATCCACGAACTTGGTACTTTATCTGTTCTATTCAGCTTGTTAAGAAAGTGACTACCATAGTGATTTGTTAACTACCCAACCTCTTAATCTCCAATTACCTCCCAGCCTCCCCCTAGCCTCTCGCAATTACTTCGAGGCCTCCCCCTAGCCTCCTAGCTTCGACAGTAGTTAAAAATGATAGCCATTATGGGACCTCAAGGCAAGAGTGGAGTCCATTATGATTTTCTTATTTGGGTTTCCAGTAGCTATTACATGTTTTTTTGGCAAGATCTTTCTTCTTCTAAGAGTTACTCTTGACATTTTTTTTTTTAACTTTTTTTTTTCTCTTCTTCCTTGCGAGCGAAAATTTTTCCTTTCTAATCTCTCCAAGGGAAAAATAACCATTTCATTAACTACCTCTAAGCCAAGGTTTTCCTTATCAAGTCTTTCCGGTGAGTGAGAAAAACTCAACATAATATTTAAACAAAATGACAATACATTATTTTTGTCAAAGTATCTTTTGGACTTAAATTAGTAAATTATTTCCTGCAAAATAATACAAGAAAGATAAAGTAAATGTCAAATCGAGTCCATGTTCATTCTTGTTACAGTAATTCATAATTACACATTTCACAAATTTATGTTATTAGCAAGAAATTGTGACAATATAATAATGGAAAGAAGAATGTGAAAAAAATATATACATTTAAGAATAGTATATTTTTTTAAAATATAATTTTTGAATAATTAAGTTGATAGGTTTTTTTTAATTGGAATTAGGTATTTTAATGATTTTACTAATTAATTATATTGATTTGATTGTCTAAATTGAAAGATACAATTGTAGTTGTAGACAAGGGTTTGGTCTCGGTGGGTCTGTTAGGTTGTTCGTGCCGCTGTGCAGGTCACGGGTTCAAGTTTCGTCTTAACCTGAGGGTTGTTCTTGCAGGTTGGGTGGTTCCTCATAACGGTTATAGTAGTAGCCAGACCCACTTGTAATGCGAGTACAATACCACCTCAGTTGTCCATTCCGCTAGGTATCAAAAAAGAAAAAAGAAAGATACAAGTATAGTCACCACTGCATCAACTAATAAAATTGAAATTAATAAATTCATTCCATATGTAAATCATATATTTAAACAATATCTAAATGAAGAGGAATTAGGCACTTTAATGATTTTACTAGTTAATTATTTTGATTTGATTGTCTAAATTGAAAAATACAAGTATAGTCACCACTCCATCAACTAATAATATTGAAATTGATAAATTCATTCCATATCTAAGTCATATATTTAAACAATACTTAAATTATTTTTTTTTACAAAATTTACTGTAACTGTTGTTTATAAACAAATATCTTAATTAATAAAATTCATTCCATATCCAAATCATATACTTAAGCAATACTTAAATTATTTGTTTTACAAAATTTACTGTAACTGTTGTTAATAAACAAATATCTTAATTAATAAAAAATAAATAAAAAATAAAAACTTACAAAAACATGTATTGCAACTAGAATTGATGCAAGTTTTTTTTTCCACTCCATTACCTTAGTGGTGGCCTATGCATGCCATTCTCAAAAGTAAGCCTGTATGGGCACTCGTGAAAAAATAGAATTGAAAATAAAATTCTTGAAATGTTCATTAAATTAGATGTCATTTTGGGATTAATGATTCAGTGTGAGTTTCATTGAAATGTGCGCTTTTAAAAATTTCAAATTTTCTAAATATCTGTCCCATTCATTAGGGTGTCGATTCATTTTCTTCAATCCTTCCCGGGGTTGATTTCGATTCATTCCCCTTCATTCCATCCTGACGTTGAGCAGATCTGCAGATTACCATCATCTGCCACGAACAAAGGCTATCAAAAATTTGAAACCTGGATGGAAAGGAATGTGGCTGCACGAGCCTGCCTCTCATTAAATTCGCTCGTTATTACGATGGGCTGATGACTCCATTATCCAGCCCAATGATTTCATCTCCATATGCAAAATAAGGTCACTTTTTCTATAATGTTTTATTTTGTATTTATTAAATATTTAGTTTTGGTGCATTTTCTTAAAAAAACCATCATATTTTCAGTTTAACGTTTCATTAGCCATTAAGTTTTCATGAATTCGTGAATGCTAATATTTTGATTTATTTCTTATCATTTTAATATTTTAATTTATTATTTAACAGTCTATTAAAATTTTAATTGTGCTAGCATTTAGATCATCTCACAAATCGGGGAAGGTTTTTTTAGGTTTGTTAAGATTCAGTCTCATCAGAGAGATGGGGTGCAAGATTTTGCAGAAAGGGAATTCATAGCCATCGAGAGGTTTTCTAGTTAGATTTTTTGAATTAAATAGATAAATCTAACTAGATAAATTATTTTTATGGTTAGTTTTGGCAAAATATCAATGGAAGTGGTAGTAATCAGCAAAGTTTTGTCTATTACATTGTCAACGCGAAGAAATTTTGAACATTAATTCACTATGAATTTGAATGTTATATATTATATGGTTTATTAAGTTTTAATATTTTTTAAATGACATTTCAACCTTTTAATATGACGCTTCCCTAATCCTAAGAAGAATTTGAAGCTTAGTTTAATAAATGATGATTAAAATTAAAGAAACATTCATCATCCCTTGAGTCATTAGATAACAGTTAATTATTAAAGTTACAATACAATTTATATAATTTACATTGAGTATAATACAGGTTGCATAAATTGAGTTTAATACATTTTGTAAAAGTAGGGTATTTCAATGAAGTTGGATGGAAATCATAATTTGATAGGGAGAATAATGATGTTTTCTTTAGATATGCCATTTTAGCATGGTGACTGAACTTTTTAAAGTATCTTTTTCAATATAGCTATTAGATTTAATTATTAAAATTGAGCTTTTAGTTTATTAAACTTCAACTTTTAATCAAATGAGAAAAAATTCTCAGACAAAAAATTCACTACCCACTATCAATTACAAATAACAGAGATTTTAACAAAACTAATCCAATCCCATTGAATTGGCACACTCTCACTTACATCTTCTTCTTTATCGTCCTGCAAAAAGGTGGACAGTTGGATCAGAACAATCTGGCACAGGATGCATGCCTTTTTGCTTACGTGACCTACAGTTACTGGGCTTTGAGAATCATTTTTACACCAAACTTGGGCAAAAATGTACTTGAATATCCCTAATGTTAGAATTAATGGAGATTAGGTGAATATTGTTTTTTTTTTTGTAAGCTGAGGCGGTACTCTTTTTTTCCATTATCAAAAATTAAAAACAGTACATAGATATGCAGGTCTCAACCCGCCCTTAAGGGAAACCGGGTCTCTTGACCATCTGAAGTTTTTAAAAGCCAACCAAAAAAAGTATATTATCAGTCTGTCTACCCAAGCTAAATACACCTCTATTCTACCTCTATTCAAACTGTTTTTTCTCTGCAAAAATAACATCTAACAATACAAAAATCAAAATGGAGATTTTTATAAAAACCTCCTTACAGCGACACCTTCTTCTACTGGTTCATTGTGCCAGGCTCTGGCTCCTTCTCTAGCTTGACTCCCAATCCGCCCGCTTGAAGCATCTGCTGAATCTCATCCATTTTCCTGTCCTGCATGAGTAGGGTGACCTGAATATTCTTCAGTTCTTTTTTTAGGGTGGGGATTCCTTGGGACAGTTTGGTCATTTACATGGCCACCTGCTCCATTGCTTTGGCCAGTAATCGTTTCATTCCCCAGTAAACATGTAGAGATTATTTGTAAAGGGACATTCTCCCCCTCGTATGCCCCAGATCCGGGAGTAGCCTCTCCCAATCTTCCATCTCGGGATATGAAGGCTCCTGCAGGGCTTCCTCCTCTAAGTGATCAATTATCCTTCTGATATTCGGGTTAGTATCGTGGTAATAGGCCTCCTCTGCTTCCTGTAGCTTCTTTCTCATATCCTTCTTACCTCTTTTCCTGCCTCTCGCCTCACTGGCTTCTCCCTCGTCTGATCCCGTTCTTCCGCCCCTACTCCATCGTCCGCCTCGTCCTCCAGTCCATCCTCTTCCTCTTTGGTTTCCTCGTCCTCGTGTTACTCTGCTCCCTGCTCTTCTACCATACTCCTCTCCTTCTCCTTCTTCCTGGTCATCTTCCTCGTCTTCTCGGCTTCTCGTCCTAGTCTAGTTCCCCTCCGTCTTACTTTCCTTTCCAGCCGTCGCACGTCCTGGCCCTTCTTCTATAATGTAATTCCGAATATCAAATTCTTCCTCCGACTCGTCCGGGATTGTTAGAAAGACCTTCTGCGGAGCTTCCTCTGCTATACTTTTTCCTTTCTCTTCTGGAGCTACCGCCTTACTTCTCGTCCACCTTCCTACTCTCCTTTCTTGGTTCTCTACCATTTTCCTTTCCCTCTTTTGTTTTCTCCGGCTATCCTTCGTCTGCTGCAAATTCCCAATTCTCCACCTCACTTGGCCTTGGCTCGCTCCTAATTTCTCTCTTTGCGTCGTCCTATTGCATGCTGTTCCTTTATTACCCCTGCTTTGCCACCTTTTCTTCTTAAAGCATCGTTGCTGCCTATTCTCCTCATCAATATTCTTTTCATTTGTTCTTCCAGCTGTCCGCTTTTCCCTATCATGAGGGCTAGCGATCTCTGTCTCTCTGACAATTCGACCTCCCCTTCTCGGTACCTTTCCCACCTCTCTCCTAGGGGTGCTCACCTTTCCCATGGTTTGATTGATCCCGACCTTTATGACTTGATCTTCGTATGCTTGTTCCTGCATATGCTCTGTCCGAACATTGATTAACCTGTCGTTTCTCCTCCTTCCCATAACCGGGAGGCGGCTAATTGTTTCTTTCCTTTGCGATCGCTTCATTATAGTCCTGATTTAGTATATTATTTAACTCGATCCAGCTTGGATCATCCTTTAATGATGTCCAGCTACCATCCACTATCCTGTTCGATCCTCCACTTCCCCAATTGGCCAATAGATCTGTTGCGCGGTTCCCCGTTCTCAATACGTGGTTAATTATTGTGTATTTGATCCTACTCAGCAGCCCCTCAATATCCTGGATTATCCCTGTTGTCCTCCAGCTGTTCGTTACTTGATCCCATCTTCTACCATCCCTTAATTTCCTTAACATTTCTATCGTAATTTGGGAATCTCCTTTGATTTCAAGGTTCATGTAACCGTTTCTAACTGCTATTCGGAGACCTTGATGCACCGCCCACAACTCCGCTTCGTTATTCGTCATTTCCCCTCCCCATTCGGCAAACACCCACCTTGTATTGCCTCTGCTATCTCTGAAGATGCCTCCCAGACCTGCTTGTCCCGGGTTACCCTTTGAGGCCCCGTCGAAGTTTAATTTAATCCGTTGATCCCCAGGAAGTCTGAAATAGTTGGGGCTCTGCATGCCAGTTCTGTTCCTCCTCTCTGTATTGGGGTAGACCATCTTAAATTCCATGCTCAGTTTTGAGACTATTCTCTGCTCTTCCGGATTCAACTTCCAATCTTCTTCCTCCCATACTTCTGACAAAACAGTTTCTTTAATTGACCTGCATATTTCATCCCAAATTCTCGATTCTTGACAGCTTTTATCCCTAAAGACTCTTCGATTTCGCTCTTTCCAAATCGACCATATTACGAAACCTACCGCCAAGTTCCATATTCTTCTTACAACTTTGCTTTGGAAATTCCCCTTTCCCCATTGTATCAGAGTATTCCTGATGCTGTTTGGATCCCTTTTTGTCATACCAAAGAGCACCCTAATTTCTTCCCACAAGCTCTGAGCATATGAACATTTGTTCAGTAAGTGCTCCTGAGTTTCTATTTCCTTGTTGCAGAGACTGCATCTTGAGGGTCCATTCATTCCTCTTTTTTGAATATTATCCCATGTCAGGATCCTTCCTCTGCTCACCAACCTTGCAAAAAATGTTATTTTTGGCCACCATTTTCCTTCCCAAATCTTTTTCCACTCCATTGATCCCTCCTCTCTTTCCTCTTTCCTTGCCCAGTAGTATGTTTCTTTCACCGTGAAAATGCCTTTCATCGCTTTTACCCCATCTAAGAATATCCTTACCCACTCTGATTTTGATTTTTCTCGATTCTATTTCTTTGGTATACAATTGCTCTGCCTCCTGATTTATATTCTCATCCCATTCTTCTGGCCTTCTCCAGGCTCTCCATATGTCATTTAATTCTTCTCTTTTCCAGTAGTCCCTCACATATTCCAATCCTACCCTTTTCGCTTTTTCTTGAACTTCATGAAGAGTTTGGATTCTTTCCAGTTTGTCACGTTGTTGCCATCCTTCCTCCCAAAATCTTGTTGAGCTTCCCTCTCGGATTTCCCAGAAAGCAAGGTTCTTAACTATATCCCTATTTTTGATTGCTAGTTCCCAAATTTGCGATCCTCTTGGGGTTTCCTCTACTCTTAAACGCCCTTCAGTTGTATCAGGCATGTCATATTTTTGATTCCATATTTTTGTCCACACATCGTTTCCCCCATGGACCCATCTCCACCATAGCTTCGCCCCTAGAACCTTATTCAAAATTTCCGGATCTCTCACTCCCAGGCCTCCTTCCTCTTTCCTCTTGATTACATTCTTCCATGAGACCAGAGTCCATTTCCTCTGTTGCTTGGGACCCCCCCATAAAAATTTCCCCAAAATCTCCCTCATTTTGGAGAAAACTCCTTTGGGGGCGGCCATAATAGACAAGGGGTATATAGGTATAGATAATAAGACCTATTTTAATAGGACAATTCTGCTTGCGATATTCATTGATCTGAAAGACCAACTAGCTAATCTTTTCTTGATTTTTTCCAACAAACCCTGCCAATTTTTCATCCGATTAGGATTTATATCCAGTTGGATACCCAAATATTTAGTAGGTAACTCTCCCTGTCTAAAACCTAGTATTCTGGTTAAATGAGCTTTAATAGAATCTGGCGAATTAAATATGAATGTACAGGATTTATCTTTGTTTATCTCCATGCCTGATGCCCTCATAAAGACATCTAAGACCCTCTTGAAATTTCTCACCTCCTTGAGCGACGCTTCTCCAAATAGCATCACATCATCAACAAACTGTTGATGTGTGATGGTCAGATTGTTCCCCCACAACCTGATTCCTTTGATTTTCTTTTCTCTTACTTCCTTTTTGAGTTTTCTACTTAAGCCTTCCACAGCCAAGATGAATAAAAATGGGGAAATTGGGTCCCCCTGCCTAATTCCCCTGGTATCATTAAACGTACCCGTAGGTATACCCATTGACCAAAATTGAGAAATTTGGGGTAGAGATCATGTTGAATATCCATTCAATCCACATGTTCTCAAAACCATAAGCTCCCAGAATCGCTCTGAGGTAGTCCCAGTTCAGTCGATCATAGGCCTTAGATAAATCCAGCTTCATTAGCATCCCTTTCTGTTTTTTCATCTTTAGGGAATGAATCACCTCCTGAGATACCACTATACCATCCAAAATTTGCCGGCCCTCCACAAAGCCAGTCTGCTCAGGAGCAATTATGTTGGGTAGGAGAGGTTTCAACCTTTTCGCTATCAGAGTGGATATAATCTTATAGATGACATTGCACAGGGCTATAGGTCTAAAGCCCTGTGGACAGGGCTATAGGTCTAAAGCCCTGTGGCTCCTCCGAACTGTTACTTTTGGGGATCAGGGTCAGAAAAGTCGAGTTTATTCCAGGCCATATTCGCTGTTTCATTCTTGATTCTTCAACTGCCTCCAATATCTCCTTTCCTATAAAATGCCAACTAGCCTGGAAGAATTCCACTGTATACCCATCCGGTCCTGGTGCCTTGTTCCTGCCCATATTCATCACTACCTCTTTTAACTCTTCCATGTTTACTGCCCGCATTAACGCTTTGTTTTGCTCCTCTGTTACTAATCTTGGTATCTCCTTGCATATATTGTCTATTGCTTCTCCTCTATCCCTCTGGTTTTCTGTAAGGATCCCTTTATAGTAATCAACTAGAGTCTTTTCTATCTCCTCCTGTTCTATTACTCTTTCTCGTTCTGCATTTTTGATAGAAAAAATCATATTCCTCTGTCTATTTTGGATCATAGCTTGATGAAAGAATTTTGTATTCCTTTCTCCTTCCCTTAACCATTTTATCCTTGATTTTTGTCTCCACAGTATTTCCTCCTGTTTCCTTCTCTCTTCCAACTGGCTTATTATTCTTCCTTCCTTTATACTCTTCTCTTCATCCCTTCCCTCTAGGATTATTTTTTGCTGGATTTCTTCCATTTCTCCTTCTAATTTCTGTTTTGCTTCCATAATGTTCCCAAATTCTTCCCTATTCCATTCTTTTATTCTCTTTTTAATCTCTTTGAGCTTCAATTGTATGGTATGCATTTTCCCCTTGCCTCTGATAGTACTCTGATTCCACCATTCTTCCAACTTCTTTATGAATTGGGGGTCTCTAAGCCAGAAAGATTCGAACCTGAAGGGCTTCTTCCCCTTAACCTTCTTAATATCAATATCTAATCTTATAGGCCAGTGATCTGAACCAAGGCTAGGAAGGATTTTTGCTTCAATAAACACATCGCGATTCAAAATTTGCTCTAATAGCAGGAACCTATCCAGTCTAGATGCGATTTGATTCTGTCCTCCTCTTCTATTATTCCATGTGTGGATTCCATTAGTTGTAGGGATATCTACTAACCTCTGGTCCCTAATCAGGTCGTTGAACTCCTCCATGTTCTGATCCTCTTTCCTTATTCCTCCTCTCTTTTCTCCTAGATCCCGGATCATATTGAAATCCCCTCCTATTATCCAAGGAGTTTCCGGGACTAAGCTTCTCATGGTTTGAATATTCTTCAGGAATTCTTTCCGTTCTCTATATATATGAGGCCCATACACTCCTGAGATAAGGATTCTTTCCCCCATCCCCACTAATCTAAATAGACCTGATAGGATTCTAGGAAGACTAAACCAGTTTTCAAAAATTACCTCCTCTGGGTTCCACAAAATAGCCAAACCCCCGGCTGTTGCTACTGCATCCAGGGCCATAACCTCGTATCCTAATTTCAATTTCTTTATAATTTCTGCCAGTTGCTTCCATTCCATTTTCGTTTCCTGAATTATCATGATGCTTGGTTTATCTTTCTTCACCCTTTCTTTCAAATATCTCTGTTTCCCTTTACTATTTAGTCCCCTAATATTCCAGCTTGTAACAATCATTTGAAACTTTTAGAAGTTTGTTGAAATACCTCTGACAGAGGTATCACCCTCCCTGAATTTACTAGAATCTCTCCCACTGCTTGGATCGATTCACTTATCGTTCGTCTCCCTTTTTTTCTTCCACCCTTGCCATTACCGTCCCCTTCTAAGCTTTGGGATTCCTGGTTTCCTGCTTGATCTGATCTATTTTCTATGGATCCTCCCTTCTTTTCCTTGTATCTTTGAAAAGTTTCTTTATACAACTGTTTCTCTTTTTCTTGAATGAATCTTTCGTCCAATTTTTTCCGTTCATTGAGTAATTTCTTCATTATCTTCTCTTCCTCTGTGCCCGTTTCTTTTATATTATCCGGACCTGTCATTGATTGTTCAGCCATATTCTCCTGTCTTCCTCCCGCTTCCCCTTCTGTTTCTTTGCTTGGGCTCATGCTTTTTCTTTTTCCTTCCTTTATGATTTCCATTGGAGTTATCTCGTTGACCTCTTCTTCCTGTTTTTCTCCCTCGTTCTCCTCTTCCTCCTCCTGTAGGATCTTGAACTTATTTTGACTTCCAATTGGTGAGTTTGTTTCTTTTGATTGTGTTTTTGTTGCCCCCAGATTTGGCTTCCTCCTCCTCTGTACCTCCCTGAATTCATTTTCTTCACTACCAGATCCTTCTCCTTTCCTTAGCTCCTCCCTATTAGTCTTCTCTGACTCCACTGTTCGATTTTGTGGGCACTCCCTTGCTAGATGCCCATGTTCGTGGCATCTCCTCCATCTGAAAGGTATATGCTCGTAATCTATGGGCTGCTGCCATATTTCGTCCTGATATTCAACCTCAATGGACTCCGATAAAGGGTCTGCAATGTTCATGTATACACAGATCCTTGCATAAGAAGTGTATTTTCCTATTTTCGTTGACTCTGCCACCTTCACAAAAGTACTGATCGAATTTCCGATCCCTTCCAATATCTCTGGATCCCAAAATTCTACCGGTAACCCAAACAATCTGACCCATATCGGGGCTGCCATTATTTTCTCCTCATCAGGGTTGTATCTGTCTTCCCAGTATCGTATAAACAGTCCCGCATTGTTCATGAAGTGTGGTCCCTCCTCAAAAACTCTTTCCTTATCCTCGAGATTTGCAAAAATGACTGTAAAGAATCCCTTGGCCCCCAGTTTGAGGTCTATATGCCCTCTTGGCCTCCATCTCTGCTGAATCCATCTCGTGAGGTCCTTTTCAGATGGCCAGTATCCTATAAACTTACAAATTAAAGCGTGATCTCTCATGTAGCAGCGATAATTCTCCAGTTTATTGCTTGGGATCACATACCTTGGCTTCTTCTGTGCCCTAGGAAGACATCTGTTTATCATCCTTGCTTGCCATTTGTTTCCCAGGACTGGTGTCTCCCTGCTTATTTCCCGCACCCTCCCTTGCCCAACTTCATTCCCTGTATTTCCTAATATCACATTCCTATAGGAGGGGATCTCTCCCCTCCCCTGCCTTTCTCCCATTACTTCTCTCAGTCTGTCTCCCCCTTCTATTCTTCTTCTTTCTTTCCTTAAAGCTCCGCTCCTACCCGGCCGCGATCTCTGCGGTCGCCTAGTCTCCTTCTTCCGCCGCGGTCTGCTACTGCTCCGCTGAATTCCTGCTCCTTTGAAACCCTACCTTCTGCCCTCGATCGAATCCGCTCCCGCTCCCGAAACCCTCATCCTCTCCAACAACTAGATTGGTATGGTACTCAATTAGGTGAATATTGTTACTTAGTTATGATTAAGTTTTTTCTTAGACATCCAATTCCTATTATTTAGGGATCTGTTTTACTATCCCTAACAAAATGTATCTATTTATTATTAGAGTTTAATGTGAAACCTAAGACGGTGAATTTTCTTGTAGGAGCTCTTGGTGATCCGCACCAGTGAGTTCCTCTTGTGTTGTTTGTCAAATTCATATCTTCCATGTGCAACTTTTGACATGGTATCGGATCTATAGGAAAGAGAGGCTTTAAGCTTGAGTTGAGAGATGGTACATCGTTGCCGGGAAGCTAGAGAGTAAGTGCCATGAGTTGCGGAGAAGTTGAAGGGTAATTGCGACGACACTGTTCGTCCCTTCACACAGATTTTATTTTCCACTTCGTCGCAGGATTGTGGTGTACCTCTGCGACAATCGTCGTAGGAATCAGATGAAACTTTGCGACTAGTCGCAGATGACTAGTTTAAGAGTTGTGACTATCTGAGTTGTTGTGTTTTCTTCAAGGCTGCGTGCGTCGAAAATGGTGAATTGTTGTGTTTTTTTTCTTTTGAGGAGGTTTTCTATAGAAGGGGGAGATCGCCCTAGTTTTTCCACTTGAAGAAGCCAGCTGAGACAGCTTGTGGTTGATCGCTGAAGAGAAGTGCGTGGAGACTGAATCTCTCAACATTGTTGTGTGAAGGATTTGGTGAGCGTGGTAGACGACATTGCATGTTTCCATGAAAAAGAGTGGTTGGGTGTGAAGATTGTGGGTGCGCTGATGTTTGCGGAGAGGAAGTGTATTAACTAAGAGAAGCTCGGTGATTGCGGCAAGATTGAGTGGGAGGTTTGCTATTCTTACTCCTCCCCATGGTGGTGAAGAAATACTCTTCCCTTAGACAATTTTTTTTTTCTCTCTATGGTGTGATCTAAAAGGAGATCTCGAATTGAAATTTGAGAAATTAGTATTATTGAGGGCAATTTTTTTTTGCGAAGAAAATTCTGAGTGATCAGAGTATTTTTTTTAATATTTGAGGATTGTTGAATATTTTATTCATCTAAGATGAATAATGAAATTCCCGAAGCTTATCTCAATGATAGTAATAAATTTGATAGTTCCAATTAAACAAATTGGAAATTTAAGCTCCAGACTTTGCTTGAGGGACAGAATGCCTATAGCATTTCCATCGGTGATGAAGTCAAGCTAATCACTGTAACTGGTGGATCGAATACAAAAATTCAAGACTGGGAGAAAGGGAGATGAAGGCAAAGGTGTTACTCAAGTTATCAGTCAAATATTGCATCATCCCTCACATTCGAGATTGCAAGACAAGATTGACATCTGGACAGTTCTTAAAGATATCTATGAGATCAAGAACACCAGTCGAGCCTTCTACCTCAGAAAGAAAATTCTCTCAATCAAGATGGAGGAGAATGAGTCTGTTTCTTCATTCATATCCTGGATAAAGGAAGTTAAAGATAAACTATCTAATATCAGTCAAACCGTGGCAAATGATGATCGAGTGAAAATTAATATGATGGCATGATGGATGATTATCAGATGTTTATAACTAGATTGAATGCAAGAGAAAAGCCTCCAGGCTTTGAAGATCTCAATAGGATTTTGCTACAGGAAGAGGAAAGGAGGTTGTCTCTCAAAACTCAAAATTCAGATCCTGCATTGATGACTAAGTTCAAGCTAAAAGGGAAAGCAGTGGTTGATCAGAGGAGAGGTAGCGCATCAGAAGAAAGGACACCACAAGGTATGACCTCGCATAAACTTGACTATGTTCTTAAATTCTTTTATTGTGGTAAGATAGACCATATTGCTAAATTTTTCTGTATGAAAAAGGCATATGAGGAGAGATACAAGCAGAGAAGACATGCAGGTCATTTGGCTGATGTAGATGCAGATCAGAATCAGGATGTCAGATTGTTTATGTCCGAGGCTGAGACTGCTTTAGCCACTGAGGAGGATGAATTAGATATTTGGTTCGTAGATTCTAGAGACTCCTCACATATGACAAGTAAAAAGAAATGGTTCAAAAATTTTAAAGAATCCAACATTGGAGTAAAGTATACCTTGGCGATAATAGAGGGTACGAGATCAAGGGACAAGGAGATGTCCTTGTTACTCTGCCTAATGGAAAGATCAAGAATATATCTGATGTGTGGTATATTCCTGGTATTAATAAGAACCTGATTTCTGTGTGAAAGATTACACATCAGGATCTGAAGGTAAAATTCTTTAAATCTCATTGTATTATTAAAGATTTGTTGGATCAGATGAAGCCTATTGCTACAAGTATTCGCATAGGACTCTACAAACTCGATGTGAAGAGTACACCACACCAAGCCTTGATGTCATCGGATAAGTCTGTTGAAAGTTTGTGGCATCAACGACTTGGGCATATTAATTTCAGTGAGCTCCTGTTGCAGAATAAAGGTATGGTAGATGGTATTCCTATTTTAAAAAAGTTGCATATTAATTGTGAGGCATGTGCATTCGATAAGAAACATAGAGATGATTTCCTACCATTAAAGATATAAAACGAAGTGATATACTTTAACTTGTACACACTAACTTATGTGGCCCGATGCAGACAAGATCATTAGGTGGGGCCTACTATTTTTACTCTTTGTTGATGATTGTACAAGATTCACATGGGTATATTTTCTTAAACAAAAAAGTCATGCTTTTGAATATTTCAAGCAATTCAGAAACATGATTGAGAAGCAGACAGGGAAGTTCATCAGGATTCTTCGATCAGATCAAGGCGGAGAATTCAAGAAAGGGATTTTCATCAAATACTGCAACGAGCATGGGATACAATAGCAATTTACAACACCTTACACTCCTCAGCAGAATGGAGTAGCTGAGAGGAAAAATAGAACAATGGTGGAGTGTGTTCGCAGTATGTTGAAAGGTAAGAATCTAACCAATGGTTTTTGGGCCGAAGCTGTTAATACTACAGTGTATTAAAAGAATAGGAGTCCTACTAAAAGTCTTGAGTACAAAACTCCTTTTGAAGCATTGTTTGGCTTCAATCCTACAGTATGTCACCTTAGAGTATTTGGTAGTAAAGCTTTTGCAAATGTTCCCAAAAGAGAACAAGAAAAAGTTAGATTCTAAGGCCATTAAATGCACCCTCATTGGATACGGCAGTGAGTATAAGGCTTATAAATTGTTTGAACCTTCTACTCACAAGGTGTTTGTTAGTAGAGATGTAATATTCCATGAACAAGTTGATGATAGAAATCCTGTTCAAAACAATGAAGAATGGCATGTACCCTTACTTCCAAAAGAGGATAGTGAAACAGGAATCAGTCATCAATAGGAACAGAAGCAGGAACAGCAACAGGAATAGCAACAACAACAAGATAATGTGGAAGGAATCGAGTTTAGTGCACAAAGAGAAGAAAACAACAGAATAATTGAACCCCCACCGCTTAGGAGATCGAGCAGGCCAAAACAGTTACCAGCTCGATATAGGGATTGTGCACTCATGACTAGTATGTTAAACATTGCAGAACCTTCTAATCTTTATGAAGCTAGTAAAAGTTCTGAATGGAAGGAAGCAGTGAAGGAGGAATATGAATCAATCATTAAGAACAATACTTGGGATATAGTAAAACTTCCTAATGATAAACAACCCATAGGTTGCAAGTGGTTATTTAAGTTGAAATTTAAGGCAGATGGGTCTATTGATAAGCATAAAGCAAGGTTGGTGGCAAAGGGGTATTCCCATAAAGAAGGTATTGATTTTAAGGAAACATTTTCCCCTGTTGCAAAATTAAATACTATCAGAGTGATTATTACTTTAGGCACTAAGTATCATTGGAAAATGCATCAATTAGATGTTAAATCTACTTTCTTAAATGGTGACTTAAAAGAAGAAGTATATTGAGTGCAGCTTGAGGGGTTTGTTAAAAAGGGAGGAGCACTTAGTATGTAGATTAAAGAAAGCTTTATATGGTTTAAAGCAGGGTCCTAGATCCTGGTACGAAAAAATTGACTCATTTTTCCTCATGCATGGATATAAACAGAGAAAAAATGATCCCAATTTGTATATTGTGTTTAATGATGAGGGACAGGTAGTGTTGATTTATTTATATGTAGATGATATGATAATGACAGGAAGTGTAGAAAATCTCATTGAAGAAATCAAGCAGCAATTATCATAGAAATTTGAAATGAAGGACCTTGGAGAAATGCATTACTATTTGGGTCTAGAAGTTTGAAGAGATTCAAGCCAAACTTTCTTCTCGCAGGGTAAGTATGCAAAGAGTCTGTTGTCTAGGTTCAAATTGGATGGGTGTAAGGCTACATTTGTGCCTTTATAAAAAAATAGCAAACCTCATGTCAATGATGGTTCGAGATATGCAGATGCAACACTATACAGACAATTGGTTGGTAGTCTTATTTATTTGACTACAACAAGACCATATTTAGCTTATGCAGTGAGTGTTTCGAGTTAGTTCATGACTCAACCTCATGAAAACCATTGTCTTGCAGTGAAAGGAGTATTAAGGTATCTGCAAGGAACATCAGACTTTGGTATTTTGTATTCTGACTCATTTGATGTTAGTTTGACAGGTTATACAGACTCTGATTGGGTGGGAGATTTAGATGATAGAAGATCAACTACAGGTTACGTCTTCAGCATTGGTTCCGGGGTCATCTCTTGGTGTAGCAAGAAGCAGCATACTGTTGCCTTATCCTGAGCAGAAGCAGAATATCAAGCTATGTGTGCATCAACATGTGAGGCAGTTTGCTTGCATAGACTTCTCCAAGATGCAGGAGAAGAACAGAAAAAGCTACGATTATCAATTGTGATAATCAAAGTTCCATCAAACTAGATTACAATCTCGTGTTTCATAAAAACACCAAGCACATGGAGACTCAATTTCATTTTGTCAGGGAGAAGGTGCAGTCCAAAGAGATTTGTGTAGAGTATTTTAATTCTTGTGATAATATGGCTGACATATTCACTAAACCTCTCGGAAGACTAAAGTTTTATTTGTTTAGGGATACATTAGGTGTGTTTTATAATCCCTTTCTCCATGAAGGGGGAGTGTTAGAATTAATGGAGATTAGGTGAATATTGTTACTTAGTTATGATTAAGTTTTTTTCTTAGAAATTCAGTTCCTATTTTTAGGAATCTGTTTTACTATCCCTAACAAAATGTATCTATTTATTATTGGAGTTTAATGTGAAACCTAAGTGGGTGCATTTCTTGTAGGATCTCCTGGTGATCCAAACCTGTGAGCTCCTCTTGTGTTGTTTGCCAAATTCATGTCTTCCATGTTCCACTGTTAACACCTAAACTCTAAAAGAATCTACAACAACACTTTGCTCTTCTGTTCACCTTTGCAGTTGCCTCATGTATTACAAAAGTAGATCCATGCCATTTGTGAAAATGAAAACGTAAGGAATTCCTTGGAAAAAAATAAAAATTTTAATTTCATAAATTGTTTTATTATTTTGTTTTCTTTTTTTCAAGATTACATGTGAAAAAGGAAAATATGAGACATTGAAATACGATTAATTAAAAAACTTAATAAGGAAATTAAGATTTCATTACAGATTACTATTTAGTTATTTTTGTTGGAAAGTGGCATGATATCAATGTTTTAATGAAGAATGATGTTAACAAAAAAATCTTAATAAAGAAACTAAGATTGTATTAAAGCTTATTATTAAGTTATTTGGTTGGAAAGAGGCATGAAGATTGTATTAAAGCTTATTATTCAGTTATTTGGTTGGAAAGAGTCATGATATCAATGTTTTAAGGAAAAATGATATAAAGAAATTAAGATTGTATTAAAGATTACTATTTAGTTATTTTGTTGGAAAGAGGGATGATATCAATGTTTTAAGGAAGAATGATGTTAACTGAAGTCATAAATATATAATTTTTTTATTGTTTTGATGAAGGATCTACAACAACACTTTATTATGCACAATGGAAAATGAAAACTTACTTCATGACTCACAAATACAGTTGAAAATGAAAACCTAATGAATTTAAAACACCTCTTCTTGCAGTGTTTTTATTGTTTTAATTGATAAATGTAGTTGGGCTAATTTTAATATTAGCATTAGTAGTTTTAAAGTAATTAATCGATACATTTCTTATTATATTAAATTGTATCATTAATAATATAAGTAATATTTATTAAATTATTAAAAATGTATTATTAACATTAAATAATAGTAAATATATTATTATATTTTAAATTATTATTAAAATATTTTGGACAATACAAATATTAAATAATGTTATATTAATAAAATAGATATAATTATTTATAATATTTGAGATTAATATATAATGTTTGTAATATAGGGCTTATCATTTTGGGTATATATAATTATAATTGAGCTTATTTTAGAGTTTAGTATGAGAGAGAAACTATATTTAGTACAGGAGAGATGGTTTTTTTTAACATTACATTTAAAAATAGTAAAATAACATTTTAAATTAACCAATTAAAAATAACAATAACAAAAGATTTTAGTGTTTTCGCTAATTAAAATACTTCAATTTGCACTTTAATTTTATTACCTTTTAGTATGAAAAAAAAATGTAATTTATTCACTACTTAATATTGAGACTAGTAAAACAAATTAATCACAAAAGATTTTATTGTCTTCCCTAATTAAAATACTTCAATTTGCACCTTCATTTTGTTACCTTTCAGTATGAGAAAGAAAGGTAATTTATTCACTACTTTATATATATATATATATATATATATATATATATATATATATATTTATTTATTTATTCTTTTTTTTTAATAAGATTGATTCTATTAAAGATACAAAAATAATGTTACAAGGCGGCTCTGACCTCTGCAGAAATTGTAACAGTGTAATAACTAGGCATTAGGCATCAGTAACAGAAAATTTAGACTGCCCAGTGAGGGAAACCAGTCTCAAAAGGGTTTGAGCTGCCCATTCAGGGGAAACCAGCTTATATAACAACAAAAACCAGGTTGGAGAGTTTTCCAGCATAATACCACGTGGCAACCATCACAAAAGACAATCTTCAGAAAAATTTGATGACATGGAACTTGGAGAAGGAAGAAGATATATATATATATATATATATATATATATATATATATATATATATATATATATATATATATATATATATATATATATATATATATATATATATATATATATATATATATATATTTATTCTTTTTTTTTTGAATAAGATTGATTCTATTAAAGATACAAAAATAGTGTTACAAGGAGGCTCCGGCCTCTGCAGAAACTGTAACAGAGTAATAACTAGGCATTAGCCATCAGTAACAGAAAATTTAGACTGCCCAGTCAGGGAAACCAGTCTCAAAAGGGTTTGAGCTGCCCATTCAGGGGAAACCAGCTTATATAACAACAAAAACCAGGTTTGAGAGTTTTCCAGCATAATAGAAAATAACCAAACAAAACCAAACGCCACGTGGCAACCATCACAAAAGACAATCATCAGAAAACTTGATGACATGGAACCTGGAGAAGGAAGAAGAGCCGGCTAGGTGTCAGCAGGTGGTGGTGTCTCCTCCATGATGTGACACCCGTAATCAGATGGGTCATCGTCGGGCGGTGTCTCCTCCATGATTGGACACCCGTAATCAGATGGATCATCGCCGGTATGCTGCTGGCCACTGGTCGTGGCCTCCCGCTTCCCTGTGCCATCTGGAATGCTTGTGCCTACTATCTCCTTCCCATGTCCTCCTGGGTTCATTGCTTCCTGGTTGGGATGAGTAGCGTCTAGTCTGTTTCGAAGCTCCTCCTACGAGCTGATTGTGTCATTGTCACCATTCCTGTTCATAATGTTGTTGGCTTGGACAATATTGCATTGAGTCTCCTCCTTGAAGGCAATAGATATTGTGGCAATGATACAGGGGCAGTTCAGGGTGCATCTAAATTGGAATTGAGTGGAATTTGAGGGGTTCAGTAATGGCTCCGAGCTAGTTTGAGGGTACTGGGTGTCCGTTGTATGTCGTTGTCTAGCTCTCTGGCCTTGTCCTCTTCCCCTTCCACTGCGAGTGTTAGGATAATGATCTCTTCTTGGAGTCACATACATGGGCGAGGAGGATTCACCTGAGCTGAATTAGGCGGGGAAAGCGAGGGCGAGCATATTTCTCGCGCACGGCTGCTTCCTCTGCGGCTGCGCATTCTGTGCCTGAGGCGGGGCATGTTGACAGGGTGGATATCAGGGCTCTGGGTATGGGTAGGAGTTGGAGATGGGGTGGAGCGGCTACGGAAGGTGAGGGAGTGGGGAATACGAGTGCCAGAGGCAGAATTGAGACCAGAGATAGCAAATTGGTAATGGTAGAGTGGGTTATGGGAGAAATGAACACCCTCAGTGAACTCAATGCAGCAAAGAAGCTGACAGCGTCTCCCTGAAGCTATTTTGTAGCTCTGTTGAGCCACTGCGGGAAGGCAATTGCAGGCGAGAGGAGGCAGAGCAGGGGGAGGATGCTAGTTAATCTCCATATTGAGGTCCAGAACCAGAAGTAGGTGGCCTCGACTCTCTCCCTGCATTAATGAATTTTGGTAATCATGTTTCTTGAGATCACGCTTCATTAAATGACCATAAGTGTTGGCGGTGGGCTTTGCATTGGTAGTGCGGGAGGCCATGTGTCTGTAGCACTTGCCCGCCCAGAGTATCGTCGCCATGCAGGCGTTATTAATCACCCGCATCTGGGGTATTCAGTACTTAATATTGAGATTAGTAAAAAAAATAATTTACTTTTTAAAATGACTTCACTCCTAAATATGAAGATGACATGAAATAGTGCTATTTATATTGCATGATTTCTAATTCATTCTACCTTCAATTTACATGTGATATTTAAAATAAAAATAGATTAATAACAAAAAATTACACCAAATAAAATATTTCAACGTTCATTTTATATAACATAATTTTATATAAAATAATTTTATATCTCCTTTGTAGAGAGAAGAATAAAGTAAGCTAAATTAAAAATTATCTTATATTTTTACTTTCCATAGTCAAGTAGATGTGTAATTTATTTCATTTTTAATATGGAGTTGATAAATAAGATTTTATAAGAAAGTTGAATAAAATATTTAACATGAAACATATATATAGAGATAAAGATCTAGAAAATTCTTATTCCACTAATAGATTCTTTCTAATTCAATATGTGAGGGAAATTTGTAATTCTTTCAATGCTTAATATGGATTTGATATGTAATATTTTAGAATATATTAATAATAAAAATAATCAAATGTATGCATATAGGAAAACAATATGAGGGTGCATGTTTTAACATTTTAATAGTGAGAACCTCAATTATAAAAAATAAATTTTTTTAATTTCAACCACATATATATTATACCAATCTAGATCCATCTTGCATGTTGATCGCCTAAGAGGGATCAAATCTATTTACACCGTGGAATAGATATGTATCTCAATATATTTGATCCCTCTAGGTGCTTAGTAGATCTCAAGTTAGAATGGATATAAGCTAGTTTTTTTAGATATAAATATAATTTTAAAAAATCTAATAAGCTAATTTTTTAAATATAATATAATTAAAAATAATATAATTCATATATGAGTACATATATATTAATTAATATATTAATATTTACAATTTATCAATATTTCATAATAATAACAATAATAATGATTAATTAACCATATATATTTATTAATATATTATTAATAATATATGATAAATTAATATGATAATTTTAACATTATATATATATATATATATATATATATATATATATATATATATATATATATATATATATAATTTCATAGGCAATGTCTAAATAGTTGACCATGATTAACGTTGGTTAATCCTATGTTTAACATATTTTGATAATAGTTACTCTAGTGACATAGTCAAGTATAGTCAACTTTCCTAGTGCGAACATGGACAATGATAGTCAACCATGTTCACTTGTTATGAAACAATTGTAAAGTATAGTGAAAACATGGTCAATCGTAGCATCTTATTATCATTATAGACAATCATAATCTATGAGAGAAAAATATTGTCAACCATTGTCAAATTATTCAAACCATGTTCACCCATTGTGCACTTGGTAAAGTAATCTCACAAACACCGCAATGTGACAAAAAATGTCTCATAATGAAAAAAATGGTTCCAATGTTACACTATCACATGGTAATTTGTTTTTTTTCAAACATCACAATGTGAAAAATGGTTCCGCAATGTTATATTATATTATAATTTATCCAACATCAAAATTTGACATTACAAAAATATCTAAGCACATTTACTAATGTGGCCATCCATAGTCACCATATACAATGTTTAAAAACGATGGTCAACCCTTGATCAATATGGCCAACCATTATTAATATAGTCAATCTAGGTCATCATGGTAAAATATGGTCAACCATACACTTGCATTATCAATATAAACAACCATAATTTGTTATCGAGAACAATGGTCAACCATGGTAAAATTAGTGAAACCATGTTCACCCAAGGTGAACCTGGACAACTAATGTGACAAACATTGTTGCATTATGACCAGCATGGTTTCAATATTACAATTACCGGATTATGACAACAATTTATCGATCTTAGAAATGACGACACAATGTGGTAAACATTCTTGCAATTTTATATTACATTGAAATTTATCCAATGTTGCAATGTGATATTGCATTAACTCCTTGGCCTCATAATATTAATAATCCCTTTTGTTTTGTAATCCCATGAGTTTCTAATATTAATCCTAATGATTTGTAATGTTAATCCCAAAGGGTTTTTAGTATTAGTGCCTTAGGTTTATTATATTAATCCTTTGAGTTTATTTTTTGTTTGTTTGTCACGTGGTCTAAGTTCATCACAGATTACATCACGCTTGACATGTGGCTTGATAAACCACACCTTAAGGTAATATAAGAAATCACTCGTGGATTGCACCCAACCTTAGCCACACCAACCCTTAACATGACTAGATTTTTCCAAGGGAGTTTTGAACGAGTGGCCTTCAAATAATAGAGTGACTTAAATGTACATCCCATCATCATCTATTCTACGTCCCATGGGAAATCCCAAGGGTTTATTAATCCCAAGGGTCCTCCTATCTGACAAATTGTGCACCATAATGCAGGCATCGCGCTCGGTCCTTCTTGTGCCTCTGATGTCAATGGCATTGGTCCTCCTCCCGCGAGGTAATTCACGAACAACGGGTAGTGGTCCTTTTCATGTCCCTGACCATTGCACTTTACGCACCATAACTCAATGCACACTTCTGGGCGAGCTATCATGTCTTGTTTCAAACTTTGCATCTCAAGGCACTAGTTTTTCAACTGCACATGAATCTGTTGAACTCCCAAGTTGGGATCCTATATTTGGATTCTCGTGCAACCTCATTGTGAACTCCAAGGCGTTGGCATGAGTTGTTAGCTTTTGTTGTGACGACGCGTTCCTTAGATGCGGAATTAACGATGCTACAAACCATTCATGGTGTTGTCCATCTGTCAATGTCATGTTAGCTTTGTGAATTATGCACTTTGGTCTCTGATCTAACTCCCAAGGGGTCTCACCTAGTAGCATTGTGATTTCCTTAAACCCAATGATCGACTGTGCCTTTGACTTCGGTCTACTAAATTATTTGTTTAGCGTAGCTTGGGTATCTGTGATCTCCGCATTCGGATTGTCATTAGAATGCTTAATGTACCAGGTCAGTGTGCGATCCCGCAGAGCACTGACCAACGTTGCCTTCTTTATATTATCATCTGTGACTCCCTTCGCTTCCCCTTACAGTGTTTATCATGAACCAAAACTGGTCTGGATCTTCATTCCCTACTCCCTTGAACACTGGCAACTTTATCACACTCGCCATATTGATTCATGATGGTGGCAGAGTTGTTATGGACAAATATGGGGGTGAAGACGGTCAAACTGGCGCTGGTGTGGGTGGAGGTGATATGCGCGGGATTCTCTACCTTATCAAATTGATCACACTTCTTGGTGAGAGCTTCGCGAGCTCTTCCTCGCCCCCTCACGGAGGTGAAATCAAGGGGCTAGTTTCTAGTTTTGTACTACCTTCATTTTTGTAGATTCTCCCACTTCACATAGCCCCAAACATCAATTTATTCGCATAACCCGTTTTTTACACAGTAGAATTTTAATCCAAGTGTTCAAAGATTTGACATACTTACCTCATGGCCCTTTGAGTAAGTGGCGTTCGGCCTCACTATAGCTAATTGAAGTATCTACTCCGAACTTAGTTATGAATCCTCCTATAATTTGATCGAGCCAGTGATTGACAATGCACGCGATCTTATCCTCCAATGCTTCCAATCTACACACCAATTCTGGAGTCCACACAATAGGTCTGTCGAGCTTACACCTTCCTTGGCTGTCTGTTAGCTTCGCGATCCACTCGTATAGCTCAGTAGGGAAAGATGTGAAGAAAATTTTGTGGATCTCTATGTATAAGTGGGAGTCTAACCACTCTTCCTTTGATAGTCACGGGTTCCTGTTCTCTTGCACTGTGAACTCGTGAATATTCCTATATAATTAATATTCAATTCCTTTCTTTGTCGGATTCTAGCGATATGAAATCAGACATCTCTATCCAGATCCTAGTCCCGGTAATGGAACAATTTGTTGGCTTGTTGGGGCCTAACCCAGGTTCAGAGTTAATTAGATAAGAAAATCCCTATACTATTGGCCCTTTCGGCAACAGTCCGTGCAGCATGGACTGAGGTGTCACCTGAAGTAGTATGGGGGGGTGTTGGAAGTAGGTTTCTGCACCCTTGAGATGTCTGAGAGGTTGACCTAGTCCAACTGTTAGTACCTTTATGCAGGTTGCTTCGCACACTTCCCTGGCCTTTTTGTCCTGATATACTTGCCATTGCGCAGCCCTAACCAGGGCCTATGGTGCTTCCATGCTACTAAAGTAGCGCTCTGCGCTATTCCCCTAAGTCGCACCTGAGATCTTACTTATCTTCTTATATCAGTTAATTATCTTGATGTAAATGGATGCCTTACATTATATTTATTTATACAACACATATAAGTTCGTGTAGCAAATAAACAGTACATTTGCAATTTATAACCAGTAATACATTAAACAGGAAAAGATACACATAAATATGGTAAACTTCTCTTTATCAATTCTTCCAACGATTACAGACTCGACCTGCCCTATGCACTCAGCTGTAAGGGTCTGCACACTCAACTGTGGATTACTAGGTCTCTGCGCACTCAGCTGCAGAGCCTCTTCCTACTCTACAGCCCAAAGACACACTTTACACTTCCACTCAATCTCTTAGACTCATCATGCTTCTTTTCTATTAGCTATGCTTAGAGCCTCGCTCTTTTTATACAATCCCATGGTCCGTGGACCAAGGGTAGGTCTATCAAGCCAAAATTATATTACAACAACAAGGGTGGACAACCTTGTGACTCATTATGACTTCGGGCTTCATGCCCACAATTCACGTAGCTTTTACAAAGGACTTGGTCAAAACATGGGCTTTAAGACCAAAAACATGCCTTGGGGGGATTCCATGCCCAACACCCGCTAGCATTGTGCATTTCTAGAAGTTAAGGCTCTTCCTTCCCTCTAGAAATTGTGCAAGTCTAGCTGAGCACTGACCTCCAGGCTTGCATTGCGCAATTTTGGGAGGAAGTGCCTTGCTCGCCCCAGAAACTACGCAATGCAGTTTACTGGTTTTTATGTCACTACTGATTGAAATTGCGCAATGCATAGTTTCAGTCCTCAGCAGGCTATGATAGAATGTGCATTCTGTAGTTCCAGTAGTTAGTCAACCTCCCGATAGCCTAGATTGTGCCTTGCGCAGTTTTAGCAGTTAGTCTCCCAGCCTCTCGGTGAAAATTTTGTAATCTTCACAGACAGAGGCACATGTATGTTTCATGTTAGTCCTCCAGTTTGTTTTGGTTTTTGACTGACAAATTTCTTGTCATGAGTGTTGCTATGTCTCCAGGTAACACAGGTGCTTGTCTGCATCTCAGCAACAAATGTACAATGGATTCTAGGAGAGAAAAGTCGAAAACACTATTCAAAGCACAAGTGGGGATGCAGATGATCAAGTGTCTATGAACTTGCCTATCTGTGAAGACATCAATTTGTTCATGGAAAAGGATATCAAGATGAAATGGGAGCAACTACATATCGAGAAGCACCATCAATAGTAGTAGAAGGTAGCACACCTGCATGTGAGAAATGCAAGAGGAAGGTTGTTGACAACGCAAAGGTGGAACAATGTTGCAAGCTCAAGTAGATCCACTTGTGATGAAAGAAGCTTTGTAGATTGAGGCTATGAGATGATGGTGCAACAAGGGGATCGCGCGAAGGTAGAGAGAGAAACAGAGAAGGAGTTGCAGGTGCTGAAGTGACAACTCAAGGAAGAACGAGAGTTGCACATACGACATTATGAGTTGTAGCGAGAATGGGAACAATAGGGGGCACAACATGCATAGACTGATGAAACTACACTCATACATGTTATGGACCCATCCAGCAGCTGACATGCAGCAGACACGGTGAGAAGTGTTTTCCATCGCATGCAAGGGTGTTCAGGAGCATGGATGTCATTGTGCACATGCATGTGATCCCATCCATTCAGCACACTCACCAAGGTGAAGACAAGAAGAAAATCCGACTATAGCTAAGCATGTATTGCGACAAGTTGATGTGCATGGTCACCAGCACAAACTTCTAGATCAACATAGACAATATGCATCAGAATGTCGCTAGTCCAGCTGCACTCAAGATGAAATGTTATCAGACAAGTTGGATAGAGGAGCCATATCAGTGTACCAAGATGCAACGGAGGAAATAGTTTTCTTTTAGGAGGATGTCATCTTTGACCGCATAGACGATGAAGCTTGGCATCAGTTCGCCAGTGTCAATCATCACAACGATGTAGAATATTTGGTTTTCCCACAACTATCTGGGTCTTAGTGATGTCTTGCATGGCTTTCTCAAGTCTATTTTGTCTCACATGGGTACATGTGCAGATTGTATGTAACATTTTGTCAAGTGGAAGTTCAAGTGTCGATAGTTGAATGTAATGTCCATAGAGTATTTGAAGAGTCATGAAGATAGGCGAACAATCACAAAGGGGAATGTCAAGGGTCACCCCACCCTTTTCTATATATAGTACCTCATAACTCATTGTAGAGGATTTTGTTCAGCCAAGCTACCGATAGGAGTATCTTAGAGAAATCTTGGAGAGTATTGTAATGAGCCTTTGCTTGTCCACAGTGCAAAGATAATATATCTCTTTAGAGGAGCAGGCAGAAATGACTGTAACATTCTGTTATCGGGACTAGTGGTTGGTCATGGTTGTACCGTATGATTCAAACTTTCACTTCTTAATATAACAAAGCCATCATGTTTCATGCATATGTTGTTATTTTATTTCAGTTATCTTGGTTACTCTAATGATATATGTATATGTTTTATTATGTATGCATGTATGGACTCTGTCTGTATAAGTATGCATGAAACTTACTGAGATGTGTTGCTGGTTTAACCATCAGTTTGGATTGTTAGGTTACCGGCTTTCGATTTTGTGATGCATATGTTATCGTGTGTTCCCTTCTTAGCTATGTGCTTTCACAGGTTTCCAAGGTTTGCACTCACCTCACTTTCCATGTGTTAGAATTGTTCATGCACCTTCCTTGGCTTGTTGCACATGTCACACCCTTACTACCAACAGGGACATATTACTTGCCTCTGCACACAACTGCAGTGTAGGCGATATCGTATGACCCACTACTAGGACTCCTACACCAAAATATCTTATGTCTAGTTGGGACTTCTTACCGGGGAGATCCCTTGACATGTCAGTGGGTCCAGCACCATCAACACCTTACAAACATTTATTCACTATCTCAGTTTTCCCATTAAAATGAGGATGATAAGATGAGCGATGGGCTAATTGAGTACCAACACAAGAAAATAATTTTGTCCAAAATTTTCTAATGAAAATGGGATCTCTTTCACTTACAATAATATTTGGGTTCACATGTAGCATTTGAACTATTTCCAAAAAATGTAGTATCAATCGTATCAGATTTGAAATGATTAGATAGTGCATTAAAGTGTGCATACTTGGTAATTCTATCAATTACCACCATTGTGACACTCTTTCCTTTATACTTGGGTAAACCTATGATAAAATCCATTGATACCTCCTCCCAATGCTAGCTTGGAATTTCTAATGGTTGAAAAGACACATGATCTTAATTGTCTCAACTTTATTTTGTTGGTAAACCAAACATTCTGTGAAAAACATATGAATATTAGATTTAATGCCATCCCAAAGAAATTCCTTCTTGACCGTATGGTAAGTTTTTAATTTTTTTGAGTTTCCTCCGATATGAGAGGTGTCCAGTTCCAAAAGAACATTTTGTTTGAGTTGGAAGTTCTAACATAGATATAAGCAATATTTGTACTACAATGAATCATTTTTTCTAGATAAATATGTGAGATGCACTTCGATCTTGGTTAAACTTTTAAATGAGTGTCCACACCTCTTTTTTATTATTCCATTCAGTCCTTGCTTTGGTTATCCAATCAAGTTGGATAATAGAAATGACATAGAGCAATGACTCCACATCCTCGTCCCTTCTTGAGAATGCATTTGCAAAAACATTTATCTTCCCTCTTTTGTAGATGATTTCAAAGTCATAACCCAACATCTTTGTTACCCATTTTTGTTTCTCTTCTAAAGTTAATCTTTTTTCCAATACATATTTAGAATTATAATGATATTTTTTTACCTTGAAGTGTCTTCCCATTAGGTAAGGGAACCATTTCTTCATAGAATTTCCCATTGCCAACATTTCCTTCTCATAAAAAGGTTTTTGTACACATTTTCCTCTGATTCGATGAATTTTAAAAGCAATGGGTCTTATTGCATCAAAATATTACAAATTCCAATTCTTCAGGCATGGCATTCCACAATAAAGGTTTTTTTGAATTCTGTTTTAGCTAATACCAGAGCTTGCCACATTTCCTCTTTAAGATGTTCAAAGGTTTTAGTTTCTTCTGGAGTCCAAAAAAATGCATCTTCCTTTAGCAATTCTATTAGTGACATTTTTATTTTCCCATAATTCTTAACAATCGTGCAATAATACCTTGTCAACATGAGAAATCCTTACACATGCCTTAAGGATGTGGGGACTTCCATTGGTTTATGGATTTACTTTTGTTAGGGTTTACTTTAAGACCCTCGTGAAATGCAATATGACACAAATATTCCAATTCTTGTACCCCAAAGAAACATTTCGAGAGTTTTTCGTACAATTGTTTCAACTCCAATTATTTCATCACCATATCAACATGTTGAACCTGATATTTCCAATACTTGTTGTAGATTAATAAATCATCACAATATACCAACACAAATTTTATAAGGGTTTGAAAATGGAATTTATCAAACCTTGAAATGTGAAGGTGCATTAGTAAGTCCAAAAGGCATGACCAAAAATTCATAATGACCTTCATGAATTTTGAATGTTTTTTTTTGGAATATCTTATGTCTACATTGTAACTGGATGATATCGTGAGTGAATATCCATCTTGGTGAAGTAAATTGCTTCATGTAGGTCATCTAACAATTCATAAATGACAAGAATGGGAAGTTCATCTTTAATAATGAGCTTATTTAGCTCTCTATAATCTGAACACATACACCATGATCCATCCTCCTTGTGAACCAATACTATTGGAGAAGAGAACGAAACTTGGCTAGGTTGAATTACACCTCCCTCTAGCATTTTTGTAGTCGTACGTTCAATTTCACTCTTTCAAGAATAATGATATCTGTAAGGTGAGATGTTTGGAGGAGCACTTCCTGGAGTCAAGCGAATAGCATGATCATGATCATGAATAGGTGTGAGATGTTTGGGCATCTCAAATACCTTGGAGTGATTGTCAAGGAATCTTTGAAAATATATAGAAATGGATGAATTAGATGTTTAAAAATCTAGTGAGAATAATTGTGCAATTACCTTGAATTGTTCCTTCTTCAAAATCTTTTTCATACCTTTAGAGGTTATTATATTCCTAGGTTTCCCTATGATACCCCTTAATTCAATTTCCTTTCCTTCCCAAAAAAAATCAAGAAAAATTCTTCAAAATGAAAAGAGATCATTGTAAATATTATAGACATTTGACTTCTAATACAACATCAACACTACATATTAGAATCAAAGGAATTGGACTATTAAATACATATTCCTTCATGGTTATATTTATATTATGGAACTTCCCTCAACAATTTATAGTTCCTCCATTTTCAACCACAACTTGGCACTCTTTTGTTGGATATAGAAAACAATTCAAGTCCTTGGCTAACTTACAATGAATAAAATTATGGCGCTACTACCTCAATCAATCAACAGTATTACCTTTTTCTTCTTGATATATATTTCTATCTTGATGTTTTAGGTGTGGTAATTCATGCCAATCCATTACAAGATACAATTATATTCATTTTTTCTTTTTCGACCCCTAGGGTTGCTTCTAAGTGTATATCTTCTCCATTTTCTATTTATTTTTTCTTTTATTCCTCGTCTTCACAATATACATAAAATATTTTCTTCTCAACACACTTATGACCTTCAGTGTATTTTCTATCACAATTGTGACAAATCCGTTTTGCTGTTTTTTCTTATAGTTGTTGCGGTGTCAACCTTTTAGGTTATGGGGGACTTGGAGTGGCAATGCTTCCATCATTATAGTTATGAGTGGTTGACCTCCTTGTTGCAATAATTTTTATTTCAAATTTTCTGGCCATCATGAGTGCATTCTCTAATGACTTAGGTTTTGAAAGGTGAACCTCATGTTGGATGCTATCTTTTAAATTCCTTAGGAATACATCAATCATATTTTCCTCTAGAATATTAATTACCTTGGTATTTACTCTTTGGAATTCATCAATGTGCTTTATAGTTGAGCCCTTTTGTTTGAGATTTATCAATTGCCTAACGAATG
Source organism: Pinus tabuliformis (assembly GCA_031772625.1). NCBI lineage: Eukaryota > Viridiplantae > Streptophyta > Pinopsida > Pinales > Pinaceae > Pinus > Pinus tabuliformis. The sequence goes on from CM062817.1 coordinate 1,988,065,834, forward strand.
TATTTCTCTTTGTATCCTCATAACGCATAATAAATTCCTCTTTAAAAATTTCCCTAGTGATAAGTGATTTACGACAACAAATCCCATCGATACTGCACAAAATGATTGAGTTCTAAATATAAAGATGCAATGTGTATATTTTGTGTGTGTTTAACATCAGGTAGATCAAAGATCTGCTCCATCTATAGTATCCATGTTATTGGATCCTTTCCATCAAAATCTATTATATAGATCTTTGAAATATGGTTGGAATTCGACCAAACATTAAAGTCTCTAAAATCATGATTCAGTTTACTTTTGTTCTAATCATGAGTTTCAAGGAATACATTTTCAGAACAAGGGGGCATTTCTTGAAGAAAATTTGTCCAACCTTCCTTCAAACCTTCTATTTTGCTCTTTTATTTTCCTTCTAAGTCCTCTTTTATGCCTTCTTTATGTGTACCTTTAAACCATTCATCCTCATTTTATGACTCTATTATGAGGCATATTCAATGTTTGTGCCATATTTTGGTTTCTTCCTCAAATGTTGATAGTAAGGATGAAAATACACCTTCACATTCTCACCTTCCTCTATATGATTCCATTGAACATGCAAACTTACCATCCCACATCATCTCACATCTGTTTTTTCAACATGATAAGTGGTTAGTGATTTCTTCAATTACCCTATAGGTTATTATAATACACATTCATGGTTCTAATGAACACCCTCTCTTCTGCCTCAAGTTTTTGATGATCATGATTTGAAAACATTTGTAAAATATTTATGCCATTGAGATTTGGATACAATGATGAATGGAAATATCATTCCTTATTGGTGGATAATTCATGCGAATTTGTACCTCTCCTAAAAGGAATTGAAATTGTTAGATGTAAATGGATGTATAGAAGTAAGTATGCATCATATAGAATTGTTAAAAAAAAATAAGGCTTAGTTAGTTTCTAAAGGTTTCTCTCTAATTGAAATAATTGACTATAATGAAACCTTTTTCTCTATAAACAATTCCACCAATCTTATTCTAGTCATTGTTGGCTCACAAAAATGGGAGGTCCATGAGATAGATGTTAAATAAACCTTATTTCATGGGGACCTATAACAATAAATCTACATGGAATAACTTATTACCTATGTTCAACATGATTTCAACCTTCTTTTTTAACCTTAAGACACCTATCCATGGTCTTAAGAAAACTCTTTTAATTTACTAAGCTAAAATGAATAGCTATGTTCTTGGCACTATCTTTTCTAGATGTTATTCTTACCTCTAATGTTTGAACGAATAAAGTAGGAATCCATATTAAAATCCTTGATATTTATGTTAATGAAATCATTCTCCTAAGTAGTCACACTATGCACTTAACCCATATGAAATTAATCCTTAAGAATAAATTTGAAAAGATAAACTTGGGCTATTTGCATTATTCCCTTAGCACTGAATTGTTATAAACCAAGGAAGGAATTTCTCTTCTTTAATTAAGTATTGTTCTCACCTTCTTCACTACATTCACATGGAATATTATAAGCTAGCTATTATCACCAAAAAATTATGCATGGAAAATGTGGAAATCACGTCTAGAATATCTCAAATATCATCGAAACAAAAGTTTCTCAAATATTAGTAAATCAAGTGTTCATAATTGAATCATTGCTTATTAGTAGGAATAACTTCATTAATCCCTACAAATCCACTCTTTCAAGTTTTCATTGATCGAATTTGTGGGAACTAATATTTGAGAGATCCATAGGGCAAGTCACCTTAAATGATCCCTATGAGGTGGAAGAAAAATGTCAAGAGACTTTGTCTCAAGTCTCTAAAGCATTAAGGAAGACTTATGAAGCCCCAAAAGGATTACTCTTGTTTCCCACCAAGAAGAGAGGATCATTCAATGTCCAAATCTCATGAATGATCCAAATTGGGAAAATCCATGGACCTTGGCCAATTGACAACTATTTAAAAGAGAAAAATCATTGTAAGGTTATGCTGGTCAAGTGGCCTCCCTATTAACATTTCTTTATGATCTTGGATCTCATAGTTCAATAGTGTGGAAGAAACTCATTGAGGAGAGATTACACCTACAAGAGAGGAAAAGGAGGAACCTCCTTTATGAGAGCCAAGGGTCCATTTCCTCCCTAGCTCCCTTTAGTGTCTTTGTGATATATTGTACACATTTTACATCAATAAAGAGATTTTTTGTTTCACAAACTGTTTTTTCTTTTCATGTTTTTATTTATTTATTTTCATTACAATTTGAATATCTCATGCTAGATTGAATTACTATGCTTGTTATTTTATTTTCCTTGTCTACTAATCAATTACTTGTTCATTTATGCGGGAAACAAAACTTATATGTGAGTGGGTTTTGGAAAACCTTTTCTCTAATAGACTAGCAGCATCAGCCACTTCTCCCTTTAATTATGGAATGAAATTGTTGCCATCTACAGTACACCCAAAACTCATACCACTTTGTTATACAATTTAGTTGGCACCCTATTTTATTTGAATCATACCCATACTAATATTTCCTTTATTGTTGGTATTGTCAAACAATATTTGCAAAAAGACTCTTCTAAATATGTCCATTTACCCAAACTCTAGTTGCATGATTGTTTACTAGTAATTGCTAAATCATGCAATTCTTGTGTCAATACTAATAGAAAACCGTCCTTCTAGATCTATCTTAATTATGGATCTATGATGTGCCAAGAGGCATAAGAATCTCTAAAAGTACAAAAATTACTGTGAGTTTTTTTATCCTTCTCAATTCATAATATATTTTAAGTTAAGATGCATTTATATTGGTTCTTTATAAATATATATCTCACATGTCAACTCCACTTTCAACACTAAAATAATTATACATCTCCCTCATACTAAGCAACAAACTATTGAAAAGTTTTAACAATAAGAATTTTTATACACTATGCTGAAATATTTTCTTTTCATATTGATAGGTTTTTAAAACGTCATTTTTCAACCATATAATAATTTTTGAAAAAATTACATAACAGAAGAGTTTTTTTTCTCTCAATATATATAATTGATATTAAAATATTTTACTACATAAATATGCAAATATTTTGTATTTTATAACTTACATTAAAATATTATTTTGTTATTATTATTTTTAAATACCTCATATTAAGAAATAAAAAATTACATCTTTCTCACACTAAATTGCAAAAAACATCATTACAAATAACAAATTAACTTCATAATTAATATAATATTAATAATTTTAACCCTGTAGTATTAAGATAAATAAAATAATTTTGAATATACAAATTTCAAATCTGATAGCATTTATATAATGAAATTAAACATTTTATTATATCATATTTATAGCACCAATATAGATCCATGCTAATTTCATATCTATAAAATATTATAAATAAAATTATAAAGGGTAAATTTATTTTAAAATAGAAAACATTTTATTATATGATACATATAATAACATTTATACAATCAAATTAGACATTTCACTATGTGAGAATGTCAATGGCTTTTTTACTTTAATAATATAAATAGTGTAAACAGTGTGTTCAAGTCATGAGGTATCTGCAAAATGACTTATGTAAATAGTGTAAGCATTTGATTTTATTGACAATGTCTCTAAATGACACAATTTAATGATGTAAATAGTGTCAGCATTTGATTTCAGTGACAACGTCGCTAAATGACACGCCTGTAAAGTAAACCGTCAGCCAGCCTTATGTCACATGTAAGAACTCCATGTCCCATCATTACCCACAGCGTTTGATCGGCCATCTTTTAATTCATTTTCTCGTGTTCACGTGCACTCATTCCATAGTAAAAGCCAATGAAGTGTATCATTATTAAAAGAATTACTTCCGTAACGAAAGCTCGTATGAGTTACATTTTTTCCTCTACTAATTTCTGTTATACTACCATTTATTGGTAGCTTTTAACTTTTGGCTTTACGTTGGTTTGTTATGCGGTTTGTAATTTCAAAGTATTTAATAAAGGATATCTTTATAGGCGAGTGTATGAAAATATCAAAAGAAAAATACTAAACGAAATAAGATTTTTAAGTAAAAGATGGTTGTTCATTATTTTTATATTATTATTATTTAATTTTAAGGTTATTATAGATTAAATTGTTGTATGGGACCCTTTTGTTTGGGGGATAATTTTTGTCATAGTATTATTTATTGATAGCTTTTAAGTTTTGGCTTTATGTTTGTTTGTTACGCAATAGGCTAGAGTGGGATAAAATATAGAAATTGCAATTCAAAGTATTTAATGAAAGATGTCCTTAATATTTTGAATTTCTAAGATAAAATATTAATAATATTTGCTTATAGGCGAGTGTATGAAAATATAAAAAGAAAAATAATAAATGAAACAAGATTTTTAAGTGGAAGATGGTTGTTCACTACCTTTATATTAATATTATTATCCAATTTTAAGATAAGGGACAAGTGAGACACCAAATTGGTGTATGAGATTCCCTTGTTTGTGGGACAAGGGACCCATCTCCGCCGAGGGATTTGAATGATGAGTCTAAGAAAGCATACATACTCTATGTCCTCTAGTTTTGAACCTATGACCTCTGAGGAGGAAACACATGCTCTTGACCATTAGGCCTACGTATGTATGTATGTATGTATATATGGACTGTTTTGTGTCATATTTTTGATGAGTTAAAATTATGATAAGAAATTTTAATTATCATTAATAATTTAGATAAATGTTTTTTTGGAAAATAAATTGAAAAATATATGTGTATGTTAAAATAACAATGTACATTATTTAAAAAAAATAAACTTTGACTTATCAGATAGTCTAACAGTCTGGTCCCTACCCTGATTTGACATTCCCTTAGTCTTTTATGTATCTACGTGTTTGTTTGTGTATATGAGTAATTCTCTAGGTGTTTTATTTGCTCTTTTCCATGCCATTTTGGATGAGTGTATCATCTCCACATGGTATGGTTGTCTCCATTTGCAAGGATGTTCTATGTGTCTAGAATATGAGCTAACCCAAATATCTTCACACTCATCCAACATACAGTTTGTATTCATTCCCAAGTCTAGATGTCCACATCATCATCTTCATGACCTTGTGTATGTTGAGTATGTTCGAATGTAGTGACTAACATTGACAGCCATTAATCCTCCAACACCAATTTTTTGCCTCTCCATTCCATACATGTGCAACATCGATGTGACCAAGCCCACCATTTTTAGTCTTTGTGGAACCATGGCTTCTGCTAAGAGAGCTTTTTAAGGTTGTTACCAAATGTACTAGAGAGGTTGATAGTGTACTATAGGCTGAGTGTCCAGATAAATTTTATGTAAGTAACCTATGCAATAAATTTGATTTCCATAACAAAAGAGGAATTTTCATTTTAAGATAGAGGATGATTGAGTTTAAGAAAGAACTTGTAAGAAATGTTTCATATTTATGATTCGTTCACATTTAAAACCAATTATATTGATAACTTGCAAAGAGTTTATATCTTTTATTTATTCTATTTTAGTAGATGACATTCTCATTGAATTGGTCATATGGAGGATCCATGTTTTGATGTCCATTTTTATGGGAATTGTGAAATGTTAATGAACTTATTCTCCTAAGTAGTCACACTATCGACTTAACCCATTTGAAATCAATCCTTAAGAAGAAAATTGAAAAGACAAACTTGCGCTATTTGCATTATTCCCTTAGCACTGAATTGTTATAAACCAAGGAAGGAAATTTTCTTCTTTAATTAAGTATGCTTGTCACCTTATTCATTACATTCACATGGAATATTATAAGCTAGCTATTATCACCAAAAAAATTTGTATGGAAATTGTGGCAATCAGGTTTAGAATATCTCAAATATCATCAAGACAAAAGGTTCTCAAAGGTCACTAAATCAAATGTTCATAATCCAGTCATTGCTTATTAGTAGGAATACTTTAATTAATCCCTACAAATCCACTTTTTCAAGTTTTCATCGATCGAATTTGTGGGAACTAATATTCGAGACATCCAGAGGGAAAGTTGCCTTAAATGATCCCTATGAGGTGGAAGAACAAGGTCAATATCCTTTGTCTCAAATCTGTAAAACATTAAGGAAGGCTTATGAAGACCTGAGAGGACTACTCTTGTTTCCCACCAAGAAGAGAGGATCATTCAAAGACCAAATCTCACAAATGATCCAATTTGGGAAAATCCATGGACCTTGGCCAATTGACGACTATTTAAAAGAGAAAAAGCATTGTAAGGTTATGCTGGTCAAGTTCCTCCCTATTAACATTGCTTTTGGATCTTCGAGCTCATATTTCACGAGTGTCCAAGAAACTCATTGAGGAGAGATTACACCTATAAGAGAGGGAAAGGAGGAACCTCCTTTATGAGAGTCAAGTGTCCATTTCCTAGATGGCTCCGTTTATTGTCTTAGGGATATATTGTACACCTTTTACATTAATAAAGAGATTTTTTTGTTTCACAAATTCTTTTTTCTTTTCATTTTATTTTATTTGCACTGTAATTTGAATATCTCATGCTAGACTTTAATTAATATGCTTGTTATTTTATTTCTCTTGTCTTCTAATCAATTACTTGTTCATCTATGTAGGAAAAAAAACTTACATAGGAGTGGATTTTGGAAAACCTTTTCTCTAATAGACTAGTAGCATCAACACTTCTCCCTTTCATTATGGAATCAAAATTGCTGCTATCTACACTACACCCAAAGCTCATACCACTTTGTTATACAATTTAGTTGGCACCCTATTTTATTTGACTCATACCCATACTAATCTTTCCTTTAGTGTTGGTATTGTCAAACAATATTTTCAAAAAGACTCTTTTGAATATGTCGATTTACGCAAATTGTAGTTGCATGATTTCTTACTACTAAATGCTAAATCATGCAATTCTTGTGTCAATACTAAAAGAAAACCGTCCTTCTAGATCTATCTTAATTAGGGATCTATGATGTGCTAAGAGGCATAAAAATCTGTAAAGATACAAAACTTATTGTGAGTTTTTTTTTATCCTTCTCAATTCATATTATATTTTAAGTTAAGATGCATTTATATTGGTTCTTTATAAATATATATCTCACAAGTCAACTCCACTTTCAACACAAAAATAATTACACATCTCCCTCATACTAAACAACAAACTATTGAAAAGTTTTAACCATAAATTTTTTTATCCACTATGTTGAAATATTTTCTTTTCGTATTGATAGGTTTTTAAAACGTCACTTTTCAACAAAATAGTAATTATTGAAAAATTTACATAACATAAGATTTTTTTTTTTCTCTCAATATATATAATTGATATTGAAATATTTTACTACATAGATATCCAAATATTTTATATTTTATAACTTACATTGAAATATTATTTTTTTATTATTATTTTTAAATATCTCATATTAAAAATTGAAAAAATTATACCTCCCTTACACTAAATTGCAAAAAACATCATTATAAATAATAAATTAACTTCATAATTAATATAATATTAATAAATTTAATCATGTAGTATTAAGATAAATAAAATAATTTCATACTATAAAATATTAAAAAAAATTTATAAAGGGCAAATTTATTTTAAAATAGAAAACATTTTATTATATGTTATCTCCAATAACATTTATACAATCAAACTAGACATTTCACTATGTGAGAATGCCAATGGCTTTTTTACTTTAATAATATAAATAGTGTAAACACTGTGTTCAAGTCATGAGGTATCTGCAAAATGACACAATTTAATGATGTAAATAGTGTAAGCATTTCATTATAGTGACAATGTCTCTAAATGACACAATTTAATGATGTAAATAGTGTAAGCGTTTGATTTTAGTGATAACGTCTCTAAATGACACAATTTAATGATGTAAATAGTGTAAGCATTTGATTTTAGTGACAATGTCCATAAATGACACGTCTGTAAAGTAAACCGTCAGCCAGCCTTTTGTCACATGTAGGAACTCCATGTCCCATCATTACCCACAGCATTTGAGCGGCAATCTTTCAATTCATTATTCGTGTTCACGTGCATTCATTCCATAGTAAAAGCCAGTGAAGTGTACCATTATTAAAAGAATTACTTCCGTAACGAAAGCTCGTATGAGTTACATTCTTTTCTCTACTAATTTTTGTTTTGTGTCAGATTTTTAATGAGTTAATTATGATAAGAAATTCTAATTATCATTAATAGTCTACATAAATATTTTTTGGAAAATAAATTGAAAGATAAGAATATTATATTTATATGTAGGTTAAAATAATAATGTACATTATTTAAAAAAAATAAACTCAGACTTAACGGATAGTCTAACAGTATGGTCCCTACCTTGATTTGACATTCCCTTAGTCGTTTCTGTATCTATGTGTTTGTTTGTGTATATGAGTAATTCTCTAGTTGTTTTATCGGCTCTTTTCCATGCCATTTTGGATGAGTGTATCATCTCCACGTGGTAGGGTTATCTCCATTTGCAAGGATGTCCTATGTGTCTAGAATATGAGCTAACCCAAATATCTTCACACTCATCCAACATAGAGTTTGTATTCATTTCCAAGTCTAGATGTCCACATCATCATCTTCATGACCTTGAGTATGTTGAATATGTTCGACTATAGTGACTAACACTGATAGCCATCAATCCTCAAACACCAATTTATTGCCTCTCCATTCCATACATGTGTAACATCGATGTGACCGAGCCCACCATTTTTAGTGTTTGTGGAACCATGAATTCTACTCAGAGAGACTTTTAAAGTAGTTACCAAATGTACTATAGAGGTTTATAGTGTTTTGTAGGCTGAGTGTCCAAATAAATTTCATGTAAGTAACCTATGCAATAAATTTGATTTCCTTAACAAAAGAGGAATTTTCATTTTAAGATAGAGGATGATTGAGTTTAAGAAAGAACTTCTAAGAAATGTGTGATATTTATGATTCCTTCACATTTAAAATCAATTATATTGATAACTTGCAAAGAGTTTTATTTCGTTTTATTGTATTTTAGTAGAAGATGACATTCACACTGAGTTGGTCATATGGAGGATTGATGTTTTGATGTCTATTTTTATGGGAATTCTGAAATGTTTTATTTCTTTTTCACGTTTTGATTTATAGTCAAATTTCAAGTTTTCAAGTCCTACTAATTGAGCAAGAACAAGCAAGCCTAAAGCCAAATTAGTGTTGTAACTGTAATAAAAATTAGAGCCATGATCATGATTTAGTTTGAGGTCTCCATTAAACCACCATTTATTAAAATACTCATAACCTTTTGTTGGTATTTAGAGCCAGTTAACAACAAATGAAATAATAAATAAATGCAGGAAAAATTGGAAATTTAATCACACAACAAACACAAGAATTACATGGTAAAACCTTGATAGTGTGTCAAGGAAATCTCCATGCGAAAAGGGATTGGAATTCTTATTACTCCAAGTCAAAATATGACTCCTTAAGTTACATCGAGCCTCTCGGGAAATCACCAATTTAATATGGGCTATTTTGTTACATAACTTCCTATAATTACAAAACTAACTAAATTGTAAAATAGATTTACCTAGGTAATCACATTATTTACATTAATTGTTGTCATTCTTCAACAATATTCACCTTGAAAACAATCTTCCCAATCCCTTGACCATGCCCATTCATCATCTCTTCTGCAAGCCAAAAGAAGCCAAACACCATGGCAACCTCTCTATTGAAATTGGCTTCATGAATATATTTGCACGATTCTCCCGTGTATGGACCTTTTTGAGATCTAGTTTGTTGCCATTGATCACATGTCTCATAAAATGGTACCTTACATCAATTTGCTTTGTCTTGCTATGATAAGCTAGATTTGTAGCCAAATGAATAACACGATGATTGTCATAGAACATATTCACTTTATCCTGCGTCCTTCCAATCTCATCAAGTAGACCTTTCAACAAGATTGCCTCTTTACAAGCATGTGAAGTAGCTATATATTCTTCTTGAGTAGTGGACGAAACAATAGTTTGTTGAAGCTTTGACATCTAGCTAATTGATCCATCTGCAATATTAAAAGCATATATTGTAGTAGATCTCCTCTTGTCCAAATTACCTCCATAGTCAACATCCAAATATACAATCACCGAGTTTGCACTACCATTAAAGATAACACAATGGTCACTTGTGCCTCTCAAATACGGAACACCCATTTCACAACTTGCCACTGTTCTTAATCCAAATTTAAACAAGAACGCCACAAATTATAGATATAACCTTAAATACAAAGATGAAGTAGAAATAACACTTGATTTCATTACTATCAAATACCGAAATATGTTTACAAACAGAATGGAAAAGGCTAGCTCGGATGATGGTAGCTTATCTCTAAGAAGAGATGTGGCAGTTACATGTGTCTGAGCTCTGTTACAATGAGGCTTAAAGGCCTATTTCTTATTGAGAAACAATGGAAAACCATAAACATCCTAAAACCTAACCCTAGGAGATGGAGCACCAAACTATGGGAATCGTTTGGGTAAATTGGTACATCAACTTCCTGGGGTCGTAACTTTGGCATAAGATCTTCCTTTGACGGGAAAAATACCTCGTTAGAAATATCTATCCGAGGACTAAAACTTTTGCATGACCAACATGGCCTATGATCCATGTTGGTCCCATTTTTCCAAAAAACGTCGTTTAGGGCCTCAAAACTGCTCTAGACGTTCACGACCAGAAAAACTGCCAAAAATAGTAAATTGTGCTACAAATACAGAAACTAAAAAACTAAAAGAAATAATGGTGGTGGTCCAAGTTTAATAGGTAGGTGGCCACCAATATCCACCTCGATCATTGCCCGCCCGCGCCCCCCCCCCCCCCCCAAAGAACAATGGTCCTCATTGCGTTGAGTTCCTCCATGAGATGAGGAAACTTCTGTTGAACTTGGTCCTCGATGAGCCACTTGCCCTCATGAAGGAGTTGGCCTGCTTTGACAACTCAATATAGTTGGATCCTTTGTTGTCAATTATTCTTGATCTGTGTGTCCATGATCCGATCAGTGCTCGCTTGTTCCATTCAATCTAGATTTGTCTCTGTACGTGTGAGTTGTTATGCAATGTCTAATGTGTCCAGTAATGGTGGGAAGTATGGTTGAAGGCGGTCCACATTGAACACTGCGTGTAGGCCAAGGAGTGGGGAAATGCTGAGCTCAAATGCATTATCTCCCACAGCCTTGGTAATGGTGTAAGGACCATATCCGAGTGGTCTAAGTTTTCGATAGGCTTTGTAAGGCATTCATTCTGCAAATGCAACCAGGCTTTGTCGCCCACCTGAAACTTGTGTGGCACCTGATGTTGATCATGTCACTGCTTGTACTTGACATTTGATTTCTTGAGAATGTCGTGGACCTGCTGGTGAATATGTTGGATGTGCTCAATGAAGTTTTTTGCCTTATCATCTTTAGATTGGACATGAGCTGAATCTCCCTGAGTAGCTACAAATGGTATGGCCACATCAATGGGACATAGTGGCTCGAATCCCAAGCCAACCTGAAAAGGGCTTTGGCCATTCAAGCCATGGAGAGCGTGGTTATAACTATGCTAGACATAGGGAAGAATCTCATCCCATGTGCATGGATTCTTTGACTTGTACATGTAGAGAATGTGTACGATCATCTTATTGACGACCTTTGTCTCGCCATTAGTTTGGGGATGGAAAGACGTGGAATTAGTGAGCTTGGTGTCGAGCATCGACCAGAGACTGGACCAAAATATATGTAGGAACGTGCTATTCTGATCTGAGATGATAGACTATGGGATCCCAAAGTGTACCCACACTCGTTCAAAGAACAGTTTTGCAGTGGCTTCTGCTGTGATATTCTTATTGCAGGCTACCATAATGACCATCTTCGAGAATCTGTTGACGACCACAAAAACACAGTCATTTCCATGCTTAGTAGAAGGAAGGCCCAACATGTAATCGATGGAGATGGATTCCCAAGGTCGAATAGGGGTATGTAGCGGAGTATAGAGGCCTTCCTTCTTAATGGTCAATTTGGCATTGGCACAAACAGTGTATGATCTGATCTACTTCCTGACACCCTGTCAAAGATTCTACCAATAGAAATACTTCTGTAGTATTGCCATCATTTTCTCAACCCCAAAATGCCCAGCGACCCGCCTGTAGTGCACTTCCCAAATCATCTTCTCACGCTCACTTGAAGGAACACAAAGGTGTCCCAAGTGGCATAACATGGCATCTTGGAGGTGAAAATATGGAACTTGCTGACCCTCCAACGGTGTTTGGTATGTGTTGCTGAATCCTCGGTCACTTTTGTAGAGAATTGGCCAATCAGATATCTTGTGCCCACAAGAGTTGAGCACGGTGCTTAACGCCATGATCAGTGGTTGGATGAGGTAGTCTACAACATTATAGTTGTTTCCCTTCTTATACTTGATATTTAAATGGAAATATTGCAAGTATGTGGACCACTTCTGATGATGATCATTATGTAATTCCCTTACATTTGTATGAACTGCATGGGTCGGTGTTTTGTGTGGATGACCATTTCGTTCCCCAAAATGTAATGCTCCCATTGTCAGTAGGCCTTCACAATGGAATACATCTCTTTGTCATAAGTGGGATACTTACAGATTGTGTTTGAAAGTGTCTCATTGTGATATGCCACTCGATGCCCCTGTTGAGTAAGAATTGCCGCAATAGCATAGTTAGAGCCATCTGTCTCGATCTCAAATGGTTGTTGCATGTTTGGTAATGTGAGCACTAGTGTAGAGAAGAGGCAATGTTTCAACTCTATGAATGCCTTTTGTTGAGATTCAGACCAAAAGAATTTTTCTTTCGCTCCTCCCTTGGTGACTTTGCTCAAGGTCCAAGTGATATGACAGAATCCCAACACGAACCTCCAGTAGAAATTGGCAAGCCCTAGAAACCTACGGAGCTCTTTCAGAGTGGTTTGTGCTGGCTAGTCCTTAATGACTTGGATCTTGGTTTGATCCACATGCACCCCCCATTCATCAATAATGTATCCTAAATACTGTGCTTGGGTCATGCCAAAAGTGCATTTCTCTAAATTGGCACACAGCTTGTGTTGTCGCAGTGTTTGGAGGACCCGTCGGATGTGGTGGAGGTTCTCTTCCCAAATCTGGCTGAATATTAGGATGTCGTCCAAGTATACCACTACAAATGTTTTGTTTAATGGCCACAAGATGTCATCCATCAGCCTCATGAAGGATGCAGGAGAATTCGTTAACCTAAAGGGCATAACCAACCATTCGAAAAGGCCCTCCTAGGCTTTTAAGGAAGTCTTCCACATATTAGAGGGTTCGATTGGTACCTGGTGATATCTGGACTTCAAATCAGCCTTGTTGAAAATTGCGACCCCTTGAGTTGGTCTAGAATGTTATCAATCCATGGGATTGGGTAACTATTCCAAACAGTGATCTTGTTCAATGTCGGATAGTCAATATAGAGTAACCAAGTCCCATCCTCCTACTTTACCAACACAATCAGGCTCGCACAATGCAATGAACTGGGTTGGATGTGAGCTCTCTGTAGCAGCCCCTGAATCTGCATCTTGATTTCATCCTTCTCCAGAACAGAGCATCGATAGATCTTGCATTGGGCAATAGTGCACCTAGGGTCATATCGATGGAATGCTTGACCTGACAGTGTACATGCACTGCTATCGAGGAGGCAAAGATGTCCTCGTATTCCTTCATGACCTTTTCCATCTCTTGTTGTCGTGTGGAGGGGCCCTATCTAGAGGTCGTGGCCACTGTCTTCTTCTTTTCATGAGGGCGTTTCATCAGGAAAACAAATTTCCCTATTTTAGAAACGAGCTTACTGCATTTTTTTGCAGTAACCAAAGAGATGGTTGTAGCTGGTGCTACCTCCGGTATCTTGTACAACTTATTTCCCAAAGTAACAATAACAGCGCGAGGCCTTGACTCATACACAACATGTTGCTTATACAAGTGGGGTTGGCCTAATAGTACATCTTAAACATCAAGGGGAGTGATGTCACATAATACCTCATCTGTGAATGGATTGATGATGTATTGAAGGCGGCACTACTGGCTCACGCGAGGATCCCGTCCTTGGTGAAGCCACCTGATGGTGTATGGTTGTGGGTGTGTTGTGGTCAGTAAGCCTAGTTGCTTCATGAACTTTACCAAAATGAGGTTCTTTTGGTTCCTGTTGTTGACAATGAACTGTAGTGGGGAACCCTTTACCCACATCTGGGAGTGGAAGAGGCACTCCTCCTTTTGATGTTCGGGTTCCTCCTTATGGATCTTCATGGTGGAAACAGTGGAATTGGGCTCCGCATCGATAATATGCTTCCCTTTGTCATTCCCCTTGTTGGGTTCTGACTCAGAGTTGGAACATGCATCTGATTCTGAAACCTTCAGCTCGGCCACCAGTGACTGCTTAGCCTAACACTGACTTGTGTTGTGAGTGGAGCTCTTATGGAACTCACACCACTTTCCCATGTCCTTCTTCAGCTTCATGGTGTTTTTCTTTTCTTGTGGCTTTAGTGGGTTGTTTTCGGCTACCCAGCCTTGGCTTCGTCCTTTATTCTATAGTTTGGGAGCACCTTTCCCTTACTTCGGATTCGCAGATCCAAAGTCTCACTTCTTTTGTTTAAGCTTCTTCTCTATCTTGATGGTGTATCAGTGCGCAGTTCCGAGCGAGGAGATGCCCAGGAACTCCATCTCATCTTGCATGTACCTGTGTAGGCAGTTGCGGTACTTAAGTACCAAATGTTTTTCAGAATCCTTGATACCTAACTTCATGTGAAGCGTATGAAAAAAAATGGTAAACAACGACACATCTTGGTCCCTTTCGTGTCGTAGCATTGTCCACTTTATGTATTTATCCTCATAGCTCCCAATAGGCTAGTACTACTCCTTGATGGCATCCCAGAACGAATTCCAAGTGGGTGTGGATAAAAACAATGAGGTTGTACTTTCATCCTTCTGCTCACAGTAGGTTTCCCACTAGTCCTTGACATGGGTGGTGGCTTTGAGAAGAGAAAAAGTAATCTTTTCTTGGCTGTAAAAATTATGAACAAAAAAATATCCTTCTAGCAGATTTAGCCCTTCATCTATGACGTCTACATCTATTTGGCCCTCAAATATGGGAACGTCAAGGTTTACTTGTACCTTAAAAGGAGTGGAGCCACCAAAGTGGTTGTTGGATGTGGATTGACCACCCGTGGGCAACCATTGAAGGATCTGGGTAAAGTTATCCATCATCATGTTCCTTTGTTTCTCGAGGGCCTGCTAGAGCAATATTTTGATAGGATATCATACCCCCTCATCTTTCTTTTCTTCCCCCATGGGTGCCCGTCAAATTTTGCAAGGCTAATCTTGCAAAGGTTCAACCAGATCAAGCCCTAACTCCTTATATCTCGACCTCGTTGGAGACATGCAAAGAAAAACAGAGAAAGAGCAGACCGCTCTGATACCACTAATCCACATTTAAACAAGAACACAACTAATTACAAATATAACCATAAATGCAAAGATACAGTAGAAATAACACGTCATTTCATTACTATTAAATACAGATATATGCTTACAAACAGAATGGAAATAAGACTAGCTCGGGCAATTTATTATTGAGAAACAATGGAAAACCCTAAATATTCTAAACCCTAATCGTAGGAGATGAAGCGCCAAACTATGGGCCCCCTTTAGATAAATTTGTACATCAACTTCCTGGCGTCTTAACTTTGGCATACGATCTCTATTTGATGGGAAAAATACCTGGTTAGAAATATTTATCTAAGGACTACAACTTTTGAATGACCAACATCAATTTATGACCCATGTTGCTCCCAATTTTCCCAAAAAGCATCGTTTATGGCCTCAAAACGGCTCTGGAAGTTCAGGACCCAAAAATTGCCAAAAATAGTAATTGTGCTATGGATAAGGAAAGTGAAAAATTGAAAGAAATAATGGTGGGGCTCCAAGTGGAATAGGTGGGTGGCCACCAATATCTACCTGGATCAGTTCTTCTCCTATATTTTCTATGAACCTATTGATAACCCCAATTGCATGTGAAATTTCACGTCTTGTAGATACCATCTCATACATTAAGTTGCCTACCACATTTTCATATGGTACATGAGACATATACTTCTTTTCTTCATCATTTCTAGGACTCATAACCAAAGTAATATTAAAATGGGAAGCTAATGGAAAATTAACACCTTTCACGTTCTTCATACAAAACTTTTCAAGTACTTTCTCCACATACTTCTGTTGTGATAAACAAAGCTTTCTGTTTTTTCTGTCTCTGTGTATCTCCATGACCGAGATATGTTTCTATGCTCCAAGATCTTTCATATCGAACATTCTAGAAAGTTGAGCCTTTAACTTGTTGATCTCTTCCATGCTTTTTCTTGCAATAAGCATATCGTCAACATACAATACCAAGATAATGAATATTCCATTGAAACTTTTAAAGTATAGACAATGATCATAATTACTTCTAGTAAACTCATGTCTCACCATGAAGGAGTCAAACTTCTTGTACCATTGCCTTGGAGACATCCTTAGCCCATACAATGATTTCTTGAGCTTGCAAACTAATCTTCTATTGCAACCTTGTACAAAACCTTTTGGTTGTTCCATATAAATATCTTCATCCAGATCTCCATGAAGAAAAGTTTTTTTAACGTCAAACTATCCTAACTAAAGGTCAAGTAATGTAGTTAGTGCTAACACAGTACAAATAGAAACAAATTTTGTGACTGGTGAAAAAATCTCATGAAAATCAATACCTTCAACATGAGAATACCCTTTTGCTACTAGCCTCGCCTTATACCTTTCGATACTTCCATCAACATTTCTCTCCAATTTGAATACCCATTTCCATCCGACAACACTTCTCCCTTCAGGAAGTTCTGCAAGATCCCAAGTTTTTTTTCTTGGCTAAGGAATCCATTTCTTCATTCATAACCTCTTTCCACTTTTCACTATCTGCATCATCCACTACTTCCTAATAACAAGAAGGTTCCCCATCTTCAAAAACCAATGTAATAGATGAAACAAAATCTTCATAACTTTTGGGTGTTCTTCTTTCCCTTGTAGATGTTCTTATAGTGACTAGTTGTTGCACTTGTTCATGAACTTCTACAACTTCCTTTGCATCTTCTTCACCTTTTTCTTCAGAAATCTCTAATAATGAACTAAATTTTCTTATTCATCGATACATATTCATGTTCAACTTTTATAACATCTTATTTTAGAAGAGAAGATTGATCAAATGTTACATCTCTAATAATGTCTAACTTATGTGAAGAAGGATCCCACAACCTAAATCCTTTCACTGCATAGTCATTCCTAGAAAAGACATAACATTTTACTTTTGTGTCTAACTTTGAACATTGATTCTTTGGAACAAGAGAATATACATCACAAAAAATAATCCTTAAATGTGAATAATCACAAGAATGACCTAACTAAACTTTTTCAGGAATTTTACTATTAATGGATACTCAAGATGATCTATTTACCAAATAACAAGTAGTAGATATTTCTTCTAACAAAGATTCATTTTGCAGGTTAGCATTGTTGATCATGCTTCTGGCTCTTTCTGTAAGAGTTTGATTCATACGTTCAATAACACCATTTTGCTAAGAATTATAGACAATAGTTTTATGTCTAAAAATCCCTTCATTCTTACAATATTGTTCAAATTCTAAGAAAGTAAATTCACTGCCATTCTTAGTTCTTAAACATTGAATTGATTTGCATGTTTTAATTTCCACCATAGCTTTAAGTTGTAAAAAAACATTAAATACATCAACTTTTATTTTCAACATATATACCGAGACTTTCCTTGAGTAATAATCAATAGATGTTAAGAAGTATAATGCACCTCCAGAAGACACAATAGGAGATGGTCCCCAAAGATCATAATGAATATACTCCAAAATTTCTTTGCTATTATGAATTCCAGCTTTAAATTTATGTCTACATTATTTTCCATATACATAATGTTTACAAAAATCCAACCTCGAGGATTTCAAATTATGAAGCAATTTGCAATTCATCGATACCTGAAGACACTTCGGGCTCATGTGACATAGCCGCTGATGCCACAAGTGAGTATCTTCTTCTTCCTTCTCGGATATACTCGTTGCCTCGTTGGTCTCAGTACTTCCTCTGAGTCTGTAAAAAATTCCAATCTTCTATGCCTTCATAACAATCAAAGCACCCTTTCAAACTTCCAACACTCCATTTTTACCTGTAAATTTGTAACCTTCTGAGTCCAATACTCCCAAAGAAATCAAATTATTTCTCAACTTAGGTACATGTCGAACATCAATCAATGTTCTAACTATATCATCATACATTTTAATTATGACATTTCCCACCCCAATAGTCTGACAAGATACATTATTACCCATAAACATAGAAATACCACTCATAACTTGATATGAAGTGAACTAATTTCTATGCGGTCTCATGCGATGAGAAGCACCAGAATCTAACAACCAATCTTAATAATTATGAGAGACATTTCCAATTGGTAAAGCTTCATCTACCATGCGTAATTCAGTAGATAAAACTACATCAATAATACCTGAATCAACTTGATTTGCTTCCTTCTTTGGATTTTCAACAAACTCCTTTCTTTTCCAACAATATTTCTTGAGGTGTCTTATGTTGTTGTACTACTAGCATTTGGCTTTACACTTCTTGGCTTTTGATTTTTATCTGGAAGAACTTCTTTCTTTCTCCCCTCTTCCTTTGGACCGACCTTTGGCTACCATGGCTTCTGGTGTAGAAGTTTGGATGTTGGACTTCTAATGAGCCTCATCATTGGGTAATTATATGGGCCTTAATTCACCTCCTAGCTATTCAAATCAACTCTTCTCACAATTTATTACATGTTTTGATTATATTTTTTTAAATGAGATGAGTTAAAGTGAGATATTATGCCTAGTGCATTAATATGCATTGAATGTAGGTTTGGAAGATAAAATCAAGGAATTTTGGCAAGAATAATGTCTGAAACTTGAATGGGACAAGGGAGAGATATTGTAGGAGGTAAATCCTCCTCATTTACTCCTCCCCCATTCCAATATTCCTCCATTAATCACACTAGCTAAGAGTGCAATCAGCCAAGTCATGAAAATCAAAAGGCAACCAAGAAAGTGATAGACAAAGAGTTAGTTCATCTCACGTTTGGGAGTCCAGCCTCCCTAGATTGAAGGAAGTTGTTGGGGACTTCAGTCGTATAAGTAGAGAGGCCTAGATTCTCATTAGCATTCGAATTTTTGTGGTAAAAACACTAGTTACTTTTTGAGCTCCAGACTTGTGTAAGATATTGATGTAATTTTCTGTTTTGATAATGAAAATGAGCTTTTTCTTTATCCAACACTGAGTTAACTCAGAGGCTTGAAGCTCTTCTGTTAGGTCCCAACCCCAGCAGCAAAGGCTACTATTCTTGTATATGTAAGCTTGGCTTAGTTTCATAAATTCATGGTTAAATTGTCTTTAGAAGTATTTCATTGCAGGTAATGTGGATTTGATTAGTTGTTTATTAGTTTGCCTCCATTTGTGGTTTACCTCAAGAGCAGGTTAGAAGGGATTAAAAGAGAACCACAAATCTGTCAGTAGGTGTCTTGGCCTCACCTCTTCCCTCAATGATCATGGTTTGAGGAAAAGACCCTTACGCAGACCCAAAAAGATAGATTTCCGTTTTCTCAAAAGATTTAGAGTTTATTGTACTTGAACCAACATTTGATCAATTTTTCAACTGTAGGATTTAATTACCATCTCTTCCATATTTAGTATTATAGTAGATCTCATCCACGATTCCATTTTATTCGACAATTTTCCTCATGCATGAAGTAGACAGCTAGTTCACTAAATTATGGATTTCTGGCTTATTAGAATTCTTCTTGTTTACATGACTTTTCGGAAATTATAAATGTTTGATGCAGAACAGGTGCTTCAGGAATATAAAGAGATATCATATCAGGCAACCACCTTCCAACTTCATCCATCCATAATCATTCCTTTCTTTCACCAAGACCTTCACCAATCTCATCATTTTATATAGCAATTCCTCGAAGCATGTTGAGTGAGTCCAACCATCTCCTAACCTTGGTTTTGAGCTCTGAGTGATCCTAGGAATTTTCTCACTCCATCCCACCCACACACCACCTTTCCTATGCCTTTCATCGCCTTGAACAACCATCATTTTTCTCTCAGCTGTATCCTGTTGAAATACAGGGAATCTTGTAGGTTTCTAGTACATCATGTAGGTTTTCTTGTAGTGGCCTGTTTTGACGCTGAATTGATGGAAAACCTCTAGGAAGACACTCTGGGTCACCCAAGGGTCTCCCAAACCTTCCAACCATCTCCTAAACCACCCAACCATCCACCAACAACACTAAGCCACCTGCCACATCACCAAAAGACATTACGGTTTACACTTCATTTTCCATAAAAAGAATAAGAAGAAAACAAATTTATTTTAGTCCTTTACATGCACAGTATCAATGTTTGATGTCTTGAACTTCCATGCTTTAGACATTAGCATTTCAGAATTGTTAGCTTGGCATTCTTGTAAAGCATAGTTTCTCAGCAGTTAGTTAGAGAATGGTGTGTTTTTAGCATAGGATTTCAATCATTTTCCTTATCGTAGTAGACAAGATTTCTCCTAGGGTAGATTTCTCTTTCTTTCATCAGCAATCAAGCTTCTTCTGTATCCATAGAAGTCTAGCTTGAAAACCCTAGTGGTCTCTCGCCAGTTGAGTAGGGACAAAAGGAAAAACCATCAATTTTGCTTGTGTATACAACACTGTCATCTCCAAGTTTGTATGAGCCCCTGGTTGATAAAGAAAAGCTCATAGCCCAAAGAATTATAACATTCTTGCTGCAATACTAGTTCTCATAACTTTTTGGTGCCATTGTTGGGGAGGTGTTTGAGTAATATGTGATTGCTGCTTTCTTTCTTCTATTTCTTGTTTCTAATATTCTGTTATTAGTTTCATTTATGCAAAAGTAATTTAGCTTCTTCATTTTTCATTATGCATTCTTTTCTTTCCTTTCCATTCTGCAAGTAATATTTCAATTAAGTAGTTAATTTTTTCATTCAGTCAGTAGTTTTCATTCAGTCTGCAATTCCAATTCTGCAATTACTTTCAAATTTTGAAAAAACATAAAACAAAACAAAAACATTTTCTTTTCATGCCTCATAGGAATAGGGATAACTTAGGGAATTTTTTTCCAAATACCCCCACTGCTTCAAACAACCAACCTTCCCTCTTCTTCGGTGGCTGTGAACTGGAGGAACCCTTAGGTGAGAAACTAGACATATTTTAAGAACCTACAGGGGAAGAAGAAGAAGGAGAACCCATTCCTACTGAACCTATGGCTGAAAACAGAAATGATAGAGGAAATAGAGAAAGAGTTGAGGGTGCCTTCCCCATCAGGGAAACCAATGGGGATACTAAGATGAAAAATATAAAATCTTTTGCCCTTCCTCATTTCCATCGCCTGACCACAGAATACCCAAACACTTTCTTATTTGAGTTTGTTGTCATACGCCAAACCTAGGCCTATACAAATGATGAGTAGAGGTTGAAACTATTTACATCTACTCTCAAGGATGCAGCTTTGCACTGGTTCATGGGTTTACTTGGAGATAACATCACAACTTGGGCTCAGTTGTAGCAAGCCTTCAACAACAAGTATTGGGATTATTGTAGGCCTAAAGACACTAAAGAGGAAATTTTTAGGATGACCTTAGGAAATGATGAATCCCTAGAGGATTATGAAGAAATATTCCATCTTAGCTACAAAAGGGATAGGTGCACACTTGACCCTGAGTTAGTGAAGCTGCTCCTACTTAGAGGAGTAAGGGAAGATCTTCTAGATACCCTACACTTGTTAGCAGGAGGGGATATCTACTAGTTACCCTATGAGGGTATCAATATTGTCTTTTGAAACCATTCTAGGGTATCCAGGAAAAAGGGTAGGGGTAGTCAACATATGGTCAGTCCATCCTCTTCCAATTCATCCATCAAGGGTGAAATTGGAAATATGCTAGAGGATTTGAAAAGTGAGATGTTGCAAACCCTTGCACTATAGATGGACACTATGCACATTAAGAGAAAGCAGGAGGAAGCAAAGATATCCTTGGCCATTTTTTGTCCTAGATGCACCAGGAGGGACCCTAGGAAAAAATGTCAATTGAACTCTATTGAATTTTTCTCAATCTGTGAAGAAAACCACTCCACATACAAGTTCCCCTCTTTACCTGGACTCAAAGTTGTATATCAAGGAGCTGAAGGGGTCACTAGGTAACTCTTCTACATAAACCAAAGGAGACCTCATGGGCTTAGGCCATACTAGTAGGGCACGCAAGGGTCATCCCATGCATATTACAACCTGAACCAGACCACATCCATACCTTCTTGGGGACCCCCTGCTCATCTTTCCTCGTCTACACCTCCTCCTTGGTCCTTTTCACCTCAGTATCATTCCCAACAAGCCAGCCAATCATTTCAACCATATGCTCCGCTACAACCTCAGTGGAATGCATCGCCCAAGGGGTGGAGGCCCCCATACAAAAATGTTCCAGATTTATTGCCTTCACCACCTCCCAACCACAACTTTTAAACTCTTCTCCACCTAAATTACCCCAGATGCCTACCCAGCCAAATCCGAACCCGAACAATAGACAGGCACAAAAAATATATAGTGGAGAGACATCCTATCCAACTTATGCTATGGAGATTCAGGAAATCAACCTAAGATCTGGGAGAGTACTTTTGGACAACCAACCTCTACCTCCACCTAGGGAGGTTGAGGAAGAAAGAGAGGAAAGAATGTTTAAAGTAAATCCACCACCCTTTCCTAAGAGATTAACCCAACCATTCCAGCCTCCCTAGAAGGGATTAAACTTATGGGAGAATTGAAAAACCTATGTGTCAAAATTCCACTTCTCCAAGATATTAAGGATGCACCTATTTACAACAAGTTGATTAAGGAGAAGTGCTTCAAGCATCCAAGGAGGTGAAGAAGAGATTCCCCTACCATTAATTTCATTGGAAAGTTGTCTGACTGAATGCTGGGGAAGGTAATATATCCAAAGTATTTGGACCCTGGAAGCCCTTGGTGAGAACTAGTATTGTAGCAATAATGTTGCAACTCTTGGGCTGCCCTCTTTACTCTTATGACCTCGGTAGTTCGTAATAAACTTGGAAGCGACGGTGCTGTATGCACAAGTACTAGTTCTTACCGCAGGTTGTCACTTGGTCAGCCGGTGCAAGATCACTAGGAGATTAAGCCAACTTCTATGGATTCCAGAAGAAGCTCTTTATATGATGAAAGGAGAGAAAGACTACTCTATAGATACTACTCTAACTACAAAAAGGAGAAAGACTAAAATGTAAAGCAAACCAAGTAAATCCTAATTAACCAATGAATCCTACTTTTGCAGAAAGCACTATGAAAACCATGAAAAGAATGCCATTACCTACTCAAGGAAGTAAACAACAGCTAACTAAGCTATTTCTGGAAGTAAACAAGCAAAAAACATCTTTTTGGGTTTTTATGTATTTTTATGTGAATTTGACATGCATGTGATTTATTGTTTGTGAATGTGGCAGCGAATAGGTGGTGTTGAAGGGTGGTTTTGGGACTTGTGAGGATGTAGGATGGTGTGGTTAGGTCTTAAGAGGTCTCAAGTGGCCTTTTGGAGGCTTTTTTGACACTCGGCATTCCAAAGAAAGCTTACAAGAAAATCCACAGGAGGACATAGGAAATCTATAGGAGGAAAAACAATGTTCTACAGGAGGCCTACAGGAGGAGGCTGATAGTAGTTTTGGTTGTTTTGAGGGTGTGAGACTGGGTGGAAAGGGTGGATGAAGGTTGGAATGAAGTGTTAGGGCACCTAGGGTCTACCAAGAATCATTAGGAGAGAGAAAGATGATTAGATTTGCTTAAGGAGAGAGGAAGAAATTCTATGGAAAATGTAGGAAACTAAGGAATAATTAAGGGGAGACTTGGGCAAACTATAGGGAATGGATCAGATGGAGGATGGGATGGCTGATAGGCTGGCCTACTGCTAGAGGATATCTGTTGCATAAACAACTGACAGTCAACCAATGAGATTAAGCAAGAAATGAAATAAGTGCATCTAGAAAAATAGAGTTTTGCATCAAACTAATGTAGAATGTGATCTATGAAAGGAAATGTTGATAGCTGCTGCAAGAAAGGAAAGCATGGAAGAATATGGTAAATAAAGAAGTGAGCATGATTAAGAAGTTTTGAAGCAAAGAAAACTAGACTATGAACCAACTAAAAAGCTGTAAACACTAGAAGTCCTATGAATGAGGAAAATCTGTGTTTTTGGGGCAGCAAGAGGGTCTTTGTCTCAAATCATGGTCCTAGAGGGAGGAAGAGAGGCCAAGGCATTGTTTCTAGCCTTTTTGGATCTTTTATTTATCACTGCTTAACCTGCTATAGAAAGCACAAATGAAAGCAAACTATTGAATCATCAAAAGCAACCTATTCTTTACCATAAAAGAAATTCATCTAAGAGCAACCTAATCTACAAACTGAGATAAACATAAAAATACAAGTAAAGAGGAGCTTGGCTACTTGGACTAGGACCTAACCCAAGAGATTTAGCCCTCTGAGGTAACTCAGTGCTAACTCAAAAAGGATTCCATCTTTATTTCAAAACAATAACAAGATTACATGAAATTGTCACAAAAATAATAAGCTCGAAGTTGAGCAAAGCTTACATAAGCAAAAGTACAACAAAAATCCAACAAAAATCTGACCCTAGTGAGGCCCTAGGCTTCTCTACTTATACAAATGAAGATACCAATAACTTCCTTAAAATCAGGGAGGCTTGGCTCCCAAAATGTGAGATAATCATCAGTCATCCTCCACTTGCTCAGCTGCCTTCTAGTGCATGACTTGGTTGCTTGTACTCCGAGCTCAATGAAGGGGGATTTGAAGTGAGGAGTAATAAATGAGGGGGATTCCCTGCTATAAGTCCTATCCTTTGTTCACTTCAAGTTATTGCTTCCATTTGTCCACTGGATCCCTAACTTTGACCTCAAAAATCATCAATAATCTGCATTAAACACATGTTAGTCTACATGGCATCGTAACTAACTAAAATCACTCTATAATCATAAATATAATCAGGAAATCATACAATAAGCTAAGAGAATGGTTGATTTGACTAGGTTAGGAGGTAAAATGAGCCCATATAATTACCCATTTATGAGGCTCATCATCACCCCCTACTGAAAGTGTTGCTCATCCTCTGACTAACTTAGTCCATCTCCTCATCTTTTATGGCCCCGGTGGCCTCCCTAGAATCCCATGCTTCAGATGTGGTCTCCTCTTCCTTGTCATAGAATCCTGCCTTCTTGTCGATCTCTTCCCACTGCTCCTGCTCTTCTTCTTCTCTTCTCCCTTCCAGCATACCTGACAGCAGTGGGGGACTCAATTTGAGGCTAATCCAATTGACCTTCAGCCTCTGCATGGAGTGCTTATACATCGACACTCTCCTTAATGCCTCCTTCATCCTCATTGAGGAATGATATACCTTGATTTGCAAAATGTGTGGTAAGGTGTTCCATCTCCTCATACATGCATGCACACAGTCATCCCCAAGTAGCCTTTCCATATCCTCAAAGTGTGCAATGGCTTGTGCCTGATCACTTATATATCTAAGGGCAATCTGAGGATTATTGGCAAGTAGGTTATGTGTGCTGATGAGTGCCATGGGGTCTGATGGCTTAGCTCTGATTATTAATGGCTCATTCTGCTCCTTTACAATCAACCTTCTTATTTCCGCTGCCCTTAACTCTTGATGGTTCATCCATGAGGCCATGGCCATTAGTTGCAGGTCCCCTAGCTTTGCATTGGGATCCCACACATTCATGTCTGTGAGGGCCATGTTATGTAGGTAGAATTCTGCCATCTTTGCCTTATCTTCTAATGTGCTTTGGTCACACAGGTCCATAAACTGCCTATAATCTTGGAAAGGCATTGTGCCTCTTTGTGCCAAAGTCTTTATCTGAAATTGCAACCATTGGTCCTTGAGATACAGGCCATAGGATTTTACTGCTGTTCTACATTGCAATGCCTCCATGGACCAGTTGGCCATGCATGCCAGTTGGGTCTCATTCTCTTGCAGTTGCCTCCTTAGCAATTCATTTTCTGTTTCAAGTTGGCTTCTTGTAATTGCTTCCCTATGTCTGATACCACTCAACTCTCTGCCCATTTCTTTGAGTTTTTTCTCCATATGGCCAATATCCTCAACTCCTTTGGATTTCGTTGTTTGCATCCACCTATGTGTTCTTATTCTCTCTTTCTTTCATTCAAAGAATAGTGGAATTGCAATTTTTTGTGGAATTATTCTTCCCCCCTCAAGAATATTGTAGTAGGAGCCAATACTAGGTTGGGGATCAGGTTCTTGTAGCTCTATTTCTTCCTCCTTTCCCTATGGCTATCCTTCTATCATTTTCTCAAGCTTTTGGGTCTCTTGTAGTTTTGATAGTGTCTCCTGTAGAACTGTCTATGCCTCCTATGGGACTATTTTTGGGTCTTCTAGTTCTACCTTTTCTTTCCATGTGTGAGATCTAGGAGTCCCCCTTTCATATGTGATAAGTGCCTTAGAAGGGGATTCCTTTCCTTGAGCATAGGGTGAATCTTCAATTATAATTGGCACTTTTGAAGAAGGCTTGGGTTTCCCTGTTTTGATTCTTGTGCTCTTCCTAGCCCTAAAATACATGGAGGCCTACCTTTTCCTCTTCTGTTTTGGCTTGATGGGTGTACTGAGGGCAGTGAGAGCAGCTGCTACCTCTCTTTCCAGAGTCTCAGGGGAAACTTCTCCTTGTTCTGTCTTTTTTGCCCTTTTTTCTCCTCCTTCTGTTTCTTTTTCTATCTCTGTTTGCTCTGGTTCTTCAACTTTCTCCTCCTCTATCTTAGTTTCTTCCTCCTTTCCTTCTTGTTCTGCTAAGTCACCAGTTGCTTCACCTTCTCCCCCCTGCTGCTCTTCCTCCTCACAACTAGTAGGACTGATATCATAGGTTAGGGCTTTTATGTCATCCTCTGTTGTCATGTTTCAGAAGATTTCCCATGCTATAGGGAGTGTAAATGTATGGAGGGCTTCTTGCACTAAAATTTTGATTAACCCATGGTGAACTAGCTACTCTGAATTCCCTTCTTGAACTTTAGTGTTGGAGTCAATGAGAGACTGCAGGAGGAAGTAGGGGATACTGAACTTCTGAGGTGCTGGAGTGTCCATGCCATACCTTAATTCAAGAAGGATTCTAAAGTGGTAACCATAGACAATGTTGTACCTCCTCTCACAGGAAATATATTTGATTATTTGGTAGCTAACCTCATCCCAAGGATATCGTATGCTAACCCTTCTAATGCCATTTTTATCCTCTACAGGGGTTTCATTGTTTTGGAAAAAAATTTCTTAGCAGCCTGGCCAATTGGTTTCTCCTCCTTACTCCAAGGCAATCCAAGAGGAATGGTAGTGACCCTACTGATAAATTCAAGGATTATCTCCATGGAAAGACCTCTAAAGGTGACAGTGGCATGTATTCTGTTGTGAGGGACCAAAGAGTGGGAAAATTCTTGAGCAATTTCCTCGTCAAACCCTCGGAATTTCTCAAAAACGTTCATCCAATTTGCTCTTGTGAATATATCCAATGCTTGGGGATGTGCATGGAGCTTGGAGGAGTTGGTGGGCTCCTTCCTCATAAAACCTCCTGTCATTTTGTTTATGCTTCTTTGGGAAACCAAATGTGGAGAAGTAGACAACAATTTTTGAAGAAAAAATAGAGAAAGAAAGAGACTGTGTTTTTTAGAAATAAGCAGAATTTTATTTTATTTATTTATTTATTTATTTTTTATGTATTTCCTTCATTTCCTTCACCTAAAGGATTGATTTCACCCTCAAATTTAAACCACTGCTTGCATATTTTGATATTCAATGGGGGTATGCATGGAACCTACCTCCTCAGCCCGAGAATCATGCTAAAACCCATGTTTTATCCCTTCAAAACAACTCACTAGCCCTCCTATAGAAGACTGTTGTCCCTCCTGTAGAATCCCTATAGGTGCTCCTGTAGAACTTGTAAGTGCTCTTCTAGGAAATGTTGAGAGCAGGAATATGGGAGAGATTAATGGAGAATGATGGTTATGATGCTGTGAGGGCATGAGGAGATTGCAGGAATGGAGTTTCGAGGAGAGAATGAAGGAAAAGGTGGTGAGAGTGCTTTGGGAGGAGTACTTATTACTTTCTATGGATATTTCCAGTGATGGAAGGCGAGTTGGAAAAGTGTACGTTGGCCATATTCGGACCATTGGTCCCCACCTACCTTGTCATCATGGCCCTTTCCTCGTAATCATACCTCATGATTGCATCGGAATTCACACTTCCTCCACTACTTGTCCTTGACATCTTTCTTGAGTTGACTGTGCACACGTGTGGGTGACATCTTCGGATGAGTGGAGTTAACTAGATGAAGGTGGCCAAGTTAACTAGCCCCCTTTCCCTCGTTAAAACTCAACCATCTCATTACTTTTTCATGCCTTCTAATTACACATGCAAACAGAGGAGCGAGTTAGTTACTTACCTGAGATCCGAATGTATTTGCTTGTGAGGTGTTGTGGTTCTTTCTCTCTGCTGCATGCCCTTGTTTCTTTTGATGCATGTTGTCTACTTGTTAATGTGTGGTTGTGCCTTGTGTAGGTTCTTCTCTGGCTATATCTGAGATTCAGGTGTCTTTTTCAACCTTCATATTTTCACCCTCTTGCTGCTAATGTTGGATTTTAATGGGATCAGCTGTTACAAGAAATCCTACAGGAGCTCTTGTAGTTGCTTCTCCCTTTGAAACTTCAAATTCTTTCTATGCTTGGAGCTATGAGGATGATGCCAGAGATGTAGATAGAGATGTAGAGGTAATAGGTAGGCTTTAGGTGAGGTTGATAGTGTTGTTCCCTTTCTTATTTTTTCCTTTTCTTGAAGAACTGGTTTTTCTGTGTTTTTCTTGGACAGGAAGAAGAATGATGCTTGGGGTGTGATGTAGGCTTGGACATGATGGCAAGGAGGTTTGAAGATTGCAAGAGGATTTATAGATTTTTTATGAAGCTTCCCTGTCCCTCAAACTGCCTTTTATATCCATTTTTGGCTCTCTGTAATTCCTACAGGAGCCTCCTGTAGAAAACATAGAGCCTCCTATAGAAAACACAGTTTTTAAAAAATAAGCATAGTGAGGTGAAAAAAATGCCAAGAATGATGGAGAAGGGTGTGGGAAGGTAGGATAGGTGCTAGTGTTGGTTTCAAGGCTACCTTGGCACCTTCTGCTACTTCCTGTAGTCCTCCTGCAAACTTGCAATGCAACTGGAAATTCATTTTTCTTTTTCTTTTTTCTTTTTTGAAAACAACTAGGGCACCTCAGGGAGGTTTTGACCCTAATTGCCTGCCCTGGGCACCTCCACGGGAGGTTTTCACCCAGGGATCTTCTTTTTCTCTCCCTTTTTCTTTTTTTTGACATCATTGGGTCGCCTCAGAGGAGGTTTTCAACCCAATGATGGGACTCAAGCACCTCATGGAGGTTTTCACTTGAGTCCTTATTTTTTATTTTTCTTTTTCTTTAGTGAGTGGGTGAAGTGGAGGCTAAGACATGCTCCACTACCATCATTGTCCTATTCAAATCTTCAATGAACTCTCGCTTGGAGAGGGGTTTCTTGTAGACTTTCAGCCGATGTCCATTGACAAGCATGGGGATGGTTTCATCATCAATGGTTCTGATCAGAACTGAACCATTGTCATTGCATTTCTCCACAGTGTAGGGTCCTAGCCATATTGTCCTTAGCTTTCCCTTGAAATCTTTATATCTTGAATGATAGAGTAGTTCCCAATATCCCTCTTGGAATTGCTTCTCCTTGATATTTTTGTCATGCCATATCTTCCTCTGAAGCTAAAATACCTCTGTATGGAGAAAGGCCCGCATTCTGTGTTCATCCAAACCATTGAGCTGACGTAATCTTTCTTTCTGTGCATGGCTGAGGTCTAGGTCCAGCTGAGCTGCCATCCTCAGGGTATTGAATTCAATTCTATTGACAATAAAGCCTTCTTCCCATAGACTAGTTCATAGGGTGTGGACCTTGTAGTGGTCTTCCAAGTCTTGTTGTAGGCCTAAGTGGCCTCAACTAATCTATCTGCAGAGTCCTTTCAACTGTTTCTCACTACCTTTATTAGGATCCCTTCCAATGCTCTGTTAGTGACCTCCACCTGCCCATTGGCGTGTGGATGGTAAGGGGTCGAAGTCCTGTGCTTGATTCTATGATGTGTTAGCATGTCTTCAATCAAATTGGAAGTAAAC
This sequence comes from Pinus tabuliformis, assembly GCA_031772625.1. NCBI lineage: Eukaryota > Viridiplantae > Streptophyta > Pinopsida > Pinales > Pinaceae > Pinus > Pinus tabuliformis. The sequence goes on from CM062817.1 coordinate 1,988,096,215, forward strand.
GGTCTACCATGATTTGTGACCAATTCTCTTGGATACCTGAACTTGTAGAATATGTTCTCTCTAAAATTTAGTCAGCTACTTTTTCCTCTGTCGGAGCTTTTATCTCTGCCCACATTGCCAGGTAATTGGTGCACACAATGAGGTATTGCTTCTTCTTTGATGGAGGGATGATAGGCCACACAAATTCCATGCCCCACTTCTCAAATGGCTCAAAGGTCACTTGAGGTTGCATGGGAATTTCATCACTTGGAGTAGGTTTCCCCATCCTATGACACTGATCACACTAGTTGCTATATCTCCTCACATCTTGATGAAGAGTGGGCCAGTAGTAGCTTTCTTGCAATATCTCGAAGGCAGTTCTTTTTGCTACAAAACGACCTCCATAAGGTCCATCGTGACAGGTCAGGAGGATGTCAAAGACTTCCTCCTCCCTGATAGATCTTCTCAAGATCTGATCTGGGCCAAGTTTGAAGAGATTGCCCCCAATCCAGGTGAAAGGGGACACTTTTCCTTACTATCTTGCTCTTCTCTTTTGAGGACAAGTGTGGTGGAAACTATTCTGAAACCAAGTAGTTTTCTATATCAACAAACCATGGAGAGAGTACTAAGATAGTAAATAGATGTTCATTTGGCATTTGGTCATCCACCATTCCTTCTTCACCTGCAGGCAAATTTACTCTAGACAAAAATTCAACAACAACATTTTCTTTACCAGTGTTATCAATAATGGTCAAATCAAATTGCTGTATAAAAGAAACCATCTAATAATGTGAGAATTCACATCCAGTTTGTTCATTAAATATCTAATTACAGCATGATCAGTGTGCACAAAGGTTTGATAACCTATGATATAATGTCTGAATTTGTTTAAGGAATGCACTAAAGCTAGGAGTTCCTTCTTGGTCACTGTATAGTTTAACTTGACCTTTGACAAGTTTTTTCTTATAAATTATATGGCATAAGGTAAATTTTCATAAATTTGTCCCAAGGCTACTCTTATTGCTTTGTTCGAGGCATCTGTGTGAATGTGGAAAGGTAGGGCCTGATTTGGGCCTCTTAGAATTGGGGCAGTCACAAGCTTGCTTTTCAAGGTATCTAGGGCCTCTTGATAGTTTTCCGACCATATGAACTCAACATCTTTACCTAAGGGGCCAAAAAACAAAGGATAGGCTAGCTTGTTGAAATCTTTAATGAATCTCTGGTAATATCCAGCTAAACCTAGGAAACTTCTGACAGCTCTCACTTTTTGAGGAGGTGGGACCCTTTGGATGATGGCAATTTTGTTGGGGTCCACCTGCAATCCCTGTTGAGATAATGCATGACCTAGCACGGTCCCTTCAGTGATAAAAATTCACATTTTTCTAGACTGAGGGACAAGTTCATCTCAATACACTTGTCTAGAACTTGTCCTAGATTAGATAAGGCTTCCTGAAAGTCAGAGCCATAAGAAGTAAAGTCATCCATGTATATCTCTACTGCATCATGAGCTAAATCAGAGAATATACTCAATTCCGCTCTTTAGAAAGTGGCAGGAGCATTACAAAAACCGAAAGGAAGGACCCGGTATGCAAAGGTACCCCAAAGACAAGCGAAAGTGGTCTTATCTTTGTCCTATGGGCTGATTTGAATCTGATTGTACCCGCTAAACCCAGCTAGGAAAGAGAAAATCTTTTTCCCTGCCAGATCGTCTAACACTTGATCTATGAAAGGTAAAGGGAAATGGTACTTTTTAGTGGCTTTGTTCAATTCCCGATAGTTGACACAAATTCTCAAGATACCATTTTTTTTGGCACTAGCACCAAAGGAGAAACCCATTCACTATCATATATGGGATAGATGAATCCTGCATCAAGCAATTTCTACAATTCTTCCTTAACAATATCTTTAAGTGCTATATTCATCCTCCTTTAAGGCTGCCTGATTATCTTGCAATCCTCCTTGATGTATATATGATGAGTACATAGTGAAGGGTACACTCCCTTTATCTCCTTATAACTCCAGGTGAAGGCATCTAGGTGTTTTCTCAGCAAGCTACATAGTTCTTTCTACTAGGAAGTGGATAGGGATGGATTGATTTTCAAGGTTCTTTCTGGGCCAAACTCTATATTATTAACATGGAGAGGAGTGGAGTCAACCATATAGAGATCAGTTGAGGGGTTATTTTGGGTTTCTCTTACTATGTCTTCTAATAGTGATACACTAAGAGGTGGATTCTGAATCATGTTTTCAATCATATCATCCTCATCTTGCGGTTTCCCCCCCCATGGTGATTTTTAATGCACAAAGCGGTGCAGAATAAACTTCATACTCATCTTCCTCCTCCAAGTAGAGAGGTAGATCATGTTCTAGCAAGGCTTGGGCAGGAGGATATAGGATTAACTGCTTGGACATATGCCCGTTCTTTATGGTCATGTTCCTAGCTTGACAACTGATGTAGGCATCGGCGGTAGCCAACCAGGGTCTTCCCAGAATGAGAGGATACCTAGTGAGCTTTGCCTTTGGCTAGAGAATTAAGAAATCAACAGGGTGCTCCCAAGAATCAATGGAGACCATCACATCTTCAACAATCCCCTCAGGGGTCACAGTGGAGCGGTCTGTAAGCTGTAGCATGGTCGTGGTCTTCCTCAAGGAGCCCTGGAGGTTGAGTTTGAGCATTATGTCCTTTGTCATCACATTAATGGTAGCTCCTAGATCAATCAAGGTGTCTGGGATCATGGTGCCATTAATGTGGACATCGACTACTGGGCTTCCAGGGTCCACATATTTTGTACAGATTCCCTACCCCAACATCAGGTTGGACAGTTGTCCTATGACATTGATGGTTGGGGCATCTCTCTTGCGTCTTCCTGGGTGCCTAAAGCACTTCTCTTTGATCAAACTATTGTATATAGGCACATATTTTATGGCTTGGAGAAGTGGGATCTTCACACAAAGATGTTTCAATTCTCCCAGCAGTTCAGTTTCTTTTGGGGTAGGCTAGACTGTTGTGGATAGTCTCTCAGGAAAGGGTGGATTTGCTTTAGGTTTGCTTTCCTCTCTATCTTCCTCAACCTCCCTAGGTGGAGGCTAGCTATTTGGGAGAACTTTCCCAGATCACAAGTTAATTTCCTGAATCTTCATAGTGTAAGTCGAGCATGATGGTTCCCCACTATACATTTGTTGAGCCTGTCTGTTGCTCAGGTTCAGATTTGGTTGGGCAGGCATTTGGGGTTGCTTTGGTGGAGCAAGAGGTAACAGTTGTGGTTGGGCAGGTGGTGGAGGCAAAAGAGAGGGAGGAGAGTTGTAATGGGGCTTCCACCCCTGATGAGATGCATCCCACTGAGGCTGTGGTTGAGCATAGGATTGAAATGAATGGGTGGTTGTTTGGTCATGATATGGAGATGTGAAGGACCAAGGAGGATGTGTGGACCAAGAAGGATGATTAAGGGGCCCCAAGAAGGTATGGAACTGACTTGGTTGGGGTTGTAGTATGCCTGAGATGTCCCTTGTATCCGCTGTTGATATGGTCTAGGTCCATGCGGCCTCCTTTGGTTTATGTCATATAGTGATCTGGTTTATAAAATTATTAGGTTATAAGTCATTAGGTTATTTATTCATATTTAGATTAATATTAGAGTTATATAGCCATTTATATTATTATTATTATTATTAAGTTATATGTCTTATATATTAACATTATTTTGTCATATAGTGTCATTAACTTATAGTATCATATTTATTAATATTAATATATTTTCATTAGTTTTAGATAATAATTTTATATAAAGATTATGTCTTATAAAGGTTATGATATTAAAATATTTATTTTAGTTTTTTGATTGATATAGGCTTTAGGGTTGATTTTGATTAAATCTAAATATGAAGTTGTAGGCTTGATTGTTATTAATTCTAATATATATATATGAATTTGTTTAGACCTTAGGTTAGATAAATATTTAGATAAATTCTTAGTTATGTCTTTAGGTTTTATAAATATTAATGTTATTAGGTTTTGATTTAAATATTAAAATATTAAAATTTATATTCTAGTTTCTAGATATTATTACCTTAGGGTTTCAGGTTTTTAAAATATTTTTTGATATTATTATCATTATTTATTTTAGTATCTAGATAATTATATGATTTTAAAATTATTTTAAAATGTTTAGTTTAATGATTTTGTTTTAAAGTTTTTTCGGGGAAAAAAGCAACTTTTTATTAAGATAATAAAAGTTTAGATCCAATGGTTCTTAAGCCATGCTGGGCTCATTGATACATTCACAGCTCAACCCGCAGGGAGCTTTTTTTTGTTGATTGAAGCCTGAGGGAGTCTTCCTCCCGAGAGGAGGATGTAATCCATTAAAACGATAAAACTAGAGTTAACCGGAGTCTCCATAATGGAAAACAACTCCAAAACAGTCAAAAAAGTGGCCGCCGGCAGTGTGTATGTTTCAAAAATATTAAGAGAGGTCTGAAAGCTGTGATCGGTCAGCCGAAAGGAAGAAACTTCTAAGGAGAAATATATACAATATAAAAACAGTGTATAGAGAAAAACTATATAGGTGCCGACAAAAATGGGGCAGATCAAAATCTGAAATTAATGCTGATGATCATAAGGAGGCTGGTCTGATCTGTAAGACTGCCCCTGATGTATCTCTTCTATCGCCCAGCTGTCCGGATCCTGTTGTAGACCAGCCTTAGATAACTGATCTGCTTCTTCATTCCTTTCCCTGTAGATATGGCATAATGTAAACCTGTTAAAGAGAGTCTTCAGATATAAAATCTCTTCAACAATTGTCATCAAAATTTGATTTTGGCAAACAGCTAAACCATTGATCCAATTTATAACATTAAGAGAGTCCCCAAATAACTGTATAGAGTTGATACTTTTGTGTTGTAGCCAGCATAATAAGAGACGTAAAGAAGAGAGTTCTGCAAAATTGTTTGTTCCTGTACCCAGCCCAACCGAGGCTTTTAGAACGTGTTCCGGATTGATATGGATGCTCATGCCTGCACCGGCCCGATTGTTTTGTGAGGCTCCGTCGAAGAAGCCACAAGGGATATTCTCCTGAATTATGAAATTATTTTGTTTTGTTCTGGTTTTTTTTTCTTCAGGAGGAGGCAGACCAGAATAAATGGCTGTGATATTAGAGGCAATGACAGAGGACGGTGTATTTTGATCTTGGAACAGACTCTTATTTCTCGCTAGCCACACACCCCAGCAGAAGATAATAGGCAAGTTCCTCATATTTCCTTCCGAATTAGTTTGCCACCACTTCCTCCAGGAATCGCCCAACGGCTCATTTCCCCACTGTGCATTAACCTTGAGGAAACCAGTGACCTCCTCCCAAATCTTCCTCGAGAAGGGACAGGTGGTGAAAAGATGATTTGTAGTTTCCTCATCAGACTTGCACAGAGGACAACGCCCAGGACCAGCTAAAAACCTAGTTTGTAGGATTTCCCATGTTGGAGCCTTCCTGTTTAATATACACCAGAGAAAGAGCTTGGATTTTGCAGGGCATTTGAGTTTCCATAAAGCTTTGGACCACCAATCCGGTACTCCCCATCCTATCTTTCCCAAAAGAAAAGAATATCCCTCTTTTGGAGAATACCCCCCAGATTTGCTGTGAGCCCACATTAACCTGTCAGGATCCTCCCTTATCCTAACATTGGATCGTTTTAGTTCTTTGATGAAACCTGTCCATTCATTCTTCCATCTGACATTTAGCTCTAACTCTTCATCATCCTTCCAAGCCTGTCCCCAAATAGTTGACTGCCCAACTCTTGCCACCTGATTTAATGAGGTGATATCTTTGGACTCAAGATGTCGAAGGAGCCCTGGCGATAAGGCATAAGCTTCATTACACCCGACCCAAGGGTCTCTGCCAATCCTGATTTGTCTGCCATCTCCCACTTTCCAAGCTAACCCTTGCTCAATCACTGAGAATGCATCCACCGTGGCCTTCCAAATTACAGAAGAGTTTTTTGCCTTCTTGTTCTGGCTCCGAATCCAAGCTTCCAAGGGCATTGGATCGATATACTTCCTTTTTACCACCCTTGTCCATAGGTTTTCTATGGTTATAAGCCTCCAACCTGACTTTGCTGCTAACGAAGTGCTGAACTCAGGAAGTCTTTTAATCCCCCAACCTCCCCACTCTTTTGATCTGGCCACTTTGTCCCATGCCACCCACGGTAATCCGGCCGATTCCTTAGAGCCTGCCCAAAGAAATCTGCAACAAATTCTTCTGATTTTCTCCATAACACCTTTAGGAATCCAAGTTAGAGCAGCCCAGTAAACTGGTATGGCTAGCAAGACCGATTTGATGAGTGTTAACCTACCTGCTCTGGACAGCCATCTATAGCTCCAATGTGAGATTCTAGCTTCAATTTTTGCTATAATCCAATTCCAATCTTCTTTTCTGTAAGCATCTGGTTTTAGCCAAAAGCCCAGATATTTGAAAGGAGCATCCAGAGATTGGCTAGGAAAAGGAAAAAGATCGGCCAGAAGACTCCTTTCCCTTCTGTCCACATCTGCCAAACAAACTTGTGATTTCACAGAATTTATCTGCATTCCAGTTGCTTTTAGAAAAAGATCAAAAATGCATTTGATCTCCTTTAATTCGCTGAAATTTCCATTTGTAAAGATCAATATATCATCAACGAAAAGAAGATGAGTGATGAAGAGATTTATTGCTACCTCTAAACCTTTTACCTTGTTCTCACTTCTGGCTTTATGTATCAGCCTGCTAAGTCCTTCAGCCACAAGGAGAAACAGAAGAGGAGATAATGGGCACCCTTGTCTGAGGCCTCTCTGGCTAGAGAAAAAGGAAGAGGCAGCTCCATTGACCAAAACTGCAAAGCTGACATTTGTAATACATCCCATGATCCAGCTGACAAAAGGATAGTTGAAACCCACATGAGTAAGAAGCATTCGTAGATAGAGCCAGCTTATCCTATCAAATGCTTTGGAGAGGTCTATTTTGAGAACAACACCTTTCTTTTTCTTTCTTTTGACACTATGGATTACCTCCTGGGCAACCCCGATAGCTTCATGGATTTGTCTGCCATCCAGGAACCCAAATTGTTCCATAGATATGTTCCTTGACAAGATTGGAGCTAATCTGAGGGCTATAACCTTTGAAATAATCTTATAAATGCAGTTGCACAATGAGATTGGTCTGAAATCTTCAAAACTTTCCGGCTCATTCTTCTTAGGAATGAGAGCAATAAATGTTGAATTAAAAGGTCTATAAATGTCTCCTTTCAATCTTGACTCTTCTACAACTTCAGTTATCTCGTCTCCAATTTGATCAAAAAAATGGAGAAACAATTCAATAGTCCAGCCATCAGGGCCTGGACTTTTGTCTTTGCCCAAAAGCTTCATGGCTGCTTCAGTCTCCGCCTTAGTGACTGGTGTTGAAAGATCTTCAGAATCTTCTTCCTCAATGAATCTGGGAAAACATTGCACAGTTTTAAAGACTTCTGCAATAGTAGCCTCTCCCTGATCAGAATATAAGTTTTGAAAATGTCTTTTCCCTAATCCAGAAAGTTCTGAAAAGGACCTGACATCTCTTCCTTCTTCATTTTTAAGGCTCCAAATAGTGTTTATTGATTTTCTTCCTTTTGCAAAATTATGAAAAAATTTGGTGTTTTCATCCCCAGACTTTAGCCAAACTGCCCTGCTCTTTATTCTCCATTCTTCTTCCCTTTCCAGAAGAATTCTGGTTTGCTGCTTCTCCAAAAGAAGAATTCTATCCTTGGTTTCTTGAGATGAGTATCCATCTGAATCCAAACCCTCCATCTGTTTCAGTTCTTCCCTTATACTGATCAGCTCCTCATTTTGTTTCGATTTCCTATCCCTTGCCCATGAGATTGTAGCTGATTTCAAACTTTTTAAATTTTCCATGAACAAAAAGCTTTTCTCCTCTCCTGCATTGTGTTCAGGGTGAGTCCAAGTTTTTTTAAACAGATCACAGAAAGAAGGGTCATGAAGCCAAGCAGGATTAAATTTGTAAGGGGCGGGGGGCTTGTGAGGAGGAGTAGATAGGTCTAAGAAGATTGGGAAGTGGTCCGAATTCCCAGTTTCCTCCACCCACTGTCTGATTAGAGGAGCTTTCGAGGATAGAGAGTCTGATAGCAGGAAACGATCTAATCTTTTGGCAATCCTGGCTGCTCCTACTCTTCGGTTCCTCCAAGTAGGCTTTAGCTTAATCGGGAGAGGGTCAATAAAGTTATTCTCAGAGATGAGATTATGGAAAAAATCTGTTAGTGGATCTTCTCTCGCCAATGGTCCCCAAGCTTCAGCACGACCCAAAGTGAAGTTTAAATCACCTCCCAGAATCATCACAGGAGCTTTCATAACAGATTTTGTCATCAAGTCATCCCAAAAAAGTTCCCTACCTTGACAAGGCCCATAGATATTTACTATGGTGATAGGGAAATGGAAATCAGGGGATATTATCTCCATTCCCATAACATTCTTCATCCCCCAGGTATTGAGAACTTTAACCCTCCCTTCTTTGTAACCGATTGCAGTTCCCCCCGAATGTCCAAAGGCATCCATAGCGATGAAAATCCACCCTGGAAGAAGGGCATTAAGCATAGGTTCAATCTCATAGGCCTTCCCCAGGGTTTCTTGCAGAAAGATAACATCTGCTTTTGAGTTGAAAATCCATTCTTTCAAGGCCAGTTTTTTAGGTTTGCTGGCCAAACCTCTGCAATTCCAGGATGTTAGGATCATTTGATAACTCCCTCTGGGGGATGTGCTGCTCTAAGAACCCCCTGAATGGAATATTGTTTGCCATCTGCAACATCCATCTTTGCTTTAAGTTTCGCCTTGGACAGATCAGATTTCCGTCCTCTTTTGTTTTTGGATTTGTTCTGTGTAGGAATCATGCCCAACCCACCTAAAGACCCCTGAGTCACTTGGTTCCCACCCAAAGATCTCAGATTGTATGGGCAAGGGGTCCGGGACACAGGGAGAGAGAGAGGAGGCCAATTGTCTTCACAGTTTATGTCCAGAAGTGGTAATGTTTCAGTTAAAGTTTCCACATCCGGCTTTAACATAGTGACGCCCATATTATCAACAATATATTTTTCTTGCTCTTTATAGGACGATGAGGCAATATTATGATTTACATTTGAATGCTCAGGAGAAATAAAAGAAGAGAGAGTCCCTGAGCACTTACCCTTCTCCTGATCGACGGATTGGGTTAGATTTGTTTCCTCGACTGATCCTTTCTCAGCTTCCGGGTCTTTAGCTATTTCCTCGACGACCCCTTCCACAGCTTCCTGATCTTTGCCAGTTCCCACCTCCGTTTCTTTAGGATGTACGCATTCGTCCGATGGTCCTTTCTCTATCTCCTCTGCCTCCAGATTCATAGGGTCTTGTGGCTCCGGCATGTCCTGCTCCATCCTCGTCTGAGCATCGGTTTGAGCGTTTACTCTGTGAGCAGATGTCCTACGAAAATGTCTCCTTCTTCTCTTATGGGGGCAATCTTTTGCCAAATGTCCGTGCTCGTGGCACCAATGGCATCTAAAAGGCAGGTATTCATAGTCTAAAATTTGTTCATAGACATATTCATGGAATTGTAGATTAATCTTTTGTGCCAGACCCCCGCTCGGTTTGAGCATTACTAGAATGCGCGCAGTAGCCCTATTTTTTGATGTTAAGAAAGACATATCCGCATCCATGTATGCCCCCAACCTGTTACCGATAGCTTTGAATACTTCCTCAGTCCATAGTAAGGAGGGCAAACCCGGAGCACGCACCCAGACAGGAAATATATCCGTGCGCTCCTTGATAGCATCAAACAAAGGAGACCATTTCTTAAATAGAACAGGAATGTTATCAATATGCCATATACGCTGCAGGACCCAATCCGCCGTCTCTCTGTCATCAAATCTGAATTTGAACCATCCTTTTGCTAATACCTGGGCTTCGAAATTTACAGATCTCTCAGATATAAAACTTCTTTCGCCCCATTCTTGAAGGAAATCAGATGTATATGGCTTACCTCTGACTCTGCCTACCAAAGTGCAATCTGCAACCGCTAGAGCTTCTATCATGGAGACCTCCATCCCCAGAACCAGGTTGTCCACTATTGCCTGTGTTCCAATGGGTCTTTTCTGTTTCCTTGTCGCTCCTCTTTGCCTAGAGCTTTCCACCACCGGTCTTCTTCCTTCACAATCCTCGTTATTATCTGGTGTTATCTGTGCTGAGCCCAATAGGGTATCTGATTCCCATAGAGGCGGGATCTGTCCTGAAAGACCCAAATCGTCGTTCCCAGAGAACAAGTTGTCCGCCCCCAAACCGTCATTTCCTTCCGACCCACCTGCTAAAGAAATGCCGAGGTCGCTTGGTTGTGGCTCGAGCTGGCCTTGGGAATCTCGTGGAAGGGAAAACCTCGTTATCGAGGTTGAAGCTCCTGGAATTCTAGGTTGCTCAAGACCCGCTGGAAACCCTAACTGGGTTATTTCTTCGAGCCCCTTAGGGTTTGTAAACCGAGATTTCAGTGGTTGACCCTTTGGATCCGAGGGCAAACTAGCCGCAATCACCCCTCTCGTATCAGACCCTTTCCCTTGTTGAATAGGGCCGACCTCTAAACCTTCATTCTGAATCACTCTGTCCGGCTCCTTGCCTTGGAGTAAAACCTGAGGGATCTCCGCCTGAGATGCAGACTCTAGACTGGGGATTTCTACAGACCCAAAATAGTAGTCCACATTCTGAGAATTGATTTCCTTGCCCCACATGGAGAGAATATCTTCAACATCTGGGTCCAATGCTAAAAACTCGGAGGGTTTAACCATGGTTGAAACTCCAAGGAATTGATATCACCGACAGACCAAAGAAAACGGAAACAGCAGACAGCAGACAGTTGACAGTAATAATATTTTACTTTATCGACCAAAGGAAAAAGCCAAAACGCGGTTTAACCTCCATCTGCCAGTTGCAAAAAGCTGAAAGGGAAGCTTCCGCGACGGCAGCTGTGCGGGGAAACAGGCCTCGTCTACCTACCCAAACCCTGTTCGGGGTTCAAGACTCTGACCAAGGTTCGAAACCCTCCCCTGCTGCATCCTTCCCGCTTCACCTGTGAGCAATGAGATGAATCTGACTCTGTTTTAAAGTTACTAAATAAATAAAATTAATTTATTAAAATTAAAATCAATAAATAAAATTAAAATTAAAATTAGGTTTCATTATTTTTCCAGCCGACCTGTGCTTTGCCTCTATTATTCTGCCCTCATAAGTATTTATTCCCTCCATCTGGCTCTTCTTTTTATCATCTTTCTCTTCATCTTTCTCTTTTCCCTGATGATGGATCCCATTTGGGATTCGAAACGTTGGTGTAAAAACTCCATTACTGTGGGTTCTCCGATCAGAAATTCAAATAACACAAACCACAGATCTCTAAAATGTAATAGAGTTGTTCAATGACTCCCTCATCCCCTTGATATACAACTTTAAGTCCCGGTAAGGAAGGGCACTTGTTTGTAGAATGATTTTCTTTACATACTGAACAAACCTCTATAGAGTTTAATGTGCATTCATTGCTAGGATGCCTCCTAGTGCCTCTAGGGCAAAAAATGGCCAAAGCCCTCTCTGCTTCCTCTTGTTTCCTTTTGATATGCAAGGTATCCATTTGCATGGCAAGAGTGTGTAGCATCTCACTCTTGAAGTCTTCCAGCATGTTTCCAATTTCTCCTTTAATGGATGAGTTAGAGGAAGAGGTATTGGCTATGGGTTGACTCCCCCTACCTTTCTTTCTGGCTGCTCTAGAATGGTTCCTGAAAACAATATTTATGTCCTCATAGGACAGTTGGTAGATGTCTCCCCCGGCCAATAGATGGACGGTGTCTAAAATATCTTCCTGAATTCCCCTGAGTAGGACTGGCTTCAGAGACTCAGGGACAAGTGTACACCCAACCCTTTGTAACTGAGCTAGAACCTCTCCTCATAGTCTTCCAGGGACTCGTCGCTTCCTATAGTCATTCGGAAAATTTCTTCTTTAGTATCTTTTGACTTACAATACTCTCGATACTTGTTGTTAAAGGCTTGTTGCATTTGAGCCCAAGTTGTGATGCTATTGCTAGGTAATCCCATGAACCAGCACAATGATGCATCCTTGAGAGTAGAAGGGAATAGTTTCAACTTTTGCTGATCTTCTGCATAGTCATAGGTTCGACAGATAACATCAAACTCAATCAAAAAGGTGTTAGGATCTTCTGTAGTCAGACTCTGGAAATGAGGTAGGGCGGAAGGGTGTATATTCTTCATTTTGGTGTCCCCATTTGTCTCCCGAATAGGAAAGGTATCCTATATTCTCTCTCCATTCCCCCTAGCATTTTTGTGTTCAACCATTGGCTCCAAAGGAATGTTTTCTTGTTCTTCTTCCCCTATAGGTTCTTCAAATATGTTTGGTTGTTCACCTAGGAGTTCTTCTTGATCTCAACCACCGAAGAAGAGAGGAGGTTGGCTGTGTGAAGTAGTGGGGGTTTTGTAGAAGAATTTTCCTGAGTTATCTCTATTCCTACGAGACATGAAAGGAAATATTTTTGGTTGGCTTTTGTTTCTTTTTCCCCACACTGATAGTACTTGCAAAACTGGAATTGATTGAACAAAACAAATTGCAACTAGCTGAAATAAACTTATTGAATGGGAATTTGTAGAATTGAAGAGGAAAGAAAGGAAATGCAGAACTTGAAAGAAAAGAATGACTAGTCTACTCTTGCTGAAATGAAATTTGCAGAATTGAAAAGGAAAGTAAAGAAATGCAGAACTTGAAGGAAAAGAAAGGACTAGTCTACTTTTGCTAAAATAAACTATTAGTAGAAGGTTGCAATAGAAAATAGAAGAAAGCAGTAATCATATAATAATTTGACATTTCCCCAGAAATGGCACCAAAAAGACGGTGAGCACCAATATTGCAGCAATAATACTGCAACTCCTGGGCTACCTTATTTACTCTTATCAACCAGGTAGTTCGTAACAAACTTGGAAGCGATGGTGCTGTATGCACAAGTACTAATTCTTACTGTAGGCTGTCACCTGGTCAGCCAGCGCAAGATCACTAGGAGCTCAAGCCAACTTCTATGGATTCTAGAAGAAGCTCTATATGTGATGAAAGGAGAGAAAGACTACTCTACAGATTCTACTCTAACTGCAGAAAGGAGAAAGACTGAAATGTAAAGCAAACCATGTAAATCCTAATTAACCAATGAATCCTACCTTTGCAAAAAGCACCATGAAAACCATGAAAATAATGCCATTACCTACTCAAGGAAGTAAACAACATCTAACTAAGCTAATTCTAGAAGTAAACGAGAAAAAAAACATCTTTTTGGATTTTTATGTACTTTTATGTGAATTTGACATGCATGTGATTTATTGTTTGTGAATGTGGCAGCGAATAGATGGTGTTGAAGGGTGGTTTTGGGACTTGTGAGGATGTAGGATGGTGTGGTTGGGTCCTAGGAGGTCTCAGGTGGCCTTCTGAAGGCTTTTTCCACACTTGGCCTTCCAAAGAAAGCCTATAGGAAAATCTACAGGAGGACAGAGGAAATATACAGGAGGAAAAACAACATTCTACAGGTGGCATACAGGAGGAGGCCGAGAGCAGTTTTTGCTATTTTGAGGGTGTGAGAGTGGGTGGAAAGGGTGGATGAAGGTTGGAATGAAGTGTTAGGGCACCTAGGGTCTACCAAGAATCATTAGGAGAGAGAAAGATGATTGGATTTGCTCAAGGAGAGAGGAAGAAATTCTATGGAAAATGCAGGAAACTAAGGCAGAATTGAGGGGGGACTTGGGAAACCTCTAGGGCATGGAACATATGGAGGATGGGATGGATGATAGTTTTCCCTGATGCTAGAATATATCTGCTGCATAAACAATTGACAATCAACCAATGGGATTAAGCGAGCAATGAAATAATTGCATCTAGAAAAACAAAGTTTTGCATCAAACTAATCTAGACTATGATCTATGAAAGGAAACCATGGAAGAAGACTATGGTAAATAAAGAAGTGAGCATGATGAAGAATTTCTGAAGCAAAGAAAACTAGACTATTAACCAACTAAAAAGCTGTAAACACTAGAAGTCCTATGAATGAGGAAATTCTATGTTTTTGGGGTAGCAAGAGGGTTTTTGCCTCAAATCATGGTCCCAGAGGGATGAAGAGAGGCCAAGGCACTATTGCTAGCCTTTTTGGATCTTTTCTTTATCACTGCTTAGCCTGCTATAGAAAGCACAAATGGAAGAAAAGTATTGAATCATCAAAAGCAACTTATTATTGACCATAAAAGAAATTCATCTAACAGCAACCTAATCTACAAACTGAAATAAAACATACAAATACAAGAAATAGGAGCTTGGCTGCTTGGATTGGGCCTTAACCCAAGAAATTCATCCCTCTGAGGTAACTCAGTGTTAACTCAAAAAGGATTCCATCTTTATTTCAAAACAATAATAAGATTACATGAAACTGTCACATAAATAATAAGCTTGAAGTTGAGCAGAGTTTACATAAGCAAAAGTACAACAAAAATCCAGCAAAAATCTATCCCTAGTGAGGCCTTAGGCCTCTCTACTTATACAAATGAAGCTGTCAATAGCTTCCTTAAAATCAAGGAGGCTTGGCTCCCAAAACTCGAGATAATCATCAGTCATCCTCCACTTGTTCGACTTCCTTCTAGTGCATGACTTGGTTGCATGTACTCCGAGCTCAATGAAGGGGGACTCAAAGTGAGGACTAATAAATGAGGGGGATTCCCTACTATAAGTCCTCTCCTTTGTCCACTTCAAGTTATTGCTACCATTTTTCCACTGGATCCTTGACTTTGACCTTAAAAATCATCAATAATCTGCATTAAAGACATGTTAGACCACATGGCATCATAACTAACTCAACTCACTCTATAAGCATAAATATAATCAAAAAATCATACAATAATATAAGAGAATGATTGATTTGACTAGGTTACAAGGTAAAATGAGCCCATATAATTACCCATTTATGAGGCTGACCAGCCCTCTAGTAGATGTGCACATCAATGGCACCATTGTCCCACACACTTTGATCGATCTTGGAGTTGCCATTAATGTGATGACCAAGGAAACCATGCTCAAGCTCAACCTACAAGATTCACTGAGGAAGACCACAACTGCAACTTGCAAACCATTCCACAATGACCCCTGAGGGGATTGTGGAGGATGTGATGGGTTCCATTAATTCTTTGGAATAACTTGCATATTTCTTAGTTCTCCGGCCTAAGGCTAAGCTTACTGAGTACCCTCTCATCCTTGGGAGGCTCTAGTTAGCCACTGTCGATGCTTACATTAGCTGCAGAGATGGAAATATGACCATCAAGAATGGGCATATGTCCAAGTAGTTAGTCCTATACCCTCCTGCTGAGCCATCCCTAGAACATGACTTACCTTTGTGGCTAGAAGTGGAGGAAGAAGATGAATTTTATTCTGCCCAACTTTATATTTTAGAAACAACCATGGGAGGGGGACAATAGGATGAAGATGATTTGATCGAACACATACTCCAAGGTCCAACTCCCAGTAAATTTTCCTTAGAAGAATTAGTAAAGGAAACCCAAAACAACCATCAAATTGATCCATTCTTAGCCGATTCCAACCTTGTCCATGTCAAAACCATAGAATTCGACCCTAAGAGAGCCGTGAAAATCAATCCATCTCTTTCTGTTCTCCAAGAAGAAAAGTAGTGTAACATGCTAAAGGAACATTCGAATGCCTGTGCTTGGAGTTACAAAGAAATGAAGGGAGTGCACCCCTCAATGTGTACTCAACACATTTATATCAAAGAAGGTTGCAAGCCACTCTGACAACCCTAAAGGAGGATGAATCTAGTTCTTTGTTGGGTTGTGTTATATTCTTTCCATGACTATCTACCTAGTTTACTGGGGGTGATAGAGGGGGGAGCGGAGGCCCCCATTCGTTGCGCCCATTGCGTATCCGGGGGGGGTCACAAGGGGGTTTGAGGGGGGTGGTTAGCCCCCCCCCTCTACGAGGTACGAGGCAATGCCCTGGGAAAAAAAAATTGGACCCTATATTAGGTGGGAGGACCTACCTATGGTTTTGTGCATGGTTTTCACACATGGTTTTGGGCGCGATGGCTTTTCGGTCCACGATATTGGATGCTTCAGCATGTATATATATATATATATATATATATATATATATATATATATATATATATATATATATATGTATATATATGTATATATATGTATATATATATATATATATATATATATATATATATATATATATATATATATATATATATATATATATATATATATATATATATATATATATATATATATATATATATATATATATATATATATATATATATTGTAACATTGAAAGGAACATAATGAAAACTCAAGCTGGTAGTTTCGGTTTTGGGATCCAGGGGAAAATCTCTATGTATATGTGTTTTATGTGTTATGCTCTCACATTGTTTATTTTCTGTCCTTAGAATTCATATGCAGGTAATTTCTGTTCAAGGTTAAAACCCACGCTCTTAAAGATATAGTCAAAGAAGAACTGAAAAAATGGCTAGATGCAGGATTCATTTACCCTATCTCAGATATTGAGAGTGCCTCTTCTTTGGTGTTGGTTCCAAAGAAAAATGGCAAGTCGAAGATTTCTTTCAGTTACAAGGAGTTAAACAAAGCCACAAAGAACGACCATTTCCCTCTACCTTTCATCAACCAAGTGCTAGATGGCTTGGCAGTCAAAATATTTTTCTCTTTCCTAGATGGATTCAGTGGGTACAATCAAATCTAGATCATCCTAACCAGGATAAAACCACCTTCACTTGTCCTTGGGTACTTTCGCCTATAGGGTCCTTCCTTTTAGCCTATGCAATGCTCCTGCCACTTTTCAGAGAGCAGTCCTGAGTGTCTTTGCTGAGTTAGTCCATGATGCGGCAGAACTTTATATGGATGATTTTACATCTTATGGAGGTGATTTTGAGGAGGCTTTGTCCAACTTTGGTAAGGTTGTACACAAATGCATTGAAATAAACCTGTCTCTGAGTCCCGAAAAATTTGAATTCTTGGTGACTGCAGGGACTGTGCTAGCTCATTCAATATCTCAGCAAGGACTGCAAGTGGACCCAAACAAAATAGCTATCATCCAAAGGGTCCCACCTCCACAAAAGCAAAGAGATGTTAGAAGTTTTCTAGGGTTATATGCATACTACTGAAGGTTTATAAAATACTTCAGCAAGTTGGCTTCTCATTTATTTGGGTTGTTGGCCAAAGACTCTGAGTTTGAAAGGTCAAAGAGTTGTCAAGAGGCCCTAGACACCCTGAAGGACAAGTTAACCACTGAACCAAATCTCCGACGCCCAAATTGGGCCCTTCATTTTCATATTCATGTTGATGCCTCACATAAAGCCATAGGGGTAGCCCTAGGCCAGATAGATGAAAAATTGCCTTATGCCATTTACTTTATCAGTAAGAATCTGTCAAAGGTTGAACTAAACTACACAGTGACTGAAAAGGAGCTCGTGGCTATTATGCATTCATTGAAAAAATTTAGGCATTATATTATAGACTATCAAACATTTGTCCATACTGACCATGTTGCAATCAAATATTTAATGAATAAACTTGATGTGAATGCCCAGATAATTAGATGGTTATTTTTACTACAATAGTTTAATCTAACTATTGTTGATAAGCCTGGTAAGGAAAATGTTGTTGTAGACATTTTGTCTAGATTAACTTTGCCTATATGTGAAGAGAGAATGGTTGATGATCAGTTATCGTATGAGCACTTATTCGCCATTTCAGTTCTCTCTCCATGGTTTGTTGACATAGCAAACTATTTGGTATCTACACAGTTCCCACCAAATTTGTCCTCCAAGGAGAAAAGCGAGATTGTGAGGAAGAGTGCTCCCTTCACTTGGATTGGGGGCAACCTCTCCAAACTAGGCCCTGATCAAATCCTGAGAAGGTGTGTGAGGGAGGAGGAAGTCTTTGACATCCTTCTGACCTTTCATGATGGGCCTTGTGGAGGTCACTTTGTAGCAAAGAGGACAGCATTTAAAGTGTTACAATATAGGTATTATTGGCCCACTCTTCATCAGGATGTGAAAAGATATACTAGTCAGTGTGATCAGTTCCAAAGGATGGGAAATCTTACTCCAAGAGATGAAATACCTTTGCAACCTCAAGTTACTGTTGAGCTATTTGATAAGTGGGGCATGGAATTCATTGTACCTATTGGCCCTCATTCCAAGAAAAAGCAATATATCATTGTGTGCACTGACTATCTGACTAAGTGGTCTGAAACCAAGGAAATTAAGGTAGCAAAAGAGGAGAAGGTGGTTGAGTTCTTAAGGGAGAATTTATTTTACAAATTTTGGTACCCTAGAGAACTGGTCACTGATCAAGGTAGCCAGTTTATCTCCAACATGATTGAAGACTTGCTTAGTGAGGACAAGATAAAGCATAGGACCTGCACTACCTATCACCCACAAGCTAATGGGAAAGTGGAGGTGACCAACAGAGCGCTAGAGGACATATTGACCAAAGTGGTTAGCAGCAACAGGAAAGATTGGGTAGATCGACTAGTTGAGTCCACGTGGGCCTATAATACCACCTGGAAGACCACCACTGGATTCACACCCTATGAGCTGGTCTTTGGGAAAAAGGCTCTATTGTCCATTGAATTTGAGTATAACACACTGAGGATGGAAGCCCAACTAGATCTAGATCTCAACAGTGCACAAAAGAGAGGTTGCTCCAGTTGAATGGTGTAGATGAGTTCAGAATGCAGGGCCTCCTACACATAGAGCTAACTCAACTTCAAATGAAGATTTGCATGATAAGAACATCAAAGATGAGAAATTTGAAGAAGGTAATTGGTCTTTGTTATATGGTTCTAGATATAAATACTTTATGGGCAAGTTAAGGATAAGATGGCTAGGGCCTTATGTTATATAGAGATGTCATGATAATGGTTCATTGCAGATCAGAACCATAGATTCAGAGTCCATTCCCTTACTTGTTAATGCGAACAGACTGAAAGTTTACAAGAGGCCATTGTCAAAGCAAGAGTTAAATGATGGTATCAATAAAACAGTGATGGTGGTGGAGCAAGTTTTGTTTCTTGCCTCATCAAGTCATTGAGAAAAGGAAAAAGAAAAATAAGGACTAAGGTGAAAACCTCCATGAGGCGCCTGAGTCCCACTATTGGGCTAAAAACCTCTTGGGGTGGCCCAATGGTGTCAAAAATAAAATAAAAAATAAAAAAGAGAGATAAAAAGATCTCTGGGTGAAAACTTCTCTTGAGGCGCCCAAGGAAAGCAGCTAGAATGAAAACCTCTTTGAGGAAGGCTAGTTATTTTCAAGAAAAAAATAAATAAAAAAAGAAATGAAAAAAGAGAAAAGAAAAATCATGAAAAGTTGTTTGCAGGTCAGCACGAGGACGATTAGAGAGAAAAGTATAATTGCAAAGGGACCAATTCCACTCATATTTTTATTTCCCCATCCATTATCACTCATCAATCCACATTTCTTTCATTTTTTTACTCATTTTCTTCAGTTTGCAAGGGTACAGTGTTTTCTACAGGATTCCCTCTAGATCTACAGGATCCCCTGAAAACCTACACGATGATCCTGTAGTAATTACAGTGGCTTTGAAATCCTAAAGTGAATAACCATAGGGAAAGGAAATTACCAACCCATGTCAAAAAAAAAAAAAAAAAAACTACATCACAACTTCATTTCCATACCTCTCTCCACCATAATCACCCCTGCATCCATCATAAAAAAACAATTTTCAAAATGAATTCACAAATTTCAAGAGAAAACATAGACAAAATATGAAATAGGGAGCATAGGGAGGCAAAAACTGAATGTATTTTCTCATTATTCACACTCCTAGACCTCCTCTCTATCCATGCCATCATCCTCAAGTCCCAACAGTCGAAATAATTAAAAATTCTGATGGAGAAGCAGCTACAGAACATCCTGTAGGAAATCTTGTAGCAGCCTATCCCATAGAATAAAAATCATTAGTAGCAGCAAGCTTCTAGGGTGAAGATCCAAAGGTAGAAGAAGCTCCAAAGAAGAAACACCATCATATTCAACACCAGGTACCTGCACATCAAGGGAATCATCAGAGGGCAATAGAAAAGGATGGAAAAATAACATGCAACCAACACACAAAAAGCACCTCATGTTTTCATAAGAAGAATTACCACACTTCCCCTAGGAGTGCCTTGGAGAAAGGAGGACATGGGAGATAGCCAAAATGCTAACAAGAAATTCTTTTTAGAGGGAGAAGAGTCCATTGAGGACAATAATGGAGTAAGGAGAACAAGCCTACCATACCCATGGAATGAGGTAAATTAGCAGCTTATAAAATATATATCATGTGAAGGTAGGTATAGTGTGGTTTATGGTTATCACATTAGGCTCCTTGAAGAATTGAGACTTGGAGCAGAAACACCTCCTCACCACAGGGTCATCGTATCATACTCGATCTAGGTGGATATTGGTGGCCACCCACCAAGTCCACTTGGACCCCCACCATTGTTCCTTTCAACTTTTCAGTTTCATTAATTGTTGCACAATTTACTATTTTTAGTAGTTTGTCGGGTCCTGAGCTTCCAGAGCCGTTTTGAGGCCCAAAACAACATTTTTTGGGAAAAATGGGAGCAACATGGGTCCATGGATCGATGTTGCTCTTCCCAAAGTTGTATTTCTCGGATAGATCTTTCTAATGAGATATTGTATGCGTCAAATGGAGATAATATGCCAAAGTTACAACCGCGGGAGGTTGATGTACCAATTTACCCAAACGGGGCCCACAGTTTGGCATTTCATCTTCTATGGTTAGGTTTTTGGATGTTTAGGGTTTTCCATTGTTTCTCAACAAGAAATAGGCCTTCGAGCCTCATTGTAACATAGTTTAGAGGCATCTAGCCACTACATCTCTTCTCAGAGATAAGCTACTATCGCCCTAGCTGGTTTATTTCCATTGTTGTTTGTAAGCATATTTTAGTATTTTACATTAATGAAATGAAGTATTATTTCCACTGCATCTCTGTGTTTATGGTTATCTCTATAATTTTTTGTGTTCCTATTTAAATCTGGATCAGTGGTATCAGAGCGGTCTGCTTTTTCTCTGTTTACCTTTGCATGTCCCCAATGAGGTCGGGATATAAGGAGTTAGGGCTTGAACTGGTTGAACCTTTGCAAGACAAGCCTCGCAAATCCCGATGGCTTCACATGGTGGATGAGAAGAAAGATGGGGGGGCTGGAGATCCTATCAAAATCTTGCTCGAAGAAGCCCTCGAGCGACAAAGGAACGTGATGATGGACAACATTTCCCAAATCCTTCAGGGGCTACCCAAAGGCGACGCATCAGCTTCCAACAGCTACTCTTGAAACACCACGCCCTTTAGGGTACAAGTTAATTTCGAAATCTCCATATTCGAGGGTTAGATAGACACAAATGTTGTAGATAAATGGTTAAATATGTTAGAGGGTTATTTTTCTATTCATGAATTTTCGAGTCAAGAAAATATTGTTTTCGCTCTTCTCAAGGCGGCCCCCCACATCAAGGACTGGTGGGAAACCTACTACAAGCAGAAGGATTAAAATAACAGCTCACTATTTTCAGCTGCACCCACCTGGAAGTCATTCCGGGGTTCCATCAAGGAGCAGTACTGCCCTGTCGAAAGCTATGAGGATCAATACATAAAGTGTACCATGCTGCGGTAGGGAAGGGACCAAGACGTGCTGGATTTTACCAATCTTTTCCATACCCTTCGCACAAAGTTGGGTATCAAGGATTTGGAGCAGCATTTAATACTCAAATACCGTGGCTGCTTGCACAAGTACATCCAGGAAGAAATAGAATTCCTTAACATCTCCTCGCTCGGAACAACATCCCGATATGTCGTCAAGGTTAAGCACAATTTTAAATGGAAGAAGCGAGACTTTAGATCTGCGAATCCAAAGCAAGGGAAAGGTGCCCCCAAACCGCAGAACAAAGGACAAATCCGAGGCGGTGCAGCCCAAGAAAACCTGCCAAAGCTGCAAGCAAAGAACATCGTTGCGAAGTAGAAAAAGGACATAGGAAAATGGTGTGAGTTCCATAAGAGCTCCACTCAGAACCCAACAAGGGGAATGACAAAGGGAAGTAGATTATCGATGCAGAGCCCAATGCCATCGTTGCCACCATGAAGATCCAGAAGGAGGAACCCGAAGATCCAGAGGAGGAGGAGCATCTCTTCCACTCCCAGATGTGGGTAAAGGGATCCCAGCTACAGTTCATTGTCGACAGTGGGAGCCAAAAGAAGCTAATTTCGGTAGAGGTTGTGAAGTGGTTGGGGTTATTGACCGCAACACATCCACAACCATACACCATCGGGCGGCTTCATCAAGGACGGGATCTTCTCATGAGCCAGCAGTGTCACCTTCCATACAACATCAAGCCCTTCACGGATGAGGTATTGTGTGACATTGCTCCCCTTGAAGATTGTGATGTATTATTAGGACAACCATACTTGTGGAAGCGACATGTTGTGTATGAATCAAGGCCCCATGATATTATTATTACTTTGGGAAATAAGTTGTATAGGATACTGGAGGTAGCACTGCCTACTGCCATCTCTTTGGTTACTACAAAACAATGCAGTAAGCTCATTTGCAAAACTAGGAAATTTGTTTTCCTGATGATACACCCTCAAGGAAAGAAGAAGATGATGGCCACGACCTCCAGACGGGGCCCCTCCACACGAAAACTACAAATGTACAAGGTTGTGGAGGAGTATGAGGACATCTTCACCTCCCCCATAGGGGTTCCTCTGCACTATCAGGTAAAGCACTCCATTGATCTGACCCCAGATGAACCGCTACCCAATGGACCAATCTATCAGTGCTATGTTCTTGAGAACGAGGAAATCAAGAGGTTGATTCAGGAGTTGCTGCAGAAAGGTCACATCCGTCCAAGTTCATCGCCCTGTGGGAGCTTGATCATGTTGGTACAGAAGAAGGACGGGACTTGGAGACTTTGTGTTGACTATCGGGTGCTGAACAAGATCACTATCCATAATAGGTACCCGATCCCATAGATTGATAACCTCTTAGACCAACTGAAGGGGGCAAAATATTTCAACAAGATTGATTTGAAGTTAGGATATCACCAGGTACCAATCGAACCCTCCAATGTGTGGAAGAGTGCGTTCAAAGCCAAGGAGGGCTTTTTCAAATAGTTGGTTATGCCTTTCGTATTAACGAATGCTCCTGCAACCTTCATGAGGCTAATGGATGACATCTTGCGGCCATTCAGCAACTCATTTGTAGTGGTATACTTGGATGACATCCTGATCTTCAGCCAGAGTTGGGAAGAGCACCTCCACCACATCTGATAGGTTCTCCAAACACTGTGGCAACACAAGTTATGTGCCAATTCGGAGAAATGTACTTTTGGCATTACCCAGGTTTAGTATCTAGGATACATTATTGATGAATAGGGGGTGCATGTGGATCCAGACAAGATCCAAGTCATTTGGGATTGACACTCTCCAACCACTCTAATAGAGCTCCATAGCTTTTTAGGTCTTGCCAACTTCTACCACAGGTTCTTTTTAGGATTTTCTCATATCACTTCGCCCTTGAGTCAAGTCACCAAGGGAGGAGCGAAAGCGAAATTCTTTTGGTCTGAATCTCAACAGAAGGCATTCACAGATTTGAAATATCGCCTTTGCTCGACACCAGTGCTCGCATTGCCAGACATGCAACAACCATTTGAGGTCAAGACAGATGCCTCTGGCTATGCTATTGGGGTAGTCCTTACTCAACACTAGCATCCAGTGGCATATCACAGTGAGACACTTTCAGAAACAGTCCATAAGTATCCCACTTATAATAAAGAGATGTATTCCATTATGCAAGCCTATCGATAATGGAAACATTACATTTTGGGGAAGGAAACGGTCATCCAACAGACCACCGACCCCTTCAGTTCATACAGACCCAAGGGAAATTGCAGAATGATCGCCATCAGAAGTGGTCCACATACCTGCAATAGTTCCATTTGAATATCAAGTATAAGAAGGGCAGCACCAATAATGCTGCAGATTTCCTCAGTGGACCACCAATCCAAGCATTAACCACTGTGCTCAACTCTTGTGGGCACGAGACTTTTGATTGGCCACTTCTCTACAAAAGCGACCCAGAATTCGGCCACACATACCAGACAGCCTTGGAGGGTCAGCATGCTCCATATTTTCACCTCTAGGATGACCTATTATGCCACCGGGGTCACCTTTGTGTTCTTTCAAGTGAGCATTCTGAGATGATTTGGGAGGCACACTATAGTCGAGCTGCTAGGCATTTTGGGGTCGAGAAAATGGTGGCAGTACTACAAAAGTATTTCTATTGGCCAAATCTGTGACAGTATGTGGGGAAGTACATTAGATCATGCATGGCCTACGCCATTGCCAAATCGACTGTCAAGAAGCAAGGCCTCTATACCCCGCTGCCTACCCCTAGTCGACCTTGGGAATCCATCTCCATGGATTACATGTCAGGCCTTCCTTCCACTAAGCATGGAAATGACTGTGCTTTTGTGGTCGTCGACAGGTTCTCGAAGATGGCCATTATAGCGGCCTGCAAGAAGAATGTCACAGTAGAAGCCACTGCTAAACTCTTCTTTGGACGAGTTTGGGTACACTTTCGGATCCCACAGTCTATCACCTCAGATCAGGATAGCAGGTTCCTTAATACATTTTGGTCCAATCTATAGTCGATTCTGGACACCAAACTCACTAAGTCCACAGCCTTCCATCCTCAAACTGATGGCCAGACATTGGTTGTCAATAGGATGATTGTACGCATTCTGCGCATGTAAAAGTCAAAGCATCCACGTACATGGGACGAGATCCTTCCCTACGTTCAACACAACTACAACTGGGCTCTCCACAGCTCAAATGGCCACATCCCTTTCAGGTGGGCTTGGCATTCTAGCCACTATGTCCCATTGATGTGGCCATGCCATTTGCAGCTACCCACGCAGATTCGGCTCATGTCCAGCCCGAAACAAATAAGGCAAACAACTTCATTGAGCACATCCAACATATTCGCTAGTAGGTCCATGACATTCTGGAGAAATTAAATGCCATGTACAAGCAACGACATGATCATCATCGGGTGCCACACAAGTTTCAAGTGGGTGACAAAGTCTGGTTGCATTTGCAAAAGGAATGCCTTACCGGAGCCTATCGGAAACTCAGACGACTCTGATATGGTCCTTAAACCATTACGAAGGCTATGGGAGACAATGGGTTTGAGCTAAGAATTCCCCCATTCCTTAGCCTGCACCTAGTGTTCAATGTGGACTGCCTTCGGCCATACTTTCTACCATTACTAGACACATCTGACATTACAGAATAGCTCACACCCACAGAGTTAAATCCAGAATGCATGGAACAAGCTACAACTGATCGGATCATGGACACACAGATCAATCACACTCGCCAATAGAATATCCAACTGTATCAAGTTGTCAAAGCAGGCCAACTCCTTCACCAGGGCAAGTGGCTCACCAAGGATCAAGTTCAGCAGAAGTTTCCTCATCTCATGGAAGAACTCAATGCAATGGGGACCATTGCTTCCTAAGCAGGGAGGAATGATCCAAGTGGATATTGTTGGGCACCCACCAATTCCACTTAGACCCCCACCTTTGTTCCTTTCAGCTTTTCAATTTCCTTAATTGTCGCACAATTTACTATTTTTAGCAGTTTTTTGGGTCTTGAACTTCCAGAGCCATTTTGATAGCCCTAAATGACGTTCTTTGGGAAAACTAGGAGCAACATGGGTCCATGGACCAATGTTGCTCTTCCCAAAGTTGTAGTTCTCAGATAGATCTTTCTAGCAAGATATTATACGTGTCAAATGGAGATCGTATGCCAAAGTTACGACCTTGGAAAGTTGATATAGCAATTTACCCAAACGGGGCCCATAGATTGGTGTTTCATCTTCTAGGGTTAGGTTTTCGAATGTTTAGGGTTTTCCATTCTTTCTCAACAATAAATAGGCCTTCAAGCCTCATCATAAGATATTTCAGAGGCATGTAGCTGCCACATCTCTTCTCAGAGATAAGCTACCATCGCCCTAGCTGGTTTATTTCCATTACTGTTTGTAAGCATATTTCAATATTTTACATTAATGAAATGAAGTATTATTTCCCCTGCATCTCTGTGTTTATGGTTATCTATGTAATTTGTTGCATTCTTGTTTAAATCCAGATCAATAATTCCTTTTGCAATCACTGATATATACAAGCATAAAGGTGCAAGAAGGAAACCACCAACAGTTAGCCCACCATTGGTTAATTATAATTATCATAGAAGATTCCTTCCAAAACCTTAGAATACCTATCTAATGGGAAATTTTCAGAGACATGCAGACAGATGAGGACATCAAAGCCCTCACATATGATATTAGCCCTACTTCCAGTGAAAAGGATGAAGAAGAGACAAAAATAGATGGAGAAGAAGTAGAGAGGGATGAATAGGAGATAGATAAGGATGAAGAGGAAGAGAAAGAGAAAGAAGGTGATGAAGAAACAATGCAAGATATCAATGAGGAAACTAATAAACAAGATGATGATATAGAGGGAGAAGAAGAGGGGAAGGAATAGGTAAAAATGGAAATGAAAAAGAGGAGGCAAAAGACAAGGAGGAGTCTCCAAAACCCACTGAGAGAGAGTCAAAATATTCCCTCACTGTCCTTAGCACCCCTATCAATCAAAAAGGAAAAAGACAGAGGAAAACCCCTTATACTTCAGAACAAGGAAAAGCACAAGGATAAGGCAAGGAAAACCCAAAACTCCAACCAAGGTTCGTATTGTTATTGACGACTCACCTAAATAGCAGGAGAAGATGGCTCCTCCTATAAAAAATCAAGAAGAAGGATCTTGAGCACAAACCTCCCCTAAGTCTCCTATCAACTAGGTGAGAAGGCTTGTAACTAGGTCTACCTCATGCAAAGGAAAAGGCATCCTACAAGATACATAGCAGGACCTACAGAAAGCAGAGATAGTCCTACAGGAAACTATGCTAAACCTATGTGAAACTCAAAAATTCGATGAGGAAAGAAGTAAGCAGCCAGAAAAAAGAGAGAGGACTAAGAACTAAGGGAACCTAGTCCTCAACCTAACCTTGACTCCTACTACAGATTTATTGATGGGGGTAGGGTCATTCCACAAAAAATTGCCATTCCATTATTCTTTGAGCTTGATAAAGAAAGAGCCAGAACTCATGGATGGATGAAGATTGCCAAGTCCAAGGGAGTGGAGGACATTGGTCACATGGAGGAGAAGGTCAAGGAGATGGGAAGGGAACTAAGTAGCTTGAGGGACAAAGAGGCCATAATGAAAAATCAGTTGGAGGTAGAAAATACATGGTTGAAAGGACAGATGCAAGAAAGAGAGAATCAGTTGGCATCCATGGCTAGTCTATCTTTAGAAGCAATCCAGTGCAGGATTCCAGCTAAGTCCTATACACTATACCTTAAGGAAAAATGGCTATAGTTCCAAATCAAGACCCTAGCACAGAGAGGCACTATGCCATTCCAGGATTATAGATAGTTCATTGATCTCTGTGATCAAAGAACATTGAAAGATAGGGCTAAGATGTCTGAGTTCTACTTTCATAACATGGCTTTGATAGATATGAATGTATGAGACCCTAATGCAAAGCTAGGGGACTTACAATTGATGGCTTTGGCATCATCAATGAACCATGAGGAAGCAAGGGCTGCAGAAATGAAGAGGATATTGGCAAGGTAACAAACAAAGCCTCTTATGATGAGAGCTAAGAAGTCCAATCCAATGGCTCTCATCAATACACATAATTTAATTGCAAATGATCCTCAACTTGCACCCAAGTATCTTGCTGCCTAAGAGCAAGCAATTACACATTTTGAGGACATTTTCAAATTGCTATGGGATGACAACATGCAAGCTTACCTAAGGAGATGGATTACTTTTCCATATAGTTTGAAGATTAGAGAGTACCACTGTCCTCAAAGGATGAGAGAAGCACTGAACATGACACCCATGTACAAGCAATCCATCCACAGGATCAAAATCAATTTGATTCGATTCTGATTCAGTCCACCACTACTCTTGGGGACGTTAGAAGGAAGCAAGAAGAAGAAAGAAAGAAGTGGGAGGAGGTAGAAAAGAAGGCAGGATTCTATGCACAAGAAGAGGAAGCTACAACAGAAGCATGGGATGTCAGGGAGGCCACTAGAGCTATGAAATACATGGACATTGATTGAGTTTCTTAGAGTATGAGCAACACTTTGAGTAGAGGGGTGATGATGATACTCATCATTGGGTAATTATATGGGCCTTAATTCACCTCCTAGCTAGTCAAATCAACTCTTCTCGTAGTTCATTATATTTTTTTATTATATTTTGTTTAATGAGATGAGTTAAAGTGAGATATTATGCCTAGCAGACTAATATGCATTGAATGTATGTTTGGAAGAGAAAATCAAGTTATTTTGGCAAGACTATGGTTTGAAACTCGAATGGGACAAGGGAGAGAGATTGTAGGAGGTAAATCCTCCTCATTTACTCCTCCCCCATTTGAATATTCCACCATTAATTACACCAGCTCAGAGTGCAATTAGCAAAGTCATGAAAATCAAAACGCAACAGAGAAAGTGATAGAAAGAGTTAGTTCATCTCGAGTTTGGGAGTCAAGCCTCCCTAGATTTAAGGAACTAGTTTGGGAATTCGTTTGTATAAGTAGAAATGCCTAGAGCCTCATTAGGATTCGAATTTTTGTGGGAAAAACACTAGTTATTTTTTGAGCTCGAGACTTGCGGAAGACATTGATGTAATTTTCTGTTTTGATAATGAAAATGAGTTTTTTCTTGATCTAGCACTGAGTTAACTCAGAGGGCTGAAGCTCTTGGGTTAGGGCCCAAACCTAGCAGCAAAGGCTCCTCTTCTTGTATCTGTATGCTTGGCTTAGTTTCATAGATTCATGGTTAAATTGTCTTTAGAAGTATTTCATTGCAAGTAATGTAGATTTGATTAGTTGTTTATTAGTTTTTCTTCCATTTGTGCTTTAAATTAGTAGCATGTTAGAAGGGATAAAAGGAACACCACAAAGCTATCAATAGGTGTCTTGGCCTCACCTCTTCCCTCAGGGATCATGATTTGAGGAAAACACCCTTATGTAGCTCTAAAAAGACAAATTTCCATTTTGTCATAAGATTTGGAGTTTATTGTACTTGAACTAGCATTTGATCAATTTTTCAAGTGTAAGATTTAATTACCATCTCTTCCGTATTTAGTATTATGGTAGATCTCATCCATGATTCCATTTTATTGAGCATTTTTCCTCATGCATGACGTAGACACTTAGTTCATTAAATTTTGCTTTTCTAGCTTGTTAGAATTCTTCTTGTTTACATGAATTTTTGGAAATTATAAATGTTTGATGTAGTGTAGGTGCTTCAGAAACATAAAGAGACCTCATAACAGGAAACCATCTTCCAACTTCATCCATCCATAACCATTCCTTGCTTTCACCAATACCTTCACCAATCTCATCATTTTACATAGAAATTCCTCCAACCGTGTTGAGTGAATACAACCATCTCCTAAATTTGGTTTTGGGTTCTGAGTGATCCTAGGAATTTTATCACTCCATTCCACCCATCCAGCACCTTCCCTAAGCCTTCCATCACCTCCACCAACCATCGTTTTTCTCTTGGCTATATCCTATAGGTTTTCCTATAGTGGCCTATTTTGAGGCCGAATTGAGGGAAAACATCTAGGAAGACACACCAGGTCACCCAAGGGTCTCCCAAACCGTCCAACCATCTCCTAAACCTACCAACCATCCACCAGCATCACTAAGCCTCCTTCCACATCACCAAAAGAGATTAGGGTTTACACTTGATTTTCCATAAAAAGGAATAAAAGGAACAAAATAGATTTATTTCAATCCTTTACATGCACAATAGTGATGTTTGATGCCTTTAACTTCCATGCTTTATACAGTAGCATTTCATACATGTTAGCTTGGCATTCTTGTAAATCATAGTTTCTCAGTAGTTAGTTAGAGAATGGTGTGTTTTTAGCATAGGATTTCAGTCATTTTCCTTATTGCAGTAGACAAGATTTCTCCTAGAGTATATTTCTCTTTCTTTCATCAACAATCAAGCTTCTTCTGAATCCATAGAAGTTTGGCTTGAAAACCCTAGTGGTTTCTTGTCATTTGAACAATGACAAAAGGGAGAACCATCACTTTTACTTGTGTATACAACATTGTCATCTCCAAGTTTCTACGAATCCCAGGTTGATAAAGTAAAGCTGGTAGCCCCAGGAGTTGCAACATTCTTGCTGCAATACTGGTGCTCATCAACTTCATCTATACTTCTTTAGGTAACAAAGCTCCCACAACATAATCAAATTCCAAAAATTCGGTTGTGCTGTAACTGATAGAAGTCACAAAATAATCCCAAGACTCAGGCGAAGAACAAAACAAGGTAATAGGTTTGTATTCTTCCTGAAATTTAACTTCCATATCTGAGAATTGGAAAATAAGTGTATTAAAAACATTTAAGTGTTTTGTAATTTTAGCAGCCTCCTTCATCTGAAGGCTATATAGTTTCATCTTCAAATAAATTAAGTTGGTTAAATATTTGGTCATATGCAATGTTTCCAACTTCACCCACAAACATGTTGTTGAGGTTTCTTCAACAATATTGAAGATATAATCATCTACTATGCATAACCTTATGGTACTGAGCACTTGCGCATCTATGTCCTCCCAATCTAAATATGTCATGCAAACAAGTTTCTTCCTAAGCCTATATATAGCTTTGTACAACCCTTTTTGCACCAACAAATCCCTTACTTTCAGTTTCTACAATGCAAAATTATTCTTATTGGTGAACTTCTCCAACTTAAATTTACAATTTGTCATTTTTGTCATTTCTTCCTAGGTTCCTTCAAAAAATTATGTTATAGTTTCCTTTCTGCTTTCAACTAGGGTTTTATATTCTCTTGTCTATTTGAATGAAGAGTTTCTTCTTCAAAAATAATTATGATTGATTTTTTCTACAAAATTACAAAATATTCAAAACTTCATAAACCCCAAAAAGTATTTTTCGACAATTCTTCTCAGAATTTGTTTTTTTGTTTTCGTTTTTGTTTTTGTTTTTTTTTTTTTGTTTTTTTTTTTTTTTTTGTTTTTGTTTTTTGTTTTTGTTTTTTTTTTTGTTTTTTTTTTTTTGTTTTTTTTTGTTTTTTGTTTTTTTTTCCCAAAAAAATCCTACTTCAAACTTTAAAAAAAAAAAATTCTCCACAAAAACAATATATTCCACAGTCAAAATTATTATGCAAATTACTCACGCAATTGAAAGAAAAAATAACCTGCCTTTTATTTTTTATTTTTTATCCTTTTCCTAGAGCTATGGATCTCCTTTGACATCATTATGCATACATAGTTTCATAACTTGCTATTTTCAAAACAACAACTCTTAAACTGGCAGCTCTAGGCTTTGACAATTTCTTCTCTACGATTTCGCTGAGCAACAATAGGGTTTTGCCTCTGGATTTGATCAATTTCCTCTATTCCTTCTCGACTTCCTGTGTTGGCGGCTCGCTCTATTCCTCCTCAGCTTCCCCTACTGGGGACTCCCTCTACTTGAAGAATATGTCTCCCAAATTCATCTCCCTTCTTATGGCATGTACTCAGCTCAACAACACACACGTTTGTGGGTCGACGACTTTGCTATTCAACCGAAAACTTCTTTACGTGTGACAATATTTGCAAAGCTTCTTTCACGACGACTCTCTTTTTGATGTGTAGTTTTTAATAATAATAATAATAATAATAATAATAATAATAAAACTAATAATTAATGGTTGCAGTCTTTGCTTGTCCTCAATTTCTACTTTTATTGGTGACTGCATACAACAAACATTGGCATACTTCTCATGGAAACGACCTTTCCTTCACGGCCTCTCAACCGTATATATTTGATACAAATTATTGGTATTTAGAGTCGGTAAAGAAAAAATGAAACAGGAAATAAATGTAGGAAAAATTGGAAACACAATCACACAAAAAACACAGGAATTACGTGGTAAAACCCTGATAGTGCGTTAAGGAAACCTCCACGGGGAAAGGGTTGGAATTCTTATTGCTCCAAGTCAAAATATGGCTCTCCAAGTTACATCAAGCCTATTGAGAAATCACCAATTGAATATGGGCTATTTCTTTACGTAACTTCCTATAGTTACTGATCCAAGTGGCTCTAGAAACACTCATAATTCAAAAGTGGCTTTAGAGAAGCTCAAAAATCAAAGTTGTTGGATTGAAGTGAAACTAGGGTCACATCAAAGATCTCATCACAAAGTTTCCAAAGACACAAATGACATTGCAATCTGAGTTCGTATGTGAAAATTATGGCCAGTAAGAGTTTTTGTTAAACTAGGACCATTGGCAGCCACTAACAAGGCTACAAATTGGCATTTACCGGTGACGGATTCTGGCAACCGAAACATGTGAATTTGTCACCACTTTATTTTTTACGATGACCCTTAAATTCCAGTCAACAGTTTTTGGCCATTGACTTTTTATAAAAGAAAATAAAAAAAGATAGAAAATGGGGTGGTGGGCCACCATCCCCACCAAGCACACCAACCTTATATATATATATATATATATATATATATATATATATATATATATATATATATATATATATATATATATATATATATATATATATATATATATATTGTTATGTTAAAATGGTCAAAGATCAGTTCAAATGGTTTGACCACCATGTAAATTAGAGCTGATGGGATTTGAACCCGCTTGACCATTGGTTGGCCCACCCACGAGTGACCCCATGACCAACCACCATATGTAACGACCACCAAATATAACATGCGTAAAAAATAAAACAACACCCAACCAAAATTAATAGTCCCCATTTGGAGTCATGGGGTTTGACCTCGTACAATCCCCGTATCAACCACAATAATTTGCCAAGTCGCCTAACATGCTTGCATCTAAACTATAGCCAAGTAAAATAAATAAAAACCTCCATTTCCGAGTTGGCAGAAGAGGGAACAGATAAAGGTGGAGTGAGATGATGGAACCAGGTGTGGGCACACTTTTTGAGACTAACATATTCCATGGGAATATTCCACAAAATATTTCATGCAAAATTAGGGAGGAATCTAAAATATTCCCTTGAGGGAAAAATTTGATAGTGATGGAATCATGCTAAGTTTATACTCAAACGAACTGTAATTTCGCAATGAACGTGATGGTGTGGCTTGTTTCCCCATATGAGCAATGGAAGTATAGTGAAATAGTGAGAAAGAATCTTTGGGGGAATCTTTAAGATTCCCGCTAAGTTTATACTCAAACGAACTGTAATTTCGCAATGAACATGATGGTGTGGCTTGTTTCCCCATATGAGCAGTGTAAGTACAGTGAAATAGTGAGAAAGAATCTTTGGGGGAATCTTTAAGATTCCCGAGGGTCCACATTTTGACAGTGTCAAAACAAGGTCAAGCTTATAGTCATTTGCCACAATTTTTCCCCTCAAATTCAATGGTGATGTACATTTTTGCAGCTGAGGTTTTCATTTTAAGGCCATTCTAGAAAATAGAGGTATAAGGGTCATTTAGGTAATTGATTGTAATTTATTTCTGCTGCCATTTAATGAAAGAGGCCCCCTCACATTGTGTAGGGCTCAGACGTAGCCAACATTGGGTGAACTTCGTCATCAAATTGTGTTGTGCATTTCATCTCATAGTTGTTTTTTATTTCTACTTCTTTTCATGTGTTTATGTTACTTGGTTAAATGCTCTTTTAAATGCAATTTTGTATGCAGCCATGAAGTAAAATATCTAGATCAAGTTTTGTATCAGAGGATGTCTTCTTGTTGTGAGTTGCATGAGTGAATGCTAACCAGGAACAAGCTCTAAAGAGGAGAAGGGAAACTTAAGTCCTTTGATCCCAAAGCGGGGTGTGCAACACGGAGATGAAACATGGAGGATGAGGAAGCTTGAATGGAGGAAGAGTGAAATTATCCCATGATCTTCTTCACCATGGGAGAGAAAGTTGACAGGTTGTTTGAAAAATATCATGAGAAGAAAATTAAGCATGAGAAGAAAGGACCAGATGATCATGCCTTGGTAAATCATGAAGGAGGAGGAAAAAATCCTTTTGAACCTCCCTCTGCATCTTCTAGCAAAAGTTGTTTCTCATCCTCTTCTCATTATTCTAGAGGTAGAAGAACTCATAAAAAGTCACTTTTCAAGTTGGATGCCAAATTTGATTTAGTTGTGTTTAGTGGAGAATCTAAAGCATAAAAGTTAGACAACTAGATCAAAGAGGTTGAGGTATATTGCCGCATATAAAGAATCAAAGAGGATGAAGCTAAGATTCAACTAGCATCCCTTTAATTGAGTGGCACTTCTCTCATCTGTTGGGAAGGAAAATTGTAGAAAGGTGGTAAGAATAGTCATAAACTTATTTCATCTTGTTCTAAGTTTGTTTCTACTTTAAGGGGACAATTTTACCCATTCAGTTACAGACATAAGGCCATGATGGAATCGAAAAATTTGAAACAAAGCAAAGATAAAATTCTTGAAAATTTTACAGAGGAGTTTAGGAAACAAGTGTTAGCATTGAATGTTCCACTAGACACTCTTGAGACGTTGATGAAATATATTGGCTCTTTGCATAGTTATTTGCGTCATTCATTGTTATTATTTGAACCTAAAACTATTGATGAAGCTAGTGTGAAGGTTGTACATCTTGAAAGTAGGGGGGAGCATGATAAAGAAGATTTCCCAAAGAGGTTAACAACAACTAAGAGAACAGAATCAAAACCCTCCTGTACTCATTGTAAGGAGGAAGGGAATGATGAGGAGAATTGTTGGAAATCACATCTAGAAATGAGGCCTAAGAGAATGATACAAAAGAGAAGCATAATATAGTTGCAACTATGCAACATGACCAAGAATGTGAATCATAGGATGATGAGAACATCGCAGCTGCAGGATTTACAACTATTAGACCAATTGACTTGGGATTAGACTCGGGTGATGAAATGAACGTTGTAACTCTTGGGATTGTAGAATCTCGACATATGAACTTGGGTTCTGATTTGGGCAAGGAAACAAATATTTTAGGAGATGTTGTGTGAAACATGAGGAGGGTTGCAGATGTTGCATGGCTCCAAGAACTTGAAGAAATCAACCAAAGAATCCAAGTGGGGGATGTCGAAGTAAGAATAATCCTACATGAAGAAGAGAAGGAGAAACCAATGTTGCAACATCAGCTACAACCCAAAGAGGAGACCTTGGAAAAGTTGCAGCATAACAAGCCTCAGGTAGAAAATGATTCTTCAATTTCATGTTCTCTTTATGATGGTGATTTCGCTACTTTTGAGAACCATACTATAAGAATTGGATCAAAATTTTTGAAGAAGATGGGATATCAAGGGAAGGGCCTAAGCATTAACAATCAAGGCGTTGTGAATTCCATCAAAGTAGAGGATCTTCCTCGCTATGAAGGACTTGGGTATGTGAGAAGAGAGGTTGGAGAATTCTCCAAGACAGCTACTAACCAACCAACGACAGATGATGAGAGCACTTCATCACAACCGAGTGATAGTGAGTATTCCACGAGCACTTGAAAAAGGGGCACTAGGAATAGGTGTTCCATGACGATTTGAAAATTTTAGAGGAGAAAGAATCATTGTATCTACTGTGATGAGGATGGACACCCATGAAGAAAACAATTGGTGAAGATGTTCAACAAGTGAAGTTGCCACAGGGATATGACCCATTCACTTTGTTGAGTAAGAAATGATTTTACTAGATATAGTAGCTTGTCATCACCACATTTTGTAAATCATATGTTGTGATATAATTGTCCTATCACTTATTAAAGAAACAATGATATTTTTGGCCTTTTTTTGATAGTTGGGGTATCAATTTCTATTATTATGTAAACTTGACCAAAGAGTGTGTTATAAAATCTTGGGAAGTATAGGGTTGTTTGAGTCAAGTTTAGTTTTGTATTTAATTGGAAAGAATGTACCATAGATTTTATGGCATACAAATGTTGAAAGTGTGGCTTTACAAGGACACATGCAGGTTGTAGGACGTGTTCATGCTTTTGGAGGACCAAAAGCTCCTTAATTGGCAGGAATGATCCAGGTGGCTTTAGAAACGCTCAAAATTCAGAAGTAGTTTTAGAAAAACTCAAAACTAAAAGTTGTAGGATTGAAGTGAAACCAATGTCAAATCGAATATCTTTTCACAATATTTCCAACGATGCAAATGCCACCCTAATTTGAGTTCGTATGTGAAAGTTAAGGCCAGTCAAAGTTTTGGTCAAACTAGGCCCATTGGGAGCCATTAGCGAGGCTACAATTTGACACTTATCGGCGACGAATTCTGGTGACAGGAATAGGTGAACTTCTCTCCTCTTTAATTTTTCAGGTGACCCTTAAATTTCGGTCGATAGTTTTTAGTGATTGATTTTTTATAAAAATAAATTTAAAAAAAAATAGAAAATGGGTTGCTCGGCTACCAACCCCACCAACCTTATATATATATATATATATATATATATATATATATATATATATATATATATATATATATATATCGTTATGATGAATTCAAATGGTTTGACTACCTTATAAACTGGGGCCAACATGATTTGAACCCACTTGGCCATTGGTTGGGTTGCCCACATGTTGCTCCTTGGTCAACCACCATATGTAATGACAACCAAATATAACATTTGCCAAAACTAAAACAAAACCCAACCAAAATTAACAATCCCCATTTGGTAGCCGCGAGGTTTGACCCGAGAAGGTCTCCATACCAACCACAACAATTTGCCAAGTGGCATAACAAGCGTACATTGAAACTATCACCACGTAAAATGTATAAAAAATTGCATTTCTGAGCTGACAAAGGAGCCACACAATGGAACAAGGTGTGAGTGCATTTTTGGAGACGAGTATATTCGAGTGAAATATTCTACAGAATATTCCATGCAAAATCAGTGAGGAATCTAATAGATTCCCTTGAGGGAAAAAATTCACAGTGACAAAATCATGCCACGTTTATATTATAAAAAATAATAACTTTGCATAAAACGTGATGGTGCTGCTCATTTATCCATATGAACAACATAATTCCAGTTAACCAACGAGAAGAAATCTTTGGGGGAATCTTTAAGACTCTCGAGGGTTGGGATTTTGACAGTGTGAGAATATGGTCAAGTTTATAGTTGTTTGCCATGATTTTGCACCACTAATTCAATAATGATGTCCATTTCTGCACCTCAACTTTGCATTTTCATACCATTCCATAAAATGGAGGTATAAGGGTAATTTATGTAATCGATTGTAATTTATTTCTATTGTGGTTTAATGAAAGAGGCATCCTCACATTGAGCAGGGCCTTGAGACTTAGATCACATTGGGTGAACTCTATCATAAAATTGTTTTGTGTCTTTTATTTTATAGTTTCTTTTGATTTCCACTTTTTTCATGTGTTTATGTTACTTGGTTACATACTCTTTTAAATTCAATTTTGTGTGCATCCATGAAGTAAAATATTTGGATAGGTTACAAAACTCACTAAACTAGATTTATTGAGATACTTACATTATTTAAATTAATTAGTGTGATTCTTCAACACTTTTACTAGATATTAGTTTGTGATAATATTCACATCACCATTTGCAAGCACTTGCAATCACTAGAAGGCATTAACTTCTATTCAAATTAGGAAATGCTTCAAAAACCATGAGCCTTAGAGTCAAGTTAGAGACTTTCTAAACATCTTAAAAGAACCATTAGTTTGTATCCATCATCAAGATATCAACTTTTGATAAAATTTGGAAATAATCTAATAATTGTTGATCTCTCGAATCAAGTTACAAAGTTGTTTCAATCATTGAACTACCATTTAATAAAAGACTTCATCTATTGATGGATAGTTGATCCAAAACCATCAAATTTAAAGAGCACATTTAATTATTCATATTTTTCCTCATATTTATTCTTGGACTCATTATAAAAAAACCCTTCAAATTGAAATAATGTCAGAGGCTTAATTTGTTGAAATTAAAATGAAGAATCATCATGAATCCAAAAAAACATTTTCATGATGAACTCAAAAGTCATATATATAAAACTCATATTTACTCTTCATTTGATGCAATCTATTATTTATATATATGATGAATGGAGTTTGTATAAATGCAAATATAAATGTGCATTATAAACATATGTTTGGGATTCATTCCTATTTAATTATTGTATGTGCATAAGACGAACCAAGTTATATGCATGCACTTCTTCACGAGCAATATTCTCTCGGGTGTGCACGAACTTTCATGTTAAAATTTCATAAATGAATCTATCTTTTATTAATCAGATATGCAATTACATATATACAAGAGTATTGTCTCAAGATAGGAAAAATATCTTGGACATACAATGTGTTGGTTGAGAGAATATATCAACCACACACCAAATTAGGAAAACCACTCCTATAGAAGAGGAATAGACTCCTTACATAGAAAGTCACAAGTGAGACAAGTAGGAGTTAATATTCCAACAAACCCCCTTAATGATTACTTGTCTCGATATCAATCTTCAAAGTTTAGTTGTGGTCAAACATAAGATAATATGTTGATGTCCATATAAAGGAGCAACCATCCACCAGAATGCATGGGTACTAATCACTGCAACCACTAGTCTTATAGGATGTCCTTTGCATACATGGTTCTTTCAACCATTATAATTGCACACCTATAACTGTATCTGTAAATCCCCCTCTAATGTCATCATGGGTTTTATCAGATTACCCGTA
Source organism: Pinus tabuliformis (assembly GCA_031772625.1). NCBI lineage: Eukaryota > Viridiplantae > Streptophyta > Pinopsida > Pinales > Pinaceae > Pinus > Pinus tabuliformis. The sequence goes on from CM062817.1 coordinate 1,988,135,160, forward strand.
ACAATGCTCTGGGTTTTATCAGATCACCCTCAACCATGCCTCCAAGGGCTATCAGCCATCAAGGCTAAACACAACCACCAAGGCTCAACTCAGCCATGAAGGCTCAACACAGCCACGAAGGTTCAACTCAGCCATCAAGGCACTCCAGCCACTATGGGCCACAAAATTGCCACTAGGGCACTTTAGCCACTCTGGGCTACAAGGGCTACAAACCTGCCACTAGGGCACTCTAGCAACTAAGGCTCACAAAAGACCTGACTCAACGAGGTCGAGGGTTTTTTTGGTTAACCCTAAACCATGTTAACAGGAATATCTGTCCCACTTCACTTGCATGTGGTTTTTGGCTTACCACAAACCGACAATGCAAATACAAAGTAGTTTTTAGATTGCCACAAACTGTATGGGGATACACATGCCTTACAAGGCTTATAACACAATTCCAAATCTTGGAGTTACCTGGTACATACATTACAAAGACCACTACAAAACATCCTAGATTTGCTTAATAATGTATGCGACATATACTATGAATCGGTTTTATTTCAATACACAATATTTTACCTTGTTTTCCCAGCTTCAACCAACTAATATCCACTACAACAATCAACTTCTTCTAAAATCATATTTAACCTTGGTGTCTTCATCTTGAATCTTCCCAACTTCAATTCACCATTGTTAGAGTGATCAATTCTAAACTAATAGAATTTACATATTAAGTTGATCAAGCCCAACATGTCTTCATCTTGAATCTTCCCAACTTCAATTCACGATGGTTAGAGTGATCAATTCTAAACAAATAGAATTTACATGTTAAGTTGATCAAGCACAACATGTTTCAGTTATAAAACCCAAAAATAATTGAAGAAAAAAATCATTTTACGAGACAAATACTAATTTGCAGAATAGTGGAAGTTTTAAATTTTCCCCATAAACCGTCTTTATTCATTTGATAGAATCCAAATTTTTACAAACCAGCAAACATGTTGTAGTGAATACCAGAGGCGCAAACATTAAGATGAAAAGCCGAAAGTCCATTAATCTGGACAACCATTGTTGCAGAAGAGGATGAGGCTTCCTTTCTACCACCATTCTCAATTACCCTGAAAAAAATGAACGCTTTCCTGATCCTGCAGTTGTTGCCTTATTCATGAACTTGCATCGAATCCTCCTCTCATCAGCATCGCCTCCTTCGATACAGACGTCGGAGACATCGTAATCCTCCATAGCCAAGAATAGGAAAACCGGCAAGCGAAAGGCGAAGTCAGTGGGTGAGGTGGACGGAGGTGAAATAAATGGAATGTCGCCGTCAGACCAGAGTCTCAGAAAGTCGCTGTCAGAAATGGACGGAGATGAGCAAGTGAATGTCGTCGACGGCCTGCAAATAATATCACGGATTGGCAGTGAGAGGTGCCCAATGTGACATCAATTCCTGGGCGGAGCGAAAGCGTTCCTCCAAGTGGGCTTGTAAGCAGCTAATATTGAGGGAGAAGCGGGAATCAAACTCGGACAGAATGCTCCGCATGTCGTGTGTAGTGTCGAGTCAGTCCACACTGAACACTATTTTCTTGGCTCCAGTCGAGACTGGGCACCGAGGTTCATGCTTCTTAATATCTTAAACAACTTCTGCTTCTCCTTCATTGACGTAGAGCCATATCATAGCACTGTAGAATACCATCTGAACAGGAACGCCGCCCCCAGCTCCACTTTGAGAGTTCCCTCATCTCTCGGACAACAGGTTGGTCATTGGCCTGTCCAAGGGGCGCAACAAACCCAGGCCGTCGGGGGGCCCGAGTTCTTGTTTGTGGTGGACACTTGCCAGCCTCCGGAGGATCTCCTGCATCTCAAGAATGAAATTTTGCACATCTTCAGCGAGTTGCCCAAGAATCCCATGGTGCTGTAAGTGGGAAGAGCTCGGCGGGGAGATTTTGTTCGTTTATGGATGAGTAGGAAGGGGGGAACGAATTGCGAATGAAGCAGAAGGGACACGTCCATATCTTTGCCTTGTAATCAACGTGGGCATAGAGGTTTAGGATGGTGCATCATGACGTGCAAAGGAGAGGGGCGTATGGGAGAAGTGGGATTGGAGCAGGTGTGGCTCAGTCTCCTCTGCATGCACCGCCATCAAGAGCGTGCAGAGGATGCCCAACGAGATCACCATTCACGCTGCTTCAGTTTGGGAGCTTGGCCATTTGTTCCATGCCCACTGAAGCCCGTCCATTGCCTCCAGCTCATTGAAATCCATGAGTCCTGTGCTAATAGAGATCAAACTAGATTTAACAACAATAACAGATGCCCTCTTTTCTACCTATTTGTCTCCTCTCCTCCCCGAAGAGATTTCATTGGATTCACCACTCGTGTGTTCTGCCCCATTTTAAACAATGGAATCTGAACGCCAAATTACAGAGCAAAGATATTCTCGACAAACAAGCGAAGAGAAAAAACAAACAAAACACTAATCAAATTCTTTATTTCCTTCTGCCCACGACAAGCCATGCTTACTCAACCCTCACCGGACCAAGCGCACGAAGGGCGAGGCCGTCAAGGCTCTCCTACCATGTTAAAATTCCAAAAAAATCTATTTTTTATTAATGAGATATGCAATTACATAATTACATATATACAAGATAGGAAAATTATTTTGGACATACAATTTGTTGATTGAAAGAATATCTCAACAACACATCAAATTAGGGAAACCACTTCTATAAAATAGGAACAAACTTTTTACATAGAAAATCAGAAATAAGACAAGTAAAAATTAATATTCCAACACTTAAAAAATAATAAATTAAATAGTGTAAGTGAAAGAGAAAATAGGAATTAATATTCCAACACTTAAGGGACAGTAAATTGAATAGTGTAAATGAAAGAGTTCTCAAACAGAACGATATGAAATTTGTTATAAAATTTTATTTGTTTTTTTAATAATTTTTTAAAGCTCACAAACTACGAATTGTGTGATCGGTTTATGTTAATTTGAAAATATTTTTAAATTTAAATAATATTTTTATGTTTTTTAATTATTTTCTTTATATTATATAAGGATATTAATTAAATATTTTTATTTTATTTTAAGTAAAACATAATAGGTAGAATTACAAAATTGCTATCCGTACATGTATGAAATGGAGATTAACAAGTTTTTACAATATTATGTTATTGGTAATAAATAATAAAAAAATACACCTAATTGAAAAGTAATATACTCAAATAATAAAAAGTGTATATTAAAAGTAATATACTCAAATAATAAAAAGTGTATATTTAAATTTGATATATTTTAAAAATGTGACTTATTATAAGTAATTTTTATTTTTTTTAAACATAAGTTTAAGGAAGTCCAAGCCACTGTGTGATGTATATTGTTCATGCAAATCTAACCCAAAAAATTGAAATAACATAGATATTCCCATGGAATAGTCTGTGACAAGAAATTTGATGATATTATTAAGTTAATTTCCTTTTTCATTTCAAATTATGTAATTAACTTATTTTCAATCTAATAAATAAATAGTTGAAATGCAAGAAACAAAGAATACAAATGAACACACTCACAAAACACAAAATAAAAATAAGCACCGGATTTTTTTGAATTTCCTGGGGAAAAACCAACTAGAAAGTAAGTTTGCTCTACTCCGTTGTTTTGGCGTTTCAATGGGCCAACCGTCCATGCCTTGTTCCAATGTAATGTCGTCTTAAAAAATAAACTATGGAGGTTATATCAGTGCTGAAGACCTCACGACAAGCAACATAATTGTGATATTTAAGGCTACATGGAAATGATCAATGAACAACTAACTTAATTAACCTAGGTTTTGATGAAATTGGCGAAGAACGCTTCTGAGCTAAGTTCGGAGGTTATGGGTTATAAAAGGGGCACTTAAAAGAGGGAGATGACCAACACACTCTCTTATTCAATGCCTGTATAGAAGCTTGGAAAGCTGGTCAATACATTTAGAGTAACCTATTCTGTTACAGCATGTGCTTCATTAACTGCTGCGGAAACGAATTTTTCAACGTACAAGTCCGAGTTAGAAGACAATTGAAGATTGGATCAAATGCTAGTTAAAGAAGATTCTATTCCTATAGGTATAGTGATGAAGACAAGGCATTGACGTTTGAAGGGCCAAGCGAGGGTATATATACCATCGTGGAAGCCTTTAATTATTCCAATCGTAAGAGCTTGCTCAAGACCATTGATGTGGGACTCTTTACATGGCCTTGTTATTGGAAATAAAGTTGTACAGAGTTCTAGACAAATCTTAGGTGTTGCTGGACGGTTTCCTTCATAGAAAGCAACTTGAATTGGCCTAAAGTTTTTGAGCTCAAAAAGTTTTGAGCATCAAGGATTACTCATTGATATTAGGTAATGAGGCACAAAAGAAAATGCGTGTCATAATGGTGCTTGATCGAATACTAGAACATATTTGTGCAGCATCATGAGATAATCCTCTGGAAAAAGTGCTTAGTAGATAAAATGGGTCCTCCACTGTTCTCGACTTTAATATTACAGAGAATGTTTCATGTAGTAGCAGTTATGGGAGTCAATCTTGTATATTTTCTAATGCTTACAATCAACTAACAGAAAGATGCTCACTTAAAGCTACTCGATTAACACTGACTTTTGTGGAGGGACTTCCTAAATCATCAACCTAGTAATATAATTAATGCAACTTCTATGGCCTGAGGGTGTTAGATGCACACCAATGTTTAACCCTATGAGGGAGGCTGTGTTGTTTCAAGGTTCCCTCCACAAGATTTTATAGCAAGGAAACTAGTACCTATGAGAACTGTTGTTCCTATGGAGGAAACTACTACTCAAGAAAGAAAATATTAATAGAAAACGCTAGACTATATTATCAACTGACTTGGAATCCTCATTATTCTTGAAAGAAGCCTGAGAAGTCACGGCAGGTGAGATATTCATATAAAAGGCCTCTAGAAGACTGAAATATTTCATCAACCAAAATGATTTAATAGCAAGGAATTTTAGAGAGATGCCCAGCAAGGATCTCTGCCCTTTATGAAATGAAAAATTACAGATAACTGAGAACAATAAGATTGTTCAAGAGTCCGCTGGGAAGAAAATTGTGAGAAATTCATTTCTTAAACTTTTTGATATGCTACTAGTGATGATTTTAATTCGATTCCTTTCATTGAAAAAACATATGGGTTCGCAGAAGGCATTGTCGAAAATTGTTAACTAGGTAGCCATGGAATTCTTGAAGGCACGCTCAGTAGTAACGAGTTGAAAACAACAGCCATATATGTTATAATAGCAAGCACACGTGGAGATATTGTTAGATTTGTTGACATATGAATGATGGCATGTAACAACAGTTATCAAGAGAGAAAAGGGTGCCTCTTGGTGCTGCCATAATTGTTATTCTGTGGATGAATATGATGCTATCCCTGTACTGGATTTCCAACAGGATGGGCCGAGTTCCTGTACCAAAAAATCTTTTGGTCTGTAATAGCGCTATTAATAGCAAAAATTAAGCTATTAATTTCATTGGAAAACAGCATGTGGAACGTTCTTTGGCAACTTATGGTGGCATATTTTCGAGTCCAAGTCTAGATTCTGATGCTTCCAATTCAATGAAGCGGAAGTTCATATAGCTGGTGGGAATATTCAACCTAATCGTATGGAAAAACTTATTTCGTATAGAATGAATGAAAATTACATGGAATCTAATAAAATCAGCACCCACAATACCGCAATACTGCCAGGATCAACGAACCCGTAAATCCTTTTGGACTTTTGTCCAAATTACTCGGCATTAATTATTATCACAACATTCCAATACCCGATCACTTTAAATTATTTGATAAGTGGGCACTCATTGTCTCATTTAGTGGAGCCACGCACCCAACCATTGTTTTATTGGACCTCACGGGTTTGTTGCCTGGTGGACACATTGACTTATCCCTCGAGTGGGCCATTTTGAAATGGACGTTGGAGAGGACCATATAAATTTTACTCAAGCATAGGTTTTTCTGAGCGTGAATGATTATTTATGATGTGACTTTTCATTATTATTGTTGTTTGGGAAAAAAACGATTAGCCTTCACGACTAAGTCTTTTATAAAAAATTAATAATATTTTATTGTAAAGTAGTTAATTCTTCCTCTTGTAAAACGAGGTACTTTCCTCAATTTGTACTCATGGTTGGACTGTCGAAATATTCTTCTCCCTCGGGATTAATAAAAGTCATGGTGCTTTATGGGTGTTGTTTCAATTTTATTTTTTGTTTAAGATTATTCATCTTAGTTCTTTCTTAATTATGTTAATTTTGTAGGTATAAATTGGTGATCACAATTTTTTCTTACCGATTCGTTGAGTGACATCGTCACTGGGAAGGGTAGGTCTAGGTTATTAGCATCTTCATCTCACTTTTAGGGCTGAGCAATAATACACATTTTTAAGTGGTGTGGTTTTTTTTTTTGGGGAATATTCATTTGAACTTGTGAGATATTGATGACAATTATTAGTATAGTTTTTGGGCATCTAGAATGAGTAGGTTTTTCTATTGAAGTCAGATTGTAGGATAGACACACGGGATTCACTAGGGCACTAATATCATAACATGAGCATTTATGTTGGGCCATATATATTGAGGAAAAATGACATAATAAATTGGAGGATATATTGGGGTTAAAGGGTTTACATATTGAGACGTAGAAAAAATGTGTCTCAAAGTTAATGAAAAAATATAAAGTGTTAATAAAAAAATGGATGCCTACAATATCTAGTGAAAGTAGAGATTTTTTTAATTGGGAAGGCTTATTGGGTTTGTATTGCTAGGGGGTTAAATAATTTAAATTTTACACGTATTTTCTAATATGTAGCCAAACTAGGGGTATTGTTTAGTATGCCACGAACGCACATGATATGTGAAAGGTTCATTGTGTGAAGCTCGTGTGAGGTTAGCCTAGATTGGCTTGAGTGGGATAATTTCGTCATTGATTCCTTACCAATCTATTCCTAAAGGAAGAGATGACAAAGAGACTGTCTTTATCAAGACCCTACCTATTTCTCTTGAAAATTTGCACTAGACTTTGTATCCTTCAATTACCTTATTCCCTTTTATCTTTCAAAAAACCATTTCAATTGCTCGGGTTATCTGTGATATCACCTTGCTTCATATTCTCTAAACCCTAGTGATCTATATGGGATCTCCCCTCAAAGACATAGGAGATCTAATGTAAAGAGGCAAGGTAGGTAGTTGAGGTGATAGTGGGTAACCTATCGAACTTCCACTGAGATTGTGTGGCATGGCTTAGAGAATTCTCTAACATACCCAAGGACTTAATGCTCGATTAAGGATATGAAGCATATTTTTTTTTCTCCTTCACAAGCTTAACAATAAACTATGATACAACTTTGTCACATACCCCTAATAAATTTATCCTAACCAATCTTACAAAAGCTTGATTTTCATCTCTCATACATTATGTCAAACACTTCACATGTAAACATCTCTTCAAATACTTTGTTTATAACCAACTAAGTATCATTTTTCTTGTGGAAATTTTGTGAAACATATTGTATCAATTGAATTAAGAAACATTGTTATGGTTTAAGTTGCAACATACTAATTGAAATATACCACTTTATCATGCAACTTTTGATTTAAGTCTTTGAGTTATTTTATCAAATAGTCTCTATGAAATTTCTAATAAAACACCTTTAATACATTTCTTCAAATCTTTTGCATGTAGATAGGCATATATTAGCTACAACAATACTAGCATACATTAATTCTAACATACTAAAATACTATACTTATCCACAAAACATCATTTTCATTGAGGCATTTCATCGAACAAGTTGTATGCAATGAAGCCTTAAAATATTTAACCATTTCTTCAAAGACTTTTCATGCAAACTATTATATCAACTTCCACAGGGAGTATATCCTAAATTATTGTATTTTGAATTCTAAAAAATGAACAAAATGATTAGTGGGGTTTACCCTCATTATGTTCTATGTTTCAACCTCAACTCCTAGAAGAAATGTTGCAGTAGAAATTCCAACATGACCTATTTGATGCACGATTTTAGGAACATCTAGGGACCTTGACTTCCTATAATTATATCTCCTAAACTATCACAACCAAAGATCTAAAAGTTGGACTAGGAGATTAGTAATAGTTCGTCCCACTGTGGTCCAAGTTTTAGATTTGAGAACCTCCCATATGAATATTTATAACAAAAATTCCAACATGACATGTTTATAGATGCATTTAAAAAGCCCAATTTTCTATGATCAAATATTGTGACCCAAGTTCTGAAAGTTGAACTAGGTGATTAGTGGGATTTCCCCTCATTATGGTCCGATTTTAAACTTCCAAAATCTCCAATAAGAACAGCTATAGAAAAATTCCAACATTAATGGTTTAGAAAATAATTTGGGAAGCCTATCCTCAACCAATCTTCTTACAAAATTTAATATATATTAAAAGATATAGCATAACAACTACAACCATTATAATTTTGTTTAAGGGTAAATGCATGTACATATAAAATTTTCAAAAAGATAAATAAGATAATCATTCATGCCACTAAACCATCTATGCCTAACAAAAAACAAATACTTATCTATTGCAGATAGAAAAATACTACAAATTAAAGTAGGATCAACCGCCTTCCACCCCACCATAGGCTAAGTTGTGCTACATTTTTTCTCATAGCTACCCACCCATGTGCCAGATCTTAATGCCTTGAGGAGAACTTAACTAAGATTTATTTCACAAACTCATATTTTGACCATATTTTAACACCAAAAGTGAATGCCATTCTCCTTCACATGTACACACGAAAACTGAGTGAGCATCCTTTCAATCTTTGACAAGGTTGGGATTCACAAAATGACTATGAAAGTCTAGTAACACACGGGAGTCATTCTTTTATATCTGTAGACCCTTTGCCCTCCCTCTTTAATACTTTATGCGCCATACACAACCGGGACCATTACTAATCCTCAAAGCCATCTAGTCTAGAGAAAAAGCATTGTAACACATTTTTTTCTCGTCACATAAGTTGTCACTCACATCTCTCAACCAATCATAATGTTTAAACCTCTTTGGGTTACGTCACCAAACCTCTTTCTAATTAAAATTTTCTAAATATGTATGCGAGACTAATAGAATATAGAAAAATTAGAAGCTTAAGAACCCAGAAGAGCAACCCCTTGACTGCTCCTCCATTTTGTTTCTGTAATCACACCTTGACCGTTCATCTACCAAATTATTTTTCTTCATGGAAAGACTAACCATCACATCAAAGGAAAATATTCAACCAAATTATATTTTTCGTCTTGTGTGAACTTTCCCCCTCCCCAAGGCATCATAATCTATTGGTTGTCCCCTTTCTTGAGCTCTAACATTTTTATTAATAAAAAAAACTTTAGATCATGTAATAGAGTTTTACATGATAACATCAATGTTGGCACCCCAACATTACATGTTCCTAATTACATTACAAAATTTGGGGTAGTGAAAGGGGTGTCAAACTTTGACCATTTTAATGCACAACTATTAGAGGTAATAGTTCCCAAAAACGTATTTTTTAATGTGGGCGATATGCATCTCAATATCTATCATGCGAAAAAGTTTCAATGTGGATAAAAGTTCCAAATATGTAACTATTAATGTGTGTGGCCTTAAAGGAATGTCTAACAACCTATTTATTCCACCCTTCTTGTACTTTATCAAAACATGAAACTATTATAAGAACCCCATCCACTTGTGTTGCTTAGCCTGTTGTAGGTTACTTTTGGCCTATAGATACTGTAGTAGCTGGTGATATTTGTTGATGATTGTCTCCTTTCCCAATGCAGAGTGTTTCCATTTTTTCACAGCATATACTAGGGCATGAAACTCATTTTCATATGTATTGTATTTCATAACCACACCATGAAATAATTCGTAACTGTAACATACAATCCTTCCTCCTTGGAACAAAACTACTCCCATGGAATACTCATCTACATTTATCTCCACTTCAAAGGGATTTCTCAAGTTTGGTAAAATAATAAATAATGCTTAAGTAAGTTTCATTTTCAACTTTGCAAATGCCTTCTACTTGTTCTTCTCCACTAGAAACTCCTGCCACCTATTGGTGGTATATAATTGTGCAACTACTACTAAAAATGAATCTATGAACTTCCGTAAGTATTTTATCTTCCCCCATAAACCTCCGAACTTCAAAGAAATTTGTAAGAAATAACAAATTCAAGATGCCCCCCAATTTCACACGATCTATCTTAAGCAATGGACGACCAAACACATACCCAAAATACACCAAAGAATTCTTAGGAAAATCACATTTCTTGAGATTTTCCAACAACTAGTGGTTCTTCAGAGTCTCTAGCACCTACACAAAGTGTGAGCTCTCATTGTCCACAATAACAGTTTAAACCAATATATAATATAAATTTTTATAGTAAAAGATATATATATGGGTATAATACACCATTCCTTAGTCTCATAAAGCATAGCTAGTGCAACATGTGAACCATATGTAATTATAAACCATTCATACAAACCTTTTTTGTATTTGGAGGTGGTATCTTAGTTATCTTCTTATTTGATTCAATTGACGTGGTATGTTAATTTTAAATCCACCTTGGTGAACTATTTTGCATGCTACAACTAATCCAACACATTACTAATCCTAGATATAAGCTATTGGTTCTTGGGCTTAGTCTTATTTGATACTTTTTAATTGATACACATTCATAGAGTCCCATACATTGTCACTAAAAATGGAATCAGTGACCTGCAACATGAGGTGCTTGGTTATGTCACACCATGCCCAAGCAACTCCTACAACTTCTTCTTCACAATAATTTATTTTAGGATGTATTGCCTATATAGCATAATATTCACCAATTGAGAGTCTAGAAATAATAGGATTCCATGTTCCACTTCACTCATGGGTGGTATCCCTTTAGGTTCTTTGGACACTCCCATGTATGCTTGAGGAAACCCCTATAATTGATGTTTCTATTATTTATTACACCGCTCTAGAGATGTCATTCCCCTCATTGAAACATCCTTAGACCACATTATATTAAGGAAACTAAAACATAGTTCTTATTAGAAGTAATCAACTTCTTACCTTCTTGGCACTTACCAGTGGAATTTTGAGCTTGACTTTGTTCAGGATAATGATGTAGGATTTCCCATCCTTGATAAGGTGACACTAGATGGATGTTTATATGGATATTCCATGCATGATATAGATGTAGGGGCTCCCAATAGTGGCCCCACATACATCAAACACTACTATATACAAATTCACTTCATTAATGTAGTTAACAATTAAAATGAATTTGTCTTGCACTATTTCATTTCCCTTATCTCTACATCATTCTTTATGTGTCCTAATTGATTTGGGATATGATTATTACAAGCCTCGAATTAAAGTTTTCTTATTGGATTTGATGATATGAGATTAGTAAAAGAAAAAATATATATTGGTATTCTAGGACCTACACCAAGCGTGAGCTCTGATTGTCCTCAGTAGCAGTTTAAACCAATATATAATATAAAATTTTATAGTAAATGATCTATATATGCGTATAGTACACCATTCCTTAGTCTCATAAATCATAGCTAGTGCAACATGTGAACCATATGTAATGATAATGCATCCATACAAACCTTGTTTGTATTTGGAGGTAGTATTTTAGTTATCTTCTTATTTGATTCAATCAACATGGTATGCTAATTTTAAATCCACCTTGGCAAAATATTTTACATGCTACAACTAATCCAAGACATTACTAATCCTAGATAGAGGCTATTGGTTCCTGGGCTTAGTCTTCCTTGATACTTTTTAATTGATACACATACATAGAGTCCCATACATTGTCACTACAAATGGAACCAGTGACTTGCAACATCAAGTGCTTGGTTAAGTCACACCCTGCTCGAGCAAGTGCTACAACTTCTTCTTCACAATATTTGATTTTAGGATGTATTGCCTATATAGCATAATATTCACCAATTGAGAGTCTAGAAATAATTGGATTCCATGTTACACTTCACTCATGGGTGGTATCCCTTTAGGTTCTTTGGACACTCCCATGTATGCTTGAGGAAACCCATATAATTGATGTTTCTATTATTTATTCCACCCCTCTAGATATGTCATTCCACTGATTGACAAATCCTTAGACTAAAATTAGATTAAGGAAACTAAAACATAGTTCTTATTGGAAGTAATCAACTTCTTACCTTTCTTGGCACTTATCAGTGGAATTTTGGGCTTGTCTTTGTTCACGATAATGATGCAGGATTTCCCATCCTTGATAAGGTGACACTAGGTGGATGTCTAGATGGAAATTCCATGCATGATATACATGTAGGGGCTCCCAAAAGTGGCTCCACATACATAAAACTATACTATATCCAATTACACTTCATTAATGTAGTCAACAATTAAAATGAATTTGTCTTGCACTATTTCATTTCCCTTATATCTGCATCATTGTTTATGTGTCCTAATCGATTTGGGATATGATTATTAAAAGCCTCGAATTAAAGTTTGTTGATTGGATTTGATGATATGAGATTAGTCAAATAGAGAATGTATATTGGTATTCTAGCACCTACACCAAGTGTGAGTTCTCATTGTCATCAATAGTAGTTTAAATCAATATATAATATAAACTTTTATAGTAAATGATCTATATATGGGTATAGTACACCATTCCTTAGTCTCATAAAAACATATCTAGTGCAACATGTGAACCATATGTAATGATAAACCATTCATACAAACCTTGTTTGTATTTGGAGGAGGTATTTTAGTTATCTTCTTATTTGATTCAATTGACGTGGTATGTTGATTTTAAATCCACCTTGGTGAACTATTTTGCATGCTACAACTGATCCAACACATTACTAATCCTAGATAGAGACTATTGGTTCTTGGGCTTAGTCTTATTTGATACTTTTTAATTGATACACATTCATAGAGTTGCATACATTGTCACTACAAATGGAATCTGTGACCCACAACATGAGGTGCTTCGTTAAGTCACACCATGCCTGAGCAACTGTTACAACTTATTCTTCACAATATTTGATTTTAGGATGTATTGCCTATATAGAATAATATTCACCAATTGAGAGTCTACAAATAATTGGATTCCATGTTCCACTTCACTCATGGGTGGTATCCCTTTAGGTTCTTTGGACACTCCCATGTATGCTTGAGGAAACCCCTATAATTGATGTTTCTATTATTTATTCCACCACTCTAGAGATGCCATTCCCCTCATTGACACATCCTTAGACCAACACTGTATCACAAAAACTAAAACATAGTTTTTATTAGAAGTAAACAACTTCTTACCTTTCTTGGCACTTACAAGTGGAATTTTGGGCTTGGCTTTGTTCAGGATAATGATGCGGGATTTCCCATCCTTGATAAGTTGACACTAGGTGGATGTCTAGATGGATATTTCATGCATGATATACATGTAGGGGCTCCCAAAAGTGGCTCCACATACATCATACACTACTATATCCAATAACACTTCATTAATGTAGTCAACAATTAAAATGAATTTGTCTTGCACTCTTTCATTTTCCTTATCTCTGCATCATTGTTTATGTTTCCTAATCAATTTGGGATATCATTATTATAGGCCTTGAATTAAAGTTTGTCGATTGTATTTGATGATATGAGATTAGTCAAACAAATAATATATATTTGTATTCTAGCGCCTACACCAAGTGTGAGCTATGATTGTCCTCAGTAGCAGTTTAAACCAATATATAATATAAAATTTTATAGTAAATGATCTATATATGGGTATAGTACACCATTACTTAGTCTCATAAATCATATCTAGAGCAACATGTGAACCATATGTAATGAGAAACCATTCATAGAAACCTTTTTTGTAATTGGAGGTGGTATTTTAGTTATCTTCTTATTTGATTCAATCGGCGTGGTATGTTAATTTTAAATCGACCTTAGTGAGCTATTTTGCATGCTACAACTGATCCAACACATTACTAATCCTAGATATAGGCTATTGGTTCTTGGGCTTAGTCTTCTTTGGTACTTTTTAATTGGTACACATTCATAGAGTCCCATACATTGTCACTACAAATGGAATTAGTGACCTGAAACATGAGGTGCTTGGTTAAGTCACACCATGCTCGAGCAACTGCTACAACTTCTTCTTCACAATATTTTATTTTAGAATGTGTTTCCTATATAGAATAATATTCACCAATTGAGAGTCTATAAATAATTGGATTCCATGTTCCACTTCACTCATGGGTGGTATACCTTTAGGTTCTTCGGACACTCCCATGTATGCTTGAGGAAACCCCTATAATTGATGTTTCTATTATTTATTCCACCCCTCTAAGATGTTATTCCCGCAATTGACACATCATTAGACCAACATTATATAAAGGAAACTAAAACATAGTTCTTCTTAGAAGTAATCAACTTCTTACCTTTCTTGGCACTTACCAGTGGAATTTTGGGCTTGACTTTGTTCAGGATAATGATGTAGGATTTCCCATCCTTGATAAGGTGACACTAGGTGGATGTCTAGATGGATATTCCATGCATGATATACATGTAGGGTCTCCCAAAAGTGGCTCCAAATACATCAAACACTACTATTTCCAATCCCACTTCATTAATGTAGTCAACAATTAAAATGAATTTGTCTTGCACTATTTCATTTCCCTTATCTCTACATCATTGCTTATGTGTCCTAATTGATTTGGGATATGATTATTACAAGCCTCAAATTAAAGTTTGTTGATTGGATTTGATTATATGATATTATTCAAACAAAGAATATATATTGGTATTCTAGCACCTACACCAAGTGTGAGCTCTGATTGTCCTCAGTAGCATTTTAAACCAATATATAATATAAAATTTTATAGTAAATGATCTATATATCAGTATAGTACACCATTCCTTAGTCTCATAAAGCATAGATAGTGCAACATGTGAACCATATGTAATGATAAACCATTCATACAAACCTTGTTTGTATTTGGAGGTAGTATTTTAGTTATCTTCTTATTTGATTCAATCGACGTTGTACGTTAGTTTTAAATCCACCTTGGTGAACTATTTTGCATGCTAAAACTGATCCAACACATTAATAATCCTACATAGAAACTATTGGTTCTTGGGATTAGTATTCTGTGATACCATTTAATTGATACACATTCATAGAGTCCCATACATTGTCACTACAAATCGAATCAGTGAACTGCAACATGAGGTGCTTGGTTAAGTCACACCATGTCTGAGAAACTGCTAAAACTTATTCTTCACAATATTTGGTTTCAGGATGTATTCCCCATATAGCATAATATTCACCAATTGACAGTATAAATAATTGGATTCCATGTTCCACTTCACTCATGGGTGGTATCCCTTTAGGTTCTTCGGACACTCCCATGTATGCTTGAGGAAACCCCTATAATTGATGTTCCTATTATTTATTCCACCCCTCTAGAGATGTCATTGCCCTAATTGACACATTCTTAAAACAAAATTATATTAAGGAAACTAAAACATAGTTCTTATTATAATTAATCAACTTCTTACCTTTCTTGGCACTTACCAGTGGAATTTTGGGATTGACTTTGTTCAGGATAATGATGCAGGATTTCCCATCCTTGATAAGGTGACACTAGGTGGATGTCTAGATGGATATTCCATGCATGATATACATGTAGGGGCTCCCAAAAGTGGCTCCATATACATCAAACACTACTATATCCAATTCCACTTCATTAATGTATTCAACAATTAAAATGAATTTGTCTAGCACTATTTCATTTCCCTTATCTCTGCATCATTGTTTATGTGTCCTAATCGATTTGGGATACGATTATTGCAAGCCTCGAATTAAAGCTTGTTGATTGGATTTGATGATATGAGATTAGTGAAACAAATAATATATATTGGTATTCTAGCACCTACACCAAGTTTGAGCTTTGATTGTCCTAAGTAGAAGTTTAAACCAATATATAATATAACATTTTATAGTAAGTGATCTATATATGGGTATATTACACCATTCGTTAGTCTCATAAAGCATAGCTACTGCAATATGTGAACCATATGTAATGATACACCATTCATACAAAGCTTGTTTGTATTTGGAGGTGGTATTTTAGTTAGCTTCTTATTTGATTCAATCGGCATGGTATGTTAATTTAAATCCACATTGGTGAACTATTTTGCATGCTACAACTCATCCAACACATTACTTATCATAGATATAGGTTATTGGTTCTTGGGATTAGTCTTGTTTTATACTTTTTAATTGATACAAATTCATAGAGTCCCATACATTATCACTACAAATGGAATCAGTGACCTACAACATGAGATTCATGGTTAAGTCACACCATGCCTGAGCAATGGCTACAACTTCTTCTTCACAATATTTGATTTTAGGATATATTGCTTATATATCATAATATTCACCAATTGAGAGTCTAGAAATAATTGGATTCCATGTTCCACTTCACTCATGGGTGGTATCCCTTTAGGTTCTTCGGACACTCCCATGTATGGTTGAGGAAACCCATATAATTGATGTTTCTATTATTTATTCTACCCCTCTAGAGATGTCATTCCCCTCATTAACACATCCTTAGAACAATATTATATTAAGGAAACTAAAATAGAGTTCTTATTAGAAGAAATCAACTTCTTACCTTTCTTGGCACTTACCAGTGGAATTTTGGGCTTGAGTTTGTTCAGGATAATGACGCTGGATTTCCCATGCTTGATAAGGTGACACTAGGTGGATGTATAGATGGATATTCCATGCATGGTATACGTGTAGGGGCTCCCAAAAGTGGTTTCACATACATAAAACACTACTATATCCAATTCCACTTCATTAATGTAGTCAACAATTAAAATGAATTTGCCTTGCACTATTTCATTTCCCTTATCTCTGCACCATTGTTTATGTGTCGTAATCGATTTGGGATATGATTGTTACAAGCCTTGAATTAAATTTTTTTGATTGGATTTGATGATATGAGTTCATTCAAGCAAAGAATATATATTGGTATTCTTGATTGAAATCTTAATGTGGAAGAGTTTAGTCCTCCCCTTATCTTCATGGTGATGAAACCTCCTCAGATTCACCTCTTTTTACATTGATCTACATCAAATATTATCATCAAATTACCTCGTATATATGGCTAGAATATTATTTTTATTCACATTATTATTTTAGTTCTTCATACCCAATTTTCAATGTACTTTCCAATATTTTCCCTTACCATGACCATCAATTTTTCAATCTATACAATGGTTGCTAGGGTCCTTGCATTGATGCAAAGTTTCCATTTTCTTATTCACATCCCCCCATTTTCACTTCCTATTCCTCTCTTTAGAAGATTTATAATTCTCTTTCTTCTTTAAACTACTGGATAGCCTTTCTCTTGGATTATGCTTTCTACATGATGTCCCTATAAGCATGCCTCATCCAATATCCTTGGTTTGAAAATCATCGCTTTCTTTCATATATAGAAATGTAGACACCGTAAAAAAATTAGGAGCCCATATAATATCTTAGAAGAGATACCTAGCATAATGAAAATATTTATGAAGTAATTTGTGTATTCCTACATACTCTACCCCTTCCTCTAATTAAAATAGTGCCATCAGATCCACTTATTTTTTGCATACCTAGTAGGGTGGAATTAGGACTTAAAGATGGTTATGAAACCCTACCATATAGTATTTTTTTTTTTTTCTAAGGTTAATCTATTAATATGATACAAAAAAAGTAATTACAGTGATTCTTGGCCACAGAGGAACTCGGCCTCAATCAACACGCATCCATGATAGTTGTCTGAGACTGCCCAAATAGAGGGGAAACCAGTCCAAAGATATGTCCAGAATATATCCCAAAATTAACCAACAGTTTTCCCTGACTAGATCAACCGACCAAAACGAACACCAAAACCAACAGTTTATCTTGACTAGACCAGCCGACCAATTGTGGTGGAAGCCATTGCCCAAATCAATGCAGCTCACAAGCCAACATTTGTGCCTAGTGCTGGTGCGTTCAGTTGGCTCTCCTGCCTGCGGAGGGAATACACAGTGAATCAGGGGCAGAATAATAGGATAGTTCTCTGGCTCCATGGTTAAGCAGGTAATGGCCTTGCCTCGACTTGAGCAGGCATTAAATGACTCCTGCGAGGTGCCATGAATGCCATTCATGGTGACCTTGGAAAGGTTGCAGAGGGCCATGTGGCTGCCCCGTCCATCGTCACCCCGTCTCATCAACTTAATTATTATAATTAACACCCACATCCAGGGGTTGAGCTTCCTTGTGCACCAGGTCAGTGCAAACTTGCAATTGATTGTGGTCATCTATAATGTTGAGAAGACCGGAATGTAGGATCTGGTCCTGTTCCACCCCAATGTTTGCTAGGAGATCAACAACTTTGTTACTGTCCCTTTTGACGTGAATAAAAGTTATTGCTCTCCTATCTTTTATCCATTTCTCTATTGTTTCAATCCTGGCCATTAATCTCCAGCTTTTGGCTACTCTTGAAGCCATGCTTCCTTGTTGGATTTGAGTGACCATATTGATTAGAATTTGGGTATCCCCTTCTATAATGATGGGATAAAAATTATGTTGGTGAGCTAGTTTCATACCTTGCCACAATCCTTCCAGTTCTGCAGAATTGTTCGTATCCCATCCAATGGAGCCAAAATACAATAGTAGGGGTTGGCCCTCATGATTTCTGAATATGCCCCCGTATCCTGCTTTGCCTAGGTTGCCCTTGGAGGCACCGTCGAAATTTAACTTAATCATACTTTGTGGGGGGCGTAACCAATGTGAAAGCTGCCTGGTTATAATGCTAGGTCTATTGGAATTCAATTGTGCTTGTTGGAGCTGGATGTTCCAGTTAGCCCATATGCTTAGTTCCTGAGGCTGGGTAGGAAAGTCCTCAGTTGTCCATTGATGCAATGCAAGAGTTTCCTTGATGTTCTGACATAAGTTGTTCCATATGATTTCTAAGGAAGTTTTGTGATTTTTAAAAATTCGCTTATTTCTTTCCTTCCAGATTGTCCATAGAAGGAGGCCTGGCAATATTGTCCACAACTTGTTGAGAACTTTGCTATTATAGGGCTTTGGAGTCCAATTGTGAATGGTGCCTTTTATATCCCCAAGAAGTCTGCAAGGTCACTGACATCTGAAAGTGAGCTTTTCCCAGAGTTGATTGGCCATGTGGCAGGAGTCCATGAGGTGCTGAATAGTTTCTTCATTGTTTTGACAGTTGGGACAGTAGGATGGTCCTTGAAATCCTCTTTTGATTAAGTTGTCCCATGTGAGAATTCTTTGATGATATAGTAGCCAGATGAAGGTGGAAACTTTGGGCCAAATCCCTGTAGTCTAGATACGGTTCCAAGCAGGATCTGTTGGTTCCTGAGTTTGGAACATTAGCTGGTATGCTTCTTTAGTGGTGTATGTTCCTTTCAGTGTATATCCCCATCTGAGTACATCGCTTCCTGTATTGACTCTGATTCTTCTGCTGGTGAGCTCTTTGTGTAGCTCCATGTTATAAGATTCTGTTTCTTGCTATGTTATTTGCCTCAACAGTTTCCATTCCCTGTATAGTGCTAAGAGTCCAGAAATGTGCTACATTGTCCTCCTGGTTAATGTCATTTCCACTAGGATTTGTGCATGGTAAGAGTGCTACAATTTTGGGTCTCTATTGCCATGAATCTCTCAAGAAATGGGTTGTCCTCCCCTCCCTTATCTCCTAGAAGCTATGCTGATGGATGACCTCTCTGCATTGCTTGGCCGCATTCCAAATTAGGGATTCTATGAGCGTGGTAGTTATCCTTATTAGTTCTTGCTACGATCGATTATTTGCATACTTTGCAGTCCATAATTGCATCCATGGCTTCTGTGGACAGGATACCCATTGCCACCAAATCCGTGCTCCCATCAAAGTATTGCTGTGTTGTGGATCACATAAGCCTAGACCTCCCTGCTTTTTAGGCTTGCAAACTTTTTCCCATTTGACTAGTGCCCATTTTCTGTTTTGTCCTATGGAACCCCATAAGAAATTGCGTTGCAGATTCCTGATTCTCTTTAGCACCCATTTCGGTGCAACAAGAACTGAGAAGAGATAGAGGGGCATTGATTGTAGGACTACCTTTATCAGGACTAATCTGCTTGCCATGTTGAGAGTTCTGTATGTCCAAGACATGAGCCAACTTTCCATTTTCTCAATGAGTTGATGCCAGGAAGCATGCTTTAAGGCTGAGTCTATGAGAGGGGTGCCTAAATACTGAGACAGAAGCTTGGCTTGAGAGAATCCAATGATTCGAGCAATGATTCTTTGGGTGGCAATAGGAGTATGGAAGAAATAAATTTGAGATTTGGCAGTGTTTATGGTGGTGCCAGAGGCTTCTGAGAATGTATCTAAAAGAGCTTTATAGGTTCAGGCCTCACTTACAGAAGGATGACCAAAGAGCATATTGTCATCAACAAATTGTTGATGGGTAATAGCAGGGGATCCATGAACAGAGAGTCCTCTAAGATCATGGGAATGAACGACATGCTTTATAAGACGACCCAGACCCTCAGCCATAATGATAAATAGAAAAGGGGATAGAGGGTCACCTTGACGAATTCCTCTGGAAGGGTAGTAGGGTTTAGAGGGGATCCCATTGACAAGAACAGAGCAAAGTGGGGAGGAAATTAGGGTCATGATCCATCTAACCCAGGTTAGGCTAAATCCAAAGGCCGTTAGCATCTGTTTTATGTAGGTCCAACTAAGTTTATCAAAGGCTTTGGAAAGGTCGATTTTCAATAGGATACATGCCTATTTTTTTTTCTTTAGAGAATGGATGGTTTCATGAGTCAATATAATACCATCTAGAATTTGATGACCTTCTACATAACCAGATTGATTTGGTGAGATGAGAAGAGGGAGAAGCGGTTTCAGGCAGTTGGCTATGACTTTCGAGATAATTTTGTAGATGACATTGCAGAGTGCAATAGGCCTGAACTTTTCCGAAGTGCTTGGTTGCGCTACTTTGGGAATAAGAGCGATGAAAGTTGCATTGAGCGAAGGAAGTAACCAATGCATTACTCTTGATTCTTCGACCACATTCCAGACATCTGCTTTGATTAAGTCCCAAAAGTGATGGTAAAAGTTGGACGTGAAACCATCAGGTCCAGGTGCTTTCCCAGCTTTCAGTTGATTTGAAGCCTCTTCGACCTCCGTAATGGTGACTGGTCTTAGCAATAGCTGATTATGCTCCTCTGTAATGAGTTTAGGAATATGCTGAAGTATCTCATTGATAGCATGCTGTCTGTCTGTGGGCAGCTCTTGATGAACAGTTTTGAAGTGATTTGTGAGCTCTTTCTCTATGTCTTCTTGTTTCTCCATTTTGTCTCCCTGTGAGTTTTGAATGTGTGAGATTGTATTATTCATTCTTCTTTGTATAGTTGTACGATGAAAAATTTTGGTGTTTCATTCCCCTTCTCTTAGCCATCTAATTCTTGACTTTTGTCTCTAGAGTAGTTCCTCTTGTCTGCTTCTTTCATCTAGTTGTGTTAGTAGGATTTGTTCCTGTCTGGCATGTTCCTCTGTTCTGCCTTCTAGGATGATCTTCTGCTGTAGCTCTATCATGTTCTACTCAAGAACTTTTTTCTCTTGAAGGATGTTGCCAAATGTGGTGTAATTCCAGGTTTTTATTTGTTTTTTGATATGCTTCAATCTTTGTTGGAATTGGTACATGAGTGAGCCACCATTGGGAAGGAAACTTTCCCACGCTGATTTGACCACTGTATTGAACTCAGGGTGGGTAAGCCAGAAAGCTTCAAACTTGAATGGTCTTCTGCTAGATTTTCCAGGATTTTTCCATTGCAAAGAAATGGGCCAATGATCCGAGCCAGCTAAGGGTAGGATGGAGGTGCCTATATCACCACCAAGATGAAAAAAATTGTCTGCAATTAGAAATCTATCCAACCTTGATGCTATTTGCTGAGTGCCAGCTCTTTTGTTGTTCCAAGTGTAGATGCCGTTATCAAAAGGTAAGTCTATTAGACCATTGTGTTGAATGTAATCTTTGAAGTTATTGCTTTCTTTGTCCAGCTTTCTTTTGCCTCCCAGTTTTTCCTCCAGCTTTGTGATCATATTGAAGTCTCCTCCCATGATCCATAGTGGATAAGTTCTTGGAGCATTAAGAATCTCCAATGTTTCTAATTGCCTAATTTTTTGCGTACTCTCCTGAGGGAAGTAAACATTGGTTAAATGTCCATGTATGTTGGTACCGATCAGGTGGAACATTGCTTGGATGAAATAGTGTGAGGCATGGAAATTTGTTAAGGATATATGCTGAGTGTTCCATGCTATAGATAACCCTCTCAAGGCAGCTGTTGTGTCTATTGTTACCGCTTGACATCCTGCCCAGGCATTGAATAATATGGATTCTAATGTGTTGGTGCTACATTTTGTTTCTTGCATGAATACAATGTATGGTTGTTCTTGCTGAATCATGTTCTTTAACATTTTGTACTTCCCGGGACCATTAAGTCCTCTTACATTCCATGAGATGAGCTTCATGGTTGACTAGTAGGTAGGGATTGGTAATATTTGGTCAGCTTGGAGCACCTTCCCGACTCCACTAGCATTTCCCCAATTAATATGGTACGTTGTAGATCTATCTTTCTACCTCTTTTCTTCTCATCTTTGATGATATGTTTGCCATCCCATTTGCCTCCTTGCTGTATGCCCAAAGTATTGTGCTGATGCACTCTTGTGAGCACTACTTCCAAATTTTCCAATTGTCTGTCCGGTATGGTGTCGAACTCTTTCCTTTTGCAGGTTTTCTCTAGACTGAAAATGTCTATTTCACCGAGATCAAAGCTTTCTGGTTCTTCTTCCATTAAACTTTGTTTACTGTCTCCCTCTAGATGGGTTGGTGGCTGAGAAGGTTCTGTTGTTGTATCATCGATGTCCATAATTTTTTCAGACCACAAGGCTTTGTTCTGAACAGGGTTGGTGTTGTCTGAGGCAGGCTTTTTAGAGGTATTGGCATTCAATGGATGACTAGTTTTAGAGTGGATAAGTGTGGGGGACAGATAGGTGGATGGAACAGAGCTTGGCTTTGCTGTCACAGGTGTATCTGATTCAGGTTGTTCTAGATTTGTCAGAATATCAAAGCTGTTGCTGGAGGATGGAAAATCAGAAGATGGAGCAGTGTTTTTTGGTACTGAGGGAGGTTTTTTGGTATGCCTTTTCCTGCTGGCTACCTTGGTGAATCCTTCTGGATCAGACTTGTTTCCATTTTCTGTGGTTTTAGGAGGCATGTTTAAGGGACAGTCACGAAAGAGGTGACCATGGGCATGGCATCTCCTACATCGGAAGGGTACATGTTCATAGTCAAGGGGTTGAATCCATTCAAAGTCGTCGTGCAGAAGACTTACCGAGTCCGGGAGCGCATGGCCTAGCTTCATGTAAACATAGATCCATGCGTAGGATGTGTATCTTCGAAGCTTAGTTTCCTCCACTGCCTTTATGAACTCACCTAATCCATTGCCAATGGCTGTTAGTGAGTCCTCGTCCCAGTATTCCAGTGGAAGTGAGTACATGTGGATCCAAACTGGTGCCCAACTGAAATCTTCCTTATCTGGGTTAAATCTTTCGACCCAGTCTCGTAGATAAAGACCTGCTGCATTGAAGAAATAGGGTCCTCCATCTAGAACTCGATTCCGGTCTTCAAGGCAGTTGAAGATGGCTATGAAGAAGCCCTTAGGGCCTAGCTGTAGAGTTACATGACCTTTGGGCTTCCATTTTGAGGTGATCCATCCTTGCAGGGCTTTTTCAGTTGGCCAGTAACCTATGAATTTGCCAATCAAGGCAGCTCGATCTTGGGCCTTTCTGTGGCAATGGGCTTGCATGTGGACGATGAAGCTTTCTTTGGTTTTCCAGATGTTGCTTGTTTATCCTCCTTCTCGTATTCCAGATCTTCTTGTCCATTCTTCTCCGGCTGCTGCGCAGGCCGTACCTCTGGCTTCTCTGCATTCTCAGTTCTGCTCTCAGTTGGGTTTTCCTGATTGTAATCTTTGGGGGGAGGCACTGATGCCTCCCCCATTGGACTGTTCATTGTCCTCTACATCCAGAAGCACAAAGACAGTCCTGGCGAAAGTTCTGTTTGGGCCTGAGAAGCTGCTTGCTCAGACTCTGCGCCATGGAAGGGTTTGTCAGAAACCCTAGTTCCTTAGTTCGCCATTGTTAAGGCTGATCCAAGTTCATACCCAGTGAAGGAAGAAAAAAAATGAAACCCTACCATATAGTTAATATATCATAACCATCCATATTATGTGTTTCCATATGGAATTCCCAATAAGTCAAAGCCTATTTGCCAAGTTCTCTAGCATATGATATCTTTTGATATTCATCTAAATGGTGAACAATAAAATAAACTTCTAATTGATACGACCAATGATTTAGTTTTGGTGCATTGATATCAAATTTGTCTGTATTTATGTAAACCTTTACTTCCATCTTGAATAGTAATTCTCCCTAGGAAATGGAACTCAAATTTGGCTTACCTTTCCTTGGATCTTTCTCAAATCCTTTTCTCGGTATTCACGATCTCTCAATTTCCCTTTTGATCAGACCTCAAAGTTAAAGGCTCCATCTCTTTTTGATAGTTTGATATTTCTTACTAAACATACCATAAGGAGATAGATATTAGGACTTATGTCAAAAAAATTCACTTCCAACCGCAACTCTTTGTTCCACCTTATCATGATAGTTATTGTGAATACACTCATTGATCATGGCTAGGTTCCATTACTTTCTACTAAAATTGATTATCGAATAGACCTACACCCTTCTACAAAATACCCTAAATAAATATACTCTATATCAATATGGTTTTAAAATCATTGTGGGTATTTCACTAGAATAGTTTGACATAATTGTTATCACTGAAACATCATATGTTCAATTTCATTAACTAGGTGCCTTGACACCAGAAAATGGCACATGTAAGTGTAGTAGTGAATGTTGGAAAATAACACAAATTAATAAAAATCCAAAGGTTTTGTTGATAGCGCTAGATTCGCCAACATTTAGAGCATCTCCCTAGTTTAAGGTCTCAATAAGACTTCACACCATTTGGCGTAGGAGTCCCATCCGGTATGATGGCCTGATTTCCATTTACTTAGATATTTTTCTCATCTCTTTTTGTTTAGCACATGAGAGTGTTACGCTGGTACCTCCAAAAAACAAGGTGAGTGTGTAAGGTGAGTTTGTAATGCAACTTTGTCTAGGTTTCTCTTACTGCAAAAGGGGGGAACAAGTGAGCCTCTAAGTGATTGGTAATAGTACCACCTAGGAAGAGACACACATGAACCAAGAAATGTCTATCCAACATCTAGTAGAGTAGTCCACAACGGATGTGACAATCATTAAAACCAAAGTAAAGGGGATGGCCCATCCACCATCTAGTGGAGTAGTCCACAACATATGTGATGGTCATTATAACTAGTAAGTGAGGATGCTCTATCTAGTATCCTGTGGAGTAGTCCACGAGGACGAGACAAAAGTGATAACCAATGCAACATATTCCCAATAAGGTAAGCACTCAAACAACTGAAATATTCAACTATATTATTACATGTGAAACAAACATGAATTACAAATGCTCAAATAATAGTCTTACAAACATCTACAAGTCATGCATGTAAACGTGTTGCCCTAAACATGATTTTGTATTAAGAAAAAGTTCCAAGATACATATGTACATCGTACACTACTAGCCCCAGTAGTGAGACATTGGAGCCACTCCTTGCTCCTCAAAGAACTAACTTAAACTCTCAATTCTTTGTGGGAGGAGCCAATGTGAAAATTCCTACCTCATATAATGAGGGGGGTATATATAACCAAAGTTGATGCTTGACCCTTGTGACTCTTGTAATTCCCTCCTCACTATTCAACTTCCTATGACTTTTAAACTGACATGAATCTTGATATTCATGTGTGTCCATTAGACTTCCACTTTACATTACATTCGATTTAAAACAGATATGGCCCATAATAGTGATGTGGCCTTTTCCAACTCATGACACAACTTGACATGAGACTGCTGACATGGAATTTCTTGCTGAGATGGCAATGTCAATCCACTATTTCTCTTGCGTGATAGATGTGTTATTAGACGTGCTATCTCTTCTCCTCTGCATAGCTTGATGATGTATGGTCTTCAATGATGTTTGGTGTCTTGCGGTGGTTGGATGCATGTGCTCTCTTTTATTGTTCTTGATAAGCTTATTTTCTCATCCAGCTGTAAGTGAATATTCTAGAATGTTTGCTCCTTATTCTTCTTCTTCATTGTCTTGCCATGATTTAATAGTGTACCTATTCTTGCAATTCACTCATGACAAGATGACATCAAATCCAAAAACCACCTAGTCAGAGATGATGCATTGCTATCCATGGATTAGGCCCGCGACAGGTGACATGATGGAAAAGATGGCCCAGTAACTGCACATTGCATAGTTCCAGGTGACAAGCACGGAGACTAGTGACTAAGACTTCACTCAGGCTTCGTTGAGGAACTCCTGAGCATAGTCTTCACTTCTGGGAAAATTGCACAGAGCCCACTCGGTGGCATGATTATGTAGTTGAGATCATCAGTGGCTATTGTAAGGTGGGAAACTGGGAGACATGTCTATGTAGTTTTCAGAGACAATGTAGGACTGGGAAGTGGAGGGACCTCAGAGGATAGATCTATGTAGTTTTTGGGATCATTGAGGCCTGACTGAGGGTGGACACTAGGAGACAGTATGCTTAGTTGTGAGAGGCAAATAAATCTTGGGTCTTTGTGCATTGCGTAATTCCAGCAGGCAGGGAGGAAGCTTGGTGATTGATCCTACGAAATACACATTTTAGGTTATGCTTGAGGATGCTACTACACAATTCTAGGGAGGAAGGCAGTCTTCTCAGCTATGGAATTGTGTAGTGGAACTGCCCCAGAGGATAGGGATTGTGCAATGAATAGTGCTGAGTAGCAGGTTTTGCATCACAAAGGGTTGAGACTGCACAGTGTGGAGTTCAGTCTGGGTCTGGTGAAAGAAAGGTTCCTAGTAGGGAGGATTTCTGGAGAAGGGCGAAGTGTGGGAGGAAAGTGATGTTTGTGAGGAACTTGAAACTGTTATCACACACTTAGCATATTTGACGACATTAAAACATAGGCCACTGGAAGAACAAGGAAAATAATTACCCTCTATTGGACAATCTATAACAAAATGCGACATTTCCAAAACATTTACAATTCCCAACTGATGGAGGTTGAAATAATGTGAAGGAAGAAGGTTACAACAAGAAGGTACTGATCATGAACAACAAAACTACTGAATAAAGCTAAAAACAAGGAGGAAAAAACCAACTTTCAGAAAATAAAGCAGTATCACTAAATCATCGCACCTTCAACACAAGGAAATAGGGATGCATCTCACCTGCAACACACGGGAGGTGTGATGCATCCAGGTTGCATAGTTACAGATAGTGCGTTGGACCAGTGAACGAAACTGAGCTTGGTTTTTTCTCAAAATTTGCAGCTAAGTTCAGTGATTTAGGCTGAGTAATGATGGACAGTAAAAACAAAGCATAAGGGTAACATTTGATGAGGTTTTGAGCTACCACAAGGGCACTTAGAATGCTTTGTAATTCAGATGTTCAGTTCATAAACCAACCTGGAGATTGACTGAAGCAACGTTTATCTACTTCGCAATTGCATAGCAAAGGCATTTCGAAGGCTAGATGGGTAACTTCAGGCTCCGTCTGTAGTTTATAAAGCAAACAATAAACAAACAAAACAAACTATTTGTGTCCCCAACGGAGTCACCATTTTGTTTCAGGGAAAAACAGTGTCGATTTGAACTGCTAGTCCCACTAAGATGGGTAGCTATCTTAGAAACAAACAATGAAAGTTTTTCAAGAGTTCCTTTAAGTGTGATAGATGGAAGAGAAGAAAAGAGGACCAACCTGGATCTTCCACTTTGATCCTAGCTTGATTTCTCCTTTCCTTCATAGAATTTGCCACTCCTCTCCTACTTGCCGCTTCAAAGAGTACCTATAGAGTCAAAGTAACAGCAAACCATCAAAGCATCTCTATCTAAAACATCATAAACAATGCAGAATCAGAAACACATTGACCATACAATTTCATTCATAAACAATAAGATTCACAAATACAAGATTATATGGAGGAAAGCTCAAAGAAATTTATTAATAGTAATGTAAGAGAAGATTACAACCCAACTGTCTGATCCAAAATCATCCTCCCAGTTGTAGAAGCCCTCTTCTCCTCATGAGCAAGCAAATCACCCAACAATGCAATGTCTCTTCTCACCAACAAACCAACAGCACTTCCTTACAAAATACAAAATTCCAGCCTCTAGATCTCTCAGATGAGGGATCCATTTATAGATGTCTTGCAAGGGTGTGAGTTAGCTCTGGGTTTTTGATTAGTGTCATTCCACTAATAGTTCTTGGTTCCACTTCGAGATTTCATGATCTCTTACTCATCCCTGGGCGAATTCAGAGAGGCAAGTGTCACAGGAGAAGTTTCTGGAAGATTCCATGATCATCCACCTTGCAAACTGTCTCTGTCATTTGTCTATTCTCACTCATCATACCCCACAGAAGGCCATTTTAGTATGCATCAAACCTGGCCAATTTGGCAGTCAGTATGCATCACACCTTACCTATGGAGCAGTCTGTATGGTCCAGTTTTAGCCAGTTCTGAGTAGTTTTTGAGGTGGAACTTTTGGGAAATGATGTAATCAATTGACCATGATCCTTTAGGGTATGAAACAACACTTTTAGGGACTTAAAGAGCCCTTAGTTTATGGACATATGAGTTTGGGGTTGTAGTGCCCAAATATGTCTATAGCACTAAATTAAATTCTTCCAAGGGCTAGGAGGAGCTTTTATTGATGAGGAACACTATCCAAAGGAGGTAATTTGTCCTTGAGCTGCAAAAAATTAACATGCCCTCTTGGCTAGGGAGAAATTATCCGCTGTAACATATGTCGCATCACAAGTATCACATCATCAACAAATGTCGTCACTACTCATCTCTGCTCATATGCTTATCTTTGCTTATATGCTCATATATGCTCTGCTTATCTATTCTCATATGATGAACAGTCTCGAATATAAAATAAGAATAATTTGACATGAGAGGGGATTTCAATATTCTACCCGCTATCCATCATTAAGCTACTAGTACCACCCAGAATCACCTAGTAGGAAGCCAATATTTCTACCTATGAATATCTGCACATATGGAGCCAATGCTACGACCTGTAAAACTATACTAGTAAGGAGCCAATGCTACATCCTGGGACAATCTGTCAGTGGGGATCCCAATGATATGACCTGGGAAGATATGCTTGGTAGATTCACATAGCAACATAGGAATTTCTCCACTTCCAATGAGCCTGGAGAGTACCCCAGTGGAGTTTCTTGCTTCACCTATCTGCGCAAGAAGCCTTTCTCTTCTTTCACCTTTGTTATTTTAAAAATAACTTTGCATAGGCACCTATTTTTTTTGGCTGAAGGAGGGATCTCAACTTATTGAGAGCAGAAGAGGTTGTTCCTTCAGAGAAGTATATAAAGATCTCTCATTTAGTTTTGCTAGTTTAGATTTTCCCCTCCTCCGTTTGTACTAGTTGGATAAGCTTGAAAACACCAAAGTAGAAAATTGAGTATAGACATGAGGTTCCCAAACTGGACATAGGTTTTTGGTTAGACGAAAGCTCTCCTTATAGAGAGATCGTATTTTCCATTAGGACTTCTATTATCACTGGGCTGGAAAGGGTTGGGCTGTGTCAACCTTCAACCTAGTGTAACTATTTCGAACCAACTTTTTACACGGGGTTAGCCCTTCCAATCTGAGAGGGCTCTCTCAATATTAAAAATTTGACTGTGATAAGATCAAAAACTATTGGCTTATTGGGGCCTGACCCAGGTTTAGAGTTAAGTTAGCCAAATAAATCTAGGTACTACTGGCCCTTCCGACAACAGTCCGCAGAGCACAAGCTAAGGTCTCACCTGAAGTAGCATGGGAGGGATCTAGAACCAAGTTTCGGCACCTTGGAGATGTCTGCTGAGTTCAAGTGGTCTGTGGTTTGACCCTGTGCGCAGGTTGCTTCAGGTACTTTCCCGTACTTCGTAGCTTGATATACTACCTTCGCGCAACCCTACCTAGGGTTGAACGTCGCGCTCTGTTAGTACCGAAGACATCAATGTTATTCCAATGTTAGTTAATTAGCTTTGCCTACTTCAGTGCTTTAAGAATACTTAACAATATAAACCATTCATATAGGCGCACACAGTAAATAAACAGTATATTTGCAAATTGTATCAATCCTTCATTAACACAAGAACAGATACACATAATTATAAAAAACTTCTCTTTATTAATTCCTTCCTCGGTTATAGACTTGACTTTGCCCTGCGCACTTAGTTGTAGGGTTCCATGAACTCAGCTGCGGACTACTAGGCCTCTGTGCACTCAACTACAGAGCCTTCTCCTAATCTATGACCCAAAGACACACTTCACTTAGTCACTTAGACCCTTTTTCCTACTTCTTCCTACTTATATCCTCGCTCTATTTATACAATCCCATGATCCGTGGAGCATGGGTAGGTCTATCCAACTAACATTACATTACAAAACTAGGGCAGAAAACCCTGTGGATCTATCATACTTTCACGCCCCGTGCCCACAATTCGCGGAGTTTTACAACAAGATTGGGTCAAAACATGGGCTTTGAGCCCCAAAACATGCCTTGGGGGGATTCCATGCCCAACAGGCCCCTAACACAAACATCGTGACTCCCCCCGAGTCACTCTGTCGGTGCGGCGATCTTTGCATGGAGTCCCTCCAACTGTTCTCGAACTACGCTAAGGTCAGAAGTCCACTGAGCTGCTACTTGCTGGATCTACTAGATATGTTGTTTTGAGACCTCTATGTTGGGAGTGCTTCTCTACATCTGTACTGGTATTTGCTTCATACGTTTATAGTCCCGCACTTTTGTCTAGATCATTGGAGCACGAAGACTGTGCTTCTGTCGGCTAGTTAGATAGCAGGCCCACCCATGTAGGGCTTCAAGCAGTCGCCATTCACTTTGCCTGGGAAAGGTTCTCCATTTAGTTTGACTAGCTGGACCGCGCCTCCATCTGTGACCTCCTTAACCATGTATGGTCCCAGCCAATGCATTCTAAACTTTCACATGAATTTTTCAAACTTATTGTCATATAGTAGCACTAAGTCATTTACCTTGAAGGTACGCAACTTAATATGGCGATTGTCCCAAGCGTTTTCACATTGCTTTTGTACTTGCTGATGAAAACTAGCTAAGAATTGTTCCTCCTCAAGTTCTTCAAATTGCGCAAGCCTTTCTTCCAGATCTTTGCGATCTGCCATACTTGTGAGCACTGCTATGTGCAGACTAGGTACAATATGCTCCATCAACATGATGGCTTCCACGACATAAACTGACCGGGAAGGTGTTTGTCCCATCAATTTCTTGCATGTTGTCCTATAAGCCCATAATACTGCAGGTACGCACAGGTCCCAGTCACTTTGCTATGCGTTGCACACTTTGGTTAGCGCAGTCTCCAGTATTTTGTTCAAGGCTTCTACTATCCCATTGGCTTGTGGGTGATACAGTGTGCTTTTCTGATAATACACCTGGAAATCTTTTATAAGCGCACTGATTGTTTTGTTCAGGAAATGTGTACCGCGATCACTCATTAATATTTTTGGACAACCAAATCAGGTGAACATGTGTTCAAACAAAAGCTTCGCAGCTGTAGCAGCCATGCAGTCTTTGACCGACTACGCTTCCACCCGCCGCATCAGGTACTCCGTTGTGGTGATGATGTATCACGCACCTGTTTTTCCTTGGGGTTTGATAGATCCCACAAAGTCAATTTCCCACTTTTCGAAGGGCTGCAGCATCATTTATGGATTCAACGGCATCTTGTCCCTCCGCGATAGTTTACCTGTCCTTTGATATATATCGCATGCCTTACAGTGTGCTTTTGAATCCTAATGAAGGGCTGGCCACCACAACTGTGTGCGAAGAATATTTTGTGCGGTAGCTCTTCCTGAATAGTGTCCTCCTGCAATGCCCCCATGTGCTTCTATGAGGATCTCACTTTGTTCAAATTCAGGTACGTACCTTCACAGTATCTCATCATTTCCCATTTTGTATAGGTGCCTTGCGCTGATAGAGAAATCCGCCGCGTGCACCACCAATTCCTTCTTCTGTTGAACGGAGTATTCCTTCCACACAATTCCTGTTGTCAGAAAGTGGATTATATCTTAAAAGTGTCTGTCCACGACATGCACAGAAAAGAGCTGTGCGTCACGTGATCCTTCCTCCATACTAGTAGGTTCCTCGCTCGTCTCAATACCTGACAAGTGATCCGGTCCTGCGCTCAGGAACAATAAGAGCCACCTACATATGCGCCCCCCCAACATAGGCTTATTGACCAAATATTTTAGCACAGAATGGTCTGTATACATCTTGAAATGTCCTCCCGGTAAATAGTGCTGCTATTTTTGGAGCACGTACACCATAGCCAACCCCTCACGTTCGGTTGTGGAATAGTTCTTTTCCGCTTTGGACAACGTGTGACTTGCGAATGCGATAGGGTGATCCAAGCCCTCTCCACCCTCTTGTGTTAGCACCACTCCCAACACTATGCATGACAGATCAACATGGACATGAAACTCCACATCCCATTTTGGGAAGACCAAGATTAGAGCGGAGGCCAATTTCTTCTTTATGATATCTAGGTTCTTCATGCAATCATCATTCCAGCAGAATGTGACATCCTTTTTCAATAGTTTATCCATTAGTGTGGTGATCTGGGCATACCTTTTGATGAACTTTCTGTAGTAGCCTATGTGTCCCAAGGTAGAGCGCAACTGTTTAACACTTCGCGGTGCTTCAAAATTCAGAATGACTGCAATATTCGCGGGGTCTATCGTTAGTCCTTGTTTGGAAACCACATGTCCCAATAGGTTTCCAAAGGGAATGAGGAACGTACACTTCTTAAGGATCAACACAATCTGGTGTCGTCGGCAAGTATCTAGCATCAAGCGTAAGCTTGCTACATGTTCCTTAACCAATCCAAAGATAATCCAATCATCCAGATATACCTCCAGGAATTTGTGGATATATTCTTTGAAGGTGGCAACAACTATGCATGAAAAGATGGCTGACGCTTTTTGTTAACCCAAACGACATGATGTTGTATTGAAACAAGCCCCATTTAGTGGCAAAGGTGGTTTTGCTCCTGTCTTCCGGTGCGATTTTGATCTGGCTGTACTCTGAGAACCCGTTGGTGAAAGAATATGATTCTTGCTCGCCGACATTTTCTAATACTTCATCTCTGAATAGGGTCGGGAATGGGTCATGTACACAGGAGTCATTCAACTTCCTGAGGTCTATGCATATTCTTATCTCACCCTTTTACTTTTTCTCATGCATTACCATAGGGCTTAACCAGTTGGATTCTTCCACTGACTCAATAATTCCGGCTATGAGCATTTTGTCTAGTATTATGCGGACCTTTTCCTTGTACTTCAGATTCAAGCAGTAAGGCCTCTGCTTGACCGGCTTCGCGTCGGGTTTTAGGGTGATCTTCATCATCCCTAAATCACCAATGATCCCCTTTATGTCCATAATCTTGATCGGGAATAAGTCTTGGTACTCGCGGAGTAACTCAGCGACCTTATACACCGTGGCATCATCCCAACAGTCATAGAGCGTTGCATACTTCAGTTTGCCTTCCGTCCCAATGTTTGCCTACATCGTTTTCACAGGCACGGTGATGTCAAGATCTTCAATCAATGGTCCTTGAACCTTGCAATAGCCTTTAGTTTCTGAAATGTTAATTTTCGTTGGATCGTCATCCTCCTCAATGTTTACATTGTAACACTCCAGCGCGTAGCTCAGCTAGGTCACCCATTCCAGCTGAAGCACTTCCATTAGCTCCTGGGGGATTCTGAGGATAGCGGCTTTAACTGCTTGTAGCACATCATCAACAGTATCCCACCAATGATCCTCAAACGTGAAGGTTAACAGGAATCCTTCATGCAAGATATCCCATTCACTTGTGCCATGGTGGAGCTCCATCTCAGTATACCAATTCATGGGTATGATATCCAAGGTATGAAAGAATAGGTGCACCCACTCAGGTTGTGGATCTTCCCCATAGACCTTCGTCCATTTCACGGGGTGTGCACGTGGATCATCCCATCCGGCATACTTGTATGTTAGCCACATCTGAGGCATCCCAAACCGCATGCGCATAATCCTTCTACATTCATGCTAGTCCTCAAAACTTCTTTGATGCGTACCCCACCATCTGACAGGCATAGCGCACAGTACCCATTTCAAAGCGTCGAAACGCAGCTATTTCGGTACTTCACTTTCAAATTTGTTCAGGAAATCATCCACCTCTATCAACCCATCATACATAGGCAGATCTCGTACATCTGTTGCCACACAATGCAGTGACCTTGTCATCATGTTACATTTGAGCGTGGTTACCTCGTGTAACCGGTTCTACCATCATTCTATTTTCTCATTCGAATCTAAGGTGCAGGAGCTTTCGTGCTCCCACGAAATCCTGTCATCCGCTGTTGGATTTACCTAGTCCTACTCTCGTGCGGTTATCTTGTAGATACAATTTAGATCGTCATCGCTATCGTAGTCATGCACTGGTTCTGTGTAGCGTGATTCATCCGCAAGCTCTAAAGGTACCAATACATATAGTGAATTTTTCTCGAAAATCATATTGCGCTTCTTTATATTTATCACTCCATTCATGTTAGTGGCCCAATCTATTCCTAGTAGCGCGGGATAGGGATTGTTTTCATGAACAATCTCTATCACTTTGAAACCTGCAGGCGTGCTCACACCTTCGATATCTACCATTATTCCCTGCAATCTTCCCATTGGTAGGATCTTTTACTGGTTTGCCATTTGCAATTGAATAGGAGACCATTCTAGCACAGGCCTACCCATGCACTCCCATGTCTGCTTTGGTAGGATGTTCACGTCCAATCCTAGATCCAAAATCACTTAATCCATTTCATATTCCCCGATCTGCACGGTTAATCTCATCTCTCTTCCTGTTCGCGTTGTGTGCTTCCTAAGATTCCAGACTACACGCGGTTCCCCTGGCATGGTTCTAGCACATCTCGTGATGAGTTCTTGCAGCACCTTCACAAATTTACTGTCACACATCAGCTTCGTGCATGTCTCAAAAAATTTAGTGAGCATTGATGGGTCCATTTCCGGTTCCAGTTTGTCTTTACTTCTTGAAGTGGAGGCATCCGCGAAGCTCTTCATAGCTTCCATGAATATCTCCTTAGCGTGATCTAAATCAAATTCTGGTTCCTTTGTTGGAGCCTTGCAAACTCGGGTACTCTCTTCGGGTTGCTTGCCTTTGTCATCTTCTATCGCGGTACCACTTCAGAGCACGATCATTTGTGTCTTCCTCGTGCGACTCAGACCTCATCATTTGTAGGTTCTGAGTCGGGGGAGGTTGGAGTGTTCCTTTATCACACAACCTTGCTATCAGCATGGGAAAATTCTCTGTCTCATGATTAAATTGGGTACAATATAAGCATGTTGGTCTCATCGTATTTGTTCAATCACGGGCATAATGCCCCAGTCTGCCGCAATTGTAACATATCAGTTGGTCGCGACCTCTTCCTGGTCCCATTCCACCTCGACCTCATCTGCGCCCTTGAAATCTAGTGCGCACCATCCCTGCATTTTGATCAAAGGCGCATGTTTCGCTCTAAACTCTGTAGGTAGGAGTCTGATCCATCATCATTTCACAACTTCTATAGGTATGCTCATTGTGGCCTACTAATCTGTAGAAATTATAGAACAACTACTGGAAATTCTGCGTATACTTCTGTAATAGATGGCAATTATCTGTAGCATGCTTCCCTCCTATCTGACAAATCGCGCACCATAATGTAGGCACTGCACTCAGTCCTGCTTGTGCCTCCAGTCTCAATGGCATTGGTCCTCCTCCTCCCAGGTAGTTCACGAAAACTGGACAATGGTCCTTGTCAGGTCCCTGGCCTTTGCACTTTACGCACCATACCTCCTCATGCGCTTTTCGACGAGATGTCCTATCTTGTTTCAAACTTTGCATCTCAAGGCACAAGTTTTTCAACTGCGCGTGGATCTATTGAACTCCCAGGTTAGGGTCTTGTATCAGGGTCTCATGCAGTCTCATTACGATCTCCAAGGCCTTGGCCTGAGTGGTTAGCTTCTGCTGTGACAATGCGTTCCTTAGATGCGGCGTTAGCAATGCTACGAACCATGTGCGGTGTTGCCCATCCATCAAGGTCATATTGGCTTCACGAATTGTACACTTCAGCCTCTGATCTAGCTCCCATGGAGTCTCTCCTAGAAGCATCACGATTTCCTTAAATCCGATGATCCACTGTCTCTGATTTTGGCCTGCTAAATTCCTTGTTTAGCGTAACTTGGATATCTGTGATCCCTGTGTTTAGATTGTCATTGGAATGCTTAATGTACCAAGTTAGTGCGTGATCCTACAGAGCACTAACCAACGTTGCTTTCTTTATATTGTCATCCATGACTCCCTGCACTTCCCATACAGCCCTTAGCATGAACCGAAACTGGTTCGAATCTTCATTCCCTACTCCTTTGAACACCGACAACTTTATCATGCTTGCCATATTGAACTGTGGTGGTGGTGGAGTTGGTGTGGCTGAATACGGGGGTGAAAATGGTGAAACTGGCAATGGTGTAGGTGGAAGTGGTATGCGCAAAATTTGTTGCTTTATCAAACTAATCGCACTTCTTGGTGAAACCTTTGTGAGCTCTTCCTCACTTTCTTGAGCAGGTGAAATCAAGGGGCTAGTTTCTAGTTATGCGCCACCTTCGTTTCTATAGATTCTCCCACTTTGTGTAGCCCTAAACATCAATTTATTTGTGTAACCCACTTTTCTCACAGTATCATTTTAATCCAAGTGTTCAAAGATTTAACGTAGTTACCTCACAGTCCTTTGAGGAAGTGTCGTTCCGCCTCGCTATAGCTGACTAATGTATCTACTGCAAACTCAGTGATAAATCCTCCTATAATTCAATCGAGCTAGTGGTCCACAGTGCGTGTGATCTTATCATTCGATGCTTCCAGTCTGTGCACCAACTCTGGAGTCCACATAATATGTTTGTCAAGCCTACACCTTCCTTGACTATCTGCTAGCTTCGCGATCCACTCGTACAAATCAGAGGGGAAGGATGCAAAGAAAATTTTGTGGATTTCTGTATACAAGTAGCAATCTAACCACTCTTGCTTTGATAATCGCAAATTTTTGTTTTCCTGTGCTGCAAACTCATGAATATTTCTATCCAACCACTCTTCAATTAATTTCTTTGTCGGATTCCAGTGATACGACATCAGACATCTCTATGCATATCCCGGTCCTAGCAACAAAACCATTTGTTGGCTTATTGGGGCCTAACGCAGGTTCAGAGTTAAGTTAGCCAAAAAATCCTGGTACTACTGGCCCTTCCAGCAATAGTCTGCGGAGCATGGACTAAGGTCTCACATGAAGTAGTATGGGAGGGTGCTAGAACCAGGTTTCTGCACCCTCGAGATGTCTGATGAGTTCAAGTGGTCTGCAGTTTGACCCTGTGCGGGGGTTGCTTCTCACACTCTCCCGTACTTCGCAACTTGATATATTGCCTTCGTGTAGCCCTACCAAGGGGTTTAATGTCATGCTCTGTGTTATTACTCAAGACCTCAATGGCATTCCAACGTTAGTTAATTAGCTTTGCCTACTTGAGTGCTTTAAGTATACTTAACAATATAAACCATTCATACAGGTGCACACAGTAAATAAATAGTATATTTGCAAATTATATCAATCCTTCATTAACCCAAGAATAGATACATAGAATTATAACAAAGTTCTCTTTATTAATTCCTTCCTCGGTTACAGACTCGACTCCGCCCTGTGCACTCAGCTACGGACTACCAGGCCTTTGCCCACTCAGCTGCAGATCCTTCTCCTACTCTACGACCCAAAGACACACTTCACTTAGTCACTTAGACCCTTTTTCCTACTTCTTCCTACTTAGAGCCTTGCTCTATTTATACAATCCCATGGTCCATAGACCATGGGTAGGTCTATCCAGCCGACATTACATTACAAAACTAGGGTGGAAAACCCTATGACTCTATCATACTTTCATGCCCCACACCTATAATTCATGGAGCTTTACAACAAGGTTGGGTCAAAACTTGGGCTTTGAGCCCCAAAACATGCCTTAGGGGGATTCCATGCCCAACAAAAATATAGATGGCTAACTCTGGTTTTCTATGTGATTTTGCTAATGAAAGAGTGTGGGGACAACCATCATTGGGCATGGAATTAATTAAAGAAAATCAATTACAAAAAACATCGTTTTGTGGAAGTTGAGGCATTTTTTGGTTTACTAATGTGAATATGGACATTTACAGTAATCACACCAAAGTCAAGGAAGTTGGAGCAATATAACATTGAATTCCAAGTAATCAAATAAGATATGGAAACTGATAATAGCATAGAAGCATGATAGGATGGAACTAAAACATAAAAATGAATCTCAGGTTCAAACAAACTATTGCTGCAAACTATATTTTTATTAACTGAAAAGTATACAAAAGTGGTGTTCTCATATCATCGATCCCCCTTTCTCAAAGTGAAGAAACCACACATATATAGAGTGAGATCTCTTTTACAAAATCTTCCATGTGGGCTAGATTCGATCAAAGATCTAATCCTATTTGATTAGTAAAACATTGATCCTTCCTAGGGATTTTCTGTTTTAACAGAGTGTGAATAGAAATGGGAGTCGCCTAAACATAATCTATCTAGAAGTTACAATTATTTAGGAAAATAAAACTATGTGTAGTGTGGAACTGTATTATGGAAACGTACAACATCTGGCCCTTTTGAATCTTGTTGTGTTATTTTTGGTAAAATGTGTTGAAAGTGTCTTCATTGTCCTCTGTATCTCGCTGTCCTGTTTTCTCTACATTTTCTTTGGTGACCATGCTACTGGATATATGCTGAAAAACATAGATATTTTAATGTTCGTTGATCTGGGCCATTGTTCTGAGCTGATTCAATCTGGGTCATTGATCTGGCTTGTTGTTTTCGTAATCGCAATTCGAAAGGGAGTTCAGTGGAGGAGGGAGTTATTATTTATGTGATCCATGATTGCGATATCGCACTCGGTGGGGGGAGGAATTATCGAAATTGGTAGGGAGGACTTTATCACAATCGTTGGGGAGGACTTACGATATCGCAATTGGTAGGTGAAACTTGAGATATATGTAGAGGAGTGGTGACATGATTTATGCAATATCGTAATTGGTGGGGAAGACTTGCAATATCAGTGGAGGAGTGGTGATAGGACTTATGCAATATCACAATCTGTGGGGCGGACTAGCGATATTAGTGGAGGAGTGGTGACAGGACTTATGCGATATCAGAATTGGTCGAGAGGACTTGCGAAATTAGTGAAGGAGTGGTGACTTTGCAATTTGCTATATCGTAATCGCAAAAGGAAAAGGGAGATGAGGATATTATATCACCAAAGGAAAGGGGCTAATACCGATATAGTTTTGCGGGTCCCAACCCTTTAAGAGGACTACGACATGGTTTCTTAGTGTTAAACGGGTTAATGCAGCTGGAGTTGGAAATGGGTTAATGCGGCTAGAGTTGGAAATTGGTTAATGCAGCTATAATTGGAATATTAATAATGAATGGAAATGGATAGAGTTTTAAAAACAAAGGATGAAATGGGATGGGTTTTAGAGAATATGGGAATTTCTCAAAATGATTTAAACTAGACCTATTCTTCCTCCTTTAATCTCAAAATGCAAAGCACAACAACCATTTTCAAAAAAGCAATAGATAGATGCAAAGAGCAGTGGTGAAAAACCTTATCTAAAATGACTAATCAAACTAAAAATTATTTCTTCGAGCTATCATGGATAACAGTTGCTCCAATGGGGATGTTGCACCCCTGTGGTGCAACAAAGAACCAACAGATCAGCTGATCCCAATTTGAAGACTACATTGAAACCCACTTCACCAAACTAAAAGTGAACTATAAACCAACTACAAACCAATTACTACTGCTGCAACGTGATATCAAACTTTTGTACAAACCGAAACTAATAACTACAAACTGTAGGCTAAAGCTGAAGGAAATGCTTGCTCAACAAGCTTATTTATGTACCAATAACCCTACTCTAACATCTAAAAATCCACCTGCTTAATTCAAGCAATATGAAACCTCCAGTATAACTAGTCAAAGACTTGATTCGACACTGGGGTTCCTTGACTGTGCTTGAACAAAATCAGCAGTGGATCATCTATTGGTAACTCAGAATAAAAACTGAATCCATCACCTAAGCTTGTAAATTAAAGAAACCCCACCTTCCCTAATGACTGGAATAAACTTACCAAACAACCTTGATAATCATGAAAAATCACCTTTTCTTGATGAGTAACACCATTAGGAATGAATTCGTTCAGAACTGATAGTCTATGGTGTCCAATGTCTTCAACTCCAAGAAAATCATCAAATAAAAAGGCAACAATAGATTTGTCTTCCCTTCCATGTAAATCAAAAAAAACATATGTACATCCTTGAACATCTTCAAACATGAAATCCATATTGTGTGTATCAAAACTAATTTTTCTTAGCAAACAAATCAGATATAACCTTTGGTCTGAGTTTTTCTTAGGAATGCCATCTTGAGTCTGAGCATTAACAACTCTTATACAAACAACTTTATGCATTTCATCAATGTCATTTTGATGATCCTCAAATAGAATAGGTAAAACTTGTATATTCATCTCTTCATGTAACATAGGTTTAGCTAAAAGTGAACTTTCATGCACTTTAACGGGGACAATATCATTACAATTTTGAACGAAAAGAGTTCTTTTCTAGGTAGACAACTTTCATCACATGTTACCTCACTATTCAGAGTTTTCATGCATGTATTTCAACAACCTCATCTTGAGGATTTTCTTCTTGACATAAAATCTCAAAAAATGAATGGGTTGAAAAATAATCTAAATGATTTGGCTCATACCTTTGACTGCATATATATTGACATGGCTGCAAATCTTCATGGATTTCAGGTAATATGACTTGACTGTCAAATTGTTGATCCATTTCATCTTCAACTAAAGAAGATACATCTGCTTATTGGAAAACGTCTTGATCATCATGACAACTAGATTGAGAAGAAAATTCATAAAGTTCCTCTAACATCTCCTCATCATCCATACATTCTACATCATCATTAATACTTTCAAGGTATTGAATGAAACCTTTCCAAAAATTACAACAATCTTGAAACATTGGTGATGAAGCATGAGACTTTACATATTTTCCAAAAAATATTCTATGGAAATCTTTAAGAGAACACAAGCT
This sequence comes from Pinus tabuliformis, assembly GCA_031772625.1. NCBI lineage: Eukaryota > Viridiplantae > Streptophyta > Pinopsida > Pinales > Pinaceae > Pinus > Pinus tabuliformis. The sequence continues at coordinate 1,988,176,760 of CM062817.1, forward strand.
TCCTGATGGAAACCCTTCATACCATACTCTAGCTTTGTCTTCAAGGGTAGCCATAAACATCTTCATGAGACAATCCTTAGGAAACTCAACCCTCAGTCTACATACATGTATATGGAATTTAACCAAATGTAGACCAACATCATCTTTCTTTTCATCTTTAAATATGGGAAGATGGGTTGACCAATCAACACAAGGCATATGATTTGGAAAACCATAGATATGAGACTGATCCATTGGAGCATACTTGACATTTCTTCTTATAGTAGAACTCATCTTGGAACTTATTGAAGCTACTTATCTTCAAGCAGTGGAGTCACCATGAAGCTTCGATCTTCTGTATCTTTTGAATTAATTGGAGTTGCTAGGGTAATATCGAAACCTTTAGAAAACTATTATTTCTTGTTCCCCTCACAAATCAGAATGAAGAGGCTCAAATCAAATCCAAGAAAAGGAACTTTTTGGCTCACTGCAGATGCACCAAAATGTTATCACTAGGCTGGAAAGGGTTGGGCTATGTCAAACCTCAACCCAGTGTAACAATTTCAAAGCAGCTTTTGACTGGAAGTTAACCCTTCCAATCTCAGAGGGCTCTCTCAATATACTTACAAATTTGACTATGATAAGCTCAAAAATATAGATGGCTAACTCTGGTTTTCTATGTGATTTTGCAGATGAAATAGTGTGTGGACAACCACCATTGGGTGTGGAGTCAATTAAAGAAAATCAATGACAAACAACATTGTTTTCAGGAAGATGAGCCATTTTTTGGTTTACTAATGTGAATATGGACATTTATAGTAATCACAACAAATTGAAGGAAGTTGGAGCAATAAAACATTTAATTCAAAGTAATCAAATAAGCTATGAAAATTGATAAGAACATAGAAGCATGATAGGATGGAACTGAAACCAAGAAATGAATCTTAGGTTAAAATAGAGTATTGCTACAAATTGTATTTTTATTAACTGAAAAGTATACAAAACTAGTGTTCTCACGTCGTCAATCCCCCTTTCTCAAAGTCAAGAAACCACATATATATAGAGTAAGATCTCTTTTACAAAATCTACCACCTGGGCTAGATTCAATCAACATCTAAGAGATCTAATCCTATATTATTAATAAAACATTGAGCCTTCATAGGGATTTTCTATTTTAACAGAGTTTGAATACAAATGGGAGTCACCTAAACATAATCTATCTAATAGTCACAATTATTTATGAAAATAAAACTGTTTGTAGTGTGGCATTGTATTTGTGGAAACATAGAACATTTGGCCCTTTCGAATCCTGTTGTGCTGTTTCTGGTAAAACGTGTTGAAAGTGTCTTCACTTTCCTCTGTATCTCACTGTCCTCTTTTCTCTACATTCTGTTTGATGACGATGCTGCTAGATATATGCCGAAAAACATCGTCTCCATTCCACTGAGCAGAAGCGAAATGGATATTTTAAGGTTTGTTGATCTGGGCCATTTTTCTGGGTTTTTTCAATCTGGGTCATTGATCTAGGCATGTTGTTATCACAATCACAATTTGGAAGGGAGTTCAACAGAGGAGGGAGTTATGATTTGTACAATCCCCAATTGCGATATCATGATCGGTGGGGGGAGGAGTTATCACAATTGGCGGGGATGACTTTATCGCAATTGGTGGGGAGGACTTTATCGCAATTGGTGGGGAGGACTTACGATATCGCAATGGGCAGGAAGGACTTGCGATATTGGCGAAGGAGTGGTGACGAGACTTATGTGATATCGTAATCTATGGGGAGGACTTGCGATATCGGCGGGGGAATAGTGAACAGACTTATGCAATATTGCAATCGACAGGGAGGACTTGCAATATTGGTAGAGGAGTGGTGATGGGACTTATGCAGTATTGTAATTGGCAGGGAGGACTTGTGATATTGGGGGAGGAGTGGTGACTTTATGATTTTCGATATTGTAATTGCAAAAGGAAAAGGGAGACAAAAGGATATTGTATCGCAAAAGGGAAGGGGATGATAGCGATATGGTTTTGTGGGTCCCAGCACTTTAAAAGAAATTCTGCATGGTTTCTTAGTGTTAAATGGGTTAATGAGGCTAGAGTTGAAATTTTGTTAATGAATGGAAATGGCTAGAGTTTTAAAAACAAAGGATGAAATGGAATGGGTTTTAGAGAATATGGGAATTTCTCAACACGATTTAAACTGGACCAGTTGTTCCTCCTTTAATCTCCAAATCCAAAGAAAAAGGATGTTTTTCAGAGAAGAAATAGTGTGGAGGTTTGCCGTTACACCAAAACCCGCAAGTGTTGGTAAACATTACAAGCTAGTAACTAGGATCCCCAGGGTGGAAATTACGATTCTATAGAGGTGCGGTGATTCTTCCAACACCCCCTCTCAAACGCAACTTGGGGGAATCGAACCTGGGTCCAAGCTCTGATACCATAGGAAGACCTGTCACCATGTTTTCTTTACATAGATGCTGAAGGGAGCGATAGTTTAAGTGACCATACCGCTCATGCCAAAGTTTGCTCACTTCATCATTATGAGCAACAAATACTGAGGGAAGATGGGATGACCCAAAGTTGTGAAACTTATACAACCTTTTGGAATCATCAGCAAGACCAGTAGCTAGAATCTGTTTAGGATCTTTTAGATCCTTGATTACAACATCATGAGGTGAAAATTCAACGATTTTACCTTCACCTGAATGAGTTATCTGATAGACAGATAGAAGGTTGCAGGATAAGTTTGGAACACATAATACATCATTGAACTGACCATTGTCTAGATGAACAGTTCCAGTCCCTACAACATTAAGAGATCTATCATCACCAACATATATATTTTTGGTGTTACAATCATTTAAAGAAGAAAACATGGCTTCGTTTTTGGCCATGTGACAAGAGGCTCCAGAATCAATGAGCCACTCATGAGAATGAGAAGAAGAAGAAGATACATTTAATGCATAACCAGACTGAGATGATTGACGATGACATGCAGAAAATGCCGTTCCGGAAGTTGAAGTTGAAGTAGGCTCCAGATGGATGTTATGTTTCTTCATTGCGGCTTCCAAGGCTTCCATCTTCTTAAAGCATTTAGATTCTAAGTGGCCATCTCGATTACAAAAGTTACAATGTCTATCAGTCTTCTTCCATTTGTTTTTATTGGGCTTATCATATTGCTGAAATGATCTTTCATCTTGAGGCTGAGTTGGTTTAGGACCATTCCTTTGAGGATAAGACTTCTTAGGATTCTTTGAATTTGGATACTGCTGGGCGGCTAACGCTTTTGTGGAAGAGTTTCCAAGATTAAGAAGACCAAGGTGTAAGAGTTTTTCTTGTTCTCTTATTAAGGAATCACAAAAGGAGTCAAAGGAAGGGGGCTTGTAGTCTTTGCCTTGACAAATGAAAGCTTCCCTGGTAGAATGGAAAGTGGAAACAAACACAGAGTAGGCTGGTCCTAACTTAGTGAGGATGGAATAAATAAGGTTACCATCATCTTTCTTAACTTTAACACCTTCCAAGAGATATCTAAGGTTCTTGAATTTTGACAAGAAATCTTCAATGCAAGAAAAATTATTAGGATCCAAAGTAAGCAGCTCATTTTCAAGTTGATGGGATCTAATTTCATTTTTAATCCCAAAAACTTTAGCAAGTTTTTCTAATGCTTCATGAGGAGTTTCAATTTCTGCAATGTGGAATCTAAGATCAGGAGAAACAGACATTCCTATCAAGCCTCGTGCTTGATCTTGTCGATTTTCCCATTTTTCGGCCTTGTCTTCATCTTTGGGTTTCTTCTCTTGGTCTGTGGCTATTCTGAAGAGACCTTTACTTCTAAGTAAATCTCCCATGTAGGCTACCCATTGGAAGTAGTTAGTGCTGTCAAGAATGACTTGGCATGGACTTTCCATTTTTGAAAAACAACTGAAGCTGAAGATGCTGAAAGTAAGTGGTCCAATGGATAGATCTCGAAAAAATAGGCGGTTTTAAAAAAAACGGCTCTGAAAAAGGCTTCCGGATGAAGAAGTTATGGCTTTTTGAAAAAAATTTGTTGACGTTGCCGGCAAAGTGCGCGAATGTGCGGGAATGAAAAAATCCGCCCCCACAAAATGGAGACTTGAACCCAAGACCTCTACTCTCTTAAAAGGTCTTTGAACCAATTGATCTATACAAAATATTTGAGAGAGAGAGAGAGAGAGAGAGAGAGAGAGAGAGAGAGAGAGAGAGGGGGGGGGGGGGGGGGGGGGGGGGGGGGGGGGGGGGGGGGGGGGGGGGGGGGGGGCCTCGATTTGCGTGCTTGCCTTGGGAAGACTCTTTTCCCCTACAAAACACAAAACACAAAACCCAACACGAATATCCAAAGAAAAACGAACCTTACGGCTCGAAGTTAGCTTTAGCCAAAAAACTAGAAATTTAAAAAAAAATCTCAAAGTTAGCTTTTAGCCGAAAAACTAAATATTTTCCTCAATGTTTCTGATTTTCCAAGATCACACTAAGGTGCAGGGAAAAGAGCATACGCATGAGAAAAATCCTTTCTTTCTGTTTCTGATTTGCCCAGATCGCACAGAGTCGCAGGGCAAAGAGCATACGCAGAAATGAAAGGTATAGATCCGGGAAAAAAAAAGGTTAAATAAACCGAAACCGAAATAAGCAGAGAGAAAATGACAGTAAACTGCAAAAAAACACTGTATACCTCCCGATCTGAAAAATGACGCAGCTAGGGCTACCGGAAACCTTTTCGCGTGAAACGAAAGGGGTTCCTCACTGAAACAGATGCTCCGAATGCAACAGAGCAGTCCTCTCGGCCCGAAAGCAGTCAGAAACAGCAGATCTAGGAAACGACAGCCGCATGCAGTTCTACCGGCTTCAGATTTGGATCACCAACGGACGCGGCCCTCAAATAGCTCTGATACCATGTGGAGGTTTGCCGTTACACCAAAACCCGCAAGTGTTGGTAAACATTACAAGCTAGTAACTAGGATCCCCAGGGTGGAAATTACGATTCTATAGAGGTGCGGTGATTCTTCCAACAAATAGATATATGCAAAGAGAAGTGGTGAAAAACCTTATCTAAAATGGCTAATCAAACTAAAAATTATTTCTAGGAGTTATCATGGATAACAACTTCATTGGCCAAAAGTTACAACTAAATACAAATAAGACGGACATAGGACTAGCCCAGGGTTGCAGTGTCACAAGACTCTTTGAAATTTAGCCACACACACTTAGAATCAAGAACGTAGTAAGGCACAACACTTATTTACATAAGAAAGGAACAGAAAGCCAAAAGAAAACAAGATAAAAAACAATCAAAATTCTATGTACATAGTGCGGGACGTGGCCCCAGATCTCATTGAAAATAAAATTTTAAGTCTTAGTCGTTGACAGGAAGAGAGTCAATCTTCCCATCAAGTTTTTGAATATGGTGTGTGTATTGGACAAGATTCTCGTGGATAGTATATGGACCAATCCAAAAGGATTGAAACCTAATTTGATTACCTTTGTCCTCGTGGTCTTTGTCACACTTTAAGACTAAGTCACCCACACTTAAGCTAATCTTCCTTGCAAACTTTCTGTTAAACCATGTCTTGATACGGTTATGATGGAGTGAAATGTTTTATTTTGCTTTCAATCTTTATTCCTGCAACTTATGTAAAGTTTCCATCCTCCACTGAACTAAAAAACACGTCTTTCCTTAGGATTCTTGGGACATTGGAGAGCAAGAAAGTAAATGTTTGGCAGGATGATGGCTTCCTTTCAATAAACCAAGAAGTAGGGAGAAGTATTTAGAGAAGGCTTAGGTGTGACTCAGTCCGCCCATAAACCATTCACCAAATAGGAGTGTCAGTTTCGCTGCTTAGAGAATATGGGTTTTTTGATGATGCGAACGAGATTCTTATTTGTGGATTCAGCAAGAACATTCCCCTATGGATAGTAGTTAGCAGAATGTTTCAAAACAATACCATTTTGCAATGCAAAGTCATAAATATTTAATGAAGAAAAGTATGTTGCATTGTCAAAAACAAGTGACGTAGGAATGCCAAACCTGGAAATGATATTCTTCTTTAGGAAGCTAATGACTTCCTGATCGTTCACTTGTTTCAACTTAGCTGCCCCTGTCCACCACGTGAAGTAATTTGTAGGAGTCGAGATATAACGGTGTTTCTTTCATGAATGTGGGAAAATTTCCCCAATAATATCCAAGCCCCATTGTTGGAATGGTTCTTCCACTGCAATAGGCTACAGCGGGGCTGCTGACTTCCAATTCCTGCCAACACACTTTTGACACACTAGATACTTCCAGGAGTAGGCATGCACATTATTTAATGATGTAGGCAATAGAAACCAACCCACATGACCTTATGTGTTGTGGTTTTACCCATGAAGTTTCCCCCAGCTGGTCCCTCGTGGAGATCACGTAACACCTTATCTATATATTCTCCATCTAGGTACCTAAGCAATATTCCACTATGGTGCTTTCTGTATAGCAGCCCATGCACCAGTTGGTATGATAGAGATTTGAGCCAAAGTTACCTCTTCTTCCTCATATAAAAATGGGACTGAACGATGCCATGGTTAAGGTACCAGTTTACATCTTCGCACCTATTAGGACCTCATATTGTCCCTTTTTGACCATACATTTTGCCATGATATCATCCTTTTCAACCTATATTTAAAAGTCCTTGTTAGTGTTTTAACCCAATTATCCCAAAGGTATGTAATGATTCTTCTCATCACTATACGTTTAATTATTTAGCATATAATCACGATATCTTCATAGTTAATATTTAAATTGTTAAGTGCTGAACAGTTAAAGAATGATGTGCAGTCCGCGTTGCTGAAACAGCCTGGAGTTTGCGAGACTATTTTTGCAGTTGCTGAAACAGTAGAAACGGCACGCAAATCTCGAAGCTGAAACAGTTGAGATTTGCATTCTAAATTTGACAGCAACAAAGGAACCAGACTGATCACCGAGGAAGCTGTTACACTGGATGTAACGCCTATAATCTAAAGACAGTATTACTGTAACAACATTTTGTTGACGGGAAATTGATTTCCCTATTTTTGTATAATGGGTTAAAATAGAATTTATAATGTAAATCTTTTGTAATATATGTCTCCTCTTTACAAAGAGGAGACATCTACATTAGAGAAAAAAAAAACAGACTGTGGAAAAGGCTCAGCTGAAGGAACAGGACTAGAATCCTTTTTGTAATATGACATATTGATGGATGAACAAAATTTTGTTCTGAACATCTTTTTCTAGTTCTTGTCTCCTGGGGAATCTTGTGAGAAGGAAAGGGCCCACCTTCATCACAAGATTCACCCATTATATTTCTGCAAGTGTGTCAAGTGTGTCTTTTATTCATGCCTTGTTAACAAGTACTGTTTGCTGAATATTGTTTATAATACCTTTGCTGAAACTCTATTTCTTTCTCAATTGTTTACTCTATTATTTAAAGTTAATTCATGAGTGTTTCACCGGTGATTAAGTTACAGAGTGAATTGGCAAGCTAGATAATCAGAGGCAGGTGCTGGAGATTCCCGCTCTGGGGATAGGGTCCTGATTCTCTGCTACAGCATAGCCATTGTTTTCCTTTGCAGATTGATTCTTTTTCTACTATATGACTCTTTGAATGAAATTAAGCATTCTCTGATAGTTATCTGCAATAGAGTGTAATTGCTGTAACACAGAGTGGAGCTTCAGTTTGTTAAAGTGAGGTGTGATTTGTTTGTACTACAACTTTTGTTGCTTTTAGAATTGAGTACATATAGTATGCAGTTGCCTTTGAAATAACTAGACTTCCTCGGGTTGAAAATTTATGTAGCACTTTGTTGTTTAAATCAGTAAGCAATCAAAGTGACCAATAGCACCAAGAGTTTCTATTTGAACTTGGAGATGCTCACTCAAGATTATACATTTCTATTTCTTGCTCCCATACTGTGAGCACTTCTTCTTCCACTTGTGCATGAACCACTTCCGCTGCTAACTTGCAAACACCATGACCCTTGATGGTGCGAACTATTTTGATTTGAAGATCATAGTCTTGTAGTCATGTCATCCAGTTTTCCCTTCTCTCACCTAGCTCTAGCTGAATAAGGAGTGATCTGAATATTGGGTGTGGAACAAAGATAATGCAATGTTTTTTAAGAAAACAGAGTATGAAGTGCTTTAATTCCTTGTATACTGCATAAGCTTGTTTTTCCACAGTGGAATAGTTGATCTTTGGTCCTTGTAGACTCGAACTCATGAAGGAGATGGGTTGCTCATTTTTCAAAGCGTCCTTCTGAGTGAGCATAATAGTGAGAGAAGTTTCGGAAGGAAATGTATAGAGCAAGAATTATTTACTGAAATCTCGATTGTATAGTGCTGGTGCTTCTGTTATTGCTTGTTTTATATGGGCGAATGTATCAGTTTCCCTTTTCCCAAACTATAGACTGCATTGATCTTGATCATCTCCTATATACGCATAACGATCTGGGCATAGTCGGAGATAAACTTTCTAAGGAAGTTGATCTTCCCCCAAGGAATGCATGGATTTTACAGGGTGGGGAATCTGTGTGATGGTGCAAATTCTATCCAAATCTACCTTGATCCCACTTTTAGTGATAATGTTTCCAAGCACGTTACCCTTGAACACTGCAAAGATGCTCTTCTTGGGATTCAATGATATCTCGTATTTCCAGCATCCCTCAATTTTTTTTTTGAGATGGCGTAGGTGGTCAGACCATTTTCCTAAGAACATTATTACATCACAAGGTAAGCCACCATGCTAGGTTTGATAAGCCCATGGGAATTGATGTCCATTGCACATTGTAATGTTGCACCTATGTTAACCAACCCAAATGGAATTCTTTGAAATGCGAATGTACCCCAGTTGGTATGGAATACAGTTTTAAGTTTCTCAGGGTCTACTACCAAAACCAATTTATATCCTAAAAAATCGTCAAGAAAAAGAAATATCTCTGCTCCAGATACTGTCTACACATAGGCAAATCTCCACATAGGCATAAATCTACACACAGGAAGATCTCCCTGGAATTCTTTCTAACAGGCACTAAGTTGGACACCCAGGTCGAATGTCACACTTTATAGATGATTTGAGGATCTAGCAACTTGGTCAATTCTTTCTGTATAAGGGGATCTAGTGTTGGATGAACTTTCCTTAGTTTCTACTGAAAAGGCTTGGCCCCTTCTTTGATTGGTATAACATGATAGATAATTCGTGTGTCATATTTGTTAATAGCATCGCATGTCCACGTGAATACATCACGGTACTACTCGAAATTGAAGATAAAAGTTTTCCACTCTTATGGTGTACAACATGTACCGACATTCACATACTTCAGATATTCTTATGTTCCCATATTGATCTGTTCATGTGACAATGTCAAGTTGTGGGTCTTAGCATTCACAGGTTCCTAAACGTGGTTCTGCAAGTCATACAACTTCTCCAATGATACCACACCCTTAGGGATGAGGTTGCCTTTGCTTGTACTAAATGCATCCTACAAAGCCTACTCATGCTAGTCTTCGCCTATCATTGTGTGCTTAAAGAGGTTAGCATTGTCCATGAAATTCGTATCTATTGATCATCATCAAAAAGACGTAAGTTATTGATGTTTTTTGGGACATATGGTTTATATAAAATATCAATAGAAAAAATATCCCTTAACAAAAGCATCCTAGCAACTGAAATTTCGAAGGCATCTGCAGCTGCATTATGCATTCTTGGCACTGAAATAATATTCGAATCTTGGAATTGAGAAACGAGTCACCATACCTCTTGCTGGTAACTCTTAAGGTGCGATGACACACAATTTATAGTGTTACGTACCTCATGCACCATGATTTTAGAGTCACCTACCACTTTTAGAACAACAACCTTGAGGTCAATGATTTTATGTAAGCCCAAAATGAGTGCTTCATACTTTGCGGTGTTGTTCATGAACTCGAACTCCAAGTGAATATAGAGCAGATGTTTCCTCTGTAGTGGGTATATTAGAACACAAGCAGCTCCAGAGCCCTCCTGCATTTTGGATCCATCAAAGTACATGGTCCAAAAATTATCTGTGCATGGAATTCTTTCTGCACTAGTACTACTACTACTACTGCTACTATTGCATACTGTACAAGTGTCATTTTTTCTAGTTGGGCATTAAAGAGGCCCAACTATTTGTCCGATGGGACAGAGGATGGCTCTGCAAGATAGCACCCCAAATGTGTCTCTAAAAGCAATTGGAAAACATGTGTTCTATGAAATCCAATGACTCATTTTCTCCATTCAAGGTAGTCACATTGCTTCATGTATCTCTCTGACAACACTCAGATCTAATTGTTCCTGCCCTTATATGGAAGCCAAAAGTGTGAAGAATCAATGGAAAAGGGTCCTTGATGCTTTCTTGAGCACTCTTCGCTGAGCAGTACCCTGTATTCTTCCTAGATGTCCACAACTACAATATTGATTCATTGATGAACTTGCTCATCACATGTTAGCTAGTTGAACACATCCTTGATTTCACCAATTTCTACCACACAAGTTCTGTGTAGTTGGATTATCTATGCAATAGTCTTACTCCTTTGAGCATTGATCTTCTTAGTGATGGAGAATGGCATGACATTGACCAATGCACTAGAATCAACCAAGCAGTTTTGAAAGAGGAAGTTAAATATCTTGAATGATAACAAAAATGGTGCGTAGAGTGAGTTCGCCTCCTCCAAGAAGAGCACGTTAAACAAAGATGTGAGAGCATCAAGAGACTTACTATATCCCTTGTTCGAAGAGGTGGCTTGACTAGTAGAGGTTTCCCCAAGTGCTCGTAGAAGAATGTCCCATTGATTCATGATTTTGGTAAGTTCAAACATAGAGATATTTGCACGAGTCTTCTTCATGTCTTCTACAATGTTATAGTCTATCGCGGGAACACTCACCGAGGTGTCCGAGGGTGGAACATAGTTCATGCTTTCTGATGGGATGGTTGTGTCTTTGTTTCTCATGGAAACACTTTTCACTGACATTGTCTTCCCGGAATTTCTTTGAGTGTTTTGTTTTGAGTTAGTAGGCAGACTTACTATCCTTAATATATCTTGTCTTATTTTATTCCTCGGTATCTTAAAAAAAGTGGGGGCCCTTGTCTTCTCAAGTTATATCGATTAATTTTCTTTGGGCTTGGACCATCACCCACAGGGTCTTTATCAATGGTGGTCTTTTGGGCTACAAGAGAATATTGATACATGTTTACTACATGCCTAGTGCTTGGAGCTTCATCAGGTGTAGAACCTTCTTCTTCATCATTGTCTGCCTCAGCGTACTCATTTTTTTTTTTTTCTCGGTAAAACTAGCTAATCTATTATATTATATACAGGTAAACATTACATGCAAAAAGACAGGCTGTCCAGGGCCAACTGTGGCACCTTGGATAGCATTGCTTGACACAGAATTCGCCCTCGCAGGGGCAGCACCTCCAGGATATACCAAAACATATGACACAGTGTTGAGCTCAGACAGTAATGAAACAGCCCGCGCAGGGGTTTTCAACAAAAAACTCATAGTAAACCTTGCCACGACGCATGACAGACAGACCCATAAAATGAAAAAGAACTGAAAGTATACAAACATAGAAATGTAGCATAGTCCAGATACCAGCCAAGACCTCCAACTTATACCAGACCCGAGAGAGAGAAAAGTAAGCCGGAGAGTGTCTCTGGGGATTAATCTTCAGGCTCTTCCTCAATGATGTAGCTCCAGCCTTGGCCTTCATGAATGCCTGCCCACATTGCCGTAGGATCCTTCACAGTGGCCGGCGGTTCCTGCTCTGGAGGTTGGGGAGGGGCTTGCTGAGGCTCCTTCCCAGAATTGCCCTGTTCAATTGGTGGCTGCAACATTGGACTTTCCTCACGATTGCCTTCTAGAGGTATCTCAGCCGAACCCGGTTGTTGTCCAGCTTCATTCTCCTCAGGAACCTTCGTAAAAAGAACTGAGATATGTGCATTAATACCTGCATTTTCTTGCAAGCTGCCCCAGGTGAAAACGACTGAGCCGAATGCTGGAAGCACGGGCTCTCCTCTACTGGAGCTGCCAACCTCCAAGAATTGACTGGCTGGAGTTGGTATGACTCCCACCCTCCTGTAGCAGTAGCAGCAGCAGCAGTGATGGTGTACATCCGCTGCAGGGGGGCGTGAAGGTGCACCACGCCCAGGTCCTCTCCTACTCGGCTGTCTTTCACGCAGTCGCGCCATATTTTCCGCGTCTCCTTCAACTTGTTCCAGGACCGAGCTTGTGAGCTTGAAGTCACGGCTGTCACTGCCAATTGAGTGCAGTCCCCGAATGTATTCAAGGCAGAGCTCAACTGCCCATGGACCGCGCCCAGGATTAGCCAGCATGAAGCGAACTTTGCCCAAGTGAGTGCCTTCACTCTTCACCTCAATTTCTCTCCATTTGCCCTCAGAATTTTGTTCCCACCTGAGGCATTCTTCAGAGTCGAAATGGCAATTTGCAACAGCAGTGGCTGCGTTTTGAAGGAGAAGAGCGCCCACCGGCCGAAATTCCTCCAGGGCCTGCACCACATAGACCTTACCACGCAAATGAACCTGCAATGAACCGTCATCCTTAAAAAATCTTGCAACAGTCCCTTGATAAGAGCTCTCCATAACTGCTCCCTGCAACAACATCGCTTCACCCTTTGTAACATTGAATGCCAAGAGCTCGGGCTGCTGAGCTTCATACCTCGGCGGCAGTGAGCAATAACTATGCTGCATTAACACGGGGCGGCACATGCTGGGCATGTGGCTCGTCCCTGGCTGACGTACTAACACCCGCATCCGGGGGCCTCAGCGTACTCATTAACCGCAAGTTTATTTAACAATTGTGCAACCATGCTGCTCATTTAATTGTTCCATTATCGGCATGCCCTTTTCGAATGGGCTTCATGGTGAAACGTGCAGTATGAATCTTTAGCAGTTTTCTCAAGGTTCAGAACCAGGTAAGAGATTTTTGTAGATGGCTACTGTTGTTGCTACTACTAGAAGATACATTCTTCTTCTGTGGGTACCTAGTAGGCCTACTACTCATGGTGGTCTCACTAGTCCTTTGTTTAAGTTTTTCCACTTTGCTAGTTAGGGACTTGACGAGACAAGTAAGGTTCTCAATATCACTTGATTCCTTTTCCTTAACCTTTCTCACAAAGGTTTGGGAAATCTTAATGGTGTATTTGGAATCCTTAACGGATTCATCTTCTACAATGACGCAAATCGCATGCAGGTATTTCTGCACGACAATAGCCTCTTGATAATTTTATGTTAATGATGGTTTCGCAGCACACTTGAAGAAATACCTAAAACTCGTCGGTAGTGCATAAGTGTATTAATCGACAAAGATGGAGTCATGAGGTTTAGTGTCATTTGAGAACTTGTTCAGAATACACTTGAACCTCTAATTAGAATCTTTGAACTTTAATTTCTGTTCCATATTGAGACTACCCAACTCCTTCAGTAAAATGGCAAGGGTCTTTTCTTTAGTGATCGTCTCAATAAATATCCCTTTGACCACCCCCTAACTTTGGATGGAGTTGGGAGGATAGTTGTGGTACCATATAGTTGCTTTGCTATCCAAGGTACATGGAAATAGTCTACATACAACGTCATCGTAACGTACCTCGAGTTTCTGTGGATGTAGGTAGAACGTGTCTAATTGATCTTCTGCCTTCAATGTCTTATCAGGATCATATTTCCTTAAGAGCTTGTCTGTGTGTCTTGGCATCTTGTGCAAGACACTTAGAAGTGCCAATGGGCCCTCAGTCATCCAATCCAGACTTTGGTCTTCCATGTTTTCCTTTTTGTTGTCCTCCTCTTCCTCTTCTAAATCTGATTATTTCCTTTCTGAATATGTTGGTTTGTCTTTTGAATCACCTCCTCCTTCATTTCCTTCCCCTCTGCCTCCTCTGCCAGATTCTGAATCTAATAGTAAGAGGTTGTCCTCTTCTTCCTTTCAAAAAATTGGGGGTTCTTCTTCTTTCACCACAACTTTTTCTAGCTCCTCAAGAGTGGTAAACATTGCTTCTTCGACAGATGTGACTACAAGTCCTATGGGGCTAGTCTTGTGCTTCTTTTGAGATTATGGAAGGGTGTACACTCTCAGAATTAGTCCAACAACTTTTGCAATTTGATAGGTGATGGGATGGAAAACCTAGATTTGATGGTACAAGATTTTACGTTTGGATTTGGGAGGTGAGAAATTACCAACTTCAGAATTATGACTAGGGGAAAGGTGGTCAATGTTACTTCCTTGACCAAAAAATGGACGAGTGGGGCTGGTGGGACAATCATCCATAAACTATTGGGAGACCTTCCTCTAGTGCCATAAAGGTTGACGGTGTTAGATCCACCAACATTCAAGGGATCTCCCTGGTATAAGGTCCCAATTAGACCTCACAACATTTGGTATAGGAGTCCCATCTGGTATGATGGCCTAGTTGCCATTTACTCAGATATTTTCCATAGATCTTGTTGTTCAACACATGAGAGTGTTACGTTGGTACCTTCAAAAATCAAGGTGAGTGTTCTTGGTGAGTCTGTAATGTAACTATGTATAGGTTCTCTTACTACAAAAGAGGGGAAAAAGTGAGCTTCTAAGTGAATGGTAATAGTACCACATAAGAAGAGAGACATGCAAACCAAGAAAGGTCTTTCCAACATTCAGTGAAGTAGTCCAAAATGGATGCAACAGTCGCTAAACTAAAGTAAAGGGGATAACCTACCCACCATCTAGTGGAGTAGTCCACAACATATGTGATGGTCATTATAACTAGTAAGTTGGGATTGTCTGTCTAGTATCTTGTAGAGTAGTCAACAAGGATGAGGCAATAGTGATAACCAATACAACACATTCCAACAATGTAAGCACTCAAACAACAAAAATAGTTAAACTATATTAGAACATGTGAAAAAAACATGAATTACCAATGATCAAAGAATATTCTTACAAACATCTACAAGTCATGCATGGAAATGTGCTGACATGAACAAGATTTCTTATCAAGAAAAATTTCCAAGACAAATATTTACATCATACACCATGAGCCACAGTAGTGTGACACTGGAGCCAAACCTTGCTCCTCAAAGAGCTAACTGAAACTCTATATGCTTCATGGGGGGAGCCAAGGTGAAAAGTCCTTCCTCATACAATGAAGGGGATATATATAACCAGGGGTGATGCTTGACCCTTTTGACTCTTGGACTTCCCTCAAGACTATTCAACTTCTTATGACTTTTCAACTAACATGACTATTCATATTCATGTGTTTCCATTGGACTTCCACTTTACACTACATTCAATTTACAATAGATATGGCCCATAAAAGTGATGTGGCCTTTGACAACTCATGACACGAATCGACATGACACTGCTGACATGCACTTTCTTACTGAGGTGGCAATGTCAAGTCACTATTTCTGTCACTAATAGATGTGCTCTTGTTAGTGCTCTTTCTTCTCCTCCGCATAGCTTCACGATGTGGGGTCTTCAATGATGTTTGGTCTCTTGAGGTGGTTGCATGCATGTGCTCTCTTTGATTGTTATTGATAATCTTCTTTATCCATCAAGTTGTAAGTGAGTCTTCTAGCATGTTCACTCCTTCTTCTCCATCTTCATCATCTCACCATGATCTAACAGTGTACCTGGTCCTGCAATTCACTCGTGATGGGACGACATCAAATCCAAAAAACTCCTAGTATAAGATGATGCCTTATTATCCATGGACTAGGCCTCGGACATGTGACAATATGGGAAAATGGCCCAACTACTATGCATTGCAAAGTTTCATTTGACAACGATGGAGACTGGTGACTGATACTGCGTAGAGCATAGCTCAATCTTTATTGAGGAACTCTTGAGCATAGTATTCACTGCTGGGAAAAATTGCACAGAGGCCACTAGGAGGCAGGATTACGCAATTGAGATCATTAGTGGTTGCTGCAAGGTGGGACATTGGGCGACAGGTCTGTGCAGTTTTCAGAGACAAGGCAAGACTAGGCAATAGAGGGATCTTGGAGGACAAATCTGTGCCTGTTTTGGGATCAGTGTGTCCTGGCTGAGGGAGGACACTAGGAGATAGGTCTGCACAGTTCTGGGATGTAAGGTAGGCTTGGGTTTCTACACATTGTAGGGTTCCAGCAGGAAGGGAGGAAGCTTGGTGACTGATCTTGCGAAATGTGTAGTTCAGGTTAGGCTTGAGGAAGCTACTGTGAAATTCTCGGGAGGAAGTGAGTCTGCCCATCTATGGAATTGTGCAGTGAAAATGCCCTAGAGGATAGTGACCGCACACTGCAAATTTTCATGTAGTAGGATTGCATCATAAATGGTTGAGACTATGCAGTGCACAGTTCAATCACGGTCCGGTGAAAGAGAGTTGCCTAATCGGGATGATTTCTGGAGAAGGGCTCAGTCTGGGAGGCAGGTGAACTTTGTGAGGAACTTGAAACTATGATCAAGTGCTTAGAATATTTGACGACATGAAAACATAGGCCACTGGAACAATAAGGCAAAGAATTATCCTCTGTGAGACAATCTACAACAAAAAGCGACAAGTGCGACAGTTGAGATAGAACCTAGGACAACCGGCATGACACTTGTGCGAAAATAATTGAAACTTTATGTATGAGTTTCACTGATGTTTACATATCTAGGAAAACTCAAACACAAAGACAAACCTTCTACCTCACTAGAAAAGGACCGCAAGTTTGATAAAACAATCGAGAATGCCAAAATATGGCAGTTGGACAAACAAGCAAAAAGGGTCATAACATTCTAAGAGAGCTCACGAAATGAGCTCAAGTGCTTGTAACAATAAAGGGAAATACCAAGGAAGGCTCAAAAATTTGAGTGCAAGCCAAAATTTTGGAGGGTGTTGCAGCCACTACAGCACTTGGCGACATACTGGTTGAATACTATCTTCTCTGTCTTGGTTTATTTTTAGTGGAGGGCCTTGGTCCTTCAAGAAGTATTGATTCACTGTGAAGATTACTTTGGTTTCTCTTCTTACCCCATGACAGTCATGGATCCCTTGATACCTTATTAGTTGAACATACATAATACTGAGCCAGATCATAGTGTTTTGAATTGGGAAGGGTAGTTTAGCTTGCGACATTGTGATTTTTAGAGTATGTTTTTCATCTTTGGTGTTGCTCTACTTCTAGCAAGAATGGAAAATACCCTGGAAGATTCACACAAGAACACAAGCATTTCTTTGGATAGTACCGTGGTGGAGTTTCATGCTTCACCTCTCTACATAGGAATCCTTTCTCTTCTTTCGCCTTTGTTATTTTAAAGAAAATAGTGCATTGGCACTTATTTCTTTTTGGGATATAAGAGGGATCCTGACTTATTATGAGAAGAAGAGGTTGTTCCTTCAGAGAAGTATATAAATACCTATGACTTAGGTTTTCTCATTTAAATTTTCCCCTTCTTTATTTCTACTAGTTGGATAAGGTTGAAAACACCAAAGTAGAAAACTGAGTATAGGCATGAGGTTTGCAAACTGGACATAGGTTCAGGGTTAGATCAATGCTCTCCTTACAGATGGATATTATCTTTCGTCAAGACTTCATTGGTGAAAATTTACAACCAAATACAAATAAGATGTACACAGGGCTAGCCAAGGGTTGTTGTGTCACAATACTCTTTGAACTTTAGCCACACACACTTAGAAGCTAGAACGTATTAAGGCACATTACTTATTTACATAAGAAATCAACATAAAACCAAAATAAAACAAGACAAAAAATAACCAAAAGACGATATACATAGTGTGGGGCACGGCCCCATATCTCATTGAAAATAAAATTTTAAGTCTTGGGGCTTGACAAGAAGAGAGTCAATATTCCCACCATGATTGAAGATGGTATGTGTATTGGCCAAGATTCTCGTGGACAATGTAAGGACCAATCCACAAGGTTTGAAACTTAGTGTGCTTGCATTTTTCCTCACGAGCTTTGTCCCAGTTTAAAACTAAGTCACCCACAATGAAATTATTCTTCCCTGCAGACATTCTTTCAAACAATCTCCTGATATGGTTATGATGGAGTGAAAATTTTTCTTTTTGTTTCAAGATTTATTCCTGTAACTTGTATAAAGTATCCATCCTACGTTGAACTAAAAGACACAACTTGCCCTGGAATTCTTGTGACAACTATAGAGCATGCAGTTAAATGTTTTTTGGGAGGATGGAATGATTTCCATACACGGGGAAGAAAGGAGAAGTATTTAGAGAAGTCTTAGGTGTAACTTAGTCACCTCATAAATCATTCACCAGAGCAGAGTGATAGTTTCGCTGTTTAGAGAATATCGTCTTTTTGATGATGTGAATGAGATTCCTATTTGGGACTTTGACAAGACTATTTCCCTATGGATAGTAGTTAGTAGAATATTTCAAAACAACCATTTTGCAATGCAAACTCATAAAGATTTAATGAATAAGAGTATGTTTCATTGTAAAAAAGAAGTGGCGTAGGAACGCCAAACCTGGAAATGATATTCTACTATAGGAAGCTGATGACTTCCTGATCATTCACTTGTTTCAGTAGAACTACCTCTATCCATCACATGAAGTAATCCGTAGCAGTAGTAATAGAGTGTTGCTTCTTTGATGATTATGGGAAAATTTTCCCAATGGTATCCAAACCACACTGTTGGAATGGTTCTTGCACTGCAACAGGCTGCAGTGGGGCTGCTAACTTTTGATTTTTGTTGGTGCACTTTTGATAGTCTGGACACTTGCGGGCATAGGAATGCACATACTTGAATAATGTAGGCCAGTAGAAACCAACCTGCATGACCTTATGTGTTGTGGTGTTACCCGCGAAGTGTCCCTTGGCTGGTTCCTCATGGATATCACGTAACGTTTTATATGAATATTGCACCTCCATGCACCTCAATAATATTCCATTATGTTTCTTTCTATATATCACCCCATGCAACAGTTGGTGTGATAGAGCATTCAGTCGAAGTGCCCTCTTCTGTCACATAGAAAAATGGGAAGGCACAGTGCCATGTCCAAGGTACCGAGACACATATTCATACCAAGAGTTTCTTTCTGAAGTGGGATATGCTCGCTCAACATTGTACATTTCTATTTCTTGCTGCCAGGCTGTGAGCTCTTCTTCTTCCTCTTGTTCATGACCGCTTCCGCTACTAACTTACAAAGAGCACGACCCTTGATGGTGTGAACTAGGTTTATGTGAAGATCATACTCTTGCAGTCCTATCATCCATTTCATCCTTCTCTCACCCAACACTTGCTGAGAAAGCAGTGATCTAACTATTGGGTGTAGAACAAATATAATGCAATGGTTTTTCAAAAAATAGGGTCTGAAGTGCTTTACCGCCTTGTATATTGTGTAAGCTTGTTTTTCCATGGTGGGATAGTTGATCTCTGGTCCTTGTAGACTCGCATTCATGAAGGAGATGGGTTGCTGATTGTTCAAGTCATCCTTCTGAGTGAGCATAACAATGAGAGATGTTTCAGAAGTGAAATTATAGAGCAAGAAATATTTTCTGAACTCTGGGATGTATAGTGCTGGTGCTCCTACTATTAGTTGTTTTATATGGGGGAATGCATCCTTTTTCCTATTTCCCCAAATATAGACCACATCCTTCTTGATCATCTCTTGTATATTCTTGATGATCTAAGCATAGTCAGAGATGAACTTTTTGACAGAGTTGATCTTCCCCACAAAGGGTTATATGACTTTCTTGTTTATGGGGTGGGAAATCTACGTGATGGTCCAAACTCTATCTGGATCTACCTTGATACCACTTTTAGTGATAATGTGTCTAAGTAGGTTACCCTCTGACACTGCAAAGATTCTCTTCTTGGGTTTCAAGGATATCCCATATTTCCAACATTGCTGAAAAAGTTTCTTGAGATGGTGTGGGTGGTCTTACCTCTATCTTGAGAACATTGTTACATCATCAAGGTAGACCATCACACTATGTCCGATAAGCCTATGGAAAGTGATGTCCATTGCATGCTGAAATGTTTCACATGCGTTAACCATCCCAAAAAACATTCGACAAAAAGCGAATGTACCACACTTGGTATGGAATGTAGTTTTAAGTTTGTTATATTCTCCTACCAGAGCTTCGTTACATCCCAAAAAATCGTCAAGAAAAAAAATGCTCCAGATAATGTTTTCAGTATATTCTCCATGGACGACACTGAGTAGTTTTCCTTTTTTGAGGCGCGATTGAGGTTGCAGAAATCTACAAACAAGCAGATCTCCCTGGGCTTCTTTCTGATAGGGACTAAGTTGCACACTCAAGTCGAATGTCACACTCTATAGATTATCCGAGCATGCAGCAACTTGGTCAGTTATTTTTGTATAAGGGGCTCAAATGTTGGATGAAATTTCCTTAGTTTCTACTTAAAAGGCTTGGGCTCTTCCTTGTTAGGTATTAAATGATGGATAATTTTCATGTCATATGTATTAAGATCAATGTACATCCATGCAAATACATCATGCTGGAAAAGGTGGATAAAAGCTTACCTCTCTTGTGGTGTACATAATGTATTGAGATTCACATACTTCATATCTTCTTTTGTTCCCATATTGATCTTCTCATGCAACAATGTCGGGATGTGGGTCTTAGTATTTAGAGGTCTCTAAAATGATTTTACAAGTCATACAACTACTCCAATGATACCTCACCCTGAGGGATGAGGTTGCCTTTGCTTGTACTAGTTGCGTCCTACAGAGCCTTCTCATGCTCATTCTCGTTTATCGATGTGTCCTTGAAGAGGTCAACGTTGGCCATGACATGCAGTATTTGTTGATCATCATAAAAAACGATTAAGTTAGAGATGTTTTCTGGGACATATGGTTTATACAAAACCTCAATAGAAAAACTATCACTTAACGACAACATCATAGCAGCTGCATTTTCCAAGGCATCCTCAATTGCATTATGCATTATTGGCACTGAAATAAGATTGAAAGCTTGGAATTCAGAAATGAATCACCATACCTCTTGCTAGAAACTCTTAAGATGTAGTGTGATCCAGGTGGATATTGGTGGCCACCTGCCAAGTCCACCTGGACCCCCACCATTGTCCTTCTCAGCATTTTCAGTTTCCTTAATTGTAGCACAACTTACTATTTTTAGCAGTTTTTCGGGTCCTGAACTTCTGGAGCCGTTTTGAGGCCCTAAACGACGTTTTTTGGGGAATCTGGGGGTAACATGGGTCCATGTTCCAACAATGGTAGTGCTCGGATAGATCTTTCTAACGAGC
This sequence comes from Pinus tabuliformis, assembly GCA_031772625.1. Lineage (NCBI taxonomy): Eukaryota > Viridiplantae > Streptophyta > Pinopsida > Pinales > Pinaceae > Pinus > Pinus tabuliformis. The sequence goes on from CM062817.1 coordinate 1,988,198,026, forward strand.
TATTGTATGTGTCAAACGGAGATCATGTGCCAAAGTTACGACCCCGGGAAGTTGATGTACCAATTTACCCCAAACGGGGCCCACAGTTTGGCGTTTCATCTCCTAGGGTTAGGTTTTGGAATGTTAAGGGTTTTTCATTGTTTCTCAACAATAAATAGGCCTTGGAGCCTCATTGTAACACAGTTCAGAGGCATGTAGCCATCACATCTCTTCTCAGAGATAAGCTACCATTGCCCTAGCTGGTTTATTTCCATTTTTGGTTGTAAGCATATTTCAGTATTTTCCATTAATGAAATGAAGTATTATTTCCGCTGCATCTTTGTGTATATGGTTATCTCTGTAATTTGTTGCGTTCCTGTTTAAATCCGGATCAGTGGTATCAGAGCGGTCTGCTTTTTTCTCTGTTTTTCTTTGCATGTCCCCAACAAGGTTGGGATATAAGGAGTTAGGGCTTAAACTGGTTGAACCTTTGCAAGACCAGCTTCGCAAATCCCGACGGCCTCCCGTGGCGGACGAGAAGAAAGACGAGGGGGCAGGAGATCCCATCAAAATCTTGCTCGAAGAAGCCCTCGAGCGACAACGGAACGCGATGATGGACAGCTTTGCCTAGATCCTTCAGCGGCTACCCAGAAGCAACGCATCGGCTTCCAGCAGCTACTCTGGAAACGCCACACCCTTTAAGGTACAAGTTAATTTTGAAATCCCCATATTCGAGGGTCAGATAGACGCAGATGCCGTAGATAAATGGTTAAATCTGCTAGAGGGTTATTTTTCTGTTCATGAATTTTCGAGTCGGGAAAAGATTGTTTTTGCTCTTCTCAAAGCAGCCCCCCACGTCAAGGACTGGTGGGAAACCTACTGCGAGCAGAAGGATGAAAGTACTGGCTCACTATTTTCAGCCGCACCCACCTGGGATTCGTTCCGGGATGCCATCAAGGAGCAGTACTACCCTGTTGGAAGCTATGAGGATGAATACATAAAGTGGACCACGCTGCAGCAGGGAAGGGACCAAGACGTGCCGGAGTTCACCAATCTTTTCCATACCCTTCGCACAAAGTTGGGTATCAAGGATTCGGAGCAACATTTGATACTCAAATACCGTGGCTGCCTGCACAAGTACATCCAGGAAGAAATACAATTCCTAAACATCCCCTCGCTCGGCGCAGCATACCGATATGCCGTCAAGGTCGAGCAGAAGTTTAAACAAAAGAAGCGAGACTTTGGATCTGCGAATCCAAAGCAGGGGAAAGGTGCCCTAAACCACAGAACAAAGGACAAAGCCAAGGCGGGATAGCCCAAGACAACCAGTCGAAGCTGCAAGCAAAGAACATCGCCGCGAAGCCGAGAAAGGCCACTGGAAAATGGTGCGAGTTCCATAAGAGCTCCACTCACAACACAAGTGAGTGTCGGGCCAAGCAGTCACTGGTGGTTTAGCTAAAGGTTTCAGAATCAGATGCATGTTCCGACTCTGAGTCAGAACCCGATAAGGGGTATGAAAAAGGGAAGCAGATCATTGATGCGGATCCCAGTGCCACTGTTGCTACCGCAAAGATCCAGAAAAATGAACCCGAAGATCCAGAGGAGGAGGAGCGTCTCTTCCACTCTCAGATGTGGGTAAAGGGCTCCCCGATACAGTTCATTGTTGATAGCGGGAGTCAAAAGAACCTCATTTCGGCAGAGGTCGTGAAGCGGTTGGGCTTACCGACCACAGCACATCCACAACCATACACCATTGGGTGGCTTCACCAAGGACGAGATCTTCGCGTGAGCCAGCAGTGTCGCCTTCCATACAACATCAAGCCCTTCACGGATGAGGTATTGTGTGACATTGCTCCCCTTGAAGTTTGTGATGTATTACTAGGACAACCATACTTGTGGAAGCGACATGCTGTGTATGAATCAAGGCCCCGTGCTGTTATTATTACATTGGGAAATAAGTTGTTCAGGATACCAGAGGTAGCACCACCTGCCGCCATCTCTTTGATTACTGCAAAACAATGCAGTAAGATCATTTCCAAAACCAGGAAATTTGTTTTCCTGATGATACGCCCTCAAGGAAAGAAGAAGACAGTGGTCGCGGCCTCCAAACGGGGTCCCTCTGCACGACAACTACAGATGGACAAGATTGTGGAGGAGTACGAGGACATCTTCACCTCTCCGGCAGGGGTTCCTCTGCACTGTCAAGTCAAGCACTCCATCGATCTGACCCCAGGTGCGCCGCTACCCAATGGACCAATTTATCGGCGCTCCGTTCTGGAGAACAATGAAATCAAGAGGCAGATTCAGGAGCTCCTGCAGAAAGGTCACATCCATCCGAGTTCATCGCCCTGTGGGAGCCCGATCGTGTTGGTACAGAAGAAGGATGGGACGTGGAGACTCTGTATTGACTATCGGGCGCTGAACAAGATCACTGTCCGTAATAGGTACCCGATCCCGCGGATTGATGACCTCCTAGACCAACTAAAGGGGGCGAAATATTTCAGCAAGATCGATCTGAAGTCAGGATATCACCAGGTACCAATCGAACCCTCTGATGTGTGGAAGACTGCCTTCAAATCCAAGGAGGGCCTCTTCGAATGGTTGGTCATGCCTTTCGGATTGACGAATGCTCCTGCAACCTTTATGAGGCTAATGGATGACATCTTGCGGCCATTCACCAACTCCTTTGTAGTAGTATACTTGGATGACATTCTGATCTTCAGCCAGAGTTGGGAAGAGCACCTCCACCACATCCGACAGGTTCTCCAAACACTGCGGCAACACAAGCTATGTGCCAATTTGGAGAAATGCACTTTTGGCATGACCCAGGTTCAGTATCTGGGATACATCATTGATGAACAGGGGGTGCATGTCGATCCAGCCAAGGTCCAAGTCATTCGGGATTGGCCCTCTCCAACCACTCTAACAGAGCTCCGCAGCTTTCTAGGTCTTGCCAACTTCTACCGCAGGTTTGTGTTGGGGTTTTCTCATATTTCTTGGCCCTTGAGTCAAGTCACCAAGGGAGGGGCGAAAGCAAAATTCTTTTGGTCTGAATCTCAACAGAAGGCATTCATGGAGTTGAAGGATCGCCTCTGCACGGCACCAGTGCTCGCGTTACCAGATTTACAACAACCATTTGAGGTCGAGACAGATGCCTCTGACTATGCTATTGGGGCAGTCCTTACTCAACATGGACATCCAGTGGCATATCACAGTGAAACACTTTCAGACACAGTCCGGAAGTACCCCACTTATGATAAAGAGATGTATTCCATTGTACAGGCCTGCCGACAATGGAAGCATTACATTTTGGGGAAGGAAACGGTCATCCACACAGACCACCGACCCCTGCAGTTCATACAGACCCAAGGGAAATTGCAGAATGATCGCCATCAGAAGTGGTCTACATACCTGCAACAGTTCCACTTGAATATCAAGTATAAGAAGGGCAGCACCAATAATGTTGCAGATTGCCTCAGTCGACCACCGATCATGGCGTTAACCACCGTGCTCAACTCTTGTGGGCACGAGACTTCTGATTGGCCACTTCTCTACAAAAGCGACCCAGAATTCGGCCACACATACCAGACACTCTTGGAGGGTTGGCGTGTTGCAGATTTTCACCTCCAGGATGCCCTATTATGCCACCTCGGTCACCTTTGTGTTCCTTCAAGCGAGCGTGCCAAGATGATTTGGGAAGCACACTACAGTCGGGCTGCTGGGCATTTCGGGGTCGAGAAAACAGTGGCAGTACTGCAAAATTATTTCTATTGGCCGAATCTTCGACAGGATGTTGGGAAGTACATCAGATCATGTACTGCCTGTGCCATTGCCAAACCGACCATTAAGAAGCATGGCCTCTATACCCCGTTGCCTACCCCTAGCCGACCTTGGGAATCCATCTCCATGGATTACATGTCAGGCCTTCCTTCCACTAAGCATGGAAATGACTGTGTTTTTGTGGTCGTCGACAGGTTCTCGAAGATGGCCATTATGATGGCCTGCAAGAAGAATATCACAGTAGAAGCCACTGCTAAACTCTTCTTTGAACGAGTGTGGGTGCACTTTGGGATCCCACAGTCTATCATCTCAGATCGGGACAGTCGGTTTCTCAGCACATTTTGGTCCAGTCTCTGGTCAATGCTGGACACCAAACTCACGAAGTCCACAACCTTCCATCCTCAAACTGATGGCCAGACAGAGGTTGTCAATAGGATGATCATGCACATTTTGCGCATGTATAACTCAAAGCATCCACGCACATGGGACGAGAGCCTCCCCTATGTTCAGCACAACTACAACCGAGCTCTTCACAGCTCCACTGGCCATAGCCCTTTTCAGGTGGGTTTGGGATTCCAACCACTATGCCCCATTGATGTGGCCATGCCACTTGCAGCTACTCACATGAATTCAGCTCATGTCCAGTCCGAAACAGATAAGGCCACCAGCTTCATTGAGCGCATCCAACATATTCGCCAGCAGGTCCATGACATTCTTGAGAAATCAAATGCCAAGTACAAGCAACGACATGATCAACATCGGGTGCCACACAAGTTTCAAGTGGGCGACAAAGTCTGGTTGCATTTGCAAAAGGAACGCCTTACTGGAGCCTATCAGAAATTGAGACCACTCCGATATGGTCCTTACACCATTACTAAGGCTGTGGGAGACAATGCATTTGAGCTCAGCATTGCCCCATTCCTTGGCCTGCACCCAGTGTTCAATGTGGACCGCCTTCGGCCATACTTTCCACCATTGCTAGACACATCCGACATTGCAGAACAACTCAAACCCACAGAATTAAATCCAGATTGCATGGAACAAGCTGCAACTGATCGGATCATGGACACACAGATCAAGAACACTCGCCAACAGAATATCCAACTGTATCGAGTTGTCAAAGCAGGCCAACTCCTTCAGCAGGGCAAGTGGCTCACCAGGGAACAAGTTCAGCAAAAGTTTCCTCATCTCATGGAGGAGCTCAACGCAATGGGGACCATTGCTTCCTAAGGGGGGAGGAATGATCCAGGTGGATATTGGTGGCCACCTGCCAAGTCCACCTGGACCCCCACCATTGTCCTTCTCAGCATTTTCAGTTTCCTTAATTGTAGCACAACTTACTATTTTTAGCAGTTTTTCGGGTCCTGAACTTCCGGAGCTGTTTTGAGGCCCTAAACGACGTTTTTTGGGGAATCCAAGGGCAACATGGGTCCATTCCATGGACCCATGTTGCTTGTTCCAACAATGGTAGTGCTCGGATAGATCTTTCTAACGAGCTATTGTATGCGTCAAACGGAGATCATATGCCAAAGTTACGACCCCGGGAAGTTGATGTACCAATTTACCCGAAACGGGGCCCACAGTTTGGCGTTTCATCTCCTAGGGTTAGGTTTTGGAATGTTAAGGGTTTTTCATTGTTTTTCAACAATAAATAGGCCTTGGAGCCTCATTGTAACACAGTTTAGAGGCATGTAGCCATCACATCTCTTCTCAGAGATAAGCTACCATCGCCCTAGCTGGTTTATTTCCATTTCTGGTTGTAAGCATATTTCAGTATTTTCCATTAATGAAATGAAGTATTATTTCCGCTGCATCTTTGTGTATATGGTTATCTCTGTAATTTGTTGCGTTCCTGTTTAAATCCGGATCATAGTGACACATAATATATAGCGTTATGTACCTGACACACCATGATTTTAGAGTCGCCTACCACTTTCAGAACAACAACCTTGAGTTCAATGAATTTTTGTAAGCCCAAAACGAGTGCTTCATATTCTATGTTGTCATTCGTGCACTCGAACTCCAAGTGACTAGAGAGAAGATGTTTTCTCTGTAGCAAGTATATTCGAACACAACCAGCTCCAAGTCCATCATGCATTTTGGATTCATCAAAGTACATGGTCCAAAAATTATATGTACAGGCTCTGCTTTTCGCACTAGTACTATTTCTCCTACTGCTACTACTACTTAATGTACAAGTGTCATTTTCTCTAGTTCGGCATGGAACGAGGCCCACTTGTGTGCCTGGTGGGACAGTGGATGGCTCTATAAGATAACACCCCAACTATGTCTCTAAAAATCAATTGGCAAACATGAGTTCTGGGAAAGCCAACAACTCATTTTCTCCATTCATGGGAGTCACATTGTACTTCATGTATCTCTCTCAAAACACTTGGATATGGTTTTTGCTTCCCTTATACCGAAGCGATAAGTGTGACCAGTCAGTTGTAAAGTATCCTTGAAGCTTGCTTGACCAGACTCTGCTAAGGAACTGTATGCTTCTAGGATGTCCACAACTACAATATTAATGCATTAACAAACTCGTTCATCAAATTTTAGTCAGATGATCACATCCCTGAGTTGACCAATTGCCAGCACACAAGTTTTGTCTAGTTGGATGATCTATGCTCTAGTCTTACTCTATTGAGCATTGATTTTCTTAGCGATGGAGAGTGGCATGACATTAACCAATGCACCAAAATCAACAAAGCATTTGTGAACATTGAACTTAAATATGTTGAAAAATAACAAGAATGGTGGTTAGAGTGAGTTCTCCTCCTTCATGTAGAGCTTGTTAAGCAAAAATTCGAGAGCATTAGGAGACTACTAGATCCCTTATTCTAAGAGGTGGCTTGACCAGTAGAGGTTTCCCCAAGTTCTCGTAGAAGAATGTCCCATGTTTCGTTGACTCGTGGTTTTTGTAAGTTCAAATAGAGAGATATTCTTACAAGTCTTCTTCATGTCCTCTACAATGTTATAGTCTATCGTGGGAAGAATCACAGAGGTGTCTAGGGTTGCAACATAGTTCATGGTTTCCGATGGCATAGTTTTATCTTTGCTTCTTTTGGAAACACTTTTCGTTGAAGCTGTTTTCCCAAAATTGATCTGAGTGTTCTGTGTTGATTCTAACGACAAGGCTACTATCCTTAATATATATTGTCTTATTTTATTCTCAGTATCTCAAACATAGTGGGGACCCCTTGACTTCTCAAGTTATATGGATTATTTTTCTTTGGGGCTAGAATGTAACCCGGAGGCTCTTTATTGGTGGTGACCTTCTAGGCTGCAAGAGCATACTGATACATGTTTACTACATTTCTAGTTATTGGAGCTTCATCAAGTGTAGCATCTTCATCTTCATCACCATCTAGCTCACCCTATTAATTAACTGAGAGTTTGTTGGATAACTATGCAACCCTATTGCTCATTGCATGGTTCCATTTTGGGCACGTTCTTTTCAAATGGGCTTCATGGTGAAACATGAAGTATGAATCTGTAGAGATTTTTTCAAGGTTTAGAACGAAGTTAGAGCTTTATGCAAATTTGGGTGGATGGCTACTACTACTGCTACTATTGGAAGCCTGGAAGGCCTGCTGCTCATGTGGTATCGTTGGTCCTTTGACTAAGTTCTGCCACTTCGGTAGTAAGGGACTTAATGAGATGAGTAAGGATCTCAATATCAATTGCTTCCCTTTCCTTAACCTTTCTCATAGAGGTTTGTGACCTCTTACCGGTGTATTTGGAGTCCTTAGCGGATTCATCGTCTACAATGACTCCAATTGCACACAGGTCTTTCTCTATGGAAATAGCCTCTTCATAATTTTTTGTTATTGACGGTTTCACAACTTGCTTGGTGAACTACACAATACTAGTCAACAGTGCAGAAGTGTAGTAGTCAAGAGAGATGGAGTCATGAGGTTTAGTGTCATTTGAGAACTTGTTCAGAATACAGTTGAAAACATGATTAAAATCTTTGACCTTTTAGTTCTACTCCATCTTGAGACTACCCAACTACTTCAGTATCATGGGAGGGGTCCTGTCTTTAGAAAACCTTTCAAGAAAGATCCTTTTGAACACACGGCAGTTCTAGATGGAGTTTGGAGGAAGGTTGTGGTATCATAAAACTACACTGCCATCCAAGGTACGTGGAAACAATCTACATGCAACGTCATCGTAACGTATCTTGAGTGTCAACGGATGTAGGTAGAACGTATCTAAGTGATCTTATACCTTCACTATATTGTCAGGGTCGTATTTCGTTAAGAGCTTGTCCATGAGTATTGGCATCTTGTGGGGAACACTTGGAAGCACCAATGGGCCCTGAGCCATCGAATCCATATTTTTGTCTACTCTGTTGTTCTCTTCGCTGCCCTCCACTTCCTCTTCTGATTATGACGATTCCCCTTCCAAATTTGTTGGTTCATCTTCTGAATCTCCTCATCCATCATTTCCTTCCCCTCCGCCTCCTCCTCCAGACCCTAAACCCGAGGGTAAGAGGTTGTCCTCTTATTCCTTTCAAAAAATTGGGGGTTCGTCTTCTTTCTCCATAGCTTCTGCCAACTCCTCAAGAGTGGAAAAAATATCTTCTTCGACATATGTGACTACTACTCCTGTGGGGGTAGTCTTGTGTTTATTTTGAGAGCATGGAAAGGTGTACACTCTCGTAATCAATCCAATTTTTTTTGCGAATTGATGGGTGATGGGATGGACAACCCATATTTGATGGTACGAGATTTCACGTTCAGGTCTAGGAGGTGAGAAATTACAAACTTTAGAATTACGAATAGGGGATAAGGGGTCAATGTCACTTCCTTCACCAGAAAATGGATGAGTGGGGTCGATGGGACAATCAGACATAACCTTCTAGCGGCTCTCCTTATAGCACCATAAATGTTGACGGTGCTATATCCACCAACAATTAGGAGATATACCTGTTATAAAGTCCCAATTAGAGCTCACACCATTTGGGATAGGATTCCCATTGAGTATGATGGCCCGGTTTCTATTTATGTAGAGATTTGCCTCATCTCTTGTTGTTCAGCACATGAGAGTTTTACACTAGTACCTTCAAAAAGTAAGGTGAGTGTGCCTAGTGAGTGTTTAACATAACTGTGTATAGGTTCTCTTACTCCAAAAGGGGGGAAAAAGTGAGCCTCTAAGTGATAGGTAATAGTACCACACAGAAAGATACACACACTAACCAAGAAAGGTCTATCAAGCATCTTGTGGAGTAGTCCGGAGTTGATGCAGTATTCGTTAAAACCAAAGTAATGGGGATGACTCATCTACCATCTATCATAGTAGTCCATGACAAATGTGATGTTCACTATAACCAGTAAGTGAGACTTGTCTATCTAGTATCCCACGGAGTAGTCCACAAGGATGATATAGAAGTGATAACCAATACAACACATTCCCAATAAGGTAAGCACTCAAACAACTGAAATAGTTCAACTATCTTAGTACATGTGAAACAAACATGAATTATAAATTCTCAAAGAATAGTCTTACAAACATCTATAAATGATGCATGGAAACGTGATGGCCTAGACATGCTTTTGTATTAAGAAAAAGTTACAACACACATATTTACATCATACACCACTAGCACTAGTAGTGGGACATTGGAACCACTCCTTGTGCCTCAAAGAAACAATTGAAACTCTCTATGCTTCATGGGGGGAGCCAAGGTGAAAAGTCCTTCCTCATACAATGACGGGGGTATATATAACTAAGGGTGATGCTTTAAGCTTATGACCCTTGGACTTCCCTCATGACTCTTCAACTTCCTATGACTTTTCAACTGAAATGACTCATCATATTTATGTGTGTCCATTGGACTTCCACTTTACATTACATTCGATTTACAACAGATATGGCCCATAATAGTGATGTGGCCTCTGAAAAACTCATGAAACGACTTGACATGACACTGCTAACATGGAATTTCTTGTTGAGGTGGGGCAATGTCAAGCCATTGTTTCTTCTGAGTGATAGATTTGTTCTTGAATCTATTCTTGCTTCTCCTTTGCATAGATTGATGATGTAGGGTCTTTAATGATATTTGGTCTCTTAAGGTGGTTTCATGCATGCGCTCTCTTTACTTGTTCTTGATAAGCTTATTTCTCCATCTAGTTGCAAGTGATTCTTCTAGCATGTTCACTCCTTATTCTCCTTCTTCATCGTATCACCATGATCTAACAGTGTACTTGTTCCTGCAATTCACTCATGACGGGATGACATCAAATCCAAAAATATCTTAGTCTAAGATGATGCATTGTTATCCATGGAGTGGGCTAGATACAGGTGACAGGATGGGAAAGAGGGCCCAGTCACTTCACATTGCACAATTTCAGGTGAGAGGGAGGGAGACTAGTGACTAAGATTGCGTAGAGTGCAGCTTAGGCTTGGCTAAGGGACTCCTGAGTAGATTCTTGACTGCCAGGAAAGATTGTACGGAGTCCACTTGGAGATAGAATTACGTAGTTGAGATCATCATTGGTTGTTGCAAGGTGTGATATTGGTAGACATGTCTATGTAGTTTTCAGAGACAAGACATGACTGGGTAGTTGGGGGTCCGACAAGGATAGATTTGCACAGGTTTTGGGATAAATGAGTCTTGGGTGAGGGAGGACACTTGGAGATAATTCTGTGCAGTTCAAGGAGGCAAGGCGTGTTTGGGTTTCTGGACATTGCAGGGCTCCAGCAGGTAGGGAGGAAGCTTGGTGACTGAACTTGGGAAATGTGTAGTTTAGTTCAGGCTTGAGGAAGCTACTCCACAATTCTAGGGAGGAAGGCAGTCTTCTCAGGTCTAAAATTCTGTTGTGCAATTTCCCCTTAGGACATTGATTGCGCATTGTGTAGTTCAAGGTAGCAGGGTTAAATCATAGAGGGTTGAGACTGCACAGTGCACAGTTCAATCAGGGTCCAGTGAAGCAGATTTTCCTCATCAGGAGGATATTGGGAGAATGGCTAAGGTGGTAGGAAAGTGAAATTTTTGAGGAAATTGAAATTGTGATCACACACTTAGCATATTTGATGAGACGAAAACATAGGCCACCATAACAAAAACAAAAAGCATTACCCTCTGTGAGATAGTCTAGAACAAAAAGTCACAAGTCCTACACTTGATATACACCTTAGGACAAATATGACGACACTTGTACGACAATACTTGAAACTTTGTTTATGAGTGTGACCAACGTTTACATAGCTAGGAAAACTCAAACACACAAAGACAAACCTTCGAACTCACCAGAAAAGGACTGCAAGTGTGATAAAACAATCGAGCATGCCAAAATATGACAATTGTAAGAACAAGTAAAAGGGGTGAAAAGTCTCTAATAAATCTCACGAAATGAGCTTGAGTGCTTGCAAAAATAAAGGCAAAGACCAAGGAAGGCTCCAAAATTTGAGTGCAAGCCAAAAATTTGTAGGGTGTTACAGCTACTACAACACTTGGTGACACACTAGTTGAATACAAACATCTCTGTCTTGGTTCATTTTTAGTGGAGGGCCTTCGTCCTTCAAGAAGTATTGATTCACTGTGTAGATTACATTGGTTTGTCCACTTACCCCATGATGGCCATGGATTCCTTGATACCTTGTCCATTGAACACACATAATATTCAGCTAGATCACAGTGTTTCGATTTGGGAAGGGTAGTTTATCTTGGGAGGTTATGAATTTCAAAGTATAGGTTTCATCTCTGGTGTTGCTCTGCTACCAGAAGGCATGGATAATACCCTAGTGGAGTCACATAGGAACACAAGAATTTCTCCATTTCCAGCAAGCCTGGACAGTACATCGGTGGAGTTTCCTGATTCACCTCTCTGCGCATGAACCCTTTCCCTTCATTCGCCTTTATTATTTTAAAGAGAACTATGCATAGGCACATATTTATTTTTTGAGTGGAAGAGGGATCCCTACTTATTATATGAAGAAGAGGTTGTTCCTTCAAATAAGTATATATATAGCTATGATGTAGGTTTTCTCATTTATATTTTCCCCTATTCTGTTTCTACTAGTTGGATAAGCTTGGAAACACCTTTGCATAAAACTGAGTATAGGCACGAGGTACCCAAACTGCACACAAATTCATGGTTAGATCAATGCTCTCCTTAGAGATGGATCGTATTTTCCATCAGAACTTTATTGGCCGAAAGTTACAACCAAATACAAAGAATATGGACACAACACTGGCCAAGGGCTGTAGTGTCACAAGACTCTTTGAACTTCCGCCACACACACACTTAGAAGATAGAATGTAGTAAGGCACAATGATACAGAATTAAATAGGAATGCAACAAATTACAGATATAACCACAAATACAGAGATGCAGCATAAATAATACTTCATTTCATTAATGTAAAACACTGAAATATGCTTACAAATAGAAATGGAAATAAACCACTTAGGGCAATGGTAGCTTATCGTCGAGAAGAGATGTGGTAGCTACATGCCTCTGAATTGTCTTACAATGAGGCTAGAAGGCCTATTTATTGTTGAGAAATAATGGAAAACCCTAAACATCCAAAAACCTAAACCTAGGAGATGAAGCGCCAAACTATGTGCCCCATTTTGGGTAACTTGGTACATCAACTTCCAGGGGTCGTAACTTTGGCATATGATCTTTGTTTGATGCGCACAATACCATGTTAGAAAAATCTATTCGAGGAATAAAATTTTGGGATGAGAAAAATTAGTACATGGACCCATGTTGCTCCCAATTTTCCCAAAAAATGTCTTTTAGGGTCTCAAAATGGCTCTAGAAGTTCAGGACCTAAAAAACTGCCAAAAATAGTAAATTGTGCTACAAATAAGGAAACTAAAATATAGAAAGAAACAGTTTTGGGGGTCCAAGTGGGCTAGGTGGGTGGCCACAAACATCCACCTAGATCGCACAACACTTATTTAGATAATAAATCAACCAAAAGAAAACAAGATAGCAAACAATGAAAAGACTATGTACATAGTGCAGGGCGCGGCCCCATATCTCATTGAAAATAAAATTTTAAGTGTTGGTCATTGACACGAAGAGATTCAATCTTCCCATCAAGTGATTGAAGATGGTATGTGTATTGGCCAAGCTTCTCATGGACATTGTACGAACCAATCCATAGGGATTGAAACTTAGTGTGCCTTCCTTTGTCCTCGTGGGCTTTCTCCCACATTAAGACTAAGTCACCCAGACTGAAGCTAGTCTTCCCTATAGAATTTCTGTCAAACCATCCCTTGATATGGTTCTGATGGTGTGAAACTTTTTCTTTTGCCTTAACCTTTATTCCGGCAACTTGTGTAAAGTTTCCATCGTACACTGAAGTAAAAGGCACTGATTTCCTTGGGATTCTTGGGACAACTAGAGAGCAGGAAAGTAAATGTTTGATGTTAATATGGATTCCTTTCCATTCACTAGGAAGTAAGGAGAAGTATTTGGATAAGTCTTAGGTGTGAATCGGTCAGCCCATAAATCATTCACCAGAGAAGAGTGCCATTTCTTCTGATTAGAGAATATGGTATTTTTGATGATGCAAATGAGATTCCTATTTGTGGATTTGGCAAGACCATTCCCTTATGGATAATAGTTAACAATATTTTTTAGAAAAATACCATTTCTCAATGCAAACTCATAAAGCTTTAATGAAGAAAATTATGTTGTGTTGTCAAAAATAAGTGAAGTAGAAACGACAAACCTAGAAATGATATTCTACTATAGGAAGCTGATGATTTCCTCATCGTTCACTTGTTTCATCAGAACTACCTCTTTCCACTGCGTAAATAATTCTATAGTAGTCAGGATATACCGGTGCTACTTTGATGAATGTGGGAAAATTTCCCCAACGATATCCAAGCCCCACTGTTGGAATGGTTCTTCCATCGCAATAGGTTGCAATGGGGCAACTGACTTCCAATTTCTACAAGCACACTTTTGATAGGCCAGACACTTGCGAGAGTAGGCATGCATATCCTTGAATAATGTAGGCCATTAGAAACTAGCCTGCATGACCTTATTTGCTATGGTGTTACTCACAAAGTGTCCCCCTATTGGTCCTTCATGGACTTCACGTAACAGCTTATCTGAATCTTGCGCCTCTACGCAGTTGAGAAATATTCCATGTTGGTGCTTTTTGTATAGCGCCCAATAGACCAGTTGGTATGATATCAATTTTAGTAGAATTTCCCTCTTATGCCGCATATAAAAATGTGAGGGAAGGATGTCAGGCTCAAGGTACCGGCACACATCTTCATACCAAGAGTTTTGATCTAAAGTGGAAGATGCTCTCTCAATATTGTATATTTCTATTTCTTGCTCCCAGCCTGGGAGCTCCTCTTCTTCCTCTTGTGCATGAACCACTTCTGTTGCTAACTTACAAAGACCATGAAACTTGATGGTGTGAACTGTTTTGATGTCAAGATCATACTCCTACTGTCTTTTCATCCAGTTCGCCCTTCTCTCACCCAACTCTTGCTGAACAAGCTATGATCTGATTATTGTGTGTGGAGCAAAGATAATGGAATGGCTTTTCAGTAAATAGGGTCTGAAGTTCTTTACTACCTTGTATACTACATAAAATTGTATGTCCATGGTGGGACATTTGAGCTATGGACCTTGTAGACTCGCACTCATGAAGGAGATGCATTGCTCATTGTTCAACTTGTCCTTTTGAGTGAGCACAATAGCAAGAGAAGTGTCAGAAGTGAAAGTATAGAGAAAGAAATATTTGCTAAAGTCTGGGTTGTATAGCGTTGGTGCTTTTTCTATTCTTATTTTATATGGGTGAACACATCCTTTTCATTTTTGCCCCAACTATAAACTGTGCCCTTCTTTATCATCTCCTCTATAGGCTTGACGATCTAAGCATAGTCGGAGATGACCTCTCTAAGGAAGTTGATCTTCCCCAAGAAGGACTAAATGGCTATATTTTTTATAGGGTGGGGGATCTACGTGATGGTACGAACTCTATATGGATATACCTTGATCCCATTTTTAGCAATAATGTGTCCAATCAGGTTACCTTCAGACACTGCAAAGATCCTCTTCTTAGCATTCAAGGATATCTCGTATTTCCAACATCACTCAAAGATTTTCTTGAGATGGCGCAGGTGGTATGACCGTTGTCTTGAGAACATTGTTACATCATCAAGGTAGACCACCATGCTCTATATGATAATCCCACGGAAAGTGATGTCGATTGCACGCTGAAATGTTTCACTTGCATTAACCAGCCGAAATGGCATTTTGCGAAATGCAAACGTAACCCACTTTGTAGTTTTAATTCTATCAAGCTCTACTTCCAGAACTTAGTTATATCCTAAAAACCTATCAGGCAAATAAAACATCTTTGTTTCATATACTATCTGTAGTATATGCTCCATGGATGACACTGGGTATTTGTCCTTGTTTGATGCACAATTGAGGTTGCAGAAATCTACACACAAGTAGATCTCCCCAGAATTCTTTCTAAGAGGGACTAAGTTGGACATCAAGGTCAAATGCTACACTTTATAGATGATCCAAGAATCCAACAACTTGGTCAGTTATTACTATATAAGGGGCTCAAGTGTTGGATGAACTTTCCTTAGTTTCTACTGAAAAGGCTTGGCCCCTTCTTTGATTGGTATAACATGTTGGATAATTCACATGTCATATGTCTTAAGATAATCATACTACCACTTGAAGACATCATGGTACTGCTTGAAAAGGTGGATACAGGACTGCCTCTCTTTTGGTGTATAACATGTGCCAAGATTGACATACTTCAGATCTTATTCTATTCCCAGATTGATCTATTCATGCGATAATGTCTAGTTCTGGGTCTTAGCATTCACAGGTCCTTGAAAACGGTTCTATAAGTCATACAACTTCTCCAATGATAACAAACCCTTAGGGTTGAGGTTTCCTTTTCTTGTACTAGATTTGTCCCACAGAGCTTGCTCATGCTCGTCCTTGTTTATCGTTGTGTCGTTGAAGATGCTAGTGTTGGCCATGAAATGCAATATCTGTTGATCATCACAAAATATTCATAAGTTAGTTATGTTGTCTAGGACAAACGGTTTATACAAAATCTCAATAGAAAGACTAACCCTTAATGAAAACATCCTAGCAGATGCATTTTCCAGGGCATCTGCAGCTACATTTTCCAAGGCATCTGCAGCTACATTTGCCAAGGCATTTGTAGCTGCATTACACATTCTTGGTACTGAAATAATATTGAAAGCTTGGAATTGAGAAATGAGTCACCATACCTCTTGCTGGTAACTTTTAAGACTCAATGACGCATAATGTATATTTCTACGTAATTAACACACCATGATTTCAGAGTCACCTACCACTTTCAGAACAACAAGGTTGAGGTCAATGGCTTTCTCTAAGCCAAAAACGGGTGCTTCATACTTTGTGATGTTGTTTGTGCACTCGAACTCCAAGTGACTAGAGAGAAAATTTTTCCCCTCTAGCGGGTCTATTAGAACACAACCAGCTCCAAATCCCTCCTGCATTTTGGATTCGTCAAAGTACATGGTATAGAAATTATATGTATAGGGACCGCTTGCTACACTAGTACTATTGCTACTAATCCTACTACTACTTACTGTACAAGTGTTAGTTTTTCGAGTTGGGCATGGAAGGACACACAACTATGAGTCTAGTGGGATAGGGGATTCCTCTTCAAAATAACACCACAACTATATCTCTAAAATTAAATTTCCGAACATGAGTTTTACGAAATCCAACAAATCCTTTTCTCCATTCAAGGGAGTCACATTGTGCTTCGTGTATATCTTTGAAAACGCTCAGATATGGTTTTTCCTACCCTTATACAGAAGAAATATGTGTGACTAGTCAGTGGAAAAGTATCCTTGAACCTTGCTTGTCCAGTCTCTATTGAGAAATACCCTGTATGCTTCAGGATATCCACAACTAAAATATTGATGCATTGATGAGCTCGCTCATCAGATGTTAGCTGGATGATCACATCCCTGAGTTCACCAATTTTTGGCACATCAGTTCTATCCAGATGCATGATCTGTGCACTAGTCTTACTCCATTGAGCATTGGTCTTCTTAGTGATGGCGAGTGGAATGACATTGACCGATGTACCAGAATCAACCAAGCAGTTGTGAACATTGACGTTAAATATCTTGAATTATAAAAAGAATGGTGGGCAGAGTGAGTCTGCCTCCTCCACATAGATCATGTTAAACACATATGAAAGAGCGTCAGGAGACTTACTAGATCCCTTATTTGAAGAGGTGGCTTAACCAATATAGGTTTCCCCAAGTGCTCGAGAAGAATGTTCCACTAACTCGTGATTTTTGTAAGTTCAAACATAGAGATATTTGGATGAGTCTTCTTTATGTATTCTACTATGTTATAATCTATTGCAGGAAGAATAAAGGAGGTGTCTGGGGGTGGAACTGATTTCATGGTTTCCGATGGGATGGTTTTTTCTTTGCTGCTTGTGGAAACAATTTTTGTTGAAGTTGTCTTCCCAAACATTCTCTGAGTGTTCTATGTTGAGTCGGTTGGTGGACCTACTATCCTTAACATATCTTGTCTTATTTTATTCCTGGGTATCTCAAACACAGTGGGGGGCCCTTGGCTTCTCAAGTTATATATATTATTTTTCTTCGGGGTCGGACCATCACTCGGAGGATCTTTATCTGTGATGGTCTTCTGGGCTGTGAGAGCATACTGACACATGTTTACTACATGCCCAGTGCTTAGAGCTTCATTAGGTGTAGCAACTTCTTCCTCATCATTGTCTGGCTCAGCCTGCTCATTAACTGTGATTTCGTTGGACAACTATGCAACCATGTCGCTCACTCCATGGCTCGATTATGGGCACATCCTTTTCGAATGAGCTTCATGGTCAAACATGCAATATAAATATGTATTGATTTTCTTGAGGTTCGGAACTAGGTTAGAGCATTGCATAGATTTGGTTGGCTCGCTATTGTTGTTTCTGCTACAGGAAGCTACATTATTCTTATGTGGTTACCTGGAAGGCCTACTACTCACAATGGTCTCATCGGTTATTTTTTTAAGTTCTGCCATTTTGGTAGTCAAGGACTTGACTAGACAAGAAAGGTTCTCAATATCACTTGCTTGCTTTTCCTTAACATTTCTCAGAGAGGTTTGGGAACTCTTACCAGTGTATTTGGAGTCCTTAGCAGATTCATCGTCTACAATGAATCCAATTGCATAGGTGTTTCTCCACAACAATATCCTCTTCATAAATTCCTATTAATGATGGTTTTGTAGCTCGCTTGATGAACTACACAATATTGGTTGGCAGTGCATAAGTGTAGTAGTCTACAGAGATGGAGTCATGACAGTTAGTGTCATTTCAGAACTTGTTCAAAATACGGTTAAACCTTTGGTTAAAATCTTTAACCTTTTCTTTCTGCTCTATCTTCATACTACCCAACGTCTTGAATAACATGGCAGGGGTCTTGTATTCAACAATTTTCTAAAGAAACATCCTTTTGAACACCCCCCAATTCTGAATGGAGTCTGGAGGAAGGTTGTGGTACCATACAACTGCTATGTCATTCAAGGTACATGGAAACAATCAACATGCAATGACATTGTAATTTAGCTTGAGTGTCTGCAGATGTAAGTAGAAGGTGCCTAAGTGTGTTCTTCCTTCACTGTCCTTTCAGGGTCCTATTTCATTAAGAGCTTGTCCGCGTTCCTTGGAATCTTGTGTAGGACACCCAAAAGTGCCAATGGGCACTGAGTCATCCAATCTAGATTTTTGTCTATCATGTTGTCCTCTTCGATATCCTCCTCTTCCTCTTCTGAGCCTGATGATTCCCCTTCTAAATTGTGAGTATGGGAGAGGGGGTGAATTTTAGTGTCTTGGCCATAAAATGGATGAGTGGGGTTAGTGGGAAAATCAACCATAAACTACTAGCGACCCTGCTTCAAGTGCCATAAAATTTGACAGTGCTGGATCCACCAACATTTAGTGGATGTCTCTGGTAGAAGGTCCCAATTAGACCTCACACCAATTGGTGTAGTTGTCCCATCTGGTATGATGGTCTAGTTTCCATTTACTTAATATTTTCCTTGGCTCTTTTTGTTAAGCACATGAGAGTGTTACACTGGTACCTTCGAAAAGAAAGGTGAATGTGCCTAGTGAGGGTTTAACGTAACTATGTCTAGGTTCTCTTATTGCAGAAGGCGGGGGGGGGGGGAAGTGAGCAGTTAAGTGAGAGGTAATAATACCACCTAGGAAGCGACACACATTAACCAAGAAAGGTCTTTCCAACATCTAGCAGAGTAGTCCACAACAAATGTGACAATCATTAAAATCAAAGTAAAGGGGATGACTCATCCACCATTCAGTGGAGTAGTCCACAACGGATGTGACATCGTTATAACCAATAAGTGAGGATGGTCTTTCTAGTATCCTACAGAGTATTTCACAAGACTAAGATAGTAGTGATAACCAATACAACACGTTGCACTAAATCAACCAAAATAGTTCAACTATCTTAGTACATGTGAAACAAATATGAATTACAAATCCTCAAATAATAGTCTTACAAACATCTACAAGTGATGCATGGAAACATGTTGCCCTGAACATGCTTTCTTCTTAAGAAAAAGTTCCAAGACACATATTTACGTCATACACCACTAGCCCCAGTAATGTGACATTGGATCCACTCCTTATTCATCAAAGAACTAACTGAAACTCTTTATGCTTTGTGAGGGGAGCCAAAGTGAAAAGTCCTTCCTCATACAATGAGGGGGTGTTGATGGTGCTAACCCACCAACATGTCAGGGGATCTCCCTGGTAAGAAGTCCCAATTAGACGTCAGACCATTTGGTTTAGGAGTCCCAACAGTGGGTTGTATGGTATCGTCTTGACCACGGTTTCACACAAAGGCAAGTAAGATGTCCATGTTGGTAGCAAGGGTGTGAAATATGCAGTGAGTCAACGAAGGTGCATGAATGGTTCTAACACATGGAAAGTGGGGTGAGTGCACCCCTTGGAAACCTATGATAGCACGGGGCTTGGAAGGGAACACACGAGCAAAGGTCCATCACAAACTAGAAAGAAAGTTAGCGAGCAATCCATAGTGATGGTGAAACCAATCAACACATTTCAGTAATATTCATACACACTTATACAGAATAGTCCATACATGCATGCGTAGGAAAGCAATTACATATATCATTTATAGTAAACAAGATAACTACAATATAATACGACATATGCATGAAATGTGCTAGCTCTATTATATTAGGAAGTGTAAGTTCCAGTCATACAATACATCCATCTCCAACCACTAGTTCTAATAGCAGAACACTATAGTCACAACCTCCTGCTCCTCCAAAGAGATATACTAGCTCCACATAGTGGAGAAGCCAAGGCTCATTACAATACTATCCAAGCTCTCTCTAAGATACTCCTATTGGAACCGTGGCTGACCAAAAGCCTCTGCAATGAGTTATGAGGGCCTATTTATTACAAAGGGTGGGGTGACCCTTGACATTCCCCTCTGTGACTGTTCATCTATCCTCATGACTCTTCAACTACTCTATGATTGTTACATTCAACTATCGACACTTGAACTTCCACTTGAAAAGACGTTACATACAATCTGCACATGTATCCATGTGAGACAAAATGACTTGAGCAAGCCATGCAAGACATCACTCACACTCAAGCCATTGTGGTGAGACCAACTATTTGACATCCTTGTGATGGTCGATGGTGGCAAACTGATGCCAAGCTTGGTCGTCCATGGTGGCATCCATGCGGTCAATGGTGCTAACCTATTGAAAGAGAATTATTTCTTCCATTGCATCTAGGTACACTGATATGGCCTCTATCTCCAACTCATTTGATAGCATGTGCATCATCGTCTTGAGTGTGGTTGGACCAGCAAGATACTGATGCATAGTGTTTTTGTTGATCTTCAAGTGTGTGCTAGTGACCATGCACATCAACTTCTTGAACTACATGTTCAGTTCCAGTTCGACTTGCTTCTTGTCTTCAGCTCAGTGAGTGTGCCAAATGGGTGGGATCGCATGCATGGGAAAAATAACATGCATGTTGCTGAATTCCCTTTCATGCGATCAACAACATGGCTCACCTTGTTTTCTCAGTGTCAGCTTCTGGAATGGATCTATAACTTGTATGGGGAAGTTTCATCCATCTGTGCATGTTGCGCCCCCTGTTGTACCTATCCCTGCTGCAACTCATTCTCTCATCTATGCAACTCCCATTCTTCCATGAGTTGCTGCTTCAACACATGCAACTCCTCCTTTGTTTCTTTCTCTTCCTTTGCACGATCTTCGTGTTGTGCCGCCTCCTCATAGCCTCAATCTCCAAGGCTCCTTTCTTCGTGAGAAGATCTACTTTGAAATTCTAGCTTTGATCCATGTCTATGTTATCAACAACCTTCCTCTTGCATATGCCACGTGTAGGTGTGCTACCTTCTGCTGCTACTGATGGTGCTGCCCGTTGTGATGTCAGTTCCATTCATCTTGATGTCCTTGTCTATGGACAACTTGATGTCTTCATAGCTAGGCAAGCTCATAGACACTTACTTGGCTGCAACCCCCATTGTGCTCTTAACAATGTCCTTTAACTCTGCTCTCCTGAAAGCCATTGTAATTGTGCTGTTGAGAGACAGACGAACACTTGTGATGCCTAGAGAGATAGCAACACTCATGACAAGCAATCTGTTAGTCGAAAACCAAAACAAACCCAGGATTGACTTGCAACTTACTAGTGTGATTCATCGTGAAGGTTGCCCAATTTCCGTCGGCCTATGAGGATGATGAAGCACTGTTGGAACTGTGTAATGCACAGTCCAGCCTGGCCTGCTAAGGACTGAAACTGTGCAATGTAAAATTTCGGTTAGTAGTGACATGCAACCAGCAAACTGCATTGCACAGTTTCTGGGGCTAGTAGGACATTGCCTCCAAGAATTGCACAATGCAAGGTTGGAGTTCAGTGATGGGCTAGACTTGCGCAATCTCTGGAGGGAAGGCAGAGCCTTCGCTTCTGGAAATGAATAGTGCTAGCTAGGAAAGGCATGGTCAGGGCCAAGGCAGCCTAGACTGGCCAACAGGTGACTCAAAACATCAAAAGTCTGAAGACATGATGAGATGAGTGCAAACAAGAGTGGATGATCATACATGAAAACAGTAAGTGCATGATTCAGGAAATGGGAAAGCATGCATGTGTGTGAAGCGATTCGTCGCAATGATGACGTTTACGAGAAAACAGTTTCATGCATGCGACAATAGTGAGATTCAAAAAAAAACTGAAACAATGCATCTACAAGATAACATACATAAAAAATACAACAAGCACTCATTGAAGTCCAGCAGACAACACTCACGCAATGTGAAACACAAAAAGCGACAGAAACGCAGAACAAGACATGAAAAGCGGGCTTGCTTCGAAACAACTGAGCATAATATGCCAATGAATCGTAGATGTAATCTGGGATGTTAGAGATGCAAGTTCGATGTGAGGAATGAGATCTAAAATGTCTGGTTGATGATTTTTGATAAAATCGAGGTCATGACCTGCATGACACAAATAAAGAAAAATTGACACTTAGCAGGAGGTTTTTGAAATGATCCTTGCATGTAACCTCCAACTCCTAAAAATAAATCCCTGAATCAAGGGATGCCTTTGCATGATTCCTTGGGAGAAGCAGTCCATGCATGGAAATTAGTTTTTCTTGGTCTCGGAGGGAACCGGTCAACTTGAAGGCACATGCATCAGTCTGCGAGCCTAGGATGAAAATTTGCACAATTTCTGGGCTAAGTAGAAATGGTTGTCCCAGAGGGATTGCACAATTTCTGAGAGGAATAGGTGACTATTTCCCAGGATCACACAATTTCTAGGCTGAGCAGCTATGCTAGGTCAGACCCCACAATTTTCTCAAGGAACCCTATTTGACTGTATCTCGCAATTTCTGAGATGAGCAACTGCCCTTGTTCAGACCTTGCAATTTTCTCAAGGAATAATTTCTAACTGTATTATGCAATTTTTGAGCTTAGTAGGCTTCCTGGCTAGATTTGTACAATTTCTGCTAGCTGCTGGGTTGGATGTTCTAAAGGGATTGCACAATTTCTGGGAGTAGCAGGTGATTGCTGCCCAAAATTGCGCAATTTCTGGGTTGGACAACTTTCCTTGGATAAATTGTGCAATTTTTGAGAGGAATACTGTTAGGAAGAATTGCATAATTCTGGAGCCTTGTTGGATGTCCAACTGGGTTTGCATAATTTTTGGAGGGAAGGCTAGTTCCCCTCCAGAATTATATAATTCCTAGAGGGAGATGCTCAACCAACAACTGACACTAAGTTCAAAAAGCAACCTATGAAGGGAGTGGAACAAAGTTGCATGCACACGCTGACAGGACTCTATGAAATAGTTGAAGTTGTTGTGCTTGACAATGCAAGACATGTTGTTGAGGATGGTCGGTAAGAAGGCTCCAAAACAAAGCTAAGGAAAACTTCTGGAGGGTGGTTGTAGCCACTACAATAGGGGGTTATATATAACCAAAAGTGATGCTTGATCCTTTTGAGTCTTGGACTTCCCTCATGATTTTTCAACTTCATATGACTTTTCAACTCACATGACTCTTCATATTCATGTGTGTCCATTGGACTTCCACTTTACATTACATTCGATTTACAATAGATATGGCCCATAATAGTGATGTGGCCTTTGACAACTCATGAAATGACATGCCATGACACTACTGACATGGAATTTCTTTCTAAGGTGTCAATGTCAAGTCGTTATTGCTATTGAGTGATACATGTGTTCATGGATGTTCTCTCTCTTCTCCTCCACATAGCTTGATGTTGCAGGGTCTTCAATGATCTTCAGTCTCTTGAGGTGGTTCCATGCATGTGCGCTCTTTTATTTTTCTTAATAAGATTCTTTGTTCATCCAGCTATAAGGGAGTCTTCTAGCATGTTCGCTCCTTCTTATCCATCTTCATCGTATTGCCATGATCTAACAATGTACTTGTTCTTACAATTCACTCATGATGGGACAACATCAAAGCCAAAAACCTCTTAGCCTAAGATGATGCATTGTTATCCATGGACTGGGGCTAGGAAGGTGATAGGCTATGAAATATGGCCCAGTAACTGTCCATTGTATAGTTCCAGGTGACAAGGATGGAGACTGGAGACTAAGATTGTGCATAGCACAACTCAGGATTGGTTTAGGAACTCCTGAGCACAATCTTCACTCCCCCGGAAAATTGCGTAGAGGCCACTGGGAGGCATGATTGCGCAGTTCAGATCATCAGTGGCTGCTACAAGATGGGACACTGGGAGACAGGTCTACGTAGCCTTTAGAGATAAGGCAGGACTAGGCAGTAGAGGGACCTTGGAGGACATATCTACGTAGTTTTGGGGACCAGTGAGACCCATATTAGGGAGGAGACTAGGAGATAGTTATGCGCAGTTCTGGGAGGCAAGGCAAGCTTAGGTCTCTGCGCATTGTAGGGTTCTAGTAGCGAGGGAGGAAGCTTGGTGACTGATCTTGTGAAATACGCAGTTTAGGTCTGGCTTGAGGAAGGTACTTCACAATTCTGAAGAGGAAGGCAGTCTTCTCAGCTTTGAAACTGCGCGGTGCAATTGCCCCAGAGGATAGTGATTGCTCACTATGTAGTTCTAGGTAATAGAGTTGCATCATAGAGGGATGAGACTGTGAAGTGTGCAGTTCAATCTAGGTCCTACGAAAGAGAGGTTCCTGGTCAGGAGGATTTCCCTTGAAGGGTTAAGTGTGGGAGGCAAGTGAACTTTGTCAGGAACATGAAACTATGATCACACACTTATCATATTTGATGACATGATAACGTAGGCCACTAGAACAACAATGTAAAGTGTTACCCTCTGTGAGATAGTCTAGAACAAAAAACGACATGTGCAACGCTTGAGATAGACCCTAGGATGACCGTGAAGACACTTATGTGAAAGTGCTTAAAACTTTGTGTATGAGTGTGACTGATGTTTACATAGTTAGGACAACTCAAACACACAAAGACAAACCTTCAAACACACCAGAAAAGGACCGCAAGTTTGATAAAACAACCGAGCATGCCAAAATATGACAGTTGGTAAAACAAGCGAAAGGGGTGACAAGACTCTAGGAGAGCTCCCGAAATGAGCTCGAGTGCTTCAACAATAAAGGGAAAGACCAAGGAAGGTTTCGAAATTTTGGTGCAAGGAAAATATTTTGAGGGCGTTGCAGATGCTACAACAAGTTCATAAGGTTTCCATTTAAAAAATAAATTCCCACAAAGTTACCTTAGTAGTTTTTCACATATCACCATGGTTGTTTTTTTCATAGTTGTATGGATCTGTAGAAGTGACATCTTAGTGGTTGATAAGTCAAATCACCTTAAATTGGAAACCATCTATTGACAGGAAAATTCTAAATGGCTCAGTATGTTAATTTGTTTTAGGGCTATATAGTTCTTTGCTTTAGATAATTTCATTTCACTATTTACAAATTTAAGTTACCCCAAAACATCATAACATTATTCAACAACATATGCAAGTATATAGAAAGAACAATATTATCATCACTGCAATGGAACATAAAATGGAACCAAAAATTATCCTAAAGATGAACCTAGAAATAGATCAACTATTGGAATCTATAGTCAATTGCGGTCAACTATAAAAATCAAACAGTAGGTTCCAACCTCAGAGAGAGATATTTTCATGAAGCTGAAATAATACAACCACATGCATGGGCTTGCGTGCATGTGGTTACAATGAAAAATATATTTTCGTATCCTTGCGATTGATAACCATAAACCTTGATCACCTGTGTGAGTTTCACACCCTGTAATTTTGGACCTGTACGAACAAAATTCTGTAAACCAACCTCAAACCTGTGTAATCCAAAACAAGGAAATAAGAATGATTGATGATGTCCAAATCAGGGTCACCTGACTTGTATTTACAACCATCAAGGGGTGTCCAAATTCTCTTTGGGCTGACTGTCCTTCTGTGCACATGTGGGTTTCAAAATTAAAATTTATTTTCCTTAACCAAATTAAGTTATTCCAAGGGCTAGGGGGGGTTTTCTTAATGAGGAACACTATCCAAAGGATAAATTTTTTCCGTGAGATGCCAAAAATTAACACTCCATATTATCTAGGGAGAAATTACCAACTGTAAAATATGTACCATCACAAGTATCTTGTCATCAACAAATGTCATCATTATTCATCTCTTCTCATTTGCTTATCTTTGCTCATATACTCATACATGCTCTACTTATCTTTGCTCATATGTTGAACACTCTTGAATATAAAATAAGAAGAATTTGACATCAAAGGGGAGCCCAATCTTCCACCCTCTATCCATTAGGGAGCCACTAGTACCACCTAGAATCACTTCCAGTAGGAATCCAATATTGTTACCCGTGAATCTCTGCAAGCAGGGATCCAATGCTACGGTCTGTGAAACTCTACCAGTAAGGAGCAAATGCTATGATTTGGGAAAATATGTTAGCAAGAATCCCAATGCTATCACCTAGGAAACTCTACCAGTGGGGAGTAGAATGCTACCACCTGGGAAACTACAGTACCGGGGAACCCAATGCTACCACTTGGGAAACTATACTAGTGGGGAACCCAATGCTACCTCCCAAGAAACTCTGCCAGCAGGGATCTATTATCAACCTATTTTTCTCCATAGGGTTAGTACCTATGATTCATTATGTTGTTTGACCTATTTCCAGGCTTTAGCCACTCTCTTTCCCAGTTTTTTCCGCAAATGCATGGATCCTAGCTTGTGCATACGGTTGGAACCTTCCAACCCCACAGAGGACACCTTATGCATGTGGTTATAACTGATATATTCTTGTTTTGTGCGTGAGGTTAAGGGACTTGTTCTATAGACTTGTCGTTCCTAGGAGATCAATTCGATTCATCATCTTATCCCATCTATTCGAGCCGATCGGGCCTCATTATTGAGAAGCTTATCTAACTTGTCTTGGTCCTATGTGTCTAGATTCATCCTCCTAGGAGTCCTCTTCTTCCTATTTATACTGGGCCATCTTAGAAGGTGAGGATAGTTTTCATTTTTTTGATAGATAGAGTTTTTTAGAGTGAGCTTTAGAGAGTCTATGTTGCCATTGTGATTCAAATTTGAGAGCTTCATGTTATTGTAGTAGGGAGACTCTACGAGGATGATGAGAGGAGAACCATAGCTTGAGGCATATTGATTTACTTTAATTGATATGGTTAATGAAATCTATGTTCCTTCCCATTATATCAATGTTTACAGTTATTTATATGTGTAAGTTCTGGATGTTTTGAGCCAATGACCTTCTGCAGAAGATTACTTGTCGTCTCCATTTGTTTGTATTTGTGTGCAGGATTTGGATAAAAAGTGTATGAAAGAGATCGCTTCATTGGAGCACAAGGATTTTGTACAAAGCACAAAACCCTTCACCGACCTGTGAGGAGCCAAGGTGCTTGTCCATATCTTGTAGCATTAGAACTTCCATAAAATATGCATGCATGGCAATCTATTTTGGGAACATATGTTAGATTGTTTTAGCCATTCTTTATGTTGTCTGGTGAACTCAATTGGGCATGATATCATGGAGAAATAGCTACTTGCATGTATAATTTATAGCAATAGAGCTCATGCTTTAAATGAGATAATTCCTCTTTTTTACCCGCTTTTCTTTGGGATCATTTTTATTTTCTCATATCATAGTTTTTCAGGGATCTCTTGAATTTTTTGATCCTTTACAGTTGTTTTTATGGTTTATTTTTTTTAATAATCATTTTCTATTTCCTCTTGTGTGTGATTTTTTTCAAAAATTGGGATTTTTCCCCAATGGCATGCGTAGTGATTTAAGAGTCAAACTGTAAAGATTTAGCTTCTACCTTGCTATGTCTACTATGTGATTCTAATTGCATGAAAAACAACTTATCTGTTGGGTTGTGTCTTAAGCCCTTAAACTTCAACTTTTGCCTCTGAAATTTCGGGCCTATCAACTGGGTTTACTTAATGAAATAGTTTCTTGCTGTGTCTTAGATTTCCATCATTCTTTTCCTTCCTCATCTACCGAGGTTCGTTGGATTATTGATTTTTGTTGTTGTTAGTTATTGATACATCTCTGACCTATAGCCTTATTGCTTGGTTTGTTTGAGGTCCTCCATCGTTTGGGTCCATCAAAGCTTCCTTTGAGGTTATTTTTTTCTTTGGTTGAGGTTAGTGTCCTCATATTGATATCTCATCTTCTCATATTTGTTTGGCTTCCTCTGTGACTGTATGAATTTTTTTGGGATTTTAGTTTTACATATTTTCTTCCTTTCTTTGGCTTTTATCACTTGTGTTTGAGTGATTTCTCTTGTTTCTACTTGTTTGTATCACAATTGATGGTGTTGTGTTTGGTTGTGCAACTGCAATGTAGAAAATTTTATTTTTGTGTGTCTTGGTTATCTATTTTCACTCCCATTTAATCGTTTTTTAGGTCTTCCTGCCTCTAGGATCTAGTTTTGACATTTGTAGAACATTAGCATTTGTTGACTCATTATGCTATAGCCCTATCTTGTTCACATTGCCTTCATATTTCACCTTTGACTTTCTTCTTTATTGCTAGAGTGTGTTTTTCTTCTTTGGCTTGTTTTTGTAGCTTTGATGGTTTTGAAGTGCTTTGCATTCTAGCATGGGGAATTTTCTTTGCCCTCTTTTTCGATGCTTTGTCTTTTTGGTTTGGTTTCTTGGTCACACTTTTTACAAGTTTGGGTATTTTCATTTAACAATTTAGTGAGAAGTCCATTGTTATAGGAATTGGTGTGTTGTGAAAAGCTCTTACCCTCTTGTAGTTAGAATTCATTGAAGTGAAAAGAATATTTTTCATATAGTCATATTAGGGTTAATAAAAAGATTCATTCACATTGTTGTATCTATTTCTCAAAGGTAGTTCTTGACTGCAAAACTGCGCCGAGAAACCAACTCGACCAATTTGTAGGTTTAAGATGGCCCTCGAACTAGAGGGGGCTCCCTCAATTTTTATGAGCCTTTTTGTTGTTCATTGTCACTAGAAAATAGCCTATGAAGCACAATGGCCAGATATAGGATTTGGTGTATAGGTGGTTGCTAATGAGTCACACATCCATGGTTAACAAATAAATCACTCTCTTGAAGAGGTCTTATCAAAGTGTCAGCTTTCATCTATGGAAAAAAAACATATCTTGAAAGGTTTTGATATAGGAATCAAAGATAAATTAGATGATCAAGTATCCTCCATGAATACTTAATCATCTAACAAGAGTAGATGCGTATACAAGCATCTCTATAGCCCACGGAAATACATTTAATAGATTACATAAGGCAATAATTTAATGATGAAGAGGTAATAATTTAAAAAACATGTTCAATTAGCTATTCTATGTAATGATCCAGGTGGATATTGGTGGCCACCTACCAAGTCCACCTGGATCCCCACCATTGTTTCTATCAGACCGATGTTGCCCTTCCCAAAGTGGCAGTTCTCGGATAGATATTTCTAACGAGCTATTGTACGCATCAAACAGAGATCGCATGCCAAAGTTACGACCCCGGGAAGTTGATGTACCAATTTACCCAAACGAGGCCCACAGTTTGGCGTTTCATCTTCTAGGGTTAGGTTTTGGAATGTTAAGGGTTTTCCATTGTTTCTCAACAATAAATAGGCCTTTGAGCCTCATTGTAAGATACTTCAGAGGCATGTAGCCACCACATTTCTTCTCAGAGATAAGCTACCATCGCCCTAGCTGGTTTATTTCCATCACTGTTTGTAAGCATATTTCAGTATTTTACATTAATGAAATGAAGTATTATTTCCGCTGCATATCTGTGTTTATGGTTATCTCTGTACCACTAATTTGGACATAAACAGGAATGCAACAAATTACAGAGATAACCATAAACACAGATATGCAGTGGAAATAATACTTCATTTCATTAATGTAAAATACTGAAATATGCTTACAAACAGTAATGGAAATAAACTAGCTAGGGCGATGGTAGCTTATCTCTGAGAAGAGATGTGGTGGCTACATGCCTTTGAACTATCTTATAATGAGGCTCAAAGGCCTATTTATTGTTGAGAAACAATGAAAAACCCTTAACATTCCAAAACCTAACCCTAGAAGATGAAACGGCAAACTGTGGGCCCCGTTTGGGTAAATTGGTACATCAACTTCCCGGGGTCGTAACTTTGGCATACGATCTCTGTTTGACGCATATAATAGCTCATTAGAAAGATCTATCCGAGCGCTACCACCTTGGGAAGGGCAACATCAATCCATGGACCCATGTTGCCCCCAGATTTCCGAAAAAACATCGTTTAGGGCCTCAAAACAGCTCCGGAAGTTCAGGACCTGAAAAACTGCTAAAAATAGTAAGTTGTGCTACAATTAAGGAAATTGAAAATGCTAAGAGAAACAATGGTGGGGGTCCAAGTGGACTTGGCAGGTGGCCACCAATATCCACCTGGATCAAGTAATGATTAGAGCTTTGCAGTGGATTTTGAAGGAATTGAAACCTCAACTTACCCTTACCCTATAATTATATGTTACCTTAAACTTTCGCAGAAACATATTCTGAATAAAAAGGAAAATGCATACATTAGAAACATATTCTATCATAAAAATGAAGCGAGAAGCCCTGGATTAAAAATTCTCCAATAAGAAATTTAAAAAAAATCGTCAGGGTTTTGGCATCAAAATCCAACCATTTATAATTCAAAATGAAAGAATATATAGATATTACAACTTCTAAATTTTTTACAAGATTTTAGGGATAAAGTTCTAACAATATACTAAAAATAAAACACAATTTTTGAATATCTACAGGAAATTTGGAGCTGTTTGAAAATTCTCAGCCTCAAAATATGGTTAAGATTAACTGTTGATATTCCTCCTTCTTCAGATGCTAAAATTATGTACATTGTTGTAGTAAAAGAGTTTCGTTTATTTTAAATATTTGAACTTTATTTTAAAACTTTAGTTCAATCACAAATTATTAATGTTGAGGAGGGATCCTCAATTTTTACCATCGGTTTTTACTTAAATTTACATGTCATTCTCTCATGCATTGTGGAGCCCTGCCTTCATGGTTTTCAAAACAATTGGGGGGGTCTGAAATGCACTTTTTGTTGCACAAAGTTTAACAAAAATAATATTTTATTCCCCCATAAATTTGGGTGGGCTACAAAAATTGGTGGCCGAGACATTTAACTTCGATTTTTTTTACTTGGTTTTTAATAATTTTTAAGCCTAATTAATTTCTTCACTTTAATTAATATCAATCATTCTAATATATATAAAATTTATTTCTACTTCTTAATTTAATTAATCTACATTGATTAATTATGTTTTATTATTTAATTAATAATTAACATTATCATTGTCTGCTTGGGGTAGCTTAATTGGAAATGACTGTGGAAATGAAGACTCGCCGAACCGAAAGTCTTGGTTTCAAATCTTCTACTATGCCCCCCAATCGTGGTGAGAAGTTGGACATCATGAAGATGTTGTCCTACCAAGCTTACAGAAAATAAAATAAAAGAATATATATATTTATTTATTTATTTATTAGAAAAAAATTGTAACTTTTCTTGAACAAGAAAAAGTTACAACATAGGATCCATAGAACTTGTAGACCAGGTGCCTTAAATGTTTGGCATGGAGTCATGTCATAAAGCATGTAATCTACAACTGCAACCTGTAAATTGCTTCCAATCTGAAAATTGCACTGCAAACATCCACCTCTATCATATCTGTATTAGAAAAAACTTCTATTATTTCATATCTGCACAGTACATTATTTGAATTGGTATTATGTTGAGCACAAGATTACAATTTCAACATTGTTTCTAAGACAAAATATTATGCTACCAGATGATGAATGATATTATGCCATACTAGAACACAAAGAGTTTTCTCAACGATTAAAAAATATAAAGGGTCGATGTTTGCAGTGCAATTTTCAGATCAGAAAGAAGTTACAGGTTGCAGCTGTAGATTACAGGTTTTATGGCACGACTCCATACCAAACATTCAAGGCATTTGTTCTACAAGTTCTTTGCATCCCACAGGGGGAAGCAGTCCCTTGTTGGAGCCTATATTGTAACTTTTTCTTATTCAAGAAAAGTTACAAAAATTTTGTAATAAAATTAGAAAGAAATAAAAATTAACATTATCATTGTATACATATATTCATTGATTTATTTCTTTTATTAGAAAAAATTTGTAACTTTTCTTAAACAAGAAAAAGTTACAACATAGGCTCCAATTGGGGACTGCATCCCCCTATGGAATTCAAAGAACCTGTAGACCACATGCCTTGAATGTTTGGCATGGAGTCATGCCAGAAAACCTGTAATATGTAGCTGCAACCTGCAACTTGTTTCCAATCTGAAAATTGCACTCCAAACATCCACCTTTGTCATATTTTTGGATAGATG
Organism: Pinus tabuliformis; assembly: GCA_031772625.1. Classification (NCBI taxonomy): domain Eukaryota; kingdom Viridiplantae; phylum Streptophyta; class Pinopsida; order Pinales; family Pinaceae; genus Pinus; species Pinus tabuliformis. The sequence goes on from CM062817.1 coordinate 1,988,230,270, forward strand.
AGAAACTCTTTTTGTTCTAGTATAGAATAATATTGTTCATCATCCAGTATCATAATATTTTGTTTTAGAAACAATGTTGAAACTGTAATTTTGTGCTCAACATAATACCAATTCAAAAAATGTACTCTGCAAATATGAAATAATAGAAGGTTTTTCTAATACAGAGATGATTCATATTTAGGGGAAATTCCTTTATAATTTGAAAGCCATTGATAAATATTTTTGTAGAATTTTATTGCAAACAACACTATGTATTGACTTTTCTCAGTGTAATGTGTTGTGATATGAAATTATTTGTGTTCATTATCAAGCCATACAACAAAGAACCATCTACTGCAAATGAAAATAAGCACAACAATGCCTGATCCATTGGGTTATGGAGTCAATCATTCAATGACAATACATTTTCTCCCTTAGAACTCCTACAACTTATTGCACTCAACGAAACCAAACTGCATACAACAAAATGAAATCCAATCTAAAACAATTGTTGATCTATCGCACACTCACGATGAAAATAAACTTATTTAATTTCACACACCTCTACTTAAACTGAGTTGAAAATCCTACATTGTTAGGTGTAGTCAAACTTCCAATGCAACCAAGTGTGTAGTGGATTATCTGGAAGACCACCTTGCATGTAGCTAAGAACTTGAAAAGTATGTACAATGTGAAACACAAATTCCATATGCAACTGATACTTACAAGTGAACTTGGAAAGTTGCATACTCTGTAAATTTGTGAATTTTCTGATCACTATCAAGAGGATGAAAAATATACCGCAAAAGGAAATCAATATAAGGCTCTGAGGGAACACAATAGTAAATGAAGCTGACATCTAAAACTAGTGGAATCGCTAACCTAGTGGAATCGCCATACAAACAAAGTGGAGTTCTCACCAGAAATGGTGCCAAATGTTGTATCTATTTTTCAACGGAAGTTCTTGTCTACAAAACTGTGTCGGGAAACCAACTCGACCAATCTTTAGGTTCAAGCTGGCCATCAAACCAGAGGGGGCTCCCTCAAGTTTTATGAGGATTTTGTTGTTCACTATCACTAGATAACAACTTATGAATCACAATGGCTAGATCTACTATTTGTTGTAATGGTGGTTATTGACAAGTCATAAATCCCTAGTTAGAAAATAAAGCCCTCTCTTGTAGAGGCATTATCAAAGTACCAATGTTAAGCTATGGTAGAAAAACATATCCTAAAAGGTTTTGATAGAGGAATAGAAGAGAAATTTGATAATCAAGTATCCTCCTTGAATAATTAACCATATAACAAGAGTATATTCGTATAGAAGAATCTCTATAACCCACATAAATACATTTAAGAGGTGATTGAAGAAATAGTTTAGTGATGCAGATGTGCTGATTTAAAGAACCTATTCAATTAGATATTCTCAATAATGATTATAACTTTGCAGTGGGTTTTCAGGGAAGTAAATCCTAAACTTAGCCTTACCCTGTAGTTATATGTTACCTTAAACATATGTAGAAACATATTATGAAGAGCTACGAAAATGCATACATCAAAAATGAATTATTTGATGAAATTGAAGCCATAAGCCATTGAATAAAAATTTTACAACGGGATATTTTACAAAAATGGTTATGGTTTTGGCATCAAAATCCAACCATTTCTCATTCTAAATCAAAGAATATATATATATTACAACTTCTAAAATTGTTACAAGCTTTCAGGGATACAATTCTAACAATATACTAAAATAAAAAATGATTTCTCAAAATCTACGAGAAATTTGGAGCCGTTTCAAAATTCTCTTCCTCTAAATCTGGATAAGATTAGTTGGTGATCTTCCTCCTTATTCAGAGGCTAAAATCATGTGCATTGCTAAGGTATAAGAGAAAATACATTATACGTGGTGTTGGGTTATGTTATATTCTTTCCATGACTAGCCCACGTAGTTAACCAGGGGGTTACGAGGGGGGCAATGCCCCTCTTCGTTGTGCCGATTGAGTAGTGGGGGGAGTCACAGGGGGTTTGTGGGGTGCGGGTAACCCCACTCTATGGGGTCTAGGGCAGCGCCTCGGAAAATTTTTGTTTTGGACCATATGTTAGGTTGGGCGGACCTACCTATGGTTTTGTGCATGATTTTCGCACATGGTTTTGGACGCGATGGTTTTCGGTCCATGGTTTTGGACGTGATGGTTTTTCGATCCATGGTTTTGGAAGCGATGGTTTTCGGTCAATGGTATTGGATGCTTTGGCATATATAAATATGTATTGTAACATTGAAAGGAATATAATGAGAAAATGAAGCTGGTAGTCCTATAGTTTTTGGATCCAGGGGGAAATCTCTATGTATATGTGTTTTATGTGTTATGCTCTCACATTGCTTACTTTCTATGTTTTAGAATTCATATGCAGGTAATTTCTGTATGAGGTTGAAACCTACATTTGGTATCGAAGCACTTTTGGCTTCAAGGGGACACCTTTGTTACTGAGGGGTTTCGCTCGGGCCTGTGGTAGACCCTATTCAGTGGGAGATCTACGAGATCGATTCTAGTGGTGAAAGAATATGATGAGTAGTGGAAAGATAGAGATCGAGAAATTTAATGGTCAGAGTTTTGAGTTATGGAAACTCAAGATGGAGGATCTGTTGGTGGATAAATACCAGTGGATCGCGGTAGATCCAGGTACCAAACCAACGGGAGTGTCCGATGAAGAATGGAAGAAGTTAGATCAGAAGCCAAAGAGCACAATAAAATTATGTGTCTCAGATTCAGTATTGTTGAATGTATCAGGGGAAGCTACGAATAAGGCTTTGTGGGACAAGTTAGGTACTTTGTACCAATCTAAGTCTCTGGTGAATAAACTGTTCCTACGGAAAACGCTGTATAACCTGAGGATGAAAGATGGAGACTCGGTGACAGAGCATCTGAATGCATTTAATACTGTGGTAAGTCAGTTATCATCTGTTGATATCAAAATTTCAGATGAAGATAAGTGAATTATTTTGTTGTGCTCTCTACCAGATTCGTGGGATAGTCTGGTTATTGCAATAGGTAGCAATGCAACTGCCTTGCAGTTTGATGAAATAGTCTCATCCTTGCTAATGGAGGAGATGAGATAGAAAAATATGGAGAGCCAAAATGGTGATGCCTTGTCTATATGGGGACGGTCCTAGAACATAAACAAAAGTAAGTCATCGAGTGAGAGATCGAAATCTAGAGGGAGATCTAAATCTCCAGGAAAACCTGTGAAGGTGTTGTGCTGGAAATGCAGAAAGGAAGGGCACTACAAAAGGGACTGTAAATCTAAATCTCCTGACAAAGGAAAGGGATCTGATGATGCCCCTTCTCCAGAGGTGAAAACCACCTCAAATGAAGGTGGGGATGTGTACTTGGCTTCTTCAAGTACACATGTAGATCATGAGGCATGGTTGATTGACCCATGTGCATTCTTTCACTTCACTCCCCATAGAGATTGGTTCTGCGAGTATGAGAAATATGATGGTGGTGATGTCTTCTTAGGGGATGATAGGAAGGCTAGAATCATTGGTCGTGGAAAAGTAGAGCTGAAGTTGCAAGGCAGAAGGGGTAGAACACTTCTGGGTGTTCTGCATATTCTTGCATTGGCCAGAAATCTGATTTCTATAGGGAAGTTGGATGATGCAGGTGTAAAAACAGTGTTTGAGAAGAATACCTGCAAGATGGTTCAAGGAGCACTGGTATTGATGCAGGGAGTTTGGATTGGAACTCTGTACAAGCTACAAGGTAGCACTGTTGTTGATGGCTACAACAGTTCTGTGGTTCCTGAAAGTGGAACAGAAAATCTGGTGGTCTCTGGAGAGAAGACCATGTTGTGGCATCAAAGGCTTGGACATATTGGAGAGAATGGCCTTTGAATACTTCATGACAAAGGTATGGTAGAAGGTATGAGTAATAGCTCTCTGGATTTTGATTTCTATGAAAATTGAGTATATGGGAAGTAGAATCAAGTGAGTTTCCCCTCTGGTGGTAAGAGGGCAAAACAAATATTAGTGCTTGTGCACAGTGATGTGTTTGGACCTATGAAGGTTCCATCGCTAGGTAAGTCTATGTATTATGTATCATTTATAGATGACTTCTCAAGGAATACATGGATATATTTCCTTAAGAAGAAATCTGAAGTCTTTGAGATGTTTAAAGAATTTAAGGCTCTGGTGGAAAACCAAATAGGAAAGAAGATAAAGGTGCTGAGGACAGATAATGGTGGAGAGTTTTGCAGTAATGAATTTGAAGAATTCTGTAAGAAGTGTGGTATAGCACAGTAGAAGACTACTCCATATACACCTAAAAAAATGGACTTGCAGAGAGAATGAACAAGACGTTGATGGAAAGGGCAAGAAGCATGCTCAGTGGTGCCAGGTTAGGATAGGAATTCTGGGCAGAGGCGGTGGAGACAGCATGTTACCTAGTCAACAGATCACCTTCATCAGCGATGGAGGATAAGACTCCATAAGAGGTATGGACTGGTAATAAACCCTCTCTTTCACATCTGAGCATATTTGGATGTGATGCATATGTACATGTTCCAAAGGAGAAATGAACCAAGTTAGATAGTAATTCTGAAAAGTGCGTCTTTATTGGGCATAAGGATGGTTTTAAGGGTTATAAGCTTTGGAACCCAGTAACAAGGAAGGTTGTGTACAACCGAGATGTGGTGTTCAGAGAGGTAAAAGGTGTTATTAAGCATGAAGTCCAACCAAAGGAACCTGAGAAGATAGAGTCTGAGCTAATGGAGGAAGAATCAGAGTCTATAGTAGAGGAAGAATCAGAGGATGAAGAGCCACAAACTTTGGGTGTGAGAAGATCAGTTCGAGAAAGAAGGCAACCAGAAAGGTATAGGCCATCTGCTTTCTATTCAAATTTTTCTTTATCTATTACTGATGATGATCCTAAAATTGTGAAGGAAGCAGTAGATTCAGAGGATGGAAAACTCTAGAAAGAGGTCATGGTTGATGAAATGGCATATTTGCACAAAAATGAGGCTTGGGATCTGGTGGAGTTGCCGGCTGGAAGGAAACCCATTGGTAGCAAATGGGTGTTCAAGAAGAAGACAAATGCAGAAGGAAAGGTGGAGAAATACAAATCTCGTTTGCTAGCAAAAGGTTATTCCCAGGTGTCAGGAATTGATTTTGGTGATATCTTTTCTCTTGTTGCCAAGGTAGCTTCTATTAGATTACTTTTATTTGTTGTTGTTTCTTTTTATTTTGAGGTAGAGCATGTGGATGTGAAGACAACATTTCTTCATGGGGATCTGGGAGAGGAGGTCTACATGAAGCAACCTGAAGACTTTGCGGTGAAGGGTAAGAAAGAATTGGTATGCAAATTAAAGAAGTCTCTGTATGGGTTAAAATAGTCACCAAGGATGTGGTATCAGAAATTTGACACATTTATACGGGGACTTGGATTCACTAGAAGCAAAGTAGATCATTGTGTGTATTTTAAATTAATTGGTGACCGTGTTATTTATTTGGTCTTGTATGTGGATGATATGTTGCTCGATGGAAATGACAAAAAAATTATCCAAGATTTGAAGACCCAATTGTCCTCCAAATTCGACATGAAAGATCTTGGTTCTACAAACTATATTTTGGGCATGGAAATTAAAAGAGATCGGGCAAAGAGGAAGCTCTGGTTAAACTAGAGGAAGTATGTCGAGACAATATTCCAGAGGTTTAATATGCAGGATAGTAAACCAATGAAGGTTCCTATTCCTGTAGGTGTAAAGTTATCTGCTGAATAATGTCCCAAGACACAGGAAGAGGAAGAGAATATGTCCCGTGTTCCATATGCAAGTACAGTCAGTAGCCTGATGTACGAGATGGTCTGTACTAGACCAGACATTGCACATGCAGTGGGAGTACTGAGCAGGTTTATGTCAAAACTAGGGAATGAGCATTGGACAGTAGTGAAGCAGGTTTTCAGGTATTTGCATGGAACTAGTGATTATAGTCTGTGCTACCAAGGAAGACAAGGATTGGATAGAGTTTTGGATATCCATGGCTTTGTTGATGCGGACTGGGTTGGAGATCTGGATCAGAGAAGATCTACAAGTGGGTATCTGTTTAACCTATTTGGAGGTGCAGTCAGTTGGATGAGGAAGAAACAATCTGTAGTGGCACTATCAACTACAGAGGCAGAATACATGGTAGCTACTCATGCAAGCAAGGAAGCAATTTGGTTGCAGAGATTGTGTTCAAGTATGGGGTTAGTACAGGGAGCTATAAGGATAGACTGTGATAGCCAAAGTGCAATTTTCTTGGCAAAGAACCTTGCTTACCATTCAAAGACAAAGCATATTGATATTTAGCATCACTTTGTGAGGGATATGATAGAAGACAAAAATATGTTGCTATTTAAGGTGGACACTTTGAAGAATACTGTAGATGCATTGACAAAATCTATGAGGTCTGAGAAGTTCTCTTGGTGTAGAGAAACAATGGGCATTGCAGGGCTGGATAAATGACTAAGCTCTCTTGTGGCCCCTTGTGGAAAGAAAACAAGAAGTGGGAGAATGTTGGGTTGTGTTATATTCTTTCCACAACTAGCCCACGTAGTTAACCAGGGGGTTGGAAGGGGGGCGAAGCCCCCCTTCATTGTACCGATTGCGTAGCGGGGGGAGTCACAGGGGGTTTGTGGGGTGTAGGTAACCCAAGTCTATGGGGTCCGGGGCAACGCCCCAAAAAATTTTGATTTTGGACCCTATGTTAGGTTGGGTGGACCTACCTATGGTTTTGTGCATGATTTTCGCACATGGTTTTGGACGTGATGGTTTTCGGTCCATGGTTTTGGACGCGATGGTTTTTCGGTCCATGGTTTTGGACATGATGGTTTTCGGTCCATGGTGTTGGATGCTTCCGCATGTATAAATATGTATTGTAACATTGAAAGGAATATAATGAAAAAATCAAGCTGGTAGTCCTGGTTTTGGGATCCAGGGGAAAAACTCTGTGTATATGTGTTTTATGTGTTATGCTCTCACATTGTTTATTTTCTGTGTTTTAAAATTCGTATGCAGGTAATTTCTGCGGAGTTAAAACCTATATGTGTGTTTTATTCTAAAACTGTAGTTCTATCACAAATTATTAGAGTTTTTAAACTAATGATCTCTTATTGAAATGTAATATTTTAAATAAAATATAATTCCCAATTCCTACGTGAAAATCTATGGCTAAAATTAATTGAGTAAAGGGGGGATCCTCAATTTTTAACACTAATTTTTACTTAAAGTTACATGTTATTTTCTAATGAATTGTGGAGCCCCCCCTCCATGCTTTTCAAAACTACTAGGGGGTCTGCAATCCACTTTTTATTGCACAAAGTTTAACAAAAATAATATTTTATTCCCCCATAAATTTTGGTGGGCTACAAAAATTGGTGGGTGGGACATTATCATTGTATATATATATATTCATTGATTTATTATTATTATTTATTTTTATTTGAAAATTTTTGTGACTTTTCTCGAATAAGAAAATGTTACAACACCTGCCATCTCAATTTCACACCGCATCCCAACTCTGTAAACAACAACCATTTAAATTAAATGTGATAATAAGAACATTTGGACTCGTGTTTTACTTTTTCTTCTAAGACACCAACATTAGCTTAGCCTAAGGTCTTGGAGATAGGAGTGTGAGTCAAATTCTCTAATACTACAAAAAAAACTTAGCAAGCATGAGTTAAGGAGTTAAAATCCTCCATCATCCCATGGAAAATCTAGAGTGTGTCAGAAACCCGCTTCATAGGGGGTTAGGCTAGGTCATAGTGCAAGCGGTTCTCCTCAAGGCCACCCACCCTATGGCAAGGAATCTTGTGTTGTGGTTGATCACCAAGAAGTTGAAGGTTCGTGTAACCCTAGTGAATTTAAGAGCAATGTTTATTATCTTCTTATCATCTCTCCCAGATATCCCAATTGAGATCTTATAGAGATATCCCTTCATTCTTTGTTACCTTCAATTTTGTATAGATCAGGTCTAAGTGATATGACCTTCCTTACTGCATTTTCAGAGACTATATCTTCTAGTATTTCATATATCTCTTTGATGTCTCCTCTGCTACATAGGGATGAGAGGACCTTTGACTAATTTCATAAGAATCCTATGAGTCCCTGGATCCTTTTCCATGCATTCAAACAATGCTTGACCTTTGGAGACTTTTCCATAGATATCAACAAATTCTCTTATGGGGACTATATCTATCCTCCTTTCTTATGCAAGGAATTTTGATGACCTATCCAACTTATAGATCTCCTTGCAACCATGAAGTCATTTTAACAAATAAATTAATGAATGAAAGATACTTACTTGAAAAGTGAAGATGAACTCTTCTACTTGATCACTAGTTGAAGAAGATGTATTAGAGATTCCTCTTGGATGATCTTCTTTCAAATGAAAAATCCTTTCTCCAATAGAAAAGACTACTCATTTTGATCATGATGATTTGTTGCTTCCTTGGAAGATCTTCTTCTAGGGAAAAGAGCTAATCCTTTCTTGATTTATAACCTTGAAGATGATGACAATGACTTCTCGCCTTCAATATGCTTCTTCGTCTTTTTTAATGTAGATTCGAACTTATTCTAGGATTTAGACTTTCTTCAATATGATGTGATCTTTTGTTTTAAGGTCCTTCGAGCTACCTTACTTCATAGACAACTTGATGAGGGTATTGGTGGCCTTTTTGATGATGACTTTGGAAACAAAATCTCTTGATGTTGTAAACTTTTTCTTTGATCTAGGGTTTGATCTAAATCAGGGTTTCAATCTTTAATGTGGATCTTGATGCTTTTCTTTCATAAGCCTCAACTCGCTTTGATGCCCTTCTTGAAACATGATCCTTGAATGTCTCTTTTATTCCCTTCCTTTGGCTTCAGCACCTTAGCTCTGAAACCATGTTGAAGAATCTAGGGCATTCAAGTTAATATGATTCTTCTCATGATGCTAACTATTTCTGAGGTAATTTTTGTTTTTCTTATTAGCACAATATTTTCTTGTTATTATTAGAGTGTGTTTTCTTACTTCATCAAATAGTTACCAAAAACAAAAGAGACAAGAACACAAGATCTTGGCTCTCTCCCCGGGCCAAAACCTCTCACCCTTTGAGAGGAAAACTTGCACAAATTCTTCTTATAGAGATTCCAATTGACGAAAACCAAGATCATGACCCTTGACCTATTTAGCCACTCCAATATCAAGACACGAATCCTATTATTCATCATTGCTGAGATCATCATAATTGTTAATGAAGTCGTCATTGTTGCAACACCGAGGCCATCACTTCTGCACCATCAATATTTTCATTATTGTTTCACCATTGTTGTACGTTCACAAAGATATTGATTACTGCTACACCATTGTTGCACCTTGCTCACTGAGATCTTCATCATAAAAGTGATATCTCCATAATATATATATATATACATATATACATATATATATATATACATATATATATACATAAATATATATACATATATATATATATATATCTATATACATATATATATATATATATATATATATATATATATATATATATATATACATACATATACATATATATATATACATACATACATATACATATACATATGCATATATATATATATATATATATAGATACATATATATATATATACATATATATATATATATATATATATATATATATATATATATATATATATATATATATATATATATATATATATATATATATATATATATATAGATATGAGAGTTGCACTGATATCTTCATCAAGATCATGATTACAATTATGTTGAGATCATCACTGCATCGAGAATATATGCTGAGATAAAGTGTGTCACTTGTGGGATAACTGAAATCCTCCTCTTCACAACTATGTCGAGACTGTGACTGTGTCTAGAGTGTATGCCGAGAGTGTATCATTGTGAGATTACCTACATCCTCCTCATAACAAATATGCAGATAGTGTGAATACATCTAATATGTTGGGATAGTGATCGTCAAGAATGTGAGGAGGCCGAGGCTTCATATTTGGGGTACCCATCTAGAAAACATAGAGATATCCGCATATTATACCATCGAAAAACTTCTAAAATTACCTCATCGCGGCATTTGAAACGCTTTTCTGTGACAGCCATCTGAAACTTCAGAATAATACGAGTTCTCCACTACACTTTTAAGAAGATCGTCACTAGGTATTTATAGTAGTTCAACACACATATTAAGATGACAGGACAATGTCAAGAGATATGTGTATTGATGCAAGCCAACATGATCTTCCTTTAATTCAATTTACAGGCCGACTTCTTCAAGAGGGATTATGCTTTCCTTTTGAGGGCTTCTAGACATTTCTATAGACATATACATTCAAAATAGGATCAAGAAGAGCTCTTCATACATGACTCTAGAATCTAAATGGAAAATCCTATTATTCTAAAATCACTTGTTCATGAAACTCATGAAGCAAGTGTTGTAACGGCTACAACCACCCTCTAGAATTTTTCCTTAACTTCATTTTGGAGCCTCCATACAACCTTTCCACAGCACCTTGTCTTGCTTCATCAAGTACACAAGATTCAGTGTTTTTCTTGCAGAAAGGGAGCCTGTCGATCACAACTTGATGTGTTCCCCTCACAGGTTGTTCATTCGGACTTGGTCCAGCTACAAGCTGAGTAGCTCCACCAAGAAATTGCGCAATTCTACAGGGAAACTAGCTTTCCATCCAAAAATTGCACAATCCTATTTGGCAACCTGCTTGGCTCCATAATTGCGCAATTCTGAGAGTTAAACCTCATGGTGAAAATTGCATAATTTTCCCGAGCAGGGCTGCTTAGCCCAAAATTTCCGCAAATCTGGGTGGTAGTTAGCTGCTCTACCTAGAAATTGCACAAATATCCTTGGCATCCATCCCAACTCCCAGTCAGAAATGTGCATTTCCTTCCAGAAATTGCGCAACTTCATGCATGAGTAGTTTGGTTGACCAGTTCCACCTGGAACCAAGGTAACTTGACTTGCATGCATGGCTTTCTTTTTCTAGGAATAGCAAAAGTCAACATGCAAAAGGTATCCCATGATTCAAGGAGATATTTTCAGCAGCTGGAGGTTACATGCAACATTCATTAAGAATACTTCCTCCAAGTGTCACTTTCTCCTCGATTTGTGGCATGCACGTCATGAGCCCAAAATTATTTATTCAATGCATCAAAGCTCATTATTTCACATCAATCTTGGAGCTCTAAAATCCTACAACTCATCCAGGACTCTTCGACACATCTGGCTCATCTACTCATGGGTAAGGGGCCTCAACTTGTCTTTTTCAACGTTTCTGTCGCTTTTTGTGTTTCTACTTATGTGAGTGTTGTTTTCTTGATTTCTTTAAACTATTGCTATCATTTACGTGAATACTAGCTTGTCCTAGCAGTGTTTCAGTTTTCGTTGCTATCTCACTATTGTCACATGCATGAAACTATTTTGCATGAACGTTGCTGATTCAACGACTCGCTCCACCCACATGCAATTTGATCTATTTACTGAATCTTTCATTCATGTTTGTATGCACTATCAATAAATTCTACTTTCACTTAGTGTCACCATGCATTCAATCTATTATTTTCTTTCAGTTGCCCATCGGCGAGTCTGGCCAACCTTGGCCCAGATTCTTCCTTCACTGAGACAACATTACACAATCTGGGGAAAGATGGCCTTGTCTTCCTCACTAGAAATGTGCATTTATGCCCAAGCATTGTCCTCTAGGACTGTTTTGCGCATTTCTGAAGGATAGTGACTACTGGGCCAGAAAATTGTGCAATGCAATCCTTGAGCCTGTAGTCACTCCCAGATGGAATTGCGCATTGCACAATTATGGCAATCAGTAGCCAGACTGGATTTCGCATTGCACAAATCCAATAGCTAGTCTTGCCTCCTAGACAACACAGACAGTCTTTTACGTAGTTCTGGCAGCCATTCACCTAGCCTCCCAGAAGATATTGCACAATCTTGCATATTCGTTCCCTCGATATGTGCTACGTCACTCCCCGAATTTTCTTTGGTTTTCGCTGACAGATTTCCTATCATGCATGTTGCTTGTCTCCAGATCTTTCAAGTGTTCCAGTTATAAATAGGAACTTAACAAATTACAGAGATAACCATAAATATAGAGATGCAGCAAAAATAATATTTCATTTCATTAACGTAAAATACTGAAATATGCTTACAAATAGAAATGGAAATAAACTGGCTCGGGCGATGGTAGCTTATCTCTAAGGAGAGATGTAGTGGCTACATGCCTCTGAACTGTCTTACAATGAGGTTCGAAGGCATATTTATTGATGAGAAATAATGGAAAACCCTAAACATCCAAAAAGGTAACCCTAGGAGATGAAGCGCCAAACTATGGGCTCCGTTTGTTGGCATTATGAGATAAGTGTTGTCCTTGATGGCAAACCACACTGATGAGAAATCAAAGTGCAGAAGGACAGCAGCAAGGAATTGATGATCAGACTATAAGAAGAAGAGAAAGTTCATACACGCAGGTTCATTAAGCCCAAGTCGCGTGTACACGCAGGTTGGCTTCATTAAAAGCGCATGTATGTGGAAAACTCATTTTGGTCCATGGTGGTTAGTCCTTGGAAGTTGTGCCTATGGTTTTGGACCTTGGTGTCTCGACGGACGTGTTGATCCCTAGTTTTAAAGTTGATGGTATTGGATTTCTATGGTTGTGGACCTTGGTATTGAACAAGGCCTAAGGCTATATAAGGGGAAGGAAATCATTAGGCAAGTGTATCTGAAATGTCTTGAATATCTGATGAAGCATTAGATCCAGTATGCAGGTTATGGGTTGATGATGCATTGCTTGATCTGAGCTAAGGAGAGATCTCATCGGTTGATGGAGAGCAAGATCTAAGGAGAGATCGGGATCAAATGGTTTGAAATGAACTATCTTTATGATGCTTATTCTAGATCTACATACTGATGCATGTATTGTTCTATAAGTATTATGAGTATGATTGATGTCTGGTACAGCTGCAAGTTATGAGAAATTATTTTTAGATCTGTACGCGGGTTGTCTTTGGCAAAAGCGCATATACACGCGGGTTTGATTCATCGAAGTAGCGTATACATTGTAAAGCTTGATATTTGAAGTTGCAGATGGGTCAGATGGTTATTACAGAGTTCTGTCTGCTCTGTGTTCTGGTTACAGTGTTGTTAACAGGGTTTCAGTGATTCAGAGTTTGATGATTGTTTTTATCTTCAATGATAGTTATGGGTCCAGTATGAAAATTGGATGAAATGTGGCCTTTCAGATTATGTGTTGTGCTTCAGTGTATCCAGTCTGAAAATTGATGAAACGTGGTACCTGGAGGAGAGAAGATTGTAGGCAAGCACCTACGTACTAGTATCTAAGCTAGTACAAAAGCTAAGGGAGATCTTTGGAGCATTGTAGCAGGTAGCAGCCTGTGTACTAGTAAATGGATCGGCTAGTACAAAAGCAAAGGGGGTTGTAGCTCCCGTACTGGTATAAGACTGCACCAGTACAAATATTGTAAAAGGATTTTCTTATTAAGAAGAAGATTGAGATGACTTGCAGCAGGTGGTTTTCACCCACATTGGGTTTCCACCTTATATCTTTGTGTTCATGTGTGTGGCTCTTGTGTGATGTTCTGTTCTGTTATTCTGCACCTGTTTACTGTTAATATGCTTAATAATGATCTGATACATTTACTGAAGATTAAGCTAACTGAATTATGAGATCTCTGGATATACGCGAGTTTCATTAGACACAGTAGCGTGTACACGCGGGTTCACTTAATTGAAGTAGCGTATATGTTTCTGAGTATGAAATTGAAAAGTTTGATTGATCTGATAATACTGATTCACCCCCCCCCCCCTCTCAGTATTATTTCCAACAATTGGTATCAGAGAAGGTCCTTTGGTAGAAGCTTGATCGCTTGAAGGAGATCCGTGGAACAATGGGAAAGAAGCTGAAGAAGAAAGCTCATAAGAAGAAGAAGACATCTCAGAAGGACTATGACAGTGGGAGAGTCGATTGGGGATTAGGTATAAGAAGCTCTTCAGATTCAGAATCAGATTCAGAATCATTATCAGGTATGAATGTGTTATCCTCTGATGTTCCTGCTATATTTCCTTGTGAAAGTGATGGAAGTGATAGTGAAACTATTGAACATGCTTTTATGGGTGAGCAAGAAAAGTGTCAAATAGAGGCAGTATTTAGAAGGCTTGCAGACAAAGTTAAAGATCAACAAGATCTATTGAATAAAAGGGAATGTGCTTTCAAAGAAGAAGTTACCAAACTAAAGGCCCAACTAGAAGAAGGAAACAAGGTAAGAAAGCTACTCAAGGACAAGGAAGACCAATGTCAAAAATTGCAGCATGAAGTGACATCATTAAGAAAAGAAGTCAACGAAAGAAGCTCAACCATCAAGAAACTCAAAGATAGATCCAGCTACTATGAAAATCTTGAAGCTACAATCCCCTCACTAAAAGGAGATCTTGAAGAATCAAAGAAGAAGAATACAGATCTACTCCAAGCTATTGCAAAACAAGAAAACGAAGTCACCAGCTTAAAATCTCAACTAGAATGTGCCTTCCGAGTTCGTCAAATGCAGCAGGATCTGAATGAAGAACAAGAAAAGGAGATACTCAATCTAAGGCAACAAATGGAAGAAGGAAGAAAAGATGGAGAAGACATGAAGAAGCAATGTCTAGAAAAGGAGGAACAACTTCAAGTTGAGGTAAATATCTTGAAAGGTAAATTAGAAGAAAAGGATAAGCTTTTGAGATTTCAAGATAGTACTAAAGCCTTGGATGATATTCTTAGTAGTCAAAGGTCTCCTGCAATCAAGACTGGTCTTGGTTTTCATGAATCTGTTGAAGGTGAATCTAGTTCACAAGATGAGGCAAGGAACTCTAAAGAGAAATCCAAAATGATCAACAAGGAGATGAAAGGTCAACCAAGGAAAGAAAGTCTTCAAAGAAAATCTTTTACTCCTCCTATGAATAGTGTTGAATGTTATGTATGTCATAATCTTGGACATGTTGCAGCTAGATGTAAAAGAAGAAGAGTTCAAGACCATTATGCAGACAAGTCATCTCAATCAAGGTACTTTAATGGATATTGCTTTGCTTGTAATATGTATGGTCACAAAGCTGCTGATTGCTACAGGAGGAATATGAAACATGTAAGATGTTATGCATGTAACAAGCTTGGACATATAGCAAAGGAATGCAGGAACAAAGGATGGACACCACACCAAAAGGAGAAAACCTCATCACACTTGAAGATATGGAGGAAGAAGGAAGTACAGTCAGCACAATGTACTGAGACACAGCACAGCACAGACATATCAGACTCAGGGGGAGCTGAAAGTGTAAAACTTCAGTGTTCTGAATCTCATATGCAAGTTCCTTAAAGGGAAGTCGCGTATATACGCAAGTTAGACACTGCAAAGTCGCGTATATGTCAGTCTGAAGAAAAGCAGTGGGAACAGGATCAGAAAAAGGATCTGATATGATTCAGTCTGTTATTTTCTCTATTGGTTACAGTCTGCTGAGGATGTGTGGAAATGTTTTGTTACTTGTATGATGTCTAGAAGTGTTTTGATCCTAACTTGAGGATGATGATGTGTTGATGCTTACTGCTGATATATGCATGATCAGATCTAACAGATGGCACTGGTTGAGGGGGAGCATATGCCTTTAGTAATTCGTTGTTGGCATTATGGTTAATAATCCTTGGTGATGATTCTTATATGGCTAAATGATATATCTTGCTATGATGTGGTTGTGAGTTGTCTATGATAAACTCTCATATGATTCTTGAAGTTACATAGAAGATGTTCAGATCAGATTTATGGTTGATTCTTTGATGATGCATATATGGTGCTTACATGGTGATCTTCATAAGGACAAGGAGAAGTACAAAGCTTGAATACACATCTTCCTCTCTTGATGATGAGTCACTTATATACTGCTGTTGTCATATGCATAAAGATCATACAGTTATAATTCGGGCACTCTTGTGAATAAGGATTGTTGCTGTTGATGATATCAAGAAGTTTTGTCAAATGAGCTTGAGCTCAAGATACATAGTGCTGATACATGGATGACTACTCAAGGTTGCTTTGTTGGAGACATGGTGATGAGTTCTTATCTATATAATGATAGGTTGATACTTGCATGTGTTGATTGATGCAGATGTTCCCAAGTAATGATACTTGGATCATGTAGAGCTTGATGAAATGGCTATGGTGGTTTCACACATGTGAATGACTCTGAATTCTATTCAAAGGGATGAATTGATGCAGTCATACCTTGTTAAAGGTTGATGACTTATTCTCTGCAGGAGATTTACAGGTTGCTGATATGGAAATTGGTATACGCGACTTGGATAAGGACTATCCGCGTATATAAGCTTGTTTATGTGGATGCAGACGCGTATATGTAGTTTTGAAGGAAATCAGCAGGGATAGATGTTGGTTGCAGAAAGTATGATATAGGTCTGACAGAGATCATCTGGCACAGGTTCAGGGGGAGCAGATAATCTTCCAATGATGCATTGTTGGCATTATCTTAAAGCCTTTGGTTCTAGTTCACATTGTTGTTGATTCAGGTGGAACAAAGTCAAAATCAGAGGGAGAACAAAAGGATCTCTTGGTTGCTGATCTGAATGGTGATTGACAAGATGCTGGCGATTATTGGTGACTTTCATAAGTCTTGGTCTAGTTCTTTCGTTTCTATGTCATATATCTCTTTTGTGGTATCTCTTTCATGGTGTCAAGGTCATGTAACGGCCTATTTTGGTTTCCCCACTATGCCTGGGATGATTGATGCAATATGATTGGTTGTCATATGTAAACTTTTGATGTATCCCCACTTGGTTGGGTGGATGAGTCAATATTTGTATATCCTCACTTATTTGAGAGATGGATGTATGTATGAGTCTTTGGTGATAGGAAGGTCTTTTATGATGTATAGAGTCATGTTCTTCTTGAAGAACATCTTTTGTAGATCTTGCCTACAGTCAGGAAGAGCATGAACAGCACACTTCAGCGGTACAGAGATTCAGCATGCACTCAGAGGGAGCATGGACAGATGGGTACACCTTGGCATATACAAAGGGGGAGATTATTCAGAGATTTCAGCAGGTACTCAGGGGGAGTATGGACAGTGGAATGATTCAGCAAAGGAAGAGAATATCTTGGTCCACCCTTTGCCCTTGATGTCAAAGGGGGAGAGTGATTTGGTGTTGTTGCCATCAAGTCCAAAGGGGGAGATTGTTGGCATTATGATGCATGTGTTGTACTTGATGGCAACCCTCTCATAGAAGAATATCTCACTTATGTATAACTGGATGAATCTTCAGAAGAGATATCAGATGTGACTGATGGAGGACAGCTCAAAGGAATCAGATGATAGTTCTAAGTGTGACAAGTTAGCTTTGCCATCGAGAATCTTCAGAAGAGATATCAGATGTGACTGATGGAGGACAGCTCAAAGGAATCAGATGATGAATCTTCAGAAGAGATATCAGATGTGACTGATGGAGGACAGCTCAAAGGAATCAGATGATAGTTCTAAGTGTGACAAGTTAGCTTTGCCATCAAGTCCAAAGGGGGAGATTGTTGGCATTATGAGATAAGTGTTGTCCTTGATGGCAAACCACATTGATGAGAAATCATAGTGCAGAAGGACAACAGCAAGGAATTGATGATCAGACTATAAGAAGAAGAGAAAGTTCATACACGCAGGTTCGTTAAGCCCAAGTCGCGTGTACACGCAGGTTGGCTTCATTAAAAGCGCGTGTATGTGGAAAACTCATTTTGGTCCATGGTGGTTAGTCCTTGGAAGTTGTGCCTATGGTTTTGGACCTTGGTGTCTCGACGGACGTGTTGATCCCTAGTTTTAAAGTTGATGGTATTGGATTTCTATGGTTGTGGCCCTTGGTATTGAACAAGGCCTAAGGCTATATAAGGGGAAGGAAATCATTAGGCAAGTGTATCTGAAATGTCTTGAATATCTGATGAAGCATTAGATCCAGTATGCAGGTTATGGGTTGATGATGCATTGCTTGATCTGAGCTAAGGAGAGATCTCATCGGTTGATGGAGAGCAAGATCTAAGGAGAGATCGGGATCAAATGGTTTGAAATGAACTATCTTTATGATGCTTATTCTAGATCTACATACTGACGCATGTATTGTTCTATAAGTATTATGAGTATGATTGATGTCTGGTACAGCTGCAAGTTATGAGAAATTATTTTTAGATCTGTACGCGGGTTGTCTTTGGCAAAAGCGCGTATACACGCGGGTTTGATTCATCGAAGTAGCGTATACATTGTAAAGCTTGATATTTGAAGTTGCAGATGGGTCAGATGGTTATTACAGAGTTCTGTCTGCTCTGTGTTCTGGTGACAGTGTTGTTAACAGGGTTTCAGTGATTCAGAGTTTGATGATTGTTTTTATCTTCAATGATAGTTATGGGTCCAGTATGAAAATTGGATGAAATGTGGCCTTTCAGATTATGTGTTGTGCTTCAGTGTATCCAGTCTGAAAATTGATGAAACGTGGTACCTGGAGGAGAGAAGATTGTAGGCAAGCACCTACGTACTAGTATCTAAGCTAGTACAAAAGCTAAGGGAGATCTTTGGAGCATTGTAGCAGGTAGCAGCCTATGTACTAGTAAATGGATCGGCTAGTACAAAAGCAAAGGGGGTTGTAGCTCCCGTACTGGTATAAGACTGCACCAGTACAAATATTGTAAAAGGATTTTCTTATTAAGAAGAAGATTGAGATGACTTGCAGCAGGTGGTTTTCACCCACATTGGGTTTCCACCTTATATCTTTGTGTTCATGTGTGTGGCTCTTGTGTGATGTTCTGTTCTGTTATTCTGCACCTGTTTACTGTTAATATGCTTAATAATGATCTGATACATTTACTAAAGATTAAGCTAACTGAATTATGAGATCTCTGGATATACGCGAGTTTCATTAGACACAGTAGCGTGTACACGCGGGTTCACTTAATTGAAGTAGCGTATATGTTTCTGAGTATGAAATTGAAAAGTTTGATTGATCTGATAATACTGATTCACCCCCCCCTCTCAGTATTATTTCCAACACCGTTTTGGGTAAATTGGTACATCAACATCCTGGGGTCATAACTTTGGCATACGATCTCCATTTGACATGAACAATACCTCGTTAGAAAGATCTATCTGAGGAATACAACTTTGGGAAGAGAAACATCGGTCCATGGACCCATGTTGCTTCGAGTTTTCCCAAAAAATGTCGTTAGGGCCTCCAAACGGCTCCGGAAGTTCAGGGCCTGTAAAACGGCTAAAAATAGTAAATTTTGCTACAATTAAGGAAACTGAAAAACTAAAAGAAATAATGGTGGGGGACCAAGTGGAATTGGTGGGTGGCCATCAATATCCACCTGGATCATTCCTGCCCCCTTAGGAAGCAATGGTCCTTGTTGCATTGAGTTCCTCCATGAGATGAGGAAACTTCTGCTGAACTTGGTCCTTGGTGAGCCACTTGCCCTGGTGAAGGAGTTGGCCTGCTTTAACAACTCAATATAGTTAGATCTTATGATGGTGAGTGTTCTTGATCTATGTGTACATGATCCGATCAGTTGCAACTTGTTCCATGCAATCTGGATTTAACTATGTTGGTGTGAGCTATTTTGTAATGTCGGATGTGTCTAGTAATGAAGTATGGCCGAAGGTTCCACATTGAACACTAGGTGCAAGCCAAAGAATGGGGGAATGATGAGCTCAAATGCATTGTCTACCATAGCCTTTCTAATGGTGTAAGGACCATATCAGAGTGGTTTGAGTTTGCGATAGGCTTCGGTAAGGCGTTCCTTTTCCAAATGCAACTAGACTTTGTTGCCCACCTGAAATTTGTGTGGCACCCGATGTTGATCATGTCACTGCTTGTAATTGGCATCTGATTTCTCCAGAATGTTGTGGACCTACTGGTGGATATGTTGGATTTTCTCAATGAATTTGTTTTCCTTATTTGTTTCTGACTGGACATGAGTCGAATCTGCCTGAGTAGCTGCAAATGGCATGGCCACCTCAATGGGACATAGTGGCTGGAATCCCAAGCCCACCTGAAAAGGGCTATGGCTAGTCGAGCTATGGAGAGCTCAGTTATAGTTGTGCTAAAGATAGGGGAGGCTCTCATCCCATGTGCTTGGATGATTTGAGTTGTAAATGCGCAGAATGTGTACGATCATCTTGTTGACAACCTCCATTTGGCCATCAGTTTGGGAATGGAAGGCTGTGGACTTAGTGAGTTTGGTGTCTAGCATCGACCAGAGACTGGATCAAAATTTACTGAGGAATCGGCTATCCCGATCTAAGATGATAGATTTTGGGATCCCAAAGTGTACCGACACTCGTTCAAAGAATAGTTTAGAAGTCACTTCTACTGTGATATTCTTCTTGCAAGCTGCCATAATGGCCATCTTCGAGAACCTGTCGATGACCACAAAATCATAGTCATTTCCATGCCTAGTAGAAGGAATGCCTAACATGTAATCCATGGAGATGGATTCCCAAGGTCGACTAGGGGTAGGCAACGAATTATTGAGGCCTTGCTTCTTAATGGTCGATTTGGCAATGGCACATGAAGTGGAGGATCTGATGTACTTCCCAACATCTTGTCGAAGATTCAGCCAATAGAAATAATTCGACAGTACTACCATCATTTTATCGACACTGATGGAAGTGCAATTGGAGTAGCAGCTGAACGGGTGTCTGCATGTCTACCGATCTATGAAGATTCAAAGTTGTTTCTAGACAAGGACATCAAGCTGAAATGGAAAGAGGTCAATTGATATAGATCTTGGGGGATCTGAAAAAATGAAATTCCATAAGAAAAAGAGGAGAATGCCTAATAAACAAAACCACAAAGAAAATCTATTTTAAAATGAAGAATAACTGTAAAAGCTACATTGTGGTCGAATCAAAGTTCGGATGTGGGAGATATCACTCATTTAAAATCAACTATCTTTTCAGAACTTTTGTGACAGTGGAAATGTTGCAGCGCAAATCTGAGATTCTAGAGTCTCCAGATAAGGATTTCCAACACCTAGGAAGATTCAAAATGGTCCTTCTGCTTCCAAAAATAGGTTATAATAAATATTCTGAGTCATATTGACCAAGTTATGTCCATTTTAATTCTGGAGCAACATTCGGAGAAGGTTTCCATTTGAGACATGCCCTCCCACCCTACTTTAGTAGGCACCTGCTTCACATTCATCAGTTTTAGCATAGCAGCATTTGACTTGGGTTATTTGGAGACATGCCCTTCCACCCCAAGCTATGTAGGCACCTACTATTTCATCAACAACCAACATCATGGTTATGGGTCAACCGAACAAAATCCTTGTCATTGAAGTCCATTTAAAATCATAGTTGGTTACAAGCATTATAAGGTATCTCTATCCTCGGATCTTCATTTGTCATGGTGATGGGTCATCCACAAACCCACACTTCATCGAAGTCCATTTTCTAGGCCGTACACTGTCAGTATCATGGTTGGTCACAAGAATTATAGGGTATCTCTATCCTCAGATCTTTGTTCATCATGGTTATGGGTTATCTACAAACGCACACTTCATCGAAGATGATTTTCTAGGCCGCACACTGTTAGTATCACAGTTGGTCAAAAGAATTACAGGGTATCTCTATCCTCGGATCTTTGTTCATCACGGTTATGAGTTAACCACATAAAAACCTTCTCTTTAGTGGCTCTTCATATTCAACAGAGGCTTCGCAGGAGGGAACTTCACGCAATGGGACCATTTCTTCTAAAGGAGGGAGGAATGATCCGAATAGAAAATGGCATCAACCCATGGTATTCATCCACCCATGTTATTCATTGACCCATGGAATTTACCCATGGTATTGTAAGTAGCATCCACTCATGGTATTTATACACCCATGGTATTGTAAGTGACATCCACCCATGGTATTCATTCACCCATGGAATTGACCCGTGGTATTGTAACTAAAAAATACTATAAGTAACAAGTCGCATTTTGTAAAAGGACAGATTGTCCACCACAATGTAGTCCTTACAATTATTATCTGTTTTAATAAAAAAATTCTTTGTGGTTTTGTTTATTGCGAATTCTACTCTTTCTGTTCTCGCAATTTCAATTTTTCAGATCTTGGGGGCCTCTCCCCAAGATTCATTTCAATCTTTTAGAACTTGAGGGCCACCCCCCAAGATACAGATCAGTGATATCAGAGCAGGTTATGATTCCATGGAAATGAGGGTTTGATGCATGTTTTAGTTTCAAATTTTGCAGAAATATTCAACAAACTTCAGGCATGTGCTACATTCTCCACAGAGCATTTTCTTGGGCCAAGCAGGAAGAATTTTTAATTTTTTTCATTTTTTCACAGGAATGCTTTTGGGAAGCGAGTTTGCGGATCAGATATGAAATTGTTGGTGCAAAATTTACAAAAACAAATGACATATCCGGATTCCTTGCAAAAAATTACGCAAATTCAAAAAAAAAAATCGCCTAAATCAGAGTTTGAATGAGGGAGATATCGTTGATTTAAAATCAGCTATGTTGCAGAAATGTTTCTGATGGAAATTCATGGGTGGAAACTCCCCTATCTTTTTTTTTGCACTTTTGGTGCAAAATTTTAGAAACATGATTGTAGATCTGAGCTCCTCTCGAAACATTTGTTGGAAATAATACTGAGAGGGGGGGGTGAATCATTATTATCACATCAATAAAAATTTTTCATTTCCATATTCAGATTCATATATGCTACTTCCACAACTTCTTATGATTCAGTTAGTTGATCCTTAATGAGTGCATTAGAACATTATCAACCATATTAACAGTAAACAGGTGCAGTAAAATAGAACAGATCATCACACATAAGCCTCACACATGAACACCATGATATAAGGTGGAAACCCAATGTGGGAGAAAACCACCTACTGCAAGTCATCTCAATCTTCTTCTTAATAAGAAAATCCTTTTACAATATTTCTGTACTGGTGCAGTCTTATACCAGTACGCAGGCTTCTACCTGCAGAGAGCTACAACCCCCATAGTTTTTGTACTAGCCGATCCATTTACTAGTACGCAGGCTGCTACCTGCTACAATGCTCCAAAGTTTTCAACTGCTACTGGAAGGGAGCTACCACCCCCTTAGCTCTTGTACTAGCTAAGATACCAGTACGTAGGTGCCGGCCTACAATATTCTCTCCTCCGGGTACCACGTTTCATACATTTTCGTATTGGATACTCCTGAAGCACAACACATAATCTGAAAGGTCATGTTTCATCCAATTTTCATACTGGACCCATAAATATCATTGAAGCACATAATCAATCAATCTTCTGAATCACCCAATCACCAGATCAATACATATACAAGGATAATATGTGTGTCAACAATCAGATCTAGTCCATCAAATCATATAAGGATAAGTCATTATGAACCTTATCCATTCATCCATCAATACTGAAGCTAAACATAATTATTCAATCAGTCACTTCTCAGAATGCTGTTATCAGAACATAATACCAGTAACTAGACATCACTTCAAAACCCAGAACTCTTCAGTAAACAACAGAAGCAGCTAAAACATATTTTAAGAAAATTACACAGCTTCTTCAATAGAAACCTGCGGGTATCTGCTCCTGCACCATCTATTGATCCGCGGGTATCCACACCTGAATAGGCTTCTGACCTGCGAGTGTCCACAACTGTGCAGTCTTCTTCTCGGCGGGAATCCGCACCTACGGTTGCGGGTTGCCTGCGTACTTATGCACTTCACCCATCTCTGGCCTGCGATCCTCTGCACCTACACCGATCTCTGACCTGCGAACCTCCGCACCTTTTCCTTGATCTACCTGCGGATCTCTGCGCTTTCTCCTTCACTGGCCTGCGGATCTCCGCACCTGAAACGTGTCGCACCTGCGGTCCTGCGGTTATAGAATTTTTCAGACTTCAAATATGCCACAGACTATCAGATCTACAGATCTGATCATGCATAAAGGAGATCTCGACCCATCAATAGATCCACCTTATTCAGATCTAGATCTGCACCATAACCTAATCACTGTATTCTAGATCTAGCACTTCCTCAGATATTCAATTATTCAGAAGATGCCTTACCAAATGATCTCCTTCCTCTTTTATAGCCTTAGGCCTTTTACAATACCACGGAGCAAAACCATAACAATTCAATACCATGGACCCAATACTTGGGATCAACACTTTTGGATGCAATACCATGGACCAAAAGCATAGGATCAAAAACTGTCGGACTAATACCATGAACCAACCATGAAAGTGCGTGAACTTTTATCTACATGAAGGAAACTTTTCTCTACATGAAAGTGTGTGAACTTTTCTCTACATGAAAGAAACTTTTCTCTGCATGAAAGTGCGTGAACTTTTCTCTACATGAAGGAAACTTTTCTCTGCATGAAAGTGCGTGAACTTTTCTCTAGATGAAAGAAACTTTTCTTTGCATGAAAGTGTGTGAACTTTTCTCTACATGAAAGAAACTTTTCTCTGCATGAAAGTGCGTGAACTTTTCTCTACATGAAAGAAACTTTTCTCTGCATGAAAGTGCGTGAACTTGAAAATAACTTTGCTGCACTATAATTTATCATCTGTGTGATTTGCCATCAAGGACAACACTTGTCTCATAATGCCAACAATCTCCCCCTTTGGACTTGATGGCAAAGCTAACTTGTCATACTGAGAATTGTCATCTGATTCCTTTGAGTTGTCCTGCATCCTATGTATTCTGTCACATCTGATATCTCTTCCGTAGATTCATCTAGATATATATAAGTGAGTTGATCTTCTACGAGTTGGTTGCCATCAAGTACAACACATGCATCATAATGCCAACAATCTCCCCCTTTGGACTTGATGGCAACAATACCAAATCACTCTCCCCCTTTGACATCAAGGGCAAAGGGCAGACCAAGATATTCTCTTCCTTTGCTGTCCATACTCCCCTTGAGTACCTGCTGAAATCTCTGAATGAGCTCCCCATTTGTATATGCCATGGTGCACCAATTTGTCCATGCTTTTTCTGAGAACATGCTGAAATCTCTGCTCTGCTGAAATATGCTTGTTCATGCTCCCCCTGACTGTAAGCAAGGTCTGCAAAAAGATGTTCTATAAGAAGAACATGACTCTATACATCATAAATGACCTTCCTATCACCGAAGACTCATACATACATCTATCTCCCATCACAATGGTGATATACCAAAATTTTACATATGATAACATAAGAGAATAACATCATTCATCCCAGGCATAGTGGGGAAACCGACATAGGCCATTACATGACCTGAAGAGATCTCATCAAATGACTACAATAGATAGAGACAAACTATTACATCATGAGTTTTGATATGACCTTTACATCAAATGATATACCTGACATTTATAACAGAGACCAAACACCTAAATAAGATCATGATAAACATCAGCAACGACACTGCATGATCTGCTCCATAGCATCTGTCAACAACAACTAGACCAGCAACTTGTACATGAATCATCAAGATATGTCCGTATCATCCTTTTGAACAGAATTCTGTATATACAGAATCATTCACATTCTATCATATGTGAGAAACACCATAGCCATCCAGATCTGCATGAACCAAGTATCATCAATTGGGAATATCTGCATCAATCAACATATGTACAAAACAAACTATCATCATATAGGTAAGAACTCATCATCATCATGTCTCCAACAATGCAACTTTGAATAATCATCCATGTATCCAGCCAACAATCCTCATTCATATATGTGCTAAGAACAATAGGAATCCTGCATCATAACTGTAATATATGATCTTTATGCATATGACGACAACAGCATATGAGTGACTCATCATCAAGTAAAGAAGATGTGAATTCAAGCTATGTACTTCTCGTTATCCTTATGAAGATCACCATGTAAGCACTATTAGAGAATCAACCACAAATCTAATCTAAATATTAACTATGTAACCCCAAGAATCATCTGAACAACTCATAACCATAGCAAGATGAATCATTTATCCATATAAGCATCATCACCAAGGACTATTAACCATAATGCCAACAATGCATTAAAAGCATATGCTCCCCCTAAACCTGTGCCATCTTGTTTATTGTCAGATCTGATCATGCATATCAGCAAGAAGTATCAAGGCATCATCATTATCAAGTTAGAAACAAAACACTTCTAACCATCAAGTCATTTCCACACATCATCAGCAAATTGTAACCATTATCAAACAGCACAAATAATAAACCGAATCATAACTAATCCTTTTCCTGAACCTGTCCCTACTGCCTTTCCTCAAACAATCATATACGCGACTATCCCATATCCAACTCGCGTATATACGTGACTTCTCTTTAAGAAACTTGCGTATGAGATTTAGGACACTGAAGTTTTACACTTCCAGCTCCCTCTGATTCTGTTATGTTTGTATGTTGTGCTGTGTCACCTCTTTCTGACTGTACTTCTTTCTTCTTCCACATCTTCAAGTGTGATGATGATGTTTTCTCCTTTTGGTATGGTGCCCATACTTTGTTCCTGCATTCCTTAGCTATATGTCCAAGCTTGTTACATGTGTAACATCTTACATGTCTCATATTTCTTTTATAGAAATCAACAACTCTGTGACCAAACATATTGCAAGCAAAGCAATATCCATTAAAGTACCTTGAATGTGATGATCTTTCTGCATGATGGTCTTGAACCCTTCTTCTTCTACATCTGGTTGCAACATGTCCAAGATTATGACATACATAACATTCAACATTATTCATAGGAGGAGTAAAAGATTTTCTTTGAAGAATTTCTTTCCTTGGTTGATGATGAGATTGACCTTTCATCTCCTTATTGAGCATTTCAGATTTTGCAGTAGAGTCCCTTGTCTTACTTTGTGAACTAGATTCACCTTCAATAGATTCATGAAAACCAAGACAAGTTTTGATAGTAGGAGACCTTTTACTATTAAGAATATCATCCAAGACTTTAGTACTATCTTGAAATCGTAAAAGCTTATCCTTTTCTTCTAATTTACCTTTCAAGATATTTACCTCAACTTGAAGTTGTTCTTCCTTTTCCAGACATTGCTTCTTCAAAATTTCTTCAGATTTTCTTCCTTCTTGCATTTGTTGCCTTAGTTTGAGAATCTCCTTTTCTTGTTCTTCATTCAGATCCTGCTGCATTTGATGAATTCTGTAGGCACATTCTAGCTGAGATTTTAAGCCGATAACTTCATTTTCTTGTTTTTCAATAGTTAGGAGTATATCTTTATTCTGCTTCTTTGATTCTTTAAGTTCTTCCTTTAGTGAGAGAATCATAGCTTCAAGCCCTTCATAATAACTGGATCTATCTCTCAGTTTCTTGATTGTTGTGCTCTTTTCATTGACTTCATTTCTTAGAGATGTTACTTCATTCTGCAACTTTTGATATTTATCCTTGAATAACTTCCTTACCTTGCTTCCTTCCTGTTGATGCCCCGAAAATCGTTGTATCAACATTGGGGGATAACCACCTGGTCCGGACCTTAATACAGCTCCTTTTCCGTTTGGAATGGTGGCTTCGACTGGGGATAATGGGACTAGTTTCCCAGTAATGAAAAAAAGGGGGTGTATGAATGATTGATTGTCTAATCTAATGATAGGCAAATAACTTAATCTATCAGCAAAATAAAGGAACTACTACTAATCCCGGGAAATATTACTCTGTGAAATGTAGCGCTTGATGATCTTTGTCTATTGACAGGCATATAGATGACTCTATCTAATAAACATAGACATTTATTCATTCAATGATTACTTTGTTTAAATAGTTAAACAAAGTGATTAACACAATATTGCTACACTTATTATTTATATCATCGATACATATATGATCAAAAGAAAATCATACTATAAACATCCAATAGTGGAAAGAATAAAGAATGCTGTTAAAACACATACATATATCCGATAATAGCAAAAGCGATCAAATGACAATTCATATAAAAAGAATGAATTCAGACATAGATAATAGTACCATATGAGCTGCTTATCACTCCCAATATCAATCGTTATTTGAGATTCTTCTTCCGATGCAGAAATACTCTCAAACAAAGACAGTAGTGCACATTTGCATAAAAGCTTCTTTGTCAAAATCAGAATAATTGGTCCAGTTTTATAAAAGAATATGCCTGAAGTACAGTAGTGCAACTTCAGGCTTTAAGTCATGTACAAAACTTACAACCCTTTCCAAATACAATGAAAGGGTCTATAAATACTTAATTAAGCTAACTATCTATGAAACTGAAATCCTACTTAATTGGTATCAATTGATTTTGAATATCTCCTTCACAATAATTTGGCAGTCGGCGGCATGAATCATCATTTAGGTTGTTTGCCTTTAAACCTGAGCTGGCATATCGTAAGCATTGGCTCCACTTCGGGTGGTCTATTGAGGCGAGAATTCAGTTGGGCAGCATAGGTGGCATCCTGTATATCGGGAATGATATACCCGATTGCATCTGTAAGGCATTTGAGGGCAGCTCTCTGGCTGTATGGTTTCACTAAGAAGAACCAATAGGTGTCCCATGTCAAACTGTTAATTCCTGCGATTAATCTCCCATTTTTCTCTAGTTCTGGATAACATGACTGCTCCAATGTTTTCGCCGCTGTCAATTTACCTGGAGTACATTGGTAAATCATGTTAGACAAGTAGACAGTATTATTAACCAATTCAACCAAATTACTTGTGGTTGATTTGCATCTTGAAATTGCTCTCTCTGCTTTCATTAACTGGGACTGCCATTCTGTAAATAATATCTCCTTATGTGATTCTAAAATATTTGGTAAATTAGCCGCCTGTCCCTGATCGGTATCTTGCCACTCAAGAAAATTAGTTAATGTTTCATCGGCTTGATCCAAGTCTGTTCTAGCTTTTTCTGATTTTTCACTTATTGATGTCGTCAAATCACATAATGGTTCCGCTTGGGCGATTTGTTGACATAAAAGCTTTATCTGTGTTATCAATGCCTTGTTTATTTGTAATGCCTCTGTTCTGAATTCAGTTATCTATGGAAGATTCTTTGTTTTCTCTAGCTGGGCTAATAGTTGAGCAATTTGCTCATCTTTTGACTTCATCATTTGTTCATTCGCTGCTTTCAGTTGTGCCAATGCCTCAGACAACTCTTTCTGCTTTTGTACTGCACTCTGATCAATCCTTTGTTTCTCTTCCTGAAATTGTTTAGTTAATTGATTATTTATTTGCTGTTGTGTTAACAATTGCAGTTCTACCTACTCTGCCTTCTGCTGTGCTTCTAATAGTTGCGCTTGCAATGAAAAGATCTCCTGGTCTTTTGTTTTCAATAAAAGACTCACCTCTGATGCCTTATCTATTGTTGCTGCCGAATAGGCTCCAGCATATTGTGATAGTTTTGTTAGGTCATCAGAGGGGTCAAATTCCTCCTTCCAAACCATGTTGCCCGTCACCGTTTGTTCTGGGAATAGGGAAGGTTGATCAGTCCTTCTCCTATTCCTCTGTCGTTTTACCACAGCTTTGTGTCTTGGGCTATAGAAGACATCTAAGGGAGGAATTTCTTCTATTTGCAAAATAATCTGATCGGAGGGATCCTTTGGGATTATCTCTACTTCTTTCGAACTAGATAGGCCACTGGTTCCACTTGGAACATGTTTTGAAGTGGTCTCCTGTGTATCTTTAGAGCATTAAAGATTACTGATAATTGAATCGAATTGCTGCCATTCCTGGAGCAATTTCGGGTCAATTTGAGTATCTACATTCACCTTTATGCTGCTTTGTTCCTGCTCTTTCATCTGGGTTTCCTCTTGTCTTTTCATATGCACTTCCTCCTATTCTTCTGATGTAACAGGAGGTTCCTTAGTATGTCACTGTTCAGGCTCGCTTGATTTTGTTGTTGGGGTTGTTGCTAACAGATCTAGATGCAGAGTTTGCAACCTCTGTTCTCTAAGTCTGTTGAATTCAACTAACCCTTCATCTTTGTATTCTATTATGGCCAGCGATCTAACTTGGGACATCGACTTAGCTGAGGAGAACAGGTCATCAAACTTATCTTCTTTATGGTCAAACTTTGTCAATTTGGCCTGTTCAAGTGCATTATAGGCAACTTTGTTGGGATCAAATCACCTATTAGGGAGAGTTGCTAGAGTTAATGACTTCATCTTTGTAGATTCTTTCTCTGCATGTTTGAAATCATGCAAAGTGTAGACACCACATCTCAGAGGAAAAGAGGGCCAGACCTACTTCTTATTTTTCTTTAGAGTTTGTGTAACTCCTTCGGAGATAATCTGATAGGCTATCTCCCTAGCCAGCAGTTTATCAGGTATGTACAAAGGAAGGACATGAGGTTCGGCTTGGCTGTGGAAAATTCTTATATACGTAAATTTTTCCTCTCCGAACCATCTTCCTATTGATGTCAAATCAATCCCTGCTTGGTAGGAAATCTTGGGAGCAAGTTTATCAAAAATAGAGTAATGAATGGGTAACATAAAGCCATTGCAGACTTGGTATAAATGGTGCTTATAGGAAGTTTTCCACAATTTCTGATGGTATATGTGAATAGGCATGGGGTCTTGTGAAGTCGACCTCCAGCCGAGCACGGGAAATTCAGAATTAAAACACAGGGTGTCTAGTATATAAGCACTGTAGTAGAATGGGGGAATAAGCCTTTCAGTGACGCGGGTTTTGGTTCTAAAATCAAGAACTGCTGTTGCTAGCTTATCTGACAGTATAGTTGCCTAATCCATTATTTCACTATTACATGCCGCTTCCATCAAGGGAACCATTTATATGGTGAAATTAGCAGAGTCGTGCAACCCCCACAATCTACACATCATTATCCCAGCATAACAATAAGGAGAACATAGGGAATCAACAGAGTACTTACCGGAAGATTCATGCTTGTGTTTTGCCGGATTTTTCCTCCAATCCCAAATGGGTTCGGATTTAGTTTCGTTCTCATTTCAGAATTTCTCCAGAAATGCTTTGTTGTACTTCTTCTCTGGCACAGGCAAATGATACATTTGCCTCAAATCATTAGCCTGAAATGAACCGAAGATTCTCCCATCTCTGGTGCAGAAGGTTCTGTCTGTGATTGGGATTTCCTCAATTGCCTACCTCACTACATCTGTATATGGGAGAATTTTTTCCCGAGCTGCTATCCGATGAAGGAAAGAGTCAGCTAAATCCTTTAGAGTAGCATCAGATTTTCGAGTGGTAGTGTGGCTTGTACTGCTGTCACCTCTGGTTCTTCGGCCTCAATAAAATTATAGGTACTTTTCCAAGTAGTTCTGCCGAGTCCTGAACATGTAGTATCAGATATCAACCCTTTCTTTTTAGTTCCTGGATCAGCGACGAGTTGTCCTGTGGCTGGCGAAGCAGAAGCGATTGCAGTTTTCTTAGACTTCTTCCCCATTTTGCTTGAATCTATCACTTCGGAAGAGTTCTGCACAGGAGTGAAAATGAATGTAATACAGAGGATTGGTAGCGAAAACCAAATACGAGCGAGATATATTGATTAATGCACGATGAAAGATTAACTTAAAGTGGCTGCGGATACAATCTGTGAAAAGATTTTTAAGCTTACTATTTCATTAAATGGCCGTTAAAACCTGCCAATCCTTTAAATGCCCATCATATCATTTTATTGGCCGAATGATTTGTTTAAGCGTGCCTTGGATGTTTTGGCGGTTGAGCGCAGGTGAATCACTGTTTGGAAGATAAGGCCTTTAATACGAATTAATTGTAATATCCCCGCTTTAACAATTTTCGAAGTTTGTGCTTTTGGCTTTATCGCAATTGGGCGTCGGGGGAGAACTTAAATCGTTATATTGGTTCCTTTCGGAATCCCCGATTGCTGATAGCAATATCGCATCGCATCAAGAGTATTCTTTTGAGCACTTTGAAAAGCATGCATGGTATATCCCCGATCGCCGATAGCGATATCGCATCGCATCGGAGTGAAAGGGACTTTATCGCATCGCATCAGAGCGAAAGGCACTTTTGTTATGGTAACTTATTATTGCCGATATTCGATAGCCTATTGCATGTTGTCGCGTAGGAGAAAACCAATGGGTCTTTAAAATATGCCTCCTTTGTCATTGCGACATGCGATCTTGCGATCGCTTTATCGCAATGATAAAAGATTAATCATTTATATTATAAAACCAAATAATTGGTTTGTCAAAAAGGTTTTATAATGTTTTTATTTTGTTTTTGGACCTTTTTGAATAATACAAATTTGATACCAATTAAAATAAAAAGGGACCCATTTCATATTATAGTTTTGTGAATAAAAATGATATGAAATGGGGGGTTGTTGTAGAGCACAACAATTGGCGATTCGCTGGAAGAAACAGTTATCTCTGAAAAGTACGGAAATACTTAAACTTTTTCAAAATAGAGTTCTCATGAAAGGGAAAATTCTAATATAACTAGGTATATATGCATTCCAAAATAAAATGAAACTATCTTTGCTAATTTCCTCTCTTGTTTTAAAATTAGATACATTCTAAGTTTTAAATTGGCCTCTATTGGTTGATAATGATAAAACAGAAAACCTTTCCAAATCAGCTTTTAGAATTGACTCCTTTGCCATAGGTAGAGCCTCTGCTGCCAGCAAATGTTCATAGTTTCGACAGGGATACCTTTTAACCATGTTATTGTCCATTGTCCCATCCATTTTAGAGTATGATTAGCAGAATGAATTCAAAACATGCTTTTCACAATTTGCATTTCTTTTCTACTTTTCTATTATTTTGTAAGATAAAAATCCATTGTCCTGGTTTGGTGGCCAGCTGAGTGACAATGCCATTCACTGTTAATAATTTAACCGAACAAGCCGGCTCGTGATGAGACCCCTTGTCTTATAATTCTAAGCCATTACCCTGTTTTGGTATGCAGTATTGGTAATGTCGGTTAAACTATTTTCGCATGATCATGGTAAGCAGGCTTGTAATAAGACCTCTTATCTTTTATATCAAATATTTTAGAATTACACTCTGAGTAATCATAAGCTTTGGTGAGTGGGATGGACAATTTTCTCCTTAAGAGTAAATGGATGACAAGGTAAGAGTTAAAGATGCTGAATTTGGATTAGTTCCTATTTTGATATTGATAACCTTTTTTGTGACCAATTTGAAAACATAAAATGATTTACAATATTTCTAATCTTTGAGAAGCGTTCACAAAACTTGAAGTGTGGTTTCGGAATGCAATTATACCTAGTTTCCTAGAAGTTATCCCTTTTGTTTAAGACTTCTATTATTTTAAAAGCAAATATCAACACTACTTTTGAGCAACTTTTAAGTACAGCAAAGGTCAATGGAAGATACCTTACAAATTTATTTTCTAATGGTCCTACAAACTACAAAATTCTATAAAAAAAAGAAGAAGGGGTTACCTCCTCAATTGAAGAATTTTTTTTAAGATAAGGCCATTAACAGGGAGAGAATCTCTCAAACCTAATAAATCTTGTATTATGAAGGTTGAATGGCCTATCTTCTCACAGATCTGAAATGGACCAAGCCACATCTTCTGGAACTTGGTGTGTTTTCCCTTGTCCTCATGGGCTTTGTCCCATTTCAGAACCAAATCACCGACTTGAAATTGTTTTGAACTGGATGAGACTGAATCAAAGGATGACTTAATGATTTGCTGATGTTTTGCATGAATAACCTTGGCTTTTTCTCTTTCCTCTTCTAATTTTAGAATTTGGTCATGTCTAAGTTGAATAGAAGAAGAAGGGCTTTCCTCAATAAACTGAACTAGGGCTAGAGAAGGAAGGACAAGATTTGTTGGTAGCACTGCTTCTTTACCATACACAAGATTAAATGGGGAAGAACCTATGGAAGCCTTCTACGTTATCCTATCAGCCCATAGTGCAAATATTAAGGATTTGTACCATTTTTTATGATTGTGTTCGATAGTTCGCTTAATAATTTTAATCAGATTTTTATTTGTAGACTCTGCTAAACCATTACCCTGGGGATAGTAATTAGCAGAATATTTCAATTTAAATCCTCTTTTAATAGCGAAATCAAACATAGCATTGCCTGAGAAGTAAGATGCATTATTGAAAACAAGATCATTTGGGACACCAAACCTGGTAATGATGAATTGATCTATGAATTCAATAATTGCCTCAGAATTTGTTGTCTTTAAAGGAATTGCTTCAACCCACTTAGTAAAATAATCCGTAGCAGTAAGGATATACTTATGCTGTTTGGAAGAATGTGGAGTAATTTCTCCAATGATATCCAATCCCCATTGCTCAAATGGTTGTTCAATGTTGACTGGTTGCAAAGGGAAAGTTGGTTTTCTTTGTCTTCCACTAGAAGTTTGACAATTTCAGAATTTCCTTACATATTCATGAGCATCACTAAACAGAGTGGGCCAGTAATATCCAGCATGAATGATTTTGTGGGCTGTTGTATCAGCTCCAAAATGTCCTCCTGCTGGTCCATCATGTAATTCCTGCAAAACCTTTTGTGCTTCAGGTTTTTCTAGGCATCTTAATAAGATTGAATCATAATTTTGCCTAAAAAGTACATCATCAATAATTGTGAAATTTTTTTCTTTTAATCTAATGGCCCTTTTGTTTTTGTAAGACAGGTTAGGAGGTGCATATCCATTTTTCAAATAAAAGATTAAGTTAGCATATTGTGATTCAGAATCAGTAATACTTATCTGGTTGATTTCTTCGGTTTGATCTGTATCACCTGATTCTAGAATGTTGGACGCTCCTGCCAATAACCTGCAAAAACCTTGGCCTCTAACAATCTTTGCTGGTTTAATTTCTAAGTCATATTCTTGAAGTGTTGTAACCCAATTTGCCCTTTTTTCACCTAGTTCCCTTTGGATTAATAGTTGCCTTACTGCGGGGAAAGGAACTATAACTTTTGTATGGGCTTTTAAAAGGAAGGGTTTGTAATGTTTGACAGCTTTATATACAGCAAAGGCTTGTTTTTCTACTTCGGAGTAATTCAATTCAGCACCCTGAAGATTTGAACTATAGAATGAAATGGGTGCTTCCAAATTGTGATCGTTAATCTATGTGAGTACTGCTGCATAAGTCAAATCGGATGCGATAGTATACAATGTGAAATGATTAGAAAAATTAGGGGTATTTAAAGCGGGGGAATTAATTATTGATTGTTTGATTAAATCAAACGCTTCCTTTTCTGCTGATCCCCATCTAAAGACTGAATTTTTCTTAATCATAGTTTGAAGTGGCAAAATGATTTGAGAAAAGTTTGGAACAAATCTTTTGACAAAATTGATTTGGCCTAAAGATGACTGCATGGATTTTTTATTATGAGGGAAAGGGATTTCAGAGATTTCTTTGATCCTGTCCGGATCAATATAAATGCCATCTTTAGAAACAATAAAGCCTAAGAGCTTTCCTTGGTCAAGAGCGAAGAAGGATTTTTTAGGGTTAAGTGAAATACTGTACCTTTTGCAGCGTTGAAAGATTTGATTTAAATCATGCAAATGATTGGATTTCTCTTTAGAAAATACAGTAATATCGTCTAAGTAGACGACTACTGTTTTGTTAATCAACCCTTTAAAAGCTATATCCATCGCTCTTTGGAACGTGGCTCCTGCATTAATAAGTCCGAAAGGCATTTTCTGATACGCATATGTTCCCCATTTTGTTCTGAATGTGGTTTTGAGTCGGTCATCAGGATGGACCAAAACTTGGTTATATCCTGAAAAACCGTCTAAAAAGGACATTAACTCAGAGCCTGCCACTGATTGGAGTATCTGCTCCATAGTAGGTAATGGGAAATTATCTTTTAGGCTTGCCTTATTCAAATTTCTGAAATCTATACAAATCCTGATGTCGCCATTTTTATTTCTGACTGGTACCATATTGGAGACCCAGTTTGAGTGCCAAACGGGAAAAATAATCTTAGCTTTCAAGAGTTTATTGAGTTCAGATTTTATTTGACTCTCTAAGTTCGGATGTATTTTCCTCAACTTCTGCTGAATTGGTTTCTGTTCGGGAAGCATTGGAATGGTATGCTGGATGATGGATGTATCATATGTCTTTAAATCGTCGTATTTCCAAGCAAAAACATGTTTATTTTTCCGTAACAGTCTAATGAATGCTTCCCTCTCTTCCACGGAAAGTCCTAATCCTAAATTATTGTTTTGAGGAGATTGCTCAGTGCCAAGGTTTATCAATTCAAACCTTAAGGTAGAACTTTGGAGCTTTGTATTGGTCACAGGTTTAAACCTGTCTTTAATATCATAAAGATCCTCAAGCTTCACCACAGGCTTTGGGTTTGAATTTTCCTTGTGTTTACCGCTCATTTGAAGGTCATGCTCGTTTTCCTCAATGATTTGATCATTATAGGACTTTTCGGAAGTTAAAAACTGTAAAATGTCTTCATCGTGGTTGAATACTCTCCAATTAGTGACATTGTCAGGAATCAATGGCCTAAAAAGTAATTCTATTGAAAATCTATCTGGGCTATAATCTTCGAAAGGTAGGAGCTTGGAATCAACATTGGCTAGCAGGTCGGCTGCTGAATTTTGAGACCTGGGAATGGAAGAAATATTGAATGCCGAAAAGTGGGAGGTGAGTTCCTGTACGAGCGACTGATAATGTTTGAGATGGCTAGAAAGACAATGAATTGTATTCCTTACCTGTTTAATAATAATTTCAGAATCTCCAAACACTTTCAAATATTGGACCTTGAGGCCAATAGCTTTATATAGTCCTTGGACTAAGGCTTCGTACTCTGCTGTATTATTCGTGCATTCAAACTCTAACCTACAGGACAGCATTGTTTTTTCTCACTGTGGGCTAACCAAAATACATCCTGCTCCTGAGCCCTCGCTAGACTTGGACCCATCAAAATATAATGACCAAAATAAAGATGTATTAACAATTTTATTTACAGTTTCCTCAGTATCATTAGAACATCTTGACCTATCTGTTTGTGAATAATTTTCAATTTGAGATGTAGAATTGTTTACTGAGAAAGGAGATGGTTGGGCAGTGAAGTTGCCAAAGAATGACTCAGATGAATAATTCCCCAAAATGTTGTTATTAAATGCTATTGTTTGGTTTTCTTGTTCAAATTCTGTAACTGTATGGGTCATGTGTTTTTCCCGATAGATTTTTATTTGATTTGGCTTACCCTTATAGGGAAGCCACATATGGGACCAATCGATAGAAATATACCCATGTATTTTTTCAGACCAATCCCTACTCAAGATCAAACCATAAAATTCAGGTATATCGGCGATCAAGATATCAATTCTTTGTACTACTCTAGGATCAGCTGATAGCCTGATAGTTACTGAGTTGATTTCTCCTAAAACCTGTACTTTAGTCCTGTCCAACTGCACAATATGAATAGCGGACTTTTGGGGTTCAATGTTCAGTTTGGAACAAACTGAAGCTGGCATTATGTTAGAGGATGCCCCTGAGTCAATCAAACAGTTGTGCAGGTTTCTATTGTAGATCTCATAGGTTAGAAGGAAAGGTGGAGTATGAGAATTTGATCTATCTCCTATTAGAACTGCATCAGTAGCTTCGACCATACCAGAAGGTGGTTGACCTGTATCATTTGCAGCTTTAGCACTGGGAAGGGGTGAAGTAGGAACAACATTTAATTCTTTGAGAAGTAATTTTTGCTAATGTTTCAATTTACTAAGTTCAAACATGGTAATGTTTGCCTTAGTCTTTTTCATGTCATCAACAATATTGTAATCCATTGAACCGGACACTACCAATGTCTTAGATGTTGATGGGATAGTTGAGGTTGAAGGTTGGTTTTGTGGAACTATTACAGGTGGCTTCTTCGGGGGTACCTTTTCCTTTGTTGTAGCAGCACCTGCACTCCCTTTCTTCGAAGCTGTTTGAACAGGTTCGGAGGTTCCTTTACTCCTAGTAGTGACAGGAAACGCTTCCTCTTCATTTTCTGTATCGGAGTTAGGCAATATAAAATCCCACATTCCATGACATTCAACAACTTCCTCTTCTTCATCAATTGGTGAAGCTGTTTCTTCTTCTCCTTCTTCAAGATCTGAATCTGCATTAGATATAACATTCGGTGGTTTTGATTCAGTTTTCTTGTAATTCTTAAAGGGTCTTTTGGTTGAGGTTTCAGCTACCTGTTTTTTGATTTCAACCATTTCATTTGACATAGTCTTGAGGACCTTTTGTAGACCCTGCATGTCATATGGATCTTTAGGGGTTTTCTTCTTTGAATCATCTTTAAAAGAAACTTTTTTGGTTTTTCTATCTTCAAGAGCAGCTTTCTTCTCTAGAGCATTAATACGTTTCTCCACAGCAAGTGCTTCTTTCATGTTTTTAGCTAAAGTTGGTTTTCCAGCCCTATCTACAAAAATAGCTATATTGGCAGGTAGGGCAGTTATATACCACTCGCTTCGGATTTGCTCACTTGGTTTGGACGCCGTTGGGATTTTATTCGAGAGTTTATTGAATCGCGCGTTAAATTCTTTAATTGGTTCCCTATGATCTATCGTAAGATTGGAGAGATCATTTATTAATGTGGCTAAAGACCTATCATCTCCATACTTAGTAAGAAACTGTTCTTGGCAAGTCATCCAACTGGTAATTGAACTAGAAGGTAAGGAAAAATACCAGGATCCTGCTGATCCTTGAAAAGTATAAGGGAAAAACCTAACGACAACATCTTGTTCCGTTACTCCCTTCAAATTAACTTCCAACATGAAGTTATTAATGTGCTCCTCAGCTTGTGTTCCATCATCTGGATTAAACTTGGGTAGCCATTTCTTAGGTGCATCAAGTAATGCATGTAATGGTGCAGGCATATTGACTGCACCAGGCCTGGTCCATGGATCTGCCATTGTAACCGCAGTAGTGGATGATATTACTGTTGAACTTCCAGAAGTCTGAGATGGAGTTGATATTAAGGATTGCGCAGGTTGGGATGTTGGAGTTGCTAATCCCTGATGAACAACAATGTGTGATGGGGGAGTGGATGGTTGACTTCGCACTGGGGAAGATGAGATGGAGGATGTGGATGAAAGTGCTTCACTGTCAGATCCTTCAGTGTTTTTCTTCACCTTTTTCCTTTTGGGTAAAGGGAACTCAGTAGGTTCAATACCGAGCTTTCCACTCTGAAGTCTGGTGAGAGGGTGAGGTAAATTGAAATGTGAAGTCGCACTGCTTTAAGATACCTCAGATTTCTATGGTGATATCGAGAAGCTCTGAAGTTTATGAATAAGAGACTGAACTTCAGGAGATTCAAGACTTAATTGTTCTGGAGTATGGTGGGTTTGAGCAGTGGTAGTTGATTCCTCTTCTTCTCGTTTGGATACTGGAGAACCAGCATGCAATTGGGAAGTACGAGGTGATGTGGAGGGAGAATTACTCTTAGAATGGTCTGTAGATTTGGGTTTGCTTGCCATTCACAGTTGATGCCCTCCTTCTAGCGCCAAAAATGTTGATGCCCCGAAAATCGTTGTATCAACATTGGGGGATAACCACCCGGTCGGGACATTAATACAACTCCTTTTCCATTTGGAATGGTGGCTCCGACTGGGGATAACGGGACCAGTTTCCCAGTAATGAAAAAAAGGGGGTGTATGAATGATTGATTGTCTAATCTAATGATAGGCGAATAACTTAATCTATCAGCAAAATAAAGTAACTACTACTAATCCCGGGAAATATTACTCTTTGAAATGTAGCGCTTGATGATCTTTGTCTATTGACAGGCATATAGATGACTCTATCTAATAAACATAGACATTTATTCATTCAATGATTACTTTGTTTAAATAGTTAAACAAAGTGATTAACACAATATTTCTACACTTATTATTTATATCATCGATACATATATGATCAAAAGAAAAGCATACTATAAACATCCAATAGTGGAAAGAATAAAGAATGTTGTTAAAACACATACATATATCCAATAATAGCAAAAGCGATCAAATGACAATTCATATAAAAAGAATGAATTCAGACATAGATAATAGTACCATATGAGCTGCTTATCACTCCCAATATCAATCGTTATTTGAGATTCTTCTTCTGATGCAGAAATACTTTCAAACAAAGACAGTAGTGCACATTTGCATAAAAGCTTCTTTGTCAAAATCAGAATAATTGGTCCAGTTTTATAAAAGAATATGCCTGAAGTACAGTAGTGCAACTTCAGGCTTTAAGTCATGTACAAAACTTATGACCCTTTCCAAATACAATGAAAAGGTCTATAAATACTTAATTAAGCTAACTATCTATGAAACTGAAATCCTACTTAATTGGTATCAATTGATTTTGAATATCTCCTTCACAGCAATCTGGTAGTCAGCAGCATGAATCATCATTTAGGTTGTTTGCCTTTAAACCTGAGCTGGCATATCGCAAGCATTGGCTCCACTTCGGGTGGTCTGTTGAGGCGAGAATTCAGTTGGGCAGCATAGGTGGCATCCTGTATATCGGGAATGATATACCCGATTGCATCTGTAAGGCATTTGAGGGCGGCTCTCTGGCTGTATGGTTTGACTAAGAAGAACCAATAGGTGTCCCATGTCAAACTGTTAATTCCTGCGATTAATCTCCCATTTTTCTCTAGTTCTGGATAACATGACTGCTCCAATGTTTTCTCCGCTGTCAATTTACCAGGAGTACATTGGAAAATCATGTTAGACAAGTAGAGAGTATTATTAACCAATTCAACCAAATTACTTGTGGTTGATTTGCATCTTGAAATTGCTCTCTCTGCTTTCATTAATTGGGACTGCCATTCTATAAATAATATCTCCTTATGTCATTCTAAAATCTTTGGTAAATTAGCTGCCTGTCCCTGATCGGTATCTTGCCACTCAAGGAAATTAGTTAATGTTTCATCGGCTTGATCCAAGTCTGTTCTAGCTTTCTCTGATTTTTCACTTATTGATGTCGTCAAATCGCATAATGGTTCCGCCTGGGCGATTTGTTGACATAAAAGCTTTATCTGTGTTATCAATGCCTTGTTTATTTGTAATGCCTCTGTTCTGAATTCAGTTATCTGTGGAAGATTCTTTGTTTTCTCTAGCTGGGCTGATAGTTGAGCAATTTGCTCATCTTTTGACTTCATCATTTTTTCATTCGCTGCATTTAGTTGTGCCAATGCCTCAGACAACTCTTTCTGCTTTTGGACTGCACTCTGATCAATCCTCTGTTTCTCTTCCTACAATTGTTTAGTTAATTGATTATTTATTTGTTGTTGTGTTAACAATTGTAGTTCCGCCTGCTCTGCCTTCTGCTGTGCTTCTGATAGTTGCGCTTGCAATGAAAAGATCTCCTGGTCTTTTGTTTTTAATAAAAGACTCAACTCTGATGCCTTATCTATTGTTGCTGCCGAATAGGCTCCGGCATATTGTGATAGTTTTGTTAGGTCATCAGAGGGGTCAAATTTCTCCTTCCAAACCACGTTGCCCGTCACCGTTTGTTCTGGGAATGGGGAAGGCTGATCAGTCCTTCTTCTCTTCCTCTGTCGTTTTACCACAGCTTTGTGTCTTGGGCTATAGAAGACATCGAAGGGAGGAATTTCTTCTATTTGCAAAATAATCTGATCAGAGGGATCCTTTGGGATTATCTCTACTTCTTTCGAACTGGATAGGCCGCTGGTTCCACTTGGAACCTGTTTTGAAGTGGTCTCCTGTGTATCTTTAGAGCATTCAAGATTACTAATAATTGAATCAAATTGCTGCCATTCCTGGAGCAATTTCAGGTCAATTTGAGTATCTACATTCACCTTTATGCTGCTCTGTTCCTGCTCTTTCATCTGGGTTTCCTCTTGTCTTTTCATATGCACTTCCTCTTGTTCTTCTGATGTAACAGGAGGTTCCTTAGTATGTCGTTGTTCAGGCTCGCTTGATTCTGTTGTTGGGGTTGTTGCTAACAGATCTAGAGGCAGAGTTTGCAACCTCTGTTCTCTAAGTCTGTTGAATTCAACTAACCCTTCATCTTTGTATTCTATTATGGCCAGTGATCTAACTTGGGACATCGACTTAGCTAAGGAGAATAGGTCATCAAACTTATCTTCTTTATGGTCAAACTTTGTCAATTTGGCCTGTTCAAGTGCATTATAGGTGACTTTGTTGGGATCAAATCGCCTATTAGGGAGAGTTGCTAGAGTTAATGACTTAATCTTTGTAGATTCTTTCTCTGCATGTTTGAAATCATGCAAAGTGTAGACACCACATCTCAGAGGAAAAGAGGGCCAGACCTACTTCTTATTTTTCTTTAGAGTTTGTGTAACTCCTTCGGAGATAATCTGATAGGCTATCTCCCTAGCCAGCAGTTTATCAGGTATGTACAAAGGAAGGACATGAGGTTCGGCTTGGCTATGGAAAATTCTTATTTACGTAAATTTTTCCTCTCCGAACCATATTCCTATTGATGTCAAATCAATCCCTGCTTGGTAGGAAATCTTGGGAGCAGGTTTATCAAAAATAGAGTAATGAATGGGTAACATAAAGCCATTGCAGACTTGGTATAAATGGTGCTTATAGGAAGTTTCCCACAATTTCTGATGGTATATGTGAATAGGCATGGGGTCTTATGAAGTCCACCTCTAGTCGAGCATGGGAAATTCAGAATTAAAACACAGGGTGTCTAGTATATAAGCACTATAGTAGAATGGGGGAATAAGCATTTCAGTGACACGGGTTTTGGTTCTAAAATCAAGAACTGCTGTTGCTAGATTATCTGACAGTATAGCTGCCCAATCCATTATTTCACTATTACATGCCGCTTCCATCAAGGGAACCATTTATATGGTGAAATTAGCGGAGTCGTGCAACCCCCACAATCTACACATTATTATCCCAGCATAATAATAAGGAGAACATAAGGAATCAACAGAGTACTTACCGGAAGATTCATGCTTGTGTTTTGCCGGATTTTGCCTCCAATCCTGAATGGGTTTGGATTCAGTTTCGTTCTCATTTCGGAATTTCTCCAGAAATGCTTTGTTGTACTTCTTCTCTGGCACAGGCAAATGATACATTTGCCTCAAATCATTAGCCTGAAATGAACCGAAGATTCTCCCATCTCTGGTGCAGAAGGTTCTGTCTGTGATTGGGATTTCCTCAATTGCCCACCTCACTACATCTGTATAAGGGAGAATTTGTTCCCGAGCTGCTATCCGATGAAGGAAAGAGTCGGCTAAATCCTTTAGAGTAGCATCAGATTTTCGAGTGGTATCTACTGTGGCTTGTACTGCTGTCACCTCTGGTTCTTCGGCCTCAATCAAATTATAGGTACTTTTCCAAGTAGTTCTGCCGAGTCCTGAACATGTAGTATCAGATATCAACCCTTTCTTTTTAGTTCCTAGATCAGCGACGAGTTGTCCTGTGGCTGGCGAAGCAGAAGCGATTGCAGTTTTCTTAGACTTCTTCCCCATTTTGCTTGAATCTATCACTTCGGAAGAGTTCTGCACAGGAGTGAAAATGAACGTAATACAGAGGATTGGTAGCGAAAACCAAATACGAGCGAGATATATTGATCAATGCACGATGAAGGATTAACTTAAAGTGGCCGCGGATACAATCTGTGAAAAGATTTTTAAGCTTACTATTTCATTAAATGGCCGTTAAAACCTGCCAATCCTTTAAATGCCCATCATATCATTTTATTGGCCAAATGATTTGTTTAAGCGTGCCTTGGCTGTTTTGGCGGTTGAGCACAGGTGAATCACTGTTTGGAAGATAAGGCCTTTAATACGAATTAATCGTAATATCCCCGCTTTAACAATTTTCGAAGTTTGCGCTTTTGGCTTTATTGCAATCGGGCGTCGGGGGAGAACTTAAATCGTTATATTGGTTCCTTTTGGAATCCCCGATTGCCGATAGCGATATTGCATCGCATCAGGAGTATTCTTTTGAGCACTTTGAAAAGCATGCATGGTATATCCCCGATCGCCGATAGCGATATCGCATCGGATCGGAGCGAAAGGGACTTTATCGCATCGCATCAGAGCGAAAGGCACTTTTGTTATGGTAACTTATTATTGCCGATATCCGATAGCCTATTGCATGTTGTCGCATCGGAGAAAACCAATGGGTCTTTAAAATATGCCTCCTTTGTCATTGCAACATGTGATCGCTTTATTGCAATGATAAAAGATTAATCATTTATATTATAAAACCAAATAATTGGTTTATCAAAAAGGTTTTATAATGTTTTTATTTTGTTTTCGGACCTTTTTGAATAAT
Source organism: Pinus tabuliformis (assembly GCA_031772625.1). Lineage (NCBI taxonomy): Eukaryota > Viridiplantae > Streptophyta > Pinopsida > Pinales > Pinaceae > Pinus > Pinus tabuliformis. The sequence continues at coordinate 1,988,274,583 of CM062817.1, forward strand.
ACAATGTTGATACCAATTAAAATAAAAAGGGACCCATTTCATATTATAGTTTTGTGAATAAAAATGATATGAAATGGGGGGTTGTTGTAGAGCACAACACTTCCTCACGTTGAGCCTTTAGTCTGGTAGCTACTTCTTTGAAGGCACCATCCTTTATGTTCAATAGATCTTCTTGATCTCTAATTTTGTCCGTCAGCCTCTTAAATTCAGCCTCTATTTGATATCCTGATAGTTCATCTTTAATCTGAAATGATTCTGAATCTGATTCTGAATCTGAAGTGCTTCTACATAATCCCCAATCGATTCTCCCACTGTCATAGTTCTTCAGAGATGTCTTCTTCTTCTTAGGCGCTTTCTTCTTAAGCTTCTTTCCCATTGTTTCACAAATCTCCTTCAAGCGATCAAGCTTCTACCAAAGGACCTGGTCTGATCCCAATTGTTGGAAATAATACTGAGAGGGGGGGGGGTGAATCAGTATTATCACATCAATAAAACTTTTTCATTTCCATATTCAGATTCATATATGTTACTTCCACAACTTCTTATGATTCAGTTAGTTGATCCTTAATGAGTGCATTAGAACATTATCAACCAGATTAACAATAAACAGGTGTAGTAAAATAGAACAGATCATCACACATAAGCCTCACACATGAACACCATGATATAAGGTGGGAACCCAATGTGGGAGAAAACCACCTGCTGCAAGTCATCTCAATCTTCTTCTTAATAAGAAAATCCTTTTACAATATTTCTGTACTGGTGCAGTCTTATACCAGTACACAGGCTTCTACCTGCAGAGAGCTACAACCCCCGTAGTTTTTGTACTACCCGATCCATTTACTAGTACGCAGGCTGCTACATGCTACAATGCTCCAAAGTTTTCAACTGCTACTGGAAGGGAGCTACCACCCCCTTAGCTCTTGTACTAGCTAAGATACTAGTACGTAGGTGCCGGCCTACAATATTCTCTCCTCCGGGTACCACGTTTCAGACATTTTCATACTGGATACTCCTAAAGCACAACACATAATCTGAAAGGCCACGTTTCATCCAATTTTCATACTGGACCCATAAATATCATTGAAGCACATAATCAATCAATCTTCTGAATCACCCAATCACCAGATCAATACATATACAAGGATAATATGTGTGTCAGCAATCAGATCTAGTCCATCAGATCATATAAGGATAAGTCATTATGAACCTGATCCATTCATCCATCAATACTGAAGCTAAACATAATCATTCAATCAATCACTTCTCAGAATGCTGTTATCAGAACATAATACCAGTAACCAGACATCACTTCAAAACCCAGAACTCTTCAGTAAACAACAGAAGCAGCTAAAACATATTTTAAGAAAAGTATGCAGCTTCTTCAATAGAAACCTGCGGGTATCCGCTCCTGCACCATCTATTGATCCGCGGGTATCCACACCTGAATAGGCTTCTGACCTGCGAGTGTCCGCAGCTACGCAGTCTTCTTCTCGGCGGGCATCCGCACCTATGGCTACGGGTTGCCTGCGTACTTACGCACTGCACCCATCTCTGGCATGCGATCCTCTGCACCTACACCGATCTCTGACCTACGAACCTCCGCACCTTTTCCTTGATCTACCTGCGGATCTCTGCGCTTTCTCCTTCACTGGCCTGCGGATCTCCGCACCTGAAATGTGTCGCACCTGCGGTCCTGCGGTTATAGAGTTTTTCAGACTTCAAATATGCCACAGACTATCAGATCTACAGATCTGATCATGCACAAAGGAGATCTCGACCCATCAGTAGATCCGCCTTATTCAGATCTAGATCTGCACCATAACCCAATCACCGTATTCCAGATCTAGCACTTTATCAGATATTCAATTAATCAGAAGATGCCTTGCCAAATGATCTCCTTCCTCTTTTATAGCCTTAGGCCTTTCACAATACCACGGACCAAAACCATAACAATTCAATACCATGGACCCAATACTTGGGATCAACACTTTTGGATGCAATACCACGAACCAAAACCATAGGATCAAAAACTGTCGGACTAATACCATGAACCAACCATGAAAGTGCGTGAACTTTCCTCTACATGAAGGAAACTTTTCTCTGCATTAAAGTGCGTGAACTTTTCTCTACATGAAAGAAACTTTTCTCTCCATGAAAGTGCGTGAACTTTTCTCTACATGAAGGAAACTTTTCTCTACATGAAAGTGCGTGAACTTTTCTCTACATGAAAGAAACTTTTCTCTGCATGAAAATGTGTGAACTTTTGTCTACATGAAAGAAACTTTTCTCTGCATGAAAGTGCGTGAACTTTTCCCTACATGAAATAAACTTTTCTCTACATGAAAGTGCGTGAACTTGAAAATAACTTTGCTGCACTCTAATTTATCATCTGTGTGATTTGCCATCAAGGACAACACTTGTCTCATAATGCAAACAACATTTCTCCATTTCAAAAAAAAAAAATGGTCGAATCGCAGTTTGGATGTGGGAGATATCATTGATTTAAAATCGACTATTTCTTTCAGAACTTTTGTGACAACATAAAAGTTGCAGCGCGAATCTAAGATTCTAGAGTGTCCAAATAAGGATTTCCAACACATGAGAAGATGCAAAATGGTCCTTCTACTTCAAAAAATAGGTTATAATAAATATTCCTAGTTATATTGATTGAGTTATGTCCATTTTAATTCTGGAGCAACATTCAGAGCGGGTTCCCGTTGGAGACGTGCCCTCCCACCCCACATTAGTAGCTACCTGCTTCACATTCATCAGTTTTAGCATAGCAACATTCGGCTTGGGTTATTTGGAGATGTTCTCTTCCACCCCAGGCTATGTAGGTGCCTTCTACTTCATTAACAACCAACATCACGGTTATGGGTCAACCACACAAAATCCTTATCATTGAAGTCCATTTGCTAGGCCACACACTATTAACATCACAATTGGTCACAAGCATTACAAGGTATCTCTATCCTTAGATCTTAGTTTGTCATGGTTATGAGTTATCCACAAACCCACACTTCATCAAAGTCCATTTTCTAGGCCGCAGACTGTCAGTATTAGAGTTGGTCACAAGCATTACATGGTATCTCTATCCTCGGATCTTCGTTCATCATGGTTATGGGTCATCCACATACCCACACTTCTTTGAAGTCCATTTGTTAGGCCGCACACTGTCAGTATCAGAGTTGGTCACAAGCATTATAGGGTATCTCTATCCTCGGATCTTCGTTCATCAATGTTATGGGTTAACTAGATAAAACCCTTCTCTTTAGTGCCTCTTCATATTCAACAAAGGATTCACAGGAGGGAACTTCACGTAATGGGGACCATTTCTTCTAAAGGAGGGAGGAATGATCCAAATAAAAAATGGAATCAACCCATGGTATTCATCCACCCATGGAATTTACCCATGGTATTGTAAGTGGCATCCACCCATGGTATTGTAAGTGACATCCACCCATGGTATTCATTCACCCATGATATTTTCCCATGGTATTCTTTCACCCATGCAATTGACCCGTGCTATTGTAACTAAAAAAATACTAAATAACAAGTCACATTTTGTAAAATGACAGATTGTCCACCACAATGTAGTACTTACAGTTATTATTTGTTTTAATAAAAAAATTCTTTGTGGTTTTGTTTATTGGGCATTCTACTCTTTTTCTTCTCGTAATTTCAATTTTTTAGATCTTGTGGGCTTCTCCCCCAAGATCCACTTCAATCTTTTAGATCTTGAGGGCCTCCCCCCAAGATCCGGATCACCAATGAAGCATTTGCATGCACTTTTGAGGAAGACCTCGAAGACTGTCAGATGTCTGTGAACATTCACAAGTTTGACTTGTACCGGATTTCATGTAGATACCTCGCATTTCCATGCGCAGACATGATACACTGGATCATCTCTCACACTGATCCTGAGATGATGACCTTGAGCAGTGTCAGTGGGATGAATCTTGCAACCTTCTGGGCATGAGATTATGATGATATGTATCAGATGTCAAAGCTCGAGACTATCATGAAGACTCCCTTTAGCTTACCCAACAACAGTGTTAACTCCAGAGACATTCTGAAGAACTAGGTAAAGGAGTCGGCTCGATTCACGTTGACACCCAACCAAATCTATAGGACAAAGATACTACTGAAGGCATATCAATACTTGGTCATATTTTCATGTCGACTGTATGGCCAAGAAAGCACAGAAACCTTCCCACATAACTGGGTGATCGCGTTGGAACAACTGTCCAAAGAAGGAAAACCATGTAACTGGTCTGGCATGTTTGCTCATTAGATTAAGGAATGGGTAATGAAGGCTTGACAGTCACCCGGAGGTATGCATGTAGAGATTTACATGTCTGCCTACATCTTAGATGCAATCTGTGCCTGAAAGGAGTTCCCGGGCTTGGAGTGGGCATGGTCACCATCAGAGACTACTGTGAACACATATTTCAAGTTGTTGTTCTAATGCAACTTCAGAAGAGTAATCACATGGTTTTCCAATCATTTTTTCACCCCAGTTTACAAGATGGTATTCGAAAAGGATCCACCCTACATGTCAAAGGAAGCAATGGAGGCACTGATAGACATTGTTGATTGGTATGCCTCACTGACCGACACCTTCATCCGAATGTTCATCGTGGAGAAGCCTCTGCATGTTCTACTAAAGTTTCATTGGACATCATCATCATGCGGGAAGTATCATATCACATCTTGGTAGGATTGACAGCTAGACTGCACAGAAATAAGAAGTCATCTTGGCCCACTATTTCATTGTGGATTGGGTTATATGAGATCCAAAGTATCAAGCAGGCAGATGTTGAAGCAAAACAAATGAAGAAGTATACATTCAACCTCCAAAGTTACAATCTATATGACCCTCATTGCATTGTGAAGGATCATTGCATGAGAGTACAGTTCAAATGGATCCACCAGGCATTTCATTGGGCCGAGGAGGACAAATGGAGATATTGCCACATTTTCTCTAGACCCAATGAACATGTTGGCTTCGTTGTAGAGTGGTTACTGAAGTGGCATGAAGCAGCATCATGGAGAGCACCAACACTAGTAGCATCAGTAGAAACACACGCAAGCATACTAGTGCCTGACAAAGGTAAGAGGAAGATTGTCGATCGCTTGGAGGAGGAGAAAAGTCGCAAGTTTCGAGGAGATCCATTAGTAAAGAAAATAGTTATGGCTATAGAGGGAAAGAGGCACCAGCGCGACAAGTGAATCGTATGCAAGCGGAGTGATAAGAGAAGAATGGAAGAAGCAGAGATGGAGTTGCATGAGCTGAGGGAGAAACTCTGGAAGGAACAAGAGTTGCACAAATAGGAGAGGGAAGTGCAGCAGTAGCAGGTATAACAAGGGGGCACAACATGTGAAAATATATGAAACAATGCCCGTACAGGTAGTGGATTCATCAGAACATTTGGCATCAACAGACAGGGTAAACCATCACAGAAGCAAGACTTCACTTACGAGATAAAACAAGCACTTCAATAGTTGGATGTAGACATGGAGCAACAGGAGTTGGAACAGGACACCAACCTCATGCCTCATCACTAAGAGGATGACTTACCTGCTTCACCACATCTAGATGATGAGCAAGTCTCAAGTGACCAAGGAGGCAGTGAGATCCTTGGTGATCAGCCAAAAGGAGAGATGCAAAACATCTCATTCGACAAATCTCAACATAGAGTCGTGCAGTCTGACAAAGTATCAAGTCCATAGGATCATACATCTCCTGCGCAAGTTGAAGAACGCATGATCGTGACTGATGTGCACAAACATCCAATAGCCTTGGCCAATGTAACCAGAGTGTATGCTGAAGCCACTAGCTCAAGTGTTCGCTTTCTAATAGCTGAGAATGAGTGAATGGCATAGGAACTACAGAAGGCCAAGCAAGGAGGAGAGCTGGTGATAGCGTCTGCCCGAGTAGAACTGGAGAAGGAAATACTAGATGAACTATTGTCCCTTGATATAGTTATGCGAGCATTGTACTCCAAGTTTGGTACCATGCATAAGGCCATTGTCCATCTCAATAGATGGTAGTATCGATTTGCTAGAAGAGCACGTGACTTGATGAACATGCATGCTATTGTTGATGACATGAAAACATAGACGATGAAATACAAGGGAGTCCCGCTTCACATGCCTAAGATGATCAGGGCCAATGCAGTCGAGATGAAGGTACGTATCCAGAGTCAAATCTGGAACTATGAAGAGCTCCTGCAACTCATCACTAGCATACAGGCTTTCCATGCACGAATATTCAAGAGTATGGATGTTATGGTGTGCACACATGCTATCACATCTATTGGGACTCTCACCCAGGTGAAGACAAATGCATAGATCTGAGTAGAGATTAACTTGTACTTTGACGAATTGATGTGCATTGCCACCATCCCAGACTTTCCCATCAGTGCAGACATCATGCACAAGTATGTTGTTGGTCCGGCCGCACTAAAGACAATGATGCATATGCTTTTTGATGAACTGGATAGAGGAGACTGAGTAGTGTACCTGGATGTTATGGAGGCAAGAGTCATGTTTTATATGGATGTAACTGGGGAGCACATGGACACCATCAAGGACTACCAATCTTGGCAGCAGTATGTTACTATTGATCAACTTGAGGATGTTGAGGAGTTGGACTTCCATGGTTTTCGAAGTCAGAGTGATGTCTAGCATGGCTTTCTCAAGCCATTTTGTTTCACATGGGTACATGTGCATTGTAATGTAATGTCTTGTCAAGTGTAAGTCAATTGTCGATTATTGGATGTAACAGTCATAGAGTAGATGAAGAGTCATGAGGGTAGTTGAACTATCACAAAGGGGAATGTCAAGGGTCACCCCACCCTTTGCTATAAATAGTCCCTCATAACTCATTGTATAGGCTTTGATCATCCAAGCTTCCAATAAGACTATCTTGGAGAGAGTTTGGACATTATTGTAACAAGCCTTGGCTTCTCCGCTATGCAAAGATAGTATATCTCTTTGGAGAAGCAAGCGGTTGTGGCTGTAATGTTCTTCTATCAGAACTAGTGGTTGGACATGGATGTATTGTATGAATGGAACTTACACTTGTTAATATAACAAGAGCCAACATGTTTCATGCATATGTTGTATTGCATTATATGCTGTCTGATTTACCCTAAATTATATATGTATTGGTTTGCTTACGCATGCATGTATAACTATTTGTCTATGTATGTATGAATCTTTCTTAAATATGTTGTTGGTTTAATCATCACTTTGGATTGCTTGCTTACTTTCCTTCCATGTTGTGATGCATCTTTGCTCATGTGTTCCCTTCCAAGCCACGTACAATTATAGGTTTCCAAGGGGTGCACTCATCTCAACCCCCATTTGTTAGAACCTCTCATGCACCTTCCTTGGCTCACTACAACTGTCACACCCTTGCTACCAATAGATTTATCTTACTTGCCTCTATGCGAAATCGTGGTCAAGGCATTACTGTATGAACCACTACTGGGACTCCTACACCAAACGGTCTGAGGTCTAATTGCGACTTCTTACAGGGGAGATCCCCTTATATGTTGGCGGGTCCAACACCGTCAACATTTCTAGCGCTAGAAGGAGGGCCAGATGACAAGCTGTGTCCTCTCATCCTGTTTTGAACCTTTTCATATCTTTCATGGATTCTTGCACTTTTCTCCCTCCGTGATGTCTGTTGAACCATGAGTCACCATCACGCAGGAGTTTTTCGATCACTTTTCCACTTACACCTATGATGGTGAAGGCAAAGTGGCATGGACTGAGTACTTACATGACTTTATTTCCATGCTTCATGAGGAAGATGGGTGTTTTGACGAACACGCCAACTTGCTGCTTGCATACACACTTCGCGAGTTTCCACTTCAATGGTTGTTCAGTGTACCGGCTGATAGCGTGCACTCACTTGAGCAATTTTGTGATCTCATTGAAGACACTTTCTATCATTTTGATCCATACCATCTTGACCAAAAACTGTTACAACAATGGAAGGCTCTGCATGAATTGAATATGGATTTTTGGCAGCACTTCCCTCACTTGCAGTTTCAAGCTCCAAGGATCTAGATGAAATTTCATAATATTTGGGACCGATTTGAGTATTGAATTAAGAAATGTACTCATGCCAAGAGGAAGTTTGAAATAAAGCCTCGCTTGACATTCTTCATTGAGGGAGATGCGCAATCTCAGCCAGATGCGGTCATTGTCATGGGTGACTGTCCACCATCCCCTCATCAAACAACCCCACCACTGCCGAGTGATTTTGAGGATCATGCTCGCACACTTGTTCAACTTTCACATCATCCCAACATCACTTCACTCAATTTTCGCGCAGATTTGGTTGCGAGTCCATCGAGTTGTCATATGCATTATGTTCCCCATCCTCCATCTTTGCACTCGGTTGTTCCTCTGGATGATACTTTCTTGTGTTCTTCCATTCCAGACTCTTCACCTGTTGTGAATGAGGAACAAGACATTGATGGAGTTGGTGTTGTACAACCAACATGCGCTATCATTCATGAACAGTGTGAGTGGGAGCTTGAGCATCAACACTCGGGAAAGGATGACTCCCTTCCATCCGAGCCTCCTCCGTTCTTTCCTAACATCTTTGGTGAACCTGCCATCCATGATTTTTCATGTGTATCTCCATCCAGGGATGCACCCATTGTTGATCACTCGCAGGACACACCAGATGTTGGTCCATCATTCATCTAATCATGAGGATGCCGATGAGCTCATTGATTTTTCTGATCATGGTATTTGTGATCCATTTACTACCATATTTCATCATGATCATGACTCTACTAACATTATGGCTCTCACATTTGTTTTTCCAGGCATCGTTGATGCATTTGGCACATAGCCATAGTGTTTTATGTTGTTGATTGTATTATGCAACATTCATATTTTGGTCAAAGGGTTCGATATTATGGAAGAGTATGAGTTGTGCTTTTGTTGGTTTGGTGATGGTATTTTAGAATTGATGTGGCCATTATTTTGTTGGATTAGAGAGTATGCTTGTGTTGTTTTTATTTATTGATGAGATGATCTTGCTGCTAGAGTTCATATTGCAGAGTTGAATCAGTTTGAGAAGAAACTCTTCCCAGGATCCAGTATGAAAATATATGAAAAGAGGTCTACATAGAGTAGAGGAGCGGTAAATTCATGGGTGTGGATTAGTGATTGCAATGTTTAAATGAAAGGGAAAATTTCTCCATTCAATCGGATTTGGATAGTCCAATTGGAGCTGGGTAAGGATCGTTGATCGTGGTGTCCTTCAACAAATGGTAGTCTGTATCCATTTCAGAACGTAGTCTTCCGAGCTGATCAGTATAATTGATTCTCCTGGTTGATTGGTGTTGGCCTATTGTATATGAGGTCGAGTCTCCACGCTTTATCAGAGTCAGCTAGTTATGAGAAAGAAAAATTGTTTGAAATAATAGAAATTCATAGCAGAGCAGTAGCGACAAGGGTAGTTTTTCTCCTCGAAGGGTTTCCACTCGAAATATTGTGTCTCATGTGTGATGATTATTTTTTTGGCTGTGCTTTGATTCTTTTCATTTAGTATATGCTACTTATATGTTTACATTTTTATTGTTTATGCATATGATGCTAACATATTGTGAGTTGCTACAATGACAAGTGTGTGATTCACTTGAGAATTACTAAAAGGAAAAATTGAAAATGAGTCACACTATTGATTCACCCCCCGCCCCCCTCTCAATAGTGATCAAAGGTTTCCAGCAAAAAAAACACAAAAATTCAATCTCAACCAAATGATGTGTTATGTACGACGTACATACAAAATTACCAAATAAATATTGAAGGAAGTACAAGACTCCCCAAAGGTTTTACCAGCAAGCTAGAAGAAAGAAAATTCTACCGGAACCATTTGCTATCTTATACCAGGGATAATGGCCCAACTACAATCAAGCTACATACTCTGTTGTAGCACCTCACTCCACTGTTTTCGACTATTTCTATTATTTTCGACCACTAATGATGCTACCACCATTGCTACCATCCACCAACATTGTTACTACCATCACTGCTACCATCCACTTTCATTTTTTCTACCATCATTTTTTACATCCACCACTAATACTACTGCCATTACTGCTTCTACTAATTCTAACACTCTCACTGTATCCATTGATCACTATTTCCACTCATTGTCAATCTTATCAAATTTATCATTGTCTCCATTGTTACAATCTATAGCTTCTCTCATGCTGCAACTGAAAACATCCTCAACCCTCTCATTGTTTAAATATCATTGTCAAAGAGACATTGTTTTAAACATTTGTTATCATCACTGTCACAATCGTCACTATCATCATAGCTGAAAAGTCATAATTATCACTCTCATCATCAACATAATCACCATCACAATCATCACTATCATTATTGTTGTGTTGTTAGGACTACAACAACCTCCTCATTTTTATTATTTTGTTTGTTTGAAAGAAGGAAAAATGAGGACCCTATCTAAAAATAAATTGTTTGTCTTTTATTAAAATAAATCCATTTTTAAATAATAAAAACAAGGAAACAAAGAAAATTTGATCTAAAAAGACAATAGAATTTTGAAACTCAGAGGTTATATTTTTTTATTTTTGCAAAAAATAAAACAAGTTCTGAATATATGACCTCCCAACTGCTTGTCCATCCTAAACTATCGTAGGTGGAGTTTTAGACCATATTCCCTATGATTTTTATTTTTCTTTCTAACTTCTCGACCTTCCAACTAGTTGACTTACTGAGTTCATTAAAATCCTGAACTTGTTTGAAGTTAGGGTCATAACCAATAATTATAAGAGAACTTGTGACATAATTTCTGACCACTTGACTCCTGATTGTGCTGACTATGAATCAATTTTTTATTGTTTTTTTCTATTTCTTGATTAAAGAACCTTTTTTTTTTTAATTCATTTTATATATATTTTTACGAATTATAAACATAGAGCTTGTGATTTATTTGAAGCTTTTTCTATTTTGAATGAAATTCCTACCCGAATCCCACCTTGCCAACCTTGCCTCATTTTTTTGAACAATGTTTAACGATCATGTCATCTTTATGTAAAATTTATTCACCTATCATAATTCAAGCCGTGCACTTTGTAAGGTGTTGACGGTGCTAGAAATATGTAAACCAAGGGGGTTATACCTGGTTCGAAGTCCCAATTAGACCTCACATTGTTTGGATTAGGAGCCGCATTTGGAGTATTGGCCTTGTTACCATAACTTAATAGTTTTCCTTAGTTGCAATGAATAACATAAGACATTATGCACATAACCTTTGAAATCAACAAGTAAGTTGACACTGTGAAACAACAATTACAATTTGTAAAAGGAGGATTTCATGAGAGGGAAGTAAGAGTGAATCTCTAGAAGCAAAGTAATAGTACTGTCCTTATGTTGATAGTGTTGGACCTGCCAACATGTCATGGGATATCCCCGGTAAGCAGTGTCAACTAGACCTCAAACTGTTTGGTGTAGGAGTCCTAGTAGTGGGTCGTACGGTATCGCCTTGAGCGCGATTGCATGTAGAGGAAAGTAAGATATCTCTATTAGTAGCAAGGGTGTGACATATGCATCAAGTCAAGGAAGGTTCATCAACGGTTCTAACACATGGAGTGTGATGTGGGTTTGCCCCTTGGAAACTTGTGAAATGACCTTGCTAAGAAGGGAACACATGAGAAAATATGCATCACAAGCTGGAAAGTAAGTAAGCTAACAATCCAAAGTGATGGTTAAACAAACAACACATTTCAGTAAGATTGATACATACATATATAGAAAATTCCATACATGCATGCATAAGCAAACATATACATATATCATTAGAGTAAACAGGTTAGCTAAAATATAATAACAATATATGCATGAAATGTGTTGGCTCTATTATATTAAGAAGTAAGAGTTCCAATCATACAATACAACCATGAGAAAGCACTATTCCTGATAATGGAACATTACAGTCACTGCCGCCTGCTCCTCCTAAGATATATACTATCTCTACACAGTGGAGAAGCCAAGGTTCATTACAATACTCTCCATGCTTTCTCTAAGATACTCCTATCGGAACCTTGGTTGACTAAAAGCCTCTACAATGAGTTATGAGGGACTATATATAGCAAAGGGAGGGGTGACCCTTTGAAATTCCCCCTTGTGAATGTTCACCTACCCTTATGACTCTTCAACTGCTTTATGACTGTTACATTCAACTATCGACACTTGGACTTCCACTTTACAAGATGTTACATCCAATCTGGACATGTACGCATGTAAGACAAAATAGGCTTGAGCAAACCATGCAAGACATCACTAACACTTAGAAAAGTGTGGTAAGACCAACTCTTCGACATCCTTGTGATGATCTGTGGTGGAAAACTGATGCCAAGCTTGGTCATTCGTGATGGTGTCTATGCACTCAACGGTGACATTATCCTGAAATCGAACTCTCTCCTTCGTTGCATCTGGGTACACTGATTATCCTCCTCTCTCTAACTCGTCTAGTAACATGTGCATCATTATCTTGAGGGCAACTGTACCAGCAAAATACTGATGTATAGTGTCTCTGTTGATCTCCAAGCATGTGTTGGTGACCACGCACATCAAATTGTCAAAATACATGTTCAGCTCCAGTCAGACATGCTTCTTGTCTTTGCCTTAGTGAGTGTTCCAAATGGGTGGGATCACATGTGTGCGCATAATGAAATCCATGGTCCTGAATACCTTTTCATGCAATCGACAGCACTTCTCACCCTGTCTACTCCATGCTAGTTGTTACATGGGTTCATAACTTGTATGAGCGCAGTTTCATGACTCTGTGCACATTGTGCCTCCTAATGTGCATGTTCCTACTGCAGCTCCTTCTCTTGTCCATGCAGCACCTATTCTTCCTTGAGTTTCCACTTGAGAACTTGCAACACATTCTCTATTTCTCTTTCTCTGCCTTTGCGTGATCCTCGTGTTGTTTCGTGACCTCATAGGCTCAATCTCCAAAGTTTCTTTCATCACAACTAGATCTTCTTGAGCTTGCAACTTTGTTTTGCCTCTGTGCTGTCCACAAACTTCCTCTTGCGCTTGTTGCATGCAGGTGTGCTACCTTATGCTGTTGTTGATGGTGTTGCTCGATGTGACACTACTTTCATTTTATCTTGATATCCTTGTCCATGAACAACTTGATGTCTTCATAGATAAGCAAGTTCATAGACACTTGATTGTCTGCATCCCCAGTTGTGCTCTGAACAGTGTCTTTGACTCTGCTCTCTTGGAAGCCATTGTACCTGTGATGTTGAGGGGAAGACAAACACCTATGATAATTAGAGACATAGAACACTCATGAAAATAAATCTGTTAGTCGAAAATGAAAACAAACAAGAGGACTGACATGCAACATACTTGTGTGACTATCTGTGAAGATTTCACAATTTTCACCAGGAGGCTGGGAGACTGACTGCCAAAACTGCGCAAGGCATAGTCTGGGTTGTCACGAGGCTGATTAACTGCTAGAACTACACAATGCATAGTCTGGCCTGGTCTGATGAGGACTAAAACTATGCAATGCGCAATTTCAGTGAGCAGTGACATAGAAACCAGCAAACTACATTACAGATTCTGGGGCCAGCAAGGCACGACTTCCCAGAATTGAGCAATGCAACCTTGGAGGTCAATGCTGGGCCAGACTTGCACAATTTCTTGAGGGAAGGCAAAGCCTTCACTTCCAAAAATGTGCAAGGCTTGCTAGGTAAGGCAAGGTCCATGCTAAGGCATCCCAGACTTGTCGACGGGCGACTGAAAACATGAAAAGTCTAAATGCATGGTGATACTGAGTGTAAACAAAAGTGAATGATCATGCATGCAAACAACAACTGTAGTATTTAGAAAAAGGGAATGCCACAATGGCGACCGTCAATGCAAAAATAGTGTCATGCATGGAATGGTAGTGAGATGCAAATGAAAACTAACATACACTGAAGCGACATCAAGCTCTCATTGAAATCAAGCAGACAACACTCAAACAAAGAGAAACACAACAAGAACTAGAAACAAAATGCAATACATGAAAAGCAGACTTAACCTGAAACAACTAAGCTAAAATTGCCGTAGTCTCCTGGATGTAGTGTGGGATGTTAGAGCTGCAAAGTCGATGTGAGGTATGAGCTCTGCAGCATCTGTTTGATGATTTTTTATAAGATCAAGGTGATGATGTTCATGCCAAAAATATAGGAAAAAGAAGCACTTGGTGAAAGTATTCTAAAATGAGCTTTGCATGTAACCTCGAGCTACTAAGAATATATCCCTAGATCTAGGGATTCCTTTTGCATGATGCCTTTAGCTATTCCGCAAAGAGCATCCCATGCATGAAAATCAGGATAGCTTAGTCCCAGAGGGGAATGGTCGTCCTGAAGGCACATGCAGTGGTATGCAAGCCTAGGAGAGGCATTTGCACAATTTTTGGGCTGAGAAGAGCTGGTTGTTCCAGAGGGATTGCATAATTTCTCAAAGGAACAAGTGACTATCTCCTAGGATTACGCAATTCCTAGGTTGAGCAGTTGTCCTGGGATGAATTGCAAAATTTTTCAGAGGAAGCTTGACAGGAAACATTGCACAATTCTTGAGCTCAGCATGGTGCCCAGCTGATTTGCACAATTTCTAGAGGGAAGGCTGGTTCCGCTCCAGAATTGTGCAATTTTCTAGGGGTGTTGCTTGGCTAGAAAATGGTCTAATACTAGAAGGACAAGTTATGAGGGGAGGGAAGCAAACTAACATACACAGGCTGGAAATCTTCTGAAAAACTAGTGAAGCCTATGTACTTGATAGTGCAAGACATGTTGCTAGGATGGATGGTAGGGAGGCTGCAAAATGAAGCTAAGGAAAAATTTTAGATGGTGGTTTTAGTTGCTATAACACTTGGTGACACACTGGTACAACTCCAACTCTCTGAATGAACCTTGTTCATGAAAAGCAAGTATAACACCTTTGGAAGTATTATTCGGTTTTATATTTGTCTTGGTTTCCACACTTACTTGATTGTAAGATGTAGCATCTTCCAAGCTCTTGGTCATTTGATAGACATTCCAAGCGAGGCCAACGTAGTTGTTTTGATTGGGGATGGGAGGTATATTGGTGCACTAGCAGTATGGTCGTCAGAGTTTTAGTTTCATTTTTGGTGTTGCTCTGCTGCTAGCAGGCCTAGACAGTACATCGATGGAGTCATGTAGGAACACAAGCATCACTCTGCTACCAGCGAGCCTTGTTAGTACCCTGATAGAGTTACTTGTATCACCTCTCAGTGTAGGAATCCTTTCTGTTCTTTCACCTTAATCATTTTTCATTTTTGAAAATTTTCACTTTTCCATTTTTTCATTTTTCATTTTTCATAACTGTGCCTAACACTTATTCATTTCAGAGGTGGAAGAGGGATCCCAACTTATTGAAAGCATACGAGGTTTCTCCTTTAGGGAGGTATTTTATATATACCTCTGACATGCTTGTTAAGGTTTTCCCCCTCACCTTACTCTACTTTACTGAGATGACAAGGATTAACCCAAAAAAAATCGACTAGCGTAAGTGACACTATTTAGTGCACAAGCATTGTGTTTCCACCAAGGTTTACTTCAAGCAGTACATATTTTCCATTTGCATATCATGGAATGATGCTAATAAGTTCTTCATACACAGGCAAGACGACAGATAACCAAGTATTGATAACTCCACAATTCTTATTGTACTTTTCCTTTCTTGATTCAAGAGTCACACATGGTCCATGCGAAACTAACCTATGAATGAAAAGAAGCAAACATACCAGAAAACAAAGGAAAAAGAAGAATTAAATGTGCGAACAAAGTGAGTAAGTGAACAAGTAGGAAAACAAGCAAACATGGAAAAAGAGTAAAAAAACATGCATGCAAGGAAACAAACCAAAAGAAAACACTACTACTCCTAATCTAACAGTGCATGGGCCTGCTCACGTCAAGTGGTACTTCCAATGCAGCCACCAGTGCATTGGTTTACAGATGTTGGTTAAGACATGGTTCACGAACAAGACAAATGTGCGAACCAACAAACAAGAAAGGTATACCAATGAAGACAAACACATTCCGAGTTTAAAAGCATCCATAGAACATAAGCGAGTGAAAGTGCATGACATGTACTCTATGGACTTGCCATGGAGGTGTAGTATAGTGTGTGAAGATGTTAAGTGTATGCATCCTCCTTACTATGACATGCAAGCAAACATGAGAAATGTAGACCACTTATGTTGCGCAAGTGTGCTTGCTGTATAAAATTCCTCCAATGCATGAGCAATGGGATCATGCAGTTCGAGTGGACGAAGTGAAATCTATGTGTGAGATTGATCTTCAATGCATACATATGAGTGATGAGGAGCCTTAGTTGTTTCAACAATTTCTAGATTGGAAGTGAGACCAACCTCAGGACCGTGAGGCCTTGACATAACCATCAGCTCAGGCTGAAGTACCTTGACAGTCTAGGGGGTTTCAACTTCGTCGACAGATAGATCATCTTAGACTAGTGTCTTAGAAATATTAACAACAGTTGAATTAATATCGTGATCAGATGAAGAAGTAGAGAGATCACGATAATAAATATCAAAAAAATCAGGATGTTTTTCGGCATCCTCATGGTTTTATGAATCACACAGAGGGGTAGATGAGAAGCAAGAATGTTCACCCTATGCTTTTCTAGAAAAGGTAGATGAAAAATCAAATGGATTTTCAATGAATGATTGGTCCTCTCCATTGTCAAATGATGGGCTCACATACAGTGTGTCCAACAGATGATCAATAATAGGTGCATCCATGGACGGAGATACAGATGAAAAATCATGGATGGTAGGATCATCAAGGATGCGAGGAAAAAATGGAGGAGGTACAAACAGACAGGGATGGTCCTTTGCTACCGATGGATGTTCAAGCTCCCAATCATACTCTTCATTAATGACAATGCATGTTGGTTGTGCAACACAAACTCCATCGATGGCTTGATCGTCATTCACAACAAGTGTAGAGTTCAAAATGGAAGAATACAAGACAGTGTAATCTAGAGGATCATCCGAGTGCAAAGACGGAAGTTGTGGTACAAAATACATGTGATAACCCAATGGATTCGCAACCAATCTTGCGTGAAAATTGGAAGGAGCAATGTCAGGAGGATGTGATGGTTGAACAGATGTGTGTGCATGCTCTCCCACATCACTCTATGATGGTGGAGTTGTTCTATGAGGGGATGGCGGACAGTCACTTGTGACAACAACCATGTCCTTCTGTGATTGCACAGCTCCATCACCAAAGTATGCTAAGTGGGGCTTGGGCTTGAACTTTATTTTAGGATTAACAGACTTGGTAAGACAATACTCAATTCTGTCGATGAGATAGTGGAATTTCATCTGACTTTTCAGAGCTTGAAACTGCAATACATAGAAGCAGCCCCAAAATTCCATAAGTGATTCATGTGGGGCATTCCATTGTTGTAACATTTTTTTGTCAAGAGGTTCTTAATGAAAGTGATGGAAAGTATATTCAATGAGATCACAGAACTAGTCAAGTGAGTGCACGCTGCTAGGAGGCAGACTCCAGCACCACTATTGTGGGGATTCATGAAGTGTGTATGATATCCGCAGACTGACCTCTTCTGCATAGAACTCATCTACATTCTCAACGAACACATAGAATTATTCTAGGTACTTAGGCCAAGCTACTTCACCTTCACCATCATACGTGAATTCAGACAAGAGATCAAAAAATTCCCTCGTGATGTTGAGAGGTTCGGCATGCGAAAGAGATCACGACGGGATGAGTATGATAGAATCCATGCTAGATGTGCAAAGGTTCAAAACCGTATGAGAGGACACAACTTTTCATTTGGACCTCCTTCTAGCACCAAAAATGTTGACGGTGTTGGACCCACCAACATGTCAAGGAATCTCCTCGGTAAGAAGTCCCAACTAGACGTTATACCATTTGTTGTAGGAGTCGCAGTAGTGGGTCATACGTATTGCCTTGATCATGGTTGCGCACAACGAAAAGTAAGATATCCCTATCTGTAGCAAGGGTGTGACATCTGTAGAAAGTGAATGAAGGTGCATGAACAGTTCTAACACATGGAGAGTGATGTGGGTGCACCCCTTGGAAACCTATGACAGTGCGTGGCTAAGAAGGGAACACACAAGAAAAGATGCATCACCAGATTTAAAGAAGGTAAGCTAACAATCCAAAGTTATGGTTTAACCAATAGCACATTTTAGTAATATTCATACATACTTATACAGAAAATTCCATACGTTCATGCGTAAGAAAACAAATACATATATCATTAGAGTAAACAATTTAGCTAAAATACAATAACAACATATACATGAAACATGCTGGCTCTATTATATTAAGATGTGAAAGTTCCAATCATACAATATAACCATGACCAACCACTGGTCCTGATCCCGGAACATTACAATCACTATCACCTGCTCCTCCAAAGAGATATACTAGCTCTACAGAATGGAGAGGCCAAGGCTCATTACAATACTCTCCAAGATTTCTCTAAGATACTCCTATCAGAATCATGGCTGATTAAAAGCCTCTACAATGAGTTATGAGGGACTATATATAGAAAAGCATGGGGTTTCTGTTAACATTCCCCTTTGTGACTATTCACCTACCCTCATGATTCCTCAACTACTCAATGATTGCATTCAACTACCGACACTTGGACTTCCACTTTACAAGATGTTACATCCAATGTGCACATGTACCCATGTGAGACAAAATAGGCTTGAGCAAGCGATGCAAGATGTCACTAACACTCAGACAAGTGTTGTAAAACCAACTCTTCAACATCCTTGCGATGATTGATGGTGGTGAACTGATGCCAAGCTTGGTCATCCGTGATGGTTTCCGTCTGCTCAATGGTGACATCCTGCTGAAAGAGAACTCTTGCCTCCGTTGCATCTGGGTACACTGATATGGTTCCTCTATCCAACACATCTGATAACATGCACATCATCGCCTTGAGTGTAGTTGGACCAACAACATACTGATGCATAGTGTCTGTGATCTCCAAGTGTGCGCTTGTGACCATGTGCATCAACTTATTGAAATACATGTTCAACTCCAATCAGACTTGCTTCTTGCCTTTTCCTTGGTGAGTGTGCCAAATTGGTGGGATCGCATGTGTGTGCATAATGACATCCATACTCATGAATACCTTTGAATACGATCGACAACACTTCTCACCCTATCTATTCCATGCCAGCTTCTCGATGGGTTGATAACTTGTATGGGTGCAGTTTCATCAATCTGTGCACATTGCACCTCTTGTTGTGCCTCTTCCTGCTGCAACACCTTCTCTCATCTGTGCAGCTCCTATTCTTCCTTGAGTTGCTTCTTGAGCACCTACAACTCCTTACCTGTTTCTCTCTCTCTGTCTTCGCATGATCCTCTTATCACGCCTTCACCTCATAGCCTCTGTCTCCAAAGTTTCTTTCATTACAAGTGGATCTACTTGAGCTTGATACTTTGTTCCGCCTCTGTGCTGTCCACGCTGCTACCATTTCATCTTGGTATCATTATCCATGAATAAATTGATGTCTTCATAGATAGGAAAGTTCATAGACACTTGATCGACTGCATCCCCAGTTGTGCTCTGAACAGTGTCTTTGACTCTGCTCTCCTAAAATCCATTGTACTTGTGCTGCTGAGAGGCACACAAACACATGTGATACCTGAGGACATAGAAACACTCATAACAAGGAATCTGTTAGTCGAAAACAAAATCAAACTCGAGGACTGACATGCAACATACCTGTGTGGCTATCTGTGAAGACTGCGCAATTTTCATGGTGAGACTAGGAGATTGATTGCCAAAACTGCATGATGCACAGTCCGGGTTATCGGGAGGCTCACTGACTATTGGAACTACGCAATGCATAGTCTGGCCTAACCTGTTGAGACATGAAACTGCGCAATGCGCAATTTCAGTCAGTATTGACATGAAAACTAGCAAATTGCATTACACAGATTCTGGGGCCAGCAAGGCACTACCTCCCAAAATTGCACAATGCAAGCCTAGAGGTCAGTGTTGCACCACAATTGCCTAATTTCTTGAGGGAAGGCAAAGCCTTCACTTCTAGAAATGCACAATGGTTAGTCAGGCAAGGCAAGGTCTGGGCTAAGGCAGTCCACACCCTCCGACGAGCGACTGAAAACATGAGAATTCTGAATGCATGGTGATACTCAGTGTAAACAAGAGTGAAAAATCATGCATGCAAACAACAAGTGCAAGATTCAGAAAACAGGAAAACATGCATGTGTGTGAAATGGGTCACTGCAGTGGCGACCAATGGTGCAAAAACAGTGTCATGAATGTGACAGTAGTGAGATGCGAACGAAAAATGACACGATGCTTCTACAAACTAACATACATTGAAATGATAGCAAACACTCATTGAAATCAAGAAGACAACATTCACACAAAGAGAAACACAAAAAGCGCTAGAAATGCAGCACAAGACACGAAAATTAGACGTACCCTAAAACAGCTAAGATGAAAGTGTCTAAGACTCCTGGATGCAATGTGGGATGTCAGAGTTGCAAGGTTGATGTGAGGAATGAACTCTGTAGTGTCCGGTTGATGATTTTTTATAAGATCGAGGTTATGATGTGCATGCCACAAATCTAGGAAAAATATACACTTTACGAGAGGTTTCTAAAAAATGCTTTGCATGTAACCTCCTACTACTTGAATATATCACTAGATATAGGGATGCCTTTTATATGCTGCCTTTTGCTATTCCAGGAAGAGAAAACCATGCATGCAAATCAGGATAGCTTAGTCCCAAGGGGGACCAATCATCTTGAAGGCACATGTAATAGTTTGCCATCCCGGGAGAGGGATTTGCGTCGTTTCTGGGCTGAGTAGAGCTGGCTATCCAAGAGGGATTGCACAATTTCTTGGAGGAATAGTTGACTATCTCCCAGGATTGCACAATTCTTGGGCTGAGAAGCTCTCCTGGGGTGAATTGTGCAATTCTTTAGAGGAAGCTTGACACACAACATTGCACAATTATTGAGCTCAGCAGGCTCACTAGTTGATTTGTGCAATTTCTGGAGGGAAGGTTGGTTCCCTTCTAGAATTTTAGAATTCTCTAGGGGAGTTGCTTTTACAGCACATGGTCTAAGTCTGGAAAGACATCCTTGGAGGGGAGGGAAGCAAAATAACATGCACAAGCTGACAAGCTAGTGAAAAACCAATAAATCTTATGTACTTGATAGTGCAAGACATGCTGCTAGGATGGCTGGTAGGGAGGGTCCAAAACAAGGCTAAGTAAAAATTTTGGATGGTGGTTGTAGCCGCTACAACACTTGGTGACACACTGGTAGAACTCTTGCTCTCTCAATTGACCTTGTTCTTGAACAACAAGTCTAACACCTCCAGAAGTATTGTTCAGTTATGTATTCGTCTTGGTTTCCACACTTTCTTGATTATAAGATGTAGCATCTGCCAAGCTCTTGGTTGATTAAAACACATTCCAAGCCAAGCGAACATAGTTGTTTTGATTGGGGATGAGGGGTGTATTGGTGAACAAGCCGTATAATCGTCAGAGTTTTAGTTTCATCTTTGGTGTTGCTCCGCTGCCAGTAGGCCTAGATAGTACCCCGATGGAGTCGCGCAGGAACACAAGCATCACTCTACTAGAAGCGAGCCTGGTCAGTACCCAGGCAGAGTTACTTATATCACCTCTCTGCATAGGAAGACTTTTTATTCTTTCACCTTATTCATTTTTCATTTTTGAAATTTTTCACCTTTCCATTTTTTTAATTTTTCATTTTTTGTAACTGTGCATAGCACTTATTCATTTCAGAGGAGGAAGAGGGATCCCGACTTATTGAGGGTAGAAGAAGTTGTTCCTTCAGAGAGGTATTTTATATATACCTCTAACGTGCTTGTTGTGGTTTTCCACCCCACCTTACTTTACTTGACTGAGCTGATAAGGATTAACCCAAAAACAACCAACTAGAGTAGGTGACACTAATTAGCACGCAAGCGTTGTGTTTCCACTACGGTTCACTTCAAATCAAATGTATTTTCCATTGGCGTATCATGGAATGAAGATAACAAGTTCTTCATACAGAGGTAGGACGAAAGATAACCAAGTATTGATAACGTCAGAAGTACTCTTGTACTTTGCCTTTCCTGATTCAAGAGTCACACATTGTCCATGTGAAACTAAGCTATGAATGCAAATAGGCAAAACAAACTAGAAAATAAAGAAAAAAGTAGAAGTAAATGTGTGAGCAAAGAATGTAAGTAAACAAGAAGCCAAACAAACAAACATGGAAAACGAGTAAGCAAACATGCATGCAAGAAAACAAATGAAAAGAAAACACTACTCCTACTCCTAAGCTAACGGTGGATGGGTCTCCTCACATGAAGTGACACTTCCAATGCAGCCACTGACGCATTGATCAACCCATGTTGGTGAAGGCATGGCTCACGAAAAAGAAAGTTGTGTGAACCAGTAAACAGTAAAGGTATAACAATGAAGATAAAGACACTATGAGTTTAAAAGCATCCACAAAACATAAGTGAGTGAAAGAATATGACATGCACTATGTGGACTTGCCATGGTGCTGTGCTATAGTGTGTGAAGATGTTAAGTGTATGCATTCTATTGACTATGACAGGCAATCAAAAGTGAGAAAGGTAGACCACTTACGTTGCGCAAGTGTGCTTGCTGTGTAATATTCCTCTAATGCATGAGAAATGGGATCATGTAGTTCAAGTGGAGGAAGCAAAATCTCTGTGTGATATTGATCTTCAATGCATACAAATGAGTGATGAGGAGGCTTGAGTGTTTTAACAATTTCCTGATCGGAAGTGAGACCAACCTTAGGACAGCGAGGGCCTAACATAACCATCATCCCTAGTTGAAGTGCCTCGATAGTCTAGGGAGTTTCGACTTTTTTGATAGATAGATCATCCTAGACCATTGTATTAGACATATGAACAACAGCTGAATCAGTATGGTGATCTCGTGAATAAAAAGAGAGATCACAATAATCAAGATCAAAAAATTCAAGATGTTTTTCGACATCCTCATGATTTGATGAATTGCACAAAGGGGTAGATGAGAAGCAAGAATGCTCACCCTCTGTGTTTCTAGAAAAAGTAGATGAAAAATAAAGTGGATTTTCAATGAATGATTGGTCCTCTCCATTATCAGATGATGGGCTGACATATAGTGTGTCCTACGAATTATCAACAATAGGTGCATCCGTGGACGGAGATACACATGAAAAACCAGGGATCACAGGATCAGCAAGGATGTCAGGAAAAAATTGAGGAGGTACAGAGAGACAAGGATAATCCTCTCTTTCTAGTGGATGTTCAAGCTCCCAGTCATACTCTTGATGAATGATAGTGCATATTAGTTGTGCAACACCAACTCCATCGATTTCTTGATCCTTGTTCACAACAAGTGTAGAGTCCTGAATGGAAGAACACAAGATAGTTTTATTTGGAGGATCATCTGAGTATGAAGATAGAGTTTGAGGTACAAAATACATGTGATAACCCAATGGATTCGTAATCAATATTGCACAAAAATCGGAAGGAGTGATGTCGGGAGGATGTGATGGTTGAACTGATCTGAAAATGGGGCACTTAGGCTTCTTGTCTAACTTACAAGAACCTCTCCCACTTCCAAAGCTTTAAATATTCCCAAGTCTTATTGATTAACCAATGTGGAATTAATAAGTGCTTGATATTAAGATGTATGCTGGTATTTGTTTTAAACTGTTCAGGTGCTATAAATTAATGTTCTGAAACTCATATATAAATATATACAATAGTAAATAATGCAGTAGTAAAATAAACACATCAGACAACAATTTAATTTGGAGTTCACCCAAAACTCTCGGGCTACATCTCCTTGAGCTCTAGTCAACTTGACTAGGCTCTCTGGGATTATGGTATAAGTCCTTTTTACAAGCTCTTGGCTCAACTCCTATTGTTTTACACAGAAACAGTGGGTTCAGACACCATGTCATTCCCTGGCTCTTGAAGCTCTCGGCTTTCTGGCTCTCGACTCTCACTCTGGCTCTTGGCTCTAGCTCTTGGCTCTGGCTCTTGGCTCTGGCTCTTGGCTCTAGCTCTTTGGCTCTCTGCAATTTACAACTCTTTTTAATGTACAACTCTCTAGCTTTTCACTTGAACTCCAAGTGACTCTCTTAGCTGTTCTTTTTCCTTCCGCATTGCCTGTTTCTGCTCTTTTTTGCCTTAGCTTCTTGCTTTGGCTTCGCTTTCATCAAAAACCCCCAACAACCTTCAACAACCCTTGTCCCTATTGCTCTATGTATTTTTAAGCCAAATCTGCGCTATCGGTTCATTTTCCCTCTCGGGCTCTCTAGCTTCCTTCTTTGGTCCTCTCAAATCCCCTCTTTGAGTGTTAAATAATCATTGCTAATGCCTTTAGGGGAGGTGGCCACCTGTTCTACAACAAAAGAGTGCATCGACGCTTGAAATCCCCCAAAAACAGTCATTCCTTGTTTACACAGAGAAATGTTGTAAAACACAGGAAAAATCGCAAAATCTCTGTTTATTGGACTTCAAAAGTCCTTAATTCCGCTTTATAACACTATCGGGTCTACTGGGAATCACTTATTACATGTCCACTCTATATTCTTATCAGGTCCATCGGGAATCGCTTATCGAGTCTGTTCCCCTTTGTATTTTAAAAATACACTAAAAACATTGAAAATATCGCAAAAATGGCTTTATGCGGACTTGAAATAATATACATTTGCATGTAGGAACCCCTTCGGGTCTGGACTCATCACAAGTCGCAATAACACGTGGACCCGAGCTAAGCCATATGGCGTGGCCTACATTGACGCGATCCGCTGACACTGATATCGACGATTACTGTATCGCTTGGCCCAGTGTCCCGCCTCTGCCTCGTGGCATCGCCGATTGTGATCTGTTGATTTCGTTGATCGTAGTATTGCTCGGCGCAGGGTCCCGCCTCCAGCCCCATGCCACTGCTGATGCCGATCCACCGATTTTGGCAATCGCACCATCGCATCGACCCGGGACCTTTGATTTGGGTATACACTGCCTGCCTCTGATCCGACCCACTGATCTGATCATTGGAGGGCGCTAATCGAGGGTGCCTTCTGCCCAACCTTAAGTCCTCCTCTTTGCCTCATGTGATGCGATTTTCCCTTATAGGGGTTTTGTTTCCATTTTTAGGGGTTTTTGCCTCTTTTTTCAAAGAAACTGGGCATCTTATTTGAGTGATAACTTTTGCATCCTAAGTTCATTTTTTCCCATTCAAGTTACAGTAGATTTAGAACAAGACGATCTCTACAATGGGGCTAGTTCCAAGAACTTCCTTGGACTTTCAGTTTTCCTCTATGAGGACCACTAGACTTAGGAGTCTATCCAAAATCAATTTTGGATCATGAACAAATGTGTGTGCATGCTCTCCCACATTACTCTGTGATAGTGGAGATTTTTTATGAGGGGACGAGAGACAGTCACTTGTGACAATGACCATTTTCATCTGTGATTTCACAACTCCATCACCGAAGTATGCTAAGTGGGGCTTGGGATTGAAATTTCTTTTAGGATTAACGGATTTGATAAAACAATACTCAAATCTATCCATGAGATACTGGAATTTCATCAACCTTTTCGGAGCTTGAAACTATAACATATGGAAGCGGTCCAAAAATTCCATAGGAGATTCATGCAGGGCCTTCTGTTGTTCTAACTATTTTTTGTCAAGAGGTTCTTAATGAAAATGATGGAAAGTAAATTAAATGAGATCACAAAACTAGTCAAGTGAGTGCACGCTACTAGGAGACAAACTCTAGCACCACCGTTGTGGGGATTTGCGAAGTGTGTATGATAGCCGCAGACTTACCTCTTATGCATTAAACTCATCTACATTCTCAAGGAATACATAGAATTCTTATAGGTACTCAGACTAGGCTACTTCACCTTCACCATCATACGTGAATTCGGACAAGAGAGAAAAAGACTCCCTTGTGATGTTGAGAGGTTTAGCATACGAAAGACATCATGAAGGGATGAGTCTGATAGAATCCATGATAGATGGGAAAAGGTTCAAACCCGGATGAGAGGGCATAGCCTATCATCTGGCCCTCTTTATAGAGCCATAAATATTGACGGTGCTAGACCCACCAACATGTTAGGGGATCTCCCCACTAAGAAGTCCCAACGAGACCTTAGACCATTTGTTGTAGGAGTCCCAACAGTGGTTCGTAAGATATCGCCTTGACCGTGGTTGCACAAGAGGAAAGTGAGATATCCCTGTTGGTAACAAGGGTGTGACATATGAAGCAAGTCAAGGAAGGTGCATGAATGGTTCTAACACATGGAGGGTGATGTGGGTCCGCCCCTTGGAAACCTGTGAAAGCACGTGGCTAAGAAGGGAACACATGAGGAAAGATGCATCAAAATCTTTAAAGAAAGTAAGCTAACAATCCAAGGTGATGGTTAAACCAATAGCACATTTCAGTAAGATTCATACATACTTTTACAGAAAAGTCCATATGTGCATGATTAAGAGAACAGATACATATATCATTAAAGTAAATAAGTTAGCTCAAATACAATAACAACATATGCATGAAACATGTTGCCTTTGTTATATTAAGAAGTGAAAGTTCGATTCATACAGTACAACCATGACCAACCACTAGTACCAACAAGGAAATGTTACAGTCATTGCCACCTGCTCCTCCAAAGCGATATACTAGCTTTGCATAGTGGAGAAGCCAAGGCTCATTACAATACTCTCCAAGCTTTCTCTAACATACTCCTATCAGAAGCTTGGTTGACCAAACGCCTCTATAATGAGTTATGAGGGACTATATATAGCAAAGGGTGGGGTGACCCTTGATATTCCCCTTTGTGATTGTTCACCTACCGTCATGACTCTTCAACTACTCTATGACTGTTACCTTCAACTATCGACACTTGGACTTCCACTTTACAAGATGTTACATCCAATCTGCACATGTACCCATGTGAAAAAAAATAGGCTTGAGAAATCCATGTAATACATAACTAACACTCAGACAAGTGTGGTAAGATCAACTCTTCGACATCCTTGTGATGATCAATGGTGGCGAACTGATGCCAAGCTTGGTCATCCATGATGGTGTCAGTGTGCTCAATTTTGACATCTAGTTGAAAGAAAACTATTGCCTCCATTGCATTCGGGTAAACTGATATGGCTCCTCTGTCCAACTCATCTGATAACATGTGCATTGTCGTGTTGAGTGTAGATGGAACAACAACATGCAGATGCATAGTGTCTATGTTGATCTCCAAGTGTGTGCTAGTGATCATGTGAATCAACTTGTCGAAATACATGTTCAGTTCCTGTCGGACTTGCTTCTTGTATTCAGCTCAGTGAGTGTGCCAAATGGTTGGGATCGCTTGCATGTGAATAATGAACTTGATGCTCCTAAATACCTTTGCATGTGATCAACAACACTTATCACCCTGTCTACTCCATGCCATCTGTTGGATGGGTTCATAACCTGCATGGGCATAGTTTCATCATTATGTGCATGTTGTGCCTCCTGTTGTGCTTGTTCTTGCTACAACTCCTTCTCTCATCTATGCAACTCCAGTTCTTCCTTGATTTGCCACTTGAGCACCTACAACTCCTTCTTTTTTTTTGTCTCTCTACCTTTGCGTGATCCTCTTGTTGCGTCATCGCCTCGTAGCCTCCGTATCCAAAGTTGCTTTCATCACAAGTGGATCTGATTGAGCTTGCAACTTTGTTCTGCCTCTGTGTTGTCCACAGCCTTCCTCTTGCACTTGTCGCATGAAAGTGTGCTACCTTCTGATGTTGTTGATGGTGTTGCCCGCTGTGACGTTGCTACCATTTCATCTTGATAACATTGTCCATGAACAACTTGATGTCTTCATACATAGGCAAGTTCATAGACACTTGATCGACTGCATTCCTAGTTGTGCTCTGAACAATGCCTTTGACTCTGCTCTCTTAGAAGCCATTGTACTTGTGCCACTGAGAGGAAAATGAACACTTGTGATACCTAGAGCATAGAAACACTCATGAAAAGCAGTGTCTCAGTCGAAAACCAAAACAAACTGGAGAACTGACATGCAACATACTTGTGTGAGTGTCTGTGAAGATTGCGCAATTTTCACGGGGAGCTTGGGAGATTGACTGCCAAATACGCAAAAGGCATCGTCCGGGCTGTCGGGACGATGAACGACTGCTAGAATTGCACAATGCATAGTCCTACCTGGCCTGCTAAGGACTGGAACTGTGCAATGCATAATTTTAGTGAGCAATGACATGCAAACCAGTAAACTACATTGCACAGATTCTAGGGCCAGCAAGGCACTGCCTCCCAGAATTGTGCAATGTAAGCTTGGAAGTTAGTGTTGGGCCAGACTTGTGCAATTTCTGGAGGGAAGAGAGAGCCTTCACTTCCAGAAATGTGCAATGCTTAGCTGGGAAAGGTAAGGTCCAGGCTTAGGAAGCCCAGACCCTCTGTCAGCTGACTTAAAACATGAGAACTTTGAATGCATGGTGATACTGATTGTAAACAAGAGTGAATGATCATGCATGCAAACAAAAAATGGAGGATTCGGAAAATGGCAAAACATGCATGTGTGTGAAACGAGTCACCGCAATGGTGACTGTCGATGCAAAAACAATGTCATGGATGCAAGAGTAGTGATATATGAATAGAAACTAAAATGGTGCATTTGCAAGCTAACATACATTGAAATGCTAGCAAGCGCTCATTGAAATCAGGTAGAAAACACTCACACAAAGTGAACCACAAAAAGTGACAGAAATGTAGTGCAAGACATGAAAATTAGACTTACCCTGAAACAACTAAGATGAAAGTGCCAAAGACTCTTGGATGTAATGTGCGATGTTAGAGCTACAAGGTCGATGTGAGGAATGAACTCTACAACATCTAGTTGATGAATTTTGATAAGATCAAGGTTTTGACGTGCGTGCCACAAATTTCAGAAAATGTGACACTTGGCGAGAGGTTTCTAAAATGAGCTTTGCATGTAACCTTCGACTGTTAAGAATAGATCCCTAGATCCAGGGATGCCTTTTGCCTATTGCCTTTTGTTATTACAGGAAGAGAAACCCATGCATGCAAATCAGGATATCTTAGTCATGGAGGGGACTGATCGTCTTGAATGCACGTGCAGCAGTTTGCAATTCTGGGAGAGGGATTTGTGCAGTTTATGGGCTGAGTAGAGCAGGCTGTCCTAGAGGGATTGCACAATTTTTGGGAGGAACAGGTTACTGTCTTCGAGTATTGCACAATTCCTAGGCTGAGCAACTGTCCTATGATGAATTGCACAATTTTTTATAAGAAACTTAATAGGTATCATTGCACAATTCTTGAGCTCAGCATGATACCCAACTGATTTGCGCAATTTCTACAGTGAAGGTTGGTTCCCCTCTAGAATTGTGCGATTTTCTAGGGGAGATTCTTGGCAAGAACATGGTCTAAGTCTAGAAAGAAAACCTTTGAGAGAAGGGAAGCAAACTAACATGCACAGGCTCGTAAGCTGCTGAAAAACCAATGAAGCCTATGTACTTGATAGTGCAGGACATGCTGCTAGGATTGATGGTACGGAGGCTCCAAAATGAAGCTAAGGAAAACTTTGGAGGGTGGTTGTAGCTGCTACAAAACCTTAGAGACCAACATAAGAGAAAAGAAAGATTTATTAGTTATCTAGCGAGCTACTTGACATAGACACAATGAGCATTAAATAAAATACAACGCACATTCAACAAGGTAAGTACCAAAGCCAATGAAGTAGTTCAATTTCCTTAGTACATATGAATGAAAGCAATACCGTAAACATATAAATACTATTATTACAATATTCACAATACATGCATGAAAATGTGTTAGATCAATGAGTTTCTAATTATTAGGTGAAATATCCAAGTGCATAGTTACAATGGTTATCCACTAGCTCCAATAGTGGAACATTAAGTCACTTCTTTCTTCTCAAAAGAATGATCTTCTCTCTTATGATAAGCTATAGAATCCAAGGCTATCTCTCCAAAGGATAAGCCTCCAAAATCCCTTTACTTGAGTTATGAGGGTGTATTTATAAAAAGACGGATGTCCATTCATATCCCCATGACTCTTAGACTTCTAATGCGACCTTCGACCCTCTTTATGACCATTGGACTTTTCCTAAAGAATATTTTGTACATATATGACTATGTCACTTTTCATATTGCACATATGAATCTTGGACTTCCACACATTAAATTTTATCCTTTCCTTTTGATAATTACACCATTACATCCAAAAATAATGTGGCAAGGCACAACACACATGACATTGTGATGACACTGGTACATGTCACAACTTGACAATGATGACATGGAATTCATGATGAAATGGAAATGTCAATATATTTCTCTTTTTTCTTTGTCTTTAATCTTCAGGAGAGGTTTGTTCAATACTTCATCTTCATGAAATATCTGCTTCTTTGTTCATTTTCACCCTCCAAAGGGCTAAATGGTATGGAGTCTTCAAGTGGTCCTAATCTTTGGTTTTCTGTAATAAAATAGTGTCACTTCATCCTCACCCAATGATCATCATGTATTCACAACTTCCCATGTGTCTTCTACCACAATATCCTTCTCCTCTTCTCTGAGCATCATCTTCTCATGAAAAGATATAGTACCTACAACAACAAATTATTCATGACAAGACCACATTAGTCCGAAAAATATCCTAGCCTAATATACTTCCTGAAAATTAGTGATGGAGATGGAATTGGGTACTAGACTGAGAGGAAGGATTAGGATCATGTAATGCGTAGTTCTAGTGGAGGGGACTGGAGGACTGAGGCTTGTAACTGCATGATGCGCAACTCTGGAGGTCTAGGCAAGAAGACTACATAGTTGAGGAGCTTAGTGAGTTAAGCTTTCTCAATTAGACTGCAAAATGCATAGTTCAGAAGAGAGAGAGGTCAGGGGATCGCATAAATGCATAGTTCAAGGAGTAACTGAGGCGACTTGTTACTTTACACTGCATAATGTGCAGAAGGAGGCTGAATGGGAGGGTGTACTGTGTAGTTCTGGAGGTTAAGAGGGCATGGTTGACCACTGTGACTAGACAATGCATAGTTATTGGAGCCAAAAAATCTATATTGCGTAATTCTATGAGATAGTGGATCATCTTTAGTCTTGTTACTGTGAAATGCATAGTTCGAGGAGGTTGACTGAGGTCAAATTTATCGGGAATGGGATCTTCAAGAATTTGTGTAAGGTTGGGATCAATGAAGCAGATATAAAACCAAGGTAAGAATTGAACAATATCACACACTTGAACAAATTGAAAAAATAACATAGAACACTAAAAACTTAGAAGCAACATGATCCCTGAAATGTGATGGAGAAACAATACTATCCTCCAAGTTCGACACTTAGGGTACACTTTGCGACAATAGTGACAACACTTGTACGATAGGGCATGAAATTTTGGGAATTGATATAATACATGTCTATATGATAAATAGACCCATTGACACCAAATTTTCCCCTTGAAATGAAGCATAGCTCCTCCTTTTTCCATGTGCAACACTTCCCATGCTAAAAGATGACACTAACAAAAGTAAGAGAAAAGTGCAAACGAAACTTGCAAAAGCTCAAAGAAAGTGGAAGAGACATGACATAGTGAATATAACATGAAAATGACACTTACCAAAGTGAATATGAGAAAAAATGACAGTTGAAAATGTGGAATCAACACTTGAGAAAACAAAGGTGCGTGAGACCCATAATTGAGGAAACTCACCGAAATGAAAGTGAAATTGCAATCAAAGTGAGGGAGACAAACAATGTAGAATTCAAACTAATTGTTGCTAGGTATTGTGTAGCACACCATACTTATGGATTGCATAGTCACTATCACTAATTATTGTGCAAGACTTACTTTCAAGAGCTACACAATACGTATGTAAGGTTGCATTGAAAGAAGTGCACCTGTAAATTATTCAAAACTGAGCATGAATGAGTAAGTCACTCTACAAAACATTAGATGACCATGAAGTGACCAGAAAATGAAAAATCACTAGATCCTTACTAGGCTCCAAAATTTAGGTGTAAGTAAAATTTTGGAGGGTGTTTGTCGCAACAACAACACAAGGATTTACCAAAGATTTCCTTTCTCTAACTTCAAAGTTTTATAAGATTCATTTACCTTGTATCCTAATTTTTTGGTAAAAGATGTAATCTGAAATTGTTAAATTCAGCTAGAGACAATGAAATTATGACTTAGATTTTCTTTGTAATCATCGTAAGTCTTTATGGTTTGAAATATTATAATCATTGAATTATTTTTTTTAATGAAAATAATCTTAATTTGTTGAGTAAATTTTGTATGCAGGTCACAAGATGAATAAAAAGAGTAAATTCACTACATCTAGGTAAGCCGTCCAAAAAATTAAGAAGAAGCTAAAAGGAGTAGATGTTTTAGGACCTGATGAATATAATTTGAACCCAACTCTCATATCTGATATGAGATTCAAAATGCAAGATGTAGGTAAGGCCAGATGGGAAGAAATTTTCAATTTATTTGAATAAAAGGAATGGTTACAATTGGATAGTTGAAATGCAGAGAGAAATACTCAATTTGATGATATTAGAAGAACAAAGTTGTCGAAGGATTCTGCTAGGGCCAATATTTTCCCATATTATGATATGATTTATTGTATTCTAGTGTATGTACATATTCTTACTTGTTTGGTTATATATTAAAATAACAATGTAATAGAATCCTGGAAACCTATGGTCCTCAATGCAATTTATAAATTAAGTCCCCCAAAAGTATTCCTTACTACTCAATTCCTAGATAATTTTAATAATATAGTTCTTAAGGAGAAAAATAAAGATTATAAAAAAGTCATTGAGCATTGGCTGAGGGAGTCAAAGGGACATAAACTAAAAATGATTAAATATTATCCTATTTTCATCTTCAAGAAACATTATAGGTTTATTATCAAGATGTTACCCAGGTTCATAATATCCGCTATGAGTAAAAAGGATTTAATTGGGCTAATATTTTATCTAGAAGTCTATCAGATGCCCTGAAATTATCACTTGTATCTCCTTTAGGTTACGAGAAAATTTCTTGCATGTTAGCCTATCTCTTGGATATAATAGTTTCCTCCATTCCTTTCACAGTCATGAAATGGAACTGTTCCTCAGGCCACCATTAAGCCATTAAAAATTACTCATCAGTTCTTTGGGAAAGAAATTTTAAGTTTTATTTATATAATATTTGAAATTATGTCATGATCACTTTGCATAAATCTGTTTTAATGAAAATCGTTCCAAGATTCATCCAAGATCTTTAGGAAGCATTGGAAAAAAATGGGGACTGGTTCATCGATTAGTGGTTCACTTACATAATGGTATATGGTAGCGAAGTAGATTCTCATGATTTTCCAAGATACATTCCTGAAATAATTTCTATAATGGAAATAGAAAATCAAACTACACCACACGGCTAAGCCAGTAAACTAAGTAAACTCGAAAAGAAATTTGGCCTAGTTTTCTAATCAAAATTGGAATGTTGAGTTTGAGAGATAGAGGACATTCAGGTAAAGATGTAGAAGAGATTTAATATGTTTGGTTATACCAATTTCCTAATTATGATTATGATCCTAGGGGTATAATTAGTGAACATTACAAAGTAGCCAATTACATAAAAAAAATTACACATCAACATCCTCCCTTTGTCTATGTCTTTAAAAATATTGATGATTTTGATTACAAAATTAATAGAGGAAAACTAATGGATAATGAGGGAAAGGATAGAATTCAACTATTTAGATAAAATACTTATGAGGCCTTCCTCCGAAATAAAAGTCTTCACCCTTCCATCTCTATCCAAGATGTCAAATCTCTTGAATATTTGCAATCTCAATTTACTAAATCCCTTCAGAATCAACCTCTACATCCCAAAAAACTCAAGAATTTCATGTGGATATTTTGTCTAATATTTATACTACACGTCATGAATAGACTAGTTTAGATGCTAATACAGATGATAGTGGAAAATAGAAGGAGAAAGACAACTAGGACATGCAAGGAAGCCATAAATTTGTAGAAGGTAAAGATCATTAACAAGAGATAATACAAAAAGAAGGACAGATAGTAAAACAAGACACTTCTACAAGAATCTAATTATTTTTTATTCTCTTAAAGAAATCAATCAACAAGATTCTCAAATTCATAAATATCCAAGACAAATTAAGAAAATAGATATTGATGAAGATAATGATGAAAAAGAGACTTCACAGTCAACATTTCCTAATAGCCCTGACAAAGGAAAAGAGTGAACAAAGAAAGTAATAAAAGCTTTTGATCTTTCAATTCTTGAAATATCATGAAAAGCTTCCATGACTCCTATTTGTACAAACTTTCCATTAAGTTATTTTCTTTCCAAGCCTATTTCTAAATTTGATCCAATATCTGAAATTATTCCCTCTCTGAATGAATATTATTTTAACTTATAAGTCAAATCAATTGTAATAAAGACAAACAAGTGGAAGTTAGATAGTTTGAAACAATATCTAAATTCATCTAGCAAGCATCAGGTGATGTAAAAGACAAATACGAAAAGTCATCATAGGCTCTCGGAGCTTTTGCTAATTACCAACAACACTTTGTTAGTGAACTGCCAACAACATATCAGAATAAACTTCAAAGGTTTAAAGAACTGGAAGCAGAAATGGAGAAAAGAAATGTCTCCGATGAAGAATACTGCAAGGCTCATTCTACATACCTTGTAGGAGGTTTTTGTATTGAAAGGGATAATTTGGAAAATGAATTTCAAAGCAAATTAAATGATTGTTAGGTCCCTATAATACTAGTTATTTCCCATTACTATTGTCATTGTAGACCTTACCATTATTATTATTGTGCCCCTATTGTCCCCATATTGTTCTAATTGTGCCCCATAGAAGCCCACTATTGTTATTTTTGTGCCCTTATATTATTATTTTTATGCCAACTTTGATTATATTGTGACCCCTTAGACTCTTATATATAGAAAGGAGGTTTTGTCATTTGAATCATCAAATAATTGTTCAATTGTGTAATATAAAGGAGGTTCCCCCCTCGAAGAGGCTTATTTTGATGTCATTGATCTATCTTTTCTATCTTTTTGTGAGTTGGTTTCATAACATTTGGTATTAGAAGTTTGGATTCTAGGGTTTCACTACTCCAAAAGAGGTCATCATGGAATCTTCGCTATAATTTTTTTTCTGCGATGTCTCAGAAGCTACAAAAAAAAAACTAATTTTCACCGAAATCGCGATGATCCTTGGGTCCAAATTTCAAATCTTGTCTTGCTATATTTTTAGAGATATGATTGAAGGAAGTTAGGGTTTATGCAGGCTCCCAAATTACATCCCAAACAAGTGACCTTGGGAAAATAGTCATAACATTCTCTCTAAGTATCAGATTGAAATGTCATAAGAAGTTACAGAAAGAGGATATAATATAGTTTTATATGTATCATTTTTGGGTCTGAAGGTTGAAACAAGGACACATGTAACTTCATACAAGTTAGCTCTACTGAAAATGTGTATAATCAGGCCATCTTGGGAGATTGGGCATAATGCTTTCTTGGAGAATAAAATTTTGATCATATTGGTGGCATTGGAAAGAGGACTCAAAGGGATACCAAATTTCACAATTTCAGACCTTGGAGATTTGAAATTTCAAAGATACATCAGATTCAATATCGAGCTCCCACAAAGTGAAAAATGTTGTGTAGTATTTTTTTTAAATTTCATAAGTTTGGTTTGAAAAATTAGTTTGGAGGAATTCAAAGGGAATATTGAAGAATAATTACCATTAATTGATACCCCAAAGAAAGAAAATGGAAACACCTAGTAATCAACCTAAAAGCTCATGAAGAAGAGTAAGAAATACAACATGGTATATCAAAATTATGAGACCAAGTGCAACAAATTTCACTCTCACAAAAAGTAACAGAAGTTAAGATGGATGGTTTAAAGAAAGGCATGGAAGATAAGATGGATGGTTTAAAGAAAGCCATGGATGATAAGATGGAGGGTATGAAAAATAACATTGAATATTTGAAGAAGGACATGGAAGGTCGGAATGAATGTTTGACAAAGTTGCTACAAGAAAGGCTTCCTAATTGCAAAAACATAGTAGAGAAAACTCAAAATGAGAACAAAATAAATGATAATCATGATTAAAATAATGACAACATTGAATATTTTAAGAAAGACATGGAAGGTTTGAAGGAAGGTTTGAAAAATTTGGTACAAGAAAGGCTTCCTAATGGCGAAATGATGATAGAGAAAACTCATGATGAGAAAAAAATAAATGTTAATCATGATTTCATAGATTCTAATGTTGGAATAAAGACCCACCACGTTCCAAAGATCAATATGAGTAAGTTTTATGGCAAGGATCCCATAACATTGATGCTACATATGGAACAATATTTCGATCTCCATAATGTGCAAAATAGACAAAGGTACGCATTGCAACTTTATATCTGGAACCCAATCAATTTGTATGGTATCCAAGGTTTTTATCCCATAAACAAATTGTCACTTGGTCAATTTTTACGGATGAACTGATAACACATTATGAGGATACAAAGAGAAACACCTCCTTTAGCCAATTGATAAATCGCAAACAAAAGGGTCCAAAGGTGGAGCATATTGAGGACATCCAAAAGTTGAATATAAGGGTAAAAGATATCCTAGAGGAGCATAGGATTGATGTGTTAATAGGGATGTTAGCCCCCTAATTTTCTCTCTTTTTTCCATTTTCCCATTCCTAAATCATAACCATTTACTGTTGTTTTATCTCTTTTATACACCCTCATCTTGCACCAGTCCGAGCACGGTGACATATTTCGTATAAGCTTTATTTTTTCCATACTTTTAATTTAACTTAGTATTAATTAATCATTTATTACATGATTTCTTACTTTTAATCACTCTTTGTAACTTATTAATATCTCCAATGTTTATTTGGTATTTAGAGTACTTACCATGACCACTGATCCTAGCGCAGGATTGGATCTTGCACCATTCCCAGCACAACAAATCCTTGCAGCAGATTCGAACCTCCTTGATCGCCGCCTCGTTTTGAGCAGCTTCAATCACGACAACAAGATCGATCCAAAGGCAGTCGAGATCGAATCTATGAAGAACGAAAGCTGGAGATTAGCCATGACCAGTTTTGCTAACTATCTAATTTTGAAGGCCGAAAAGCTAAATTCTGCGTTTGGTTATGTAATCAGTTGAATGATCTATTTTGGCCTTTGGCCAAAGATCTATATAATGTAGAATGTCAATAGGACTAAGGGAAGTTTTTGAGAGGGGAATTTTTTGATAGGAGAAGAGAACAGAGACACAACCAGAGAGGCGGTAACATGTTGTTGTATTTTGTTATTACCTGAATCTGGCTTGGACGATGTATTAACGTATGTACTTGCCTCAGTGAATTAATAAAAGGGAGCTCTTCCTCATGTTTCACAAATTGCATTTCTGTATTTGTGTCGATGAATTGATTAAGGTACTGAGCAATGCTTTTATTTAAAGGGGAAACACGTTGGTTAGCTAGGGCCCAGCCAACCTAACACGTTTACCCCATTTCCCGTTTCCCTGTAATTTGAGTTTACATTGTCAAGTGTGATTTAATTTTAAGCACATGCATTCTTGTCTGAGTGAAAGCAGATCCATTTTGTGAAGTAGATAAATTCCCTTTCCTGCACTTGATTTCAGATTGGTTTTCCTCCCCCTAGTCCAAGCAGGAGAAATAACCCTGCACCAGTGCACATTGGTGTGATATCTCCTTTTCTGCAATTCTATTTGATTTGTTTTCCCTGCTTGGTCCAAGCAGGGGAAATGAACCTACACCAGTGCACGTTGGTGTGATGCAGCAAGCCTTCTTAGTCTACTTCCCACAATCTTCTTTCTTTCATTAAATTCTTATGACACGATAAATGCATATTGATTGTTTCTTTATTCCTGCACTCTGTTAAGATCAGAAACATTCACTTTTTATGTGTGCAATTTGATTTAACAGTATAATAGCACTTGCAATAATTAAGCACTCATTTTAAGAATTAAATGCTAAATGCAGGAAGCTCTAATCCGGTGCAAGAACTAGTTTCTTGCCATGGGATCTGAGTGCTTTGAACCTGGAAAAGTTCAAGCCCTTGTAGGAAGTAAAAATCCTTTAGTAAAGACACCATTTATACCTTCTTCATAAATCTTTGTTCCCGCACTAGTGTAAGAAGACTGCGATAATACAGGATAGATTAGTGCAAGAAGGAAATCTCTAAAGGAGCAAGTTTAAGGGCCCATCTGATGAGTCTGTTAAGTGTCTCTACTAAAGAAAAACACACACTCAGTAGTTAAACAATAATTAGCTAGAGTGATTGCCCTTTATCTTTAATTCCCTCTTGTGAATGCGTTCTTCCTTGTTCTAGTCTTAGATTATTTTGATGGTTCAAGTTGCCTTTTAATATTTTTAATTTGATTCTGCAATATTTCCTTTAAAGAAAGTAGGGATTTATATTAAGAAGATTCATACCATCTCTGGCATTGCCTGTGCTTCGTCTCTAAGTTTACAGATCCCCCTGGTTGACAAACTAAGTGTTGAGGAGTTTGCTTAAGTGTAATTCCTACACCCAACATTTTGGCGCCTTTGCTAGGGAGGTGAATTGATTTGGTAAGAATTTTATGATTATACAATAGAGGTAACTTTTCCTTTATTTTTGTAGAATTGTTTGGGAAAGCTTCTTTGAAGGAATTTCACTGGTGTTAATTGATTTCTGACATCATTTTTTGATTAGAAGTTGTTTGTTATTTTTCTTTCTTTTTTGAAATGAATGCCTAGAAAAGGTAAGGGTTCGAAGCCCACTAAGGGCCGAAATAATTATGAAAACAATTCTCATATTGGGTCTCCTTATGTAAGCAGGAAGCCAAATCTAATTCAAACCCATCACACAGGAACAATCCACCTGGATTCTGGTGACAACAACTCAGGTGTGGTTCAACCTGTTGAGAGTGGTCCAAGTAAAAGGGAAACAATGGTGGACCATGAAGATCATGTAGAAGGGACTGGTGAAAACCAAGTAAGTGGAGAACAATCCACTTTTGTGTTTCCAATTGTGGATCCTAATACTATGGCGCAAGTGAAGTATATTCCACCATCAGCTCTCCCTCATTTCCATGGTAAAGTTTGTGATGATCTTGACTCTTTTCTATTCAAGTTTGATATTCTGTGTAGAAGTTATGATTATTCAGCTGACACTCAGAAGTTAAGATTATTTCCTTTTACTCTCAAGGACTCAGATCTACACTGGTTTATGGGGTTAGGAGGAAACACTATAACCTCTTGGGATCAGATGAAGAGAGTGTTTTTGTCTAAATATCAAGAATATTGCAAAACTTGGGACATGCAGGATGAGATTTTTACAATCATACAGGATGATGATGAAACTCTTGAAGATTACCTAGAAATATTTTTGTATATTCTACAAAGGTCGAAACTTAAGCTTGATCCCAGTACTATTAGAACCTTGTTCTTAAGAGGACTGACTGATAATGCTAGAAATAATTTAAATCTGCTAGGACAAGGTGATATCTCTCAGCAAACTTTTGAAAAAATTTGTGAATTATGCAGGAAATTTTCAAGAAATCAGTATAGATCTGGTAGAGGAACTCAAAATAGAAATAGAAAAACTGAATCCACTGATGCTATGATTATTGGATTAGAAAATAAAATGGAAAACATGAAAATTGGTATAATGAATATTGTTACCAAACAGTTGGACTCTTTAAAATTTCAGCAAAAACTCATGAAGGAACAAGAGTCATTATGTATTTTCTGTCCTAAATGTAGAGACAAGCATCCTCCTAAAGAGTGTCCGCTTAGTTTGAAAGAAACTAATAAGTGTTTTATTTGTGGAGAAGACCATGTCACAAAAAAATGTCCCTCTATACCAGGACTTGAAGCTGTATTTACAGGGGGGCAGCCTGAAGCTGAATACTTGTATGCTATGGGAGCAAGAAGGAATTGGACTCAGGTAGGTGCATGTATGGCTACTGAATTTTCTCGACACTATTTTGGTTATAATTCACATGCATATTCTTATTCTAACACTAATAAGCAGTGGTAATATGGGAATCAATATCAACATGGGCAACCTTCTAAACCATGGAAACAAGGTTGGAGAGGGCCAACTCATTCTCCATATTCCTACCAGCCACCTATGCAATCATATCCATCTACGCATACACATTCCATCTACGCATACACATTATTCGATGCCTCAACTTCCAAGTTAGTCTACTCCACCGTTGCCTTTACCTCCACCTTTTCGACCTCCTTAGTTGCCTGCTCAACCTATACCCAATCCTAACAATAATAAAGCAGTGCAAATGATCTATGTGACAAACCCACCTTTACCATTCAAGTACTAGTCTATTCCAATTGGGGTTCATGATATTCAATTAAGATCGAGAAGGACTGTAACATCAGAAAATCAGAAGCAACCTATAGTGATTGATGAAGAGAAAGGAGAAGAGGAAAATATTAACCATTCTCCGAAAGTTGTCACTAAGCAGCCCTTACCCTCTGAATCCATTCCATCTTCTTCCAACCAGCCTCCCTTCCCAGAGAGGCTAGTAATGGAAAGAAGTGAATCTATTTCTGAGACTAGCTTGGCATCAAAGCTTCAGAATATTTTCATTAAGATACCTTTGCTTCAAGCCATCAAAGAGATCCCCATTTGTACCAAGATTATTAAGGAAATCTATCTCAAGGAACCTAGGAGGAAGATATTGGAACCCAAAACCATTCAATTTGTTGGTAGGGCAACAGAGTTGATGACGGGATGTGTTTTTATGGAGAAATATACTGATCCCAAAAACCCTGTTGTCTTAGTTCAGATTGGTAATGTCATTGTCTCTAATGTTCTTATAGACCTGGGGGCAGCCATTAATATCATGACTAAGCAAACCATGGATCAACTTCAGTTATCTCATCTTCGCCCTACTCCCACTGTGCTTGAATTAGCAGATAGATCTAAAATTAAGCCGGAAGGAGTATTGGATGATGTGATCATCTCATTAGATTCTTGGGAATATCTTGTTGATTTCATTGTGCTTCAGCTAAAGAACCCAGTAGGAGGACATCCCTTGATCTTGGGTCGACCATGGCTTGCTACAACCGATGCATATATTGGATGTCATTCCGGTGATATGTATATTTTGTATGGAGATTCTAGGAAGAAAGTTACCTTATACCCCCCTGCTAGATCCATTCAGGACCTTTGAGATACTTTATGGTTGGATCAAAGCAATGATGAGGAGACTCAGCCCATTTCCCTTGTCCATCATTATACTGGGTCTTCACAAGAAGATGAGATTCAATATTTCCTGAATAATCTAGACACTATGCCTAATTTTGAGCCATTGAGCTAGATTTTCAGCCTAGATTTTCAAGATAATCATGATTCTCATTCTTCTGTATTGCTGCATTTGACCAATCCCTTGAATACTCCTGAGCTTGATATTACTCTTGTTGAGATTAGCCCTAGTAAATTCTTGCATATTAGTTTAGATTTGGACTCATCTCAGCAAGAGCAGCTTGTGAATTTGTTGCAAAACAATCTTAGTGTCTTTGTTTAGGGCTATGAAGATATGGGGTATTCCTCCTTAAACTTGTACACATCATATCTATATTCAGGAAGGAACCCAACTTGTCCGACAACCCCAAAGGCAAATGAATCTAGCTCTAGGAGATATTGTGAAGGAAGAAGTACAGAAACTCTTGGATGCCGGTTTTATCTATCCTACTTCTGACAGTCAGTGGGTCTCTCCATTAGTGCTAGTACCTAAGAAAGATGGAAGATGGCGTATTTGTATTGATTATCAAGAATTAAGCAAAGACACTCTCAAAGATTATTTCCCTCTCCCTTTCATTAACCAGGTG
The DNA here is from genome assembly GCA_031772625.1 of Pinus tabuliformis. Lineage (NCBI taxonomy): Eukaryota > Viridiplantae > Streptophyta > Pinopsida > Pinales > Pinaceae > Pinus > Pinus tabuliformis. Next base: position 1,988,316,698 of record CM062817.1, read on the forward strand.
CTTGATACCCTTGCAGGAAAGAAATACTTTTCGTTTTTGGATGGCTTCAGTGACTATAACCAGATACAGATTGCACCCGAAGATCAAGATAAAACTACTTTTACATGTCCATGGGGCACATTTGCTTATAAAGTGCTTCCCTTTGGTTTATGTAATGCCCCGACTACATTTGAAAGGGTAGTCCTATCCATTTTCACTCATCTAGAATTTGTAGAAATTTATATGGATGACTTTTCTTTGTTTGGTGATTCTTTTCAGGAATCTCTCAAAAATCTGGAGAAAGTACTTCTTCATTGTCAGGAAGCCCATCTCGCCTTGAGTGACAAGAAATGTAGATTAATGTGCAAAGCCGGAGTGGTACTTGGCCATTTGATTTCTAGTAAAGGTATCGAGGTTGATCCAACAAAGATTGAAATCATTCATTGGAGAAGGAATTCAGGTTACTCACAGGTTATGAATTCTCCTACTAGTTATTCCCCCATTACTATTTTCATTCTAGCATTTATTGTTATTATTGTGCCCCATAGAAGCCCACTATTGTTATTGTTGTGCACTTATATTATTATTGTTATGTCGACTTTGATTATATTGTGACCCCTTAGACTCCTATATATAGAAAAGGAGGTTTTTTCATTTGAATCATCCAAGAATTGTTCATTTGTGTAATGTAAAGGAGGTTTCCCCCTCGAAGAGGATGATTTTGAAGTCGTTGATCTATCTTTTCTATCTTTTTGTGAGTTGGTTTCATAGCAATGACTTGGAAATCTAGCATGCCAAACTGGCAGAAGGAAAGCTCATGAAGATCACACTCAAATTATTAAGGAAGACATTAATAATAATATTGAAGCGATTACTACAAATTACATTAGTTAATTGGATGTATTCATCCTCAATTAAAACACAATCAAGATATTTATCATAGCATGAATATGTTAAAAGATAAACATTTGCATATTAATAGAGTGTTAGAGAGAAATCAAACCAAATTCTATAAATAGTTGGGTAAATCTATAGATTTTATCAAAACATTCTAAATATGAATGATAGATCTCAATCTCTTGTTGAGAAAAAAACATTAAAGAGAGATTCTTATTAATCTTATATTGGGAGAAACAATATCATCCTAAATATATTCCTAAAGACTCTAAGAAAGATGGAAGAGAAATGTTTGCTTCTTTAAGTTAGAGAGAGTCTCATTCCAAATATATTAAGGAATGGACTAAAAGAGAAATTGAACACTATGACTCAGTATGGGATGTTAGATTTGATTTTTATAGAGGAGGATTATTTACCTAGCTCAAATCCCTTGAGATAATTTATATTGGGTATTTTGAATCAACAAGAAATTGAAGACATAAGAACAGAAGATGCTAAAATAATAAAAGGAATCAAAATCTAGAATCTACAGGAATTTCAGAAATACCTTCAATTTCCATTTGAAAAGATCAAATCAATTTCCATATTTTATACTAAATATAAGAAAAAGAAGAGATACATTCATAATTTAGTATCTAGATGTCTTGTTAATGTCGATCATTTTTGGCCAGTTGTTTTCTCTGCAATCATGCAACATTTTACAGATTGGGTGACCTACATTCAAGCAATGGCTCCAAATTTTTTCCCCACTAAAGGTAGAAATTTTGATGACAAGGAGGAGGATTAAATTAGCCTACCAAATTCTGGGAGAAATATATTTTTCATAAAGATCATATCTTGTTTTAGCATTATGATTTATTGGAGAAACATTTGGAGATTTTCTATTTTTAAAACCAAAAAAATAGATCTTATCTTATTTTATTTTTAGTATTTATATGACCCATTACCTTGCTATAAGGGTCAAAAACTGTAGAAACTCGAGACTTGGATTTTATAAGCGTATTTTGACTTGAAGCTTTTTGAAGACCAAATTTCAAAGTTAAACATGTTGATGAGTTATGTGTTTGATATCATGCATTCATTTTAATTATTTAATTGATGTGTTTGGTACTCATCCTAATCCGAACTAGATCATTATATTTTTTTTCATCCATCTTAATGCATTTGCAGTGGAATGGAGGAATCAACTCATGGGACCATTTTTACCATCTCGACCCAGTTTGGCGAAACAAGGTCTAAAACCTTACGGGAGTGTCTTGAGGCATCAAATGACATTTTTTTGGGCTAAAACTTTTCTGCCCTAGTGTCGCACCATATCATGTTATTCTACACATAAATATATTTTCAATGGCACAAGGAGCGTGTCAGTTGGAGTCTGTATGCAAAAGTTATGCTGCTCAGAAGTTTACCTTCCTCTTTTTACACCTATAGTGTGAAAAATATTCAATATAAAATTGTTTGCGTCCAACACTTATCTCTTAAGGAAACTGTGTAATTACATAAATCATTAAAGTATTTTAAAAATAAATCGTTAGAGTTTTATATGTGATAAGTGTAAATTTTGAGCTTTTTATTAGTACTTGCTAAGGAAAGACTAGGAATCCATTTGCCTCTTTAGCATTACTAGCATAGCATTGACCAATGTGATTTATAATTATAATGCTTAACATTGAAAAACAAATATTTTCAATATTTTAGGAAAAATAATTTCTTGGACCATAATGTGAAGGTCTTATTGAAGCTTTTTCACAATACAATCCCATGTGGAGAACTAACAATTATTTGTTACCATAATCTCTCGATGTAGTTGCAATATTTAACCCATAATTTTTAGATATTTGTATAGTGGTTTTCATTGTTAAGCTTCATAAGAAAGCCACTAAAAATTAAAATCCCTAAAATAGCTAATACTCATGTAAATAACGTATTTACCACATATAAAAAGTGAATAAAAAGAAGATATAAATAAATATACTTTCCATGACTTACCATGAATTATTATCAATAATTATTTATGTGTTCTTTAGCACTTTGAAAAGTAAGAGTAAAAATGCATATGTGTGGACAAAATTTATGTAATGCCTTTCCTCAAATATACAATTAATTTTTCCACTTCATATATCAATTTGCATTTTTTCTGAAAGTATAATTTCCACTAGAGTGGCAAGGACTACAATGCCCTACAATACTTGTTCTCAATACATTTTCCATTTACAACTCGAAGGAAAATATTTATCTTGTTTATTTAATGGAAACCAATTTAGCAAAATTTTAAGAATTTGTATAATAAGATTGGTTTGTTAAATAGCGAGAAACAAATGATCTTCCACTTTATTTGCTAGTTTCAACGAAAAATACATGTTTTATTAAGGGAAAAAACATGTACCATCTTCAAACATACAATAAAAATCAAATGGAAATTAAATGAATAAAATAAATATCTACGAAGTACTGTTTTGGGTGGATATACTTTATCTCATTGTGTTGACTGCTTTGCATCTATCCACGAAGTACTGTTTTGGGTGGATATACTTTATCTCATTGTGTTGACTGCTTTGCATTGAATTTATAACTAGAATTTGCACATTACGGTGCAAAGGGAACACTGCTGGCGTTAAACGGTGCAGGGATGACTTAAAAATGCCACCTGCAGGTGATTGTTAAAGAGGTAGTTGCTGCCATTAATTAGCCCACCCACAGTGAGATCATGGAGCTCAGGAAAACTCACTTGGGGCGCCATCTTCAGCGGTAACATGGTAATTCTAACCTCCACCATGAAAACCATGGGCTCATACTTGATGAGCATCCTCTCCCTGTCCACCCACATGCCACCCACAAAATGTCCGTGAGATGGGAGAGATACAATGGAGAGATTCACCTCGAACTTGTGAGAACGCTTGTGCTCTGAATTCCTCATGGACACCTGGAACCACATCTCATAAACAAAAATAATAAAACCATCACTTACCATCTCTAATTGCTTCAAAGAGAGGCCATGTTTCAGATTTTAAATCTCAGGTAGGAAAAGCACAAATGAATTTATGGCATGATTTCTTGACAAACAAGATTTCTGGCATCTACATTCAGATGCATTTACTTGTCAGCCACAACCATATCATAGAACCCGAATTAAACCAGAAAAATTCTTCAACATCAAGTCGTACCATGCAATACTGCTCCTTCAATTTTGCTAAAGCTTCACTGCCACGGAGCTACTGAATTATGACCAGATACTTTAACGAGCTGCAGCATTTTGTGATTGTAAGCAATCCAAGGCCTTGAATTCCACTGCAATAAGGAAATCTTCAATCTCCTTAGCCGACCACATTTTTCAATGTATCCAAGATCAATGTTTGTAATCCACGTGCATGCCGAGCTCAAATCAGTCTTCTTGCTACAACCAACTGACAGAAAACCGAGGCATTCATCATTTACAAGTGGGAACTAGTCAAGGATCAATATTCCAAGCCCCTGAAATTCGCCAGAACATTCATATCCCAAACCCTCTCGCACTTCACCATCCCTTAAGTTTTGAAGAGAGGTCGCGTTGTTCATTATAAATGCTAAGCTTCCATTATCAACATCAGTGAAACTCACATCCAGATGTCGCAAATTCGAACAAAGAGAAATAAGATAGAATGTGTTTGAAGAACACAGATGTCGCATTCTCGGACAAAGAACAGTAGCAGAGAATTTCCTTAAAGAGAGCCTTAAAATACATTGAATATTTCAACTGAATTTCCAAATGGTGGGAAACCAAACGTAATGATAAACTTGTTGAAACTGCCAAGCCAAGTGGCCCATAACACAAAGGTAAAAGTGATCATGTTCTGCTGCATGAGCGCCATTCTCTCTTTTACGCAACCTCACTGCCTGCAACTCGATCCCTACCTAGAAGAAATTGGCCTACAACACACACTCCCAGTTGGTAATCCTTTTTACCTGTACAATTTTTGTCAACGACAAATCCAATACCAAGTGGAGTTTCAGGGTTGAAGATGTTTTCGAAAGTGAAGAAGGGGTGGGCACTCGTGCTACTCCAAAAATCTGAGTGGGCAAAAAAACCCCACTAATCGTATACAAAACCATGGGTTGTTCATCCAACTAAGTGCTGGATATAGTACTTGGAAATATAGTACTCTTTCAAGTCTAGTCTAGTATTGGGCACGAAGATACAAAACCATGGGTTGTTAATCCAACTAAGTGCTTGATATGTTACTCTTTCTAAGTCTAGTCTAGTATTGAGCATGAAGATATCAAGAGTAGAATACAATTGTTGGAACAAGTCACGTGGGGTTAATTTTGCAAATAGTTTTGTTGTTTTTGTAAAGACTTTGCATTTTGAGGAGTGGAGCATGAAGGTTGTTAGAAGTCAAAGGGGCTTTAAAAAGGTCAAAGCCCCTTAGTTTGTTAGAAGTTAAGTTGTGTTATGACCCACCCATGGTTTGCAGAGCATGGTATTGTAATGGAAGATGCTATAGAAAGGACTTATAAAGAGTCATAGGAGATATCTAAGATATCGGAGATTGTATGAGCAAGTGATCTAAGTTAGAAGAGTTTGTTTTTTGTACTTAGGGGAAGGGGAAGACTCTTGCAGTTATGTGTGTGGAGACCTTGGTAAGTCCGCAACTAAGTGTGCAGGACCGTGAAATTGTGTACGCATGGGAGAAGGGGTCTATAATAGAATATATGAACATAATAAAGATTGTTTTGGAGCAAAATATGTGTGTCTGTGCGGTGATGTTTACTTCTAAATTTACTGTGCATTCACTCTGTTTACTGCAATTTATTATGATACATGATTAATAGATGCACGAAAGTGATAGATCTAGTCAATTACATGATGTTATGAATGATTAGAACACTTAGCAAAGAGTTTAGATCTGTTTTTTGTAAGTTACTATAATTTCCGCGTTTCAAGGGTTAGGGTTCACGAAGGCTAGAAGCCCTAAAAGTTACATAAACACATCACATAGACCTTTAGATGTAGAAACCTGGTTTTTTCATCACCCAATACTACCTTCAGTGAGATTATAGCCTGCACTACGCTGCTTGTTATTGAAAGCGCCGACAGTGTAGAGTTTTCTTGGTTGGCGCAACTAACTTTGAACCTGGGTCGAGATCCCCTTTAGCCAACAAATGGTTCTATTGTCGGGACAGGGAATTATTTGAGGAATGTGTGATGTTGTGTAAATAGTTTTGAACTAAGAAGGAGATTGAGAAGTGGGTAGATCAGAAGTTGCATGAATTTTCTTCCCAGGAAAACAAGAATCTGCTCTTGTCAAAGGAAGATTGGTTGAATAGATACCGATATATAGACAAACAAAAATTTTTACTCTTCTTTTTTAGTGCAAATTATATGAATGGTTGTCTAAATTGGCGGATATTCAAGGTACGTGGAAGTTGTATAACCCTATTTTGTGGACTCCAGAGTTGGTAAGGCACCTCGAAGCTTTAGGAAACAAGATCCCAAGGGCTACCACTTACTCGATCGATATCATTTTGGGCAGATTCATTACTGAGTTCGTGATCGATACATCTATCAGTTATGGCAAAGTTGAACGCCGTTTTATCAAAGGACCAAGAGGTAAGTATCTAAAGTCCTTGAAAACTTGTATTAAAATGTTATTATGTGAGAAAAGGGTTATGCCATTGAATTAATGTTTAGAAGTGACTTGACAGGAACTACGCGAAGTGGAAATATGTTCAGAAGGGGTCTACATTTAGGTGTTGAATACAGTCCTCCATTGGGAGCATCTAATAGTGATGAAGAAAGTAGTATTCTCAAAAATCCTCAAGGTGCACTGTAGACTGTAAATCAGGGTATCACGAGAATACCACATCCATCCACTCCACCTCCGCCATCACCTCCACCATCACCTCCTCCTCACACACCTACACCTACACCTCTACCTCCACCTCCACCTCCACTATTCAATATGGTGAATGCTACGAAGGTGCCCATATTCAAGGGTCTAGGAACAGAAGACCCTGGACAGTTTTGGTTTGTAGCAGATGCTATGTGGAAGTGACAATTGATCACAGATGATGACCTGAAGAAAGTGCAAATGGTTACAACATTGCAATATAGAGCATTGAGATGGTATATTAAATATTGTTCGACTCATCCAAATATGACGTTGAAGGAAACAAAGGAAGCACTAAATAATGAATTCAAGAAACCTAAGTCACAAGCCCAGTGAGTAACAGAGGTCAAAGAGATCCGGCAAAATGTGAATGAGTCCACTTGGGACTTTGATCAAAGGTTGAAATGTTGCTCCAGCAGGCTAATATGCAGATCATGGATGACCAACATAGGGATTGGTATATTGCTTTGTTATTACCTCATTTGAGATTACGATTATTGTAGCAAATGATTGGAACACACGCTGAGGCATTAGAGATTTCTATGAGGTTGGAAGCCTCAACTATTCATGATATGAATCTGAGAATGCAACAGATTCAGTCGCAGTTGGTTAGCCTGCATATGGAATTGCAAAGTCTCAAGAATGGAAAGGAAGTCCAGAAAGGGGTTCATACAAAAGTATGGTGTTTGAAATGCAAGGGCCGGGGTCAAGACAAGGACCATTGCCTGGTATATCATAATTATCTTGCTGGGGGAGGACCTATCCCCCTAAAGCAAGAAAACACCGTTGGGCCAAGTACAGGAGCGGTACCATGGTGGGCTATCTGCTAGGTTACAAGACAACATATGACTGATAATTTTCATCTACTGTAGACATTTGTGAAGACTCCAAAACAATATTTTTACAATTTATGTAAGTCTGTAGGTCATGATGAGTGCCACTGTCGGAGCTATGAATTAATGATGGACAAAACCCCAACCTATAGAATGCATACAGAGGCATGTCCTCAACAAGATTAAGGTGCAATTGCAGTGCCTGGAGGGTTCCAAGCACAAGGAAGAGGACGAGGATGAGGAGCTCGAAGAGGTCGTGGCCAGATCATTTGTTACAACTATGGAGAGCCGGGTCACTTTCCGCAAGATTGTTAGATTCCAATGCACCCTTCTTGTCAATACTTTCCGCAGTTCGATCATGTCATAGAATATTGTCCTGTGCTCATCACGAAGATGTAAGAAAAGAAGACCAAGACCCAGCAACCAACACAGAACATCTAGATGATGAGATCAGAAGCATGTGAATATGGACCCAGAGGATAAACGTAAACAACTAGGGGAACATGGGTGGGTACGCAAGGTTGTTTATAAATAAGATGGATTCAAGTTGAATAAGGCGAAGGAGACTATCATGGAGGCGTAGAAGAGCTTCATGAACGTGGGAACTTCCACATCAAGGACTTCGAGTACGTGCACGGGGAAGCCTTAATACGTCAGTGTTGTGCAGGAGGTAGACCCCTCATTATTAGCATCATTTTTACCAACTTGCAGGAAGCTCCTAAGGGATAAGAACGCAATAAAGGGCCTGTAAGAGGTGATAGATAATTGTAATGGAGAGAATAAGCCCCTACCCAAGCAGTGTACAATACACAAAGTAGGAAAAGGTAAGAAAAGTATCGACCGCGAGATGAAATTGACTGTCCAAATCGGAGAATTTGAGATGGAATAGGTAATCCTTGATTTAGGATCCGATGCAAATGTTTTGCCAAAACAAACCTGGGAGAGAATGGATAGACCCCACTACAATGGTCCCTGATCTAGCTGCGAATGGTGAATCAACAAAAGATCATTCCTATGGGGCGCCTGTAATTGTGGATATTAAAGGGGCGCACACCATATTCGACTTTGAAGTAATCGAAATAGTGGATGATAGTAGTCCATACCCAACGCTACTTAGAATTGATTGGGAATTTGGTATGAACGCAATCATAAACTTGAAGAAGCTTTGAATGACATTCAAGAAAAAGGAACTAAAGGTTATTGTTCCACTAGATCCAATTGAGGGTGCAAGTTATACTCAACTAGTCCAAGATTATTACGAGGAGGAAAAAATTGATCAAATTTATAAGCTCACTCTACGGGATGAGGATTCGATTAACCGTACTACCGATGGGAAGATTACTTGGGAAAGGGACAACTCTTGCAATTCATATTACCATGAGGAGCTCGAACACTAATGGAACTGATTGCATGAGGTATCATCCTTGTGATGCAACAGGGTTACTAAGTCACTCTGATGTATATCCACTGAGGTACGCAATTACCACACTATGATGGTTTAGAAGATGTCAATTTAGCTTTAGATAAATTTGAAAGGGATGTATCAGAGGAACATCAGTTCCAAACACTAGACATCGCGTTGCAAGCTACACCTCCTAGATGGTGGGTGTTGAGCGTTGGAAAAGGTATGTATTTACCATTTATTTCTTTATCTTTTCCTTTGAATCATAACTCCTTTACATTCTAAGATAGTAATATGTTAAAGAATTATGATAGAATTAAGGAGATTTGTGATTGATACAAAACAATTAATTATTGTCTTTTTCTGTACAGAAAGTGAAGGAAATAGAAAATACTATTCAGGAGGAAAAGACAAAACAGAAGCAACTGTTGTCCCTTCGACAGGAAGCCGTATGCGGATGAGGAGATCAAGATCACAAAACATGGTCCAAGAAAAGGAAGATAAAACACGGCATCAGCGCAAGAAGACAAAATGATAAACTGGAGATCAAAGATATAGTGAATCCCTCAGAATCCTTTGATCCCAAGGGATCGCTACTTCAAGACTTATCTATACTCTTGATACTTCCACCTGGCCATTATAAAAAGGGACAGCTGGTAGCCCAGGGGGCAGATTTATTATCAATTTGTAGAACTTATTGTTGTAATCTCAACTTTTATCATCGACTCTCTTTGAAGAGTGATCGCTGTAACTCTGCCATTTATGATTAATATATAACTCAGTTGCTATTCAATTATCTGATCCTGGAGTAAATGCAACAGTGCTTCCCTGGTGGCTAAGGGCTCGACCCTAGTGGATCCACTTGCTTCTTGTATCACTATTTTACAATTACAGTTGTGTGTGGTTTGATTTCCTTCGCATTTCCTTAACTCGCTTTACTCGGTAATCTTCTGTTTCTGAACATTTCACTGAATTACTCTGTTACATCGAAATCGTAATTGGATAGCAAGGTTATTATTCACAACTTAAAATGTCATGTTGTTCATTCTGAAACAATATTGCACTGTCTAAATTCGGATTTTTTTGTTCATTTACAGTTGCGATTGTTTTTCATTTAACTACAGCTCACTTACAATTGTGATTTTTGTTCATTTAACTACCGTTCAATTATAAATGCAATTGCCCTTCCTTTATAGCTATGGTTAATGTCCATTATGCTAGAATAAGGTTACTGATTCAATTACTCTATAATCGTTGTGTGTTTACACTTAATTAGGTTTGTTGTTCCTTTATTAGTTAAGGATTGTTGTTCAATTCATTTCGGTTAAGATTGCTGCTCAATTCATTTATCTAGATTAAGCTTTGTTGTTCGGCCTTTTCAATAGATTTAGTTGTTGTTCGTTTTCTGCTAATTGAATTGTTATTTCTAGTATTTACTTTAGTGTGGATTGAAAGATCAATAACTGTAACGAACACTCACTATTGCTGTCTAAGTTCTCAGATTGGAGATCTTGTCTGTGATTGATTTTCATTTACATCAGTTTACAGGGGAAAGAGTTATCGTTACTGAATCCACGACTGATGGTTGTTGAATAGATGATTTAGTTACAGAGCACTTAAGTTTTTGTCATTACAATTAGATTTTGTTTCCAACATTCATTTACTTTTGCAAGCACTATACTGCAAACATTACTCTTGAACAAGTGACCACCTCAGACTAAGTACACTCTTGAGATAAAAAGTCGTGCCTAGTGTTTAGTCAATTTAGGGTGTCCTAAATTGCTTCATTAATTTATCAATCCAGGAGTCGTAGACTGATGAAGTGTGGCACACTATATGTGCAAGGCAACCTTTTTCTTACCTTTTTGTTGTTTTCAATTTTTATTTTGTTTTGGGGGTTTTTATCTTCGTTTATCTCCTAATATGAATGGAAACCCTATTCCTAAGTCTTTAGAAGGCAAGTATGGATATAGATTTTAGGCAATTATGTCCTCTATAATGGTTTCCAACACTTAACACTTCAGAAGGTCTTAGAATATACTAGTGATGATAGTAATACTTGAACAAGAATGAAAAATGTGCTGCTGTTTAAAACAAGCAAATAATGAACTACTGATCATGAAACTATTATCTCTGTTGCTATCTAAATACAGAAAAATGAATTAAGCTACTGCACTCAAATAAATCAAAAATTCCGAAAGAAAAGTAAAGCTAAAATCAAATCACATCATTCATAATCCGATTCCTCACCAGTTAGTCTAAGCTATGGATTTCGGAGATAATCGTTAATGATATGAGCAATTTGATGTCTAATTGTAGAAAAGTAAAACTAAAATCAAATCACATCATTCATAATCCGATTCCTCGCCAGTTAGTCTAAGCTATGGCTTTCGGAGATAATCGTCAATGATATGAGCAAGTTGATGTCTAATTGCAGAAAAGTAAAACTGAAATCAAATCACATCATTCATAATCCGATTCCTCGACAGTTAGTCTAAGCTATGGCTTTCAGAGATAATCATCAATGATATGAGCAAGTTGATGTCTAATTGCAGAAAAGTAAAACTAAAATCAAATCACATCATTCATAATCCGATTCCTCACCAGTTAGTCTAAGCTATGGCTTTCGGAGATAATCGTCAATGATATGAGTAATCTGATATCTAAACTAACTACTAAAGCAAGTAAACAAGACTGGAATCAAAGCATAACTGGAATTAAGAAAAAAAACTAAGAAAATCAAAGTCAGCAGAGAGGTTAATTCCATGTCACTAGTTATTACGAAAATTGCATGAAAAATGCCTGGGCCTACTTTGTCCTGAAACATACACACATTGATCAGCGTTAACAGCAATATACAAAGCTTGTAAGATCATAAATAGGAATGAAATGTTAATATAGATGAAATATATACATAGGTGAATAACTATGAAACATGTGCAGTGAAAATAAGGAAACGATACATAAAAACTGTACAGCAACAAGGAAACAAAACCTCAGCATACAAGGGCCCTCTGCACAGCCTCGGTCAATAGGCTATCAATCCAAAATTATGTTCACGCAATCATATAGAAACAAAGTCTTCTTTATATATCAAAACAGAGGAAGAATCCTCTCATTACCACAGTGGGACTAGTGTCACGGCATAGTAACTTTAACAGCAAAATTACATTAACAAAGACTAACTCTATGCGTATAGAAATGTGTTATTTATAACAAAAAATTCATAACTATTTTCCTGTGAAACTACGTCAACAGAAGACACGTAAAAGATAGCGTCCATGGATTTAGCATAATGGTTGCTGAGATTATTAAATATATCAACTGTGGCTGTTGGATTCGCATCGTGGGGTAGTCTACAGCTGTCAGCATGTCCCCAAGGATCTAGGAACGACCATGAATCCTTCACGTGTTTGAAAATGGAGTCTTGTTGCTATAGGACTCCTCTGTTTGACCACCGCTTGACCACCATTGACCATGGCTTTCTTTGATGAAACCGGCTGAACCAATAGGACCTGATCCATGTCCAGGTCATTCCTGACCCGCCCACATGTCCTGTTTTGCCTGATGACACCTGCAACCTGGATTTTAACAAAAACAACTGTGGAAAGTTGAATCAGCTGCGGAAAGTGACCGCATTCCGTAGCTCATGAGAAAAATCTAAGTCAAACAACAAAACACAAAAACATAGTCAGAAAACCACTTAAGTGCTCTTTTAGAATCAATATGCAATGATTTTGATAGCTTATGAGGTTCCAGGTGAGGGGAAACAATCTAGGAAAATTTGTAGGAGAGGTGTAATTTCAAAGCTCAACATACCCCCATTGTGAAGGTGTTGCAAGTCCCCATGCAACCAAAACTTTGATCATCCTCCTTTCAGTTCATGTGTTCTAAGACCTCTGCCAATACATCCAACCTTCTTTTCTTTTTTCTTGGGACCACTGTCATTCTTGGCTTCCTCATTAGACCCCTGAATTTGAGGTTGATGAGAGCCCTGCTCAACCTCCTGTTCTTTTTCTTTAATTTTATATTTTTCTTCTGCCATAGACCAAGATGAAACATGGTGTTGTCATGAATAATCTCATCTAACCTGCCCTATTCCTTCAATGTTTCATTTTCTCTTTTGATGTGTCTATTTAAGACCTCCAGCTCAAAAACTCCCTGTTTTAGTGATTGGATTTGAGCTTCTTGAGCTGTATTAGGCTCGGCAGATGAAGTACCTAGATCTATGGCCGTTTTCTCCAAGGGCTCTATATAATCATAGATTTCTTGCTGGTTCGGGTCTATCTCAGGTGTATCCTTTATTGGGCTGACCCCAAAATCCTGTTGAGAAGGACTGATTTCAAAATCTGGACGAGAAGGACTCATGTCAAAATCTGGCTGAGGAATAGGAGTATGGTGTGGGCTATAGCCAGGAGGGATTGCTGAAGGTTGTTCCAGTGTTTCCCCTCCTAAATCAATAAAGTGGGCCCCTTTAATTTGTATTTTCCTCAATTTCCCTTTAAGTCTGGAACTTCTCCTCAAATTTTGTGGGCTAGTGTCCTCTTTCTCCCCACTCTGTTTTTCTTTCCCTTTCTTCTTTGTTGCAGCTAACTATTCCTGAAGATAAACTAATCTTTCAGACAGGATTTGGTGGTCCTCTTCTGAGGAAGGTTCTGGGGTTTGATAGATAGCCTCAATATTTCTTTTCCCTTTTGATTTTCTTGGCTTCTTACCCTCAGTTCTTTCCTTCCTACTTTCAAACAATTTTTCTTTCCTACTAGTTTCTTCAACTATGTTAGTAGGAGTATCCTGAATTCTATCACTTATTTTCTTTCTTCTGCTTCTCCTTGATGAGCTGCTTTCAGGGGTTTCAGGTGGATCTTCAAAGAAATTTCTAACTAAACACTACTCCCAGGTGTCCTTCTTTTCCTTTAATTGTTTTTCAATCAAAATTTTCATAAGGCTGTGATGATACAAATGGGGTTCTATGCCCCCCAGATTCTTTTGGATGGTGATGGACATTTTCTTTAGGCTATTTAACAAGAAGTATGGAAAATTAATAGTTTGGTTTTCTAGAAATTTATCAGCAACCGGGTGTGGTACATGTACATTGACCCGAATCGTCCCTCATGGGTAATGAGTTTCTGGATTATCAATAATAGACTAGCCCATTTTTCTTCTAAAGCAGAGATAGGGATTCCACGTTTAAAGATGGTTACATCCATACCTAGATTTCGTAGGATAACCCTCCATTCTCTCTCGTCAAAGCTTTTATTTTTGAGCCAGCATTCTCCCTCCTGTGGGAGTTTGGTTGCAGCTACTATGGACACCTTTGTGACTGAGAATTTAAGGTCTCCTACCTCAGCTTCCACTCCATCAAAAGACCTCGCAAAAGTCTTTGTAACTTCCTTGTTGTAGCCTCTGAATTTCTGAAGGAATTGTAGCCACCGAGCCTTCCTTAGCATGCTTTTCAATTGCGGATACCCTTCCATAAACTTGGGTCCTTCTGGCTCTACCCTCAACAAAAGACCCATCCCTTCCTCCTGTCTTAGACATGTCTGCGTGGGTATTGGATGAACGGAGGTGAGATAGCTAGGTTAGCGGGGAATGAACAAGATTTATGGAGAAAAACCAGTGACTGTAAATGGAAAACAGAGAACAGGTAGCGGGAGTGAGTTCATGGAGCAGAGCGGAGGCTTATGTGAACAGCGTAGGAATGCGAACATGACTTCAATAGAATAGTAGGGGAGTAAAGTGAGCCCGACAGAGTTTTAAACTAGATGGCTATGGAGTAGAAGTAAACATGTTCACGAAATGGCTGCGGAATTTGTGCGGTGGAGAAGAACCATGATCAAATCAACCACGTCCCCATAATTATAGGTGGAGTGTCAAAGTACAGCCAAACACGAGTTAAATCTGGACGCTTGATCATGAGGCCACTTGAAAAATAAATGCAAGGTTCGTGGAGGAATCATATAAAGGTCGTGGAACGGTTGTGGACACTATCAAATGCCAATCATTGCATATAATGGAGCCATGGCTTCATAACTATATAAAATGTGCTCTAAATGCTATTTGAAATAAATCTTACTCATACCTTGGAAATTTTTTCACTTTTCGTCCATTAACCTTTGATTATCTGCTCCCCGTTGATGCTTTTAGGTGCCTCATATCTTCAAAATAGGTCCTTGGTCACACTGCATTTGATTTTCATGATCAATTAACTAACATCTGACTGTCATTGTTGAAAAACAGAGTGATGGCTGTGGAATCTGCTTCTAGCTGCGGAAACTGGGTTCAACTGCGGAAACTGACACAGTGATCATATGACTCAATGGAGATGGATAAATGATGACTGAATGAATGGAAATGGTCATAAAAGGAATTTTATTGGCGGAATGAGATGATGAAATGAAAATGAAATGAGGTGAAGTGAAATGAGGTGAAATGAAATGAGGTGAAATGAAGTGAAGTGAGATGTCATGAAACTATGAATACAATGAGAGAATATTTTTTTTTTTTTGGAAAATATAGGGCGTCAGGAGTTCTTGATTTTCACCCTATATTTTCTGTATAAGACTACCAATCAGTGATTGGTTTTCAAGCTTATACAATTTTTTTTTTTTTTAGAAACATAAAAGAACAAAGGCTAGGTTGGTGGAGAAGAAGGATTCTTCTTCACCAGCCTTATTGCAGCACTATCTTGAAAGATTTTGACAAATTCCTCTTTTGAGAGTGGCTTATGATAGATCTTTAATCTGTGGCCATTCACAATAAGAGGAGTTTGATGTTCATCAATGGTTTTGATTCTTACCACTCTATTTCTAAAGAATTTTTCAATCCCATATGGCCCAAGCCAATGAGTCTGAAATTTTTCTTTAAAATCTTTAAACTTGGAATCAAATAGTAATGACCAATCTCCTTCTTGAAACTTTTTCTCCTTGATGTATTTTTCATGCCACATAGCTCTTTGATATTGAACTAGATTAGTTCTTAGGATTACCTCTTGTCTGATCTCATCTAGCTCATTCAACTGCTCCATTCTATGCTTTTGGGCTTTTGATAGATCCAAACCCAACTGAACTGCCATCTTGAATGTTTTGAATTGGAACTCAATGGAGAGCAGGACTTCTTTCCCATAAACAAGTTCATAGGGAGAATGTCCTGTTGTATTTCTCCATGTAGTTCTGTAGGCCCATAAGGCTTCAGGAAGCCTTTCTTCCCAATCTCTTCTGTGTATATGAACAGTCTTGGTGATGATGCCTTCAATAACTTTGTTTGTAGACTCCACTTGACCATTTGCTTGCGGATGGTAAGGAGTAGATTTTCTGTGCTTGACTTTGTATTCTTCCATTAGCTTCTCCACCAGGTTGGATGTGAATTGACTTCCCTGATCTGTCACAATTTCTCTTGGAACACCAAAGCAAGTAAAAATATCCTCATAAAGAAAACTAACAACTGAATGCTTAGTAGCAGAAAATAATGCTTTGGCTTCTACCCATTTAGTGACATAATCAGTACATACCAATATATACTTTCTTTGTTTAGATGGTGGGTTAATAGGTCCAATGAAATCTAAAGCCCATTTTTCAAAGGGTTCGATGAGTACCTGTGGCTGCAATGGCATTTCATTTGAAAGGGTAGGTTTCCCTACTCTTTGGTAGCTGTCACACCTTTTGACATATTATTTTTCATCTTTGAAGAGGGATGGCCAATAATATCCTAAAGAGAGGATTTTATAGGCTGTCCTTTTTTCAGCAAAGTGTCTACCGCATGGTTTATCATGACATGCTTTGAGGATATCAGGGATTTCATCTTCCCTAACACATCTTATGATCACAAGATCTAGCCCTGTTTTAAACAATTTGTTAGAAATCCATGAATATTTTGAACTCTCCTGAATAATCTTTGTTCCTTCACCAGGAAATAAATGTGGAGGTAGTTTCCCTGTAACCAAATAGTTAGCTATATCTGCATACCAAGGGGTCTTAGTAGTTACTGCAAATAAATATTCATTAGGAAACTTATCCTCTACAGGAGAATCTTCTTTAGTATTCTGAATCCTAGACAAGAAATCAGCTACTGTATTTTGTTTCCTTGGTCTATCCAACACAGTAATATTGAATTCCTGTAAAAGTAGGAGCCACCTTGTAACTCTACCATTAGTAACAGGATTTTTCATTAGATATCTAATTACAGAATGATCAGTATGAATAAAAGTTTCATAGCCTGTTATATAATGTCTAAACTTATTGATTGCATGAACAACAGCTAAGAACTCCTTTTCAGTCACAGTATAGTTCAACTCAGTGGGAGTTAAATTTTTATTGGTATAGTAAATGGCATAAGGAACTAAATCTTTTTGACCCAACACAGCTCCTAAAACTGTATCTGAAGCATCTGTAGAAATATGGAAAGGAAGTTTCCAATTTGGTCCTCTCAAGATAGGCACTTCAGATATTCTTTTTTTCAAAGTTTCAAATGCTGATTGACAATCAAGATCCCATTTGAATTCACAGTCTTTTGTAAGCAGTTTGAAGAGTGGAAATGATATTTTAGTGAAGTTTTCTATAAATCTTCTATAATATCCAGTAAATCCTAGAAAACTTCTAACCATTTTTTGACAATTTGGAATAGGCAATTTGGAGATGACTTCAACTTTTGATCTATCAACTTTAATCCCATCCCCTGAAGTATGATGTCCTAAAACAATAACTTTAGTAAACATCATAAAACATTTTTCATGGCTTAATGAAAGGTTTGTCTCTTTACATCTTATAAGGACTTTTTCCAAATTTTCTAATGCCTCTTCAAACTAATTACCATAAACTGTAAAGTCATCCATATAAACCTCTACACAATCATGGATTATATCAGAAAAAATTCCTAATACTGCTCTTTGGAATGTTGCGGGTGCATTACATAATCCAAAAGGAAGCACTCGATAAGAAAAAGTTCCCCATGGACAAGTAAAGGTGGTCTTATCTTGATCTTCAAGTGCTACCTGAATTTGATTATAACCACTAAAACCATCTATAAATGAAAAGTACTTTTTGCCTGCTAATGTATCTAATACTTGATTGATATAGGGCAAGGGAAAGTGATCCTTCAAAGTTGCTTTGTTCAATTCCCTGTAATCAATGCATACCCTCCATTTACCATTCTTTTTGGGTACTATAACAAAAGGAGAAACCCATAGGCTATCTGAAATTGGATAAATGAAGTTTACATTGAGTAGTTTTTGGAGCTCTTCTTTCACTATCTCCCTAAGATTTGGATTCATCCTTCTTTGAGGTTGTCTGATTGGTCTACTGTTTTCCTCGATATAGATATGATGGATGCAAGTCTTAGGGTCAACACCTTTCATATCAGTATACTCCCATGCAAATGCAGTAGAATGTTTTTGCAAGATTTTGGTTAGCTCTTCCTGTTGTGATTTTTCCAAATTTTTGTTGATATTCAATGTCTTACCTGGAAGAATCTCAATGGTAGAACTACCAAACTCTTCCATAGAGTAAAGAGACATTTGTCTTGATGATAAGTACTCAATATCAAAATCTAACTGAAATTGTGTGTGGTCATATTATGAAGATGTTTCAAAATTTTCTAATGTGTTCAAAATTTGACTATCTTCACTAATTTCATAAATGGTAAAGACAGATTGTATACTGTCCTCATCATCGACCCATTCATTGTCTCCTACTTCTGTAATTGCCTTTTCTGGAGGATACAAATTGAATTTCATTGTCAAACTACCATTAGAAATGTACATATCTCCAGATCTACAACTAATGAAAGCATCAGCTGTGGTCAGCCAAGGTCTTCCTAAGATAAGTGGATTCCCTTCTAAATTACTCTTGGGAGTTAGAATCATGAAATCTACTACATATTCCCAAGAATCTAAGGATACTGAAATATCTTCTAAAACACCATCTAGTTTGATTATTTATCTATCTGCAAGTTGCAGTAAGGTGGGTGTAAAAAGAAGATTATGAAGTTTAAGCTGTTCCATAGTCTGTCTACTCATAATGTTGATAGCAGCCCCTAAGTCAATCAAAGTATTTGGAATTTCTATCCCATTTATATGTGTCTTGACAATTGGACTACCTAGATCTACATATTTCTGCATGGTAATTTTTCCCATCATGATATCTGCAATTTTTCCTACCAGGTGGATTCTTCTTGTATCTGTTGGTTTCCTTCCTGGTCTTTTAAGACTCAACTCCTTTATTGTTTTTGCTAGAATAGGAATCTCTCTAATGGCTTGTAGCAAGGGAATCTTGATACAGACATTCTTTAATTCATCTAGAAAATCATAGTCAGGCAACAAGATTTTTTTTTCCACCCCTTTGTCAATTTGTAATCTTTCAGGGAAAGGAGGTGTGGATGAAGATGCAGGTTGCTCAACTACAGGAGTTGTGGGGGTTGACTCTTTTTCTTTTTCTATTTGAATGTTTGGGTTTTGAAGAGATGCTTCCTCAGAACCTTTATTGGCTTTAAGAGAATCCTCCTCAAAGGTATCTTGCTCTTGAACATCTATAGAACGTTTTTCTAAAACTCTACCAGACCTGAGTTGTACATCGTTGAGAGGAACAATCATATAGGTAGGAAATTGTTGTCCTTCTACCATGTAAGCATTCTGAGGATTTTTGTTATTGGGATTTGGAAATGGCCGGGCTGGGAGTTGATTTGTCTTTTGTTGAAATGGAGGCAAGAGTTGAGAATTTGGATTTTGTTGAGAAGGTTGTTGTTGCGGAAATGGTAATAAAAGTTGTGGGTTTTGATTTGGAATTTGTGGATTTTGTTGATTTTGAAAAGATGGAGGATATTCATAAAATTGAGCAAATATCCCATAAGGATTTTTCATCCATTGTGCCCATGATTGGTATGGATTTTGAGATTGGGGCCAAGGTTGTTGCCAAGAATTCCAATTTGGTGGGAGTTGAAAGTTCATAGGATTGTTAAACCCTTATTTTGTGGCCCTTTCCATGGTCTTCTTGAAACAAAACAAAGGGACTCTACTGAATTTGGATCTTCCTGAAAGACAACTTTGAGCCCAGGAATTGAAGGACAATCCTCGGTCTCATGGCTTTCTGAGCAAATCACACATGTTTCTACAAATTTTGCATCCATGGGACATTCCCTTAAAGCATGTTTCTTTCTACATTTTGGACAAAAGATGGCTAAGGCTTCAGCTTCTGCTTTCTGTTTGTTTTGTATTTTAAGGGTGTCTAGTTGTTCACTAAGGCTCCCTAGAATATCAGTTTTGAACTCATCAAGCATATTGCCAATCTCTGCCCTACTTACTGATCCAGTTGTAGATTTGTTTGCTCTAATAAGAGAAGGATCTCTAGGCCCTTTTCGAATTTCAGATTTTCCCCTTGAGAGATGGACACATAGTTCTGCTATGTCATTGAGTGGAAGTTGAGAAATATCTCCCTTCCCCGTCATGTTTAAAATATCTATCCATTCATCTCTAATGGCTTTCAATAGAAGGGCTTTCAAGGTTTCCTCATCTAAATTACTCATTTTTTCTCTCTTTAAGTTGTATTGAAATCTTTCAAGTAAATCCTCCAAGTTTTCATCTTCTTTTTGCATCATCTTGAATACCTCATCCTTATGATTGCTAGGCATGCAATAATCCAGGTATCTATCCAAAAATGTTTGTTTCATATCATTCCAAGTCCTAATAGATTGAGTGACTAATCGCATGAACCATTTCAAAGCAGCTCCTTTCAATGTTGAAGGAAACAGTTTGAGTTTTTGAGAGTCTTCCATATAGTCATAGGTTTGGCACAAGACTTCAAACTCAAATAGAAATGTTTCAAGATCCTCACTTCGCAACCCATAAACGTTTGGGAGTACAGATGGTGAAATGTTTTTCATTGTTGTATGGGTTTCCTCATCGGCTATAGGGAATCCAAATGAGTTATCTCCATCCATATTTCCCCCATTGTTACCTCTACCTCCTCCATTGTTTCCTCTTCCTCTACCTCGACTGTTGTGGGGAAAAATGCCTATGCAGGACGATCCTATCTTCCTAAGGCGTGATAGTGCCTTAGCAACAAACGAATGCAGCTACTTTGGTTTCTTCCTTTATGAAATATGAAAGAGAGGAGATTGGTAGACTTACCGTTATCTTTCGGTTGTCCCTCGATCTAGATCCTCTCCTCTTTGTGTGTCCACAGCTACTTGCCTGCTCGCTTTTGCTCCCACGAGATCACAAGAGAAAAGCTACCTGTGACAAGAGAACAGCTACATGCAACAAGAGAAGGACACAATACAAAGGCAAATATACATATTCATAAATGATTCAGGATTAGAAGTAAATCAAATACACTAATGCAAATCATACAATAAACACCAGCATATAGGAAAGAACCGAGAAGCTTTATTGATTGATAAACAAGGTTCAGGAAGAGATACAACCCATAGGGTTCCAACCCAGCATCTCCTTCCCAGGAGAATGGAATTCCTTCTTCAGCCCCTTTCAAAGCATAAACACCCAATGATCCAACCACAAACCAACAGCAATTCTTTGCAATACAATCCAGCCCCCTTAGACCTCATGAGAGAGCTCTATATATAGGAGTTTTGGAGAAAGGATGAGTCAGCTTGAGGCTGGCATGAAGCTGACTAGTGTCCTCTCCCACTTCAGTTCTTGAGTCCACTTGGAGATTCTTACTTCTACTTGGAGATTTGGAACCTCTTACTCATCACCAGTCGAATTCCTTGATCCAAGTGTCATTTTGGAAGCTTCCTGGGCATTGACACCTTGAGGAATGAGTCTGCCACTTGTCCAAGTACGCTCAGCGCAGGTGGCCTTCTTTGTAGTTGACATTCAGCGCAGGTACACAGTGGAGCACTTGACATTCAGCGCAGATGCTCAGTGGAGCAGTTGACATGATCCAGAAATTGCTTGTTTTTGAGTGTTTTCAGGTGGAGAACTTTTATAAACTACTGTGGTTTGCTGGCCTTGTTCCTCTAGGGGTAGGAACAACATGTTTAGGGACTTTGGATCCCTTAATTATTGACATTTCATGCTCAGTGATGCAGGGCTCAAAAATGTCTATAACAGTTGCCCCCTAAAGTATGAGGCCGTTTATCGGCTGAAATGCTTTATCCAGGGGAGTCCGAAGTTCATCCATTTGCTGGGAGGAGACCTGTAATAAGATACAATACAATACATTATGATTCATTCTGCTTTCATGATCTAGCTGAGGTGGGCATTCCCATGCTCAGCTTTATAAATACATTTTGGTACATAGAACAGACAATTGTCTGATGGTAGACTGATAGTTCTGGCGAAACTACCATCCTTTGAGTAGGATGATCATCTGCTGCAATGATGTACATGTCAAATGTCTTTATTTTCCTGAATATATATCGCAGCCCAGATGGATGAAACTAGATCCGGGTTCTTCAAACTCGTTCGATCTTCACTCTAAGTACAAGTCGATCCATGTGAGAATTGCGCTGGAGTCGAACATGGAAAGACATCGCTTGATTACCGGTCAATGATGTAAACCGTTAACAAGCGCGAGAGGAATCACCGATAATGATAATGACCCTCAAGGTACTGCAGTACGATTCACGTGGTGTGAATAAAGGACTTGGCGTCGAACACCACGCAAAATCTTCTGGTCGAAGGTCATTGATGTATACCTGTCGCCGGAAGTGAGAAACTTGCCATTGGGGCATGCAAGCTTCAAAGTACTGAAGGGGTTGTTCCTAGATCAACTTCTTGGATAATGAGCTGATGTCGACAAGAAGCGATCCATCAAAGGAGGGCCTTAATGAATCCCACATCAGTGACACGGAACGGAGCTAATGATTTTAGTGGAGGTGAAAACAATCTGTGACATATGATTCAGGGTGGCGGTCATGAATGGATGAAGGATAATGTATGGCAGTGGATGGGACCTAGTTGACTCTTTCTGAACAACTTCTCTTGAACATATGGCGACACTGATGCGATGGATCGGTAGCATTACCCCAAGTATGGATGGTGTGGCAAAGACCATGGTGATGTGACCGATGAATGAAACAACCCAACCCAATGTGATACGGAGGAAAAGTGTCATGTTCAAGAGCGACCTGCTACCATCAAAGACTTCTCGATTTTTTCCCAATTTTTCCCCAGTCATTGCTGACCAGTACCTCTTTATTTTTGTCAAGCTTGAGGAGGATAACATATGCTTGTTCTATAACCTGCCCTTCGGGCAAGCCCACCGCTATGTTTTAACGAGCCTAGCGATAGGGAAACTCGTTCTCGTCTAAAGACAAGTTTGTCGCTATTTAATGATTTTAACGAGTCTAATGACAAGGAAAACTCGGCCCTTTTCATTTTTTGAGAGTCTGAAAAGGTACATAAAGTTAACTCCAAAATTCCTTTTTCATCATCTAATCCCTTAAGTCCGAAAAAGTATAAAACGATATAGAAGGGATGAGTTTTCGGTACTTTTAACGAGCCGAACAAAACAAGCACTCGATCTTTTTGTGCAATAATCCCTCAGGTCCAAAAAGATTAAAATCTAGAGGAGGGATAGCTCTTCCGGTCGTTTAACGAGCTGGGAGGCCAAAACTCGGCAATCTTTTCATATTTTACGAGTCAATTGAAGAGAGCTTAAAGAAGACTCGTCTTTTGAGGAATGAGTGATGAACAGGAATAGCAGCTGATTCTAGGTACAGGTTGGAATTTTCCAATCACGGCAGTGTCACAAGGATGGCTAGGTGAAATCACTCTTCGCAGCTGTTCCTCAAAATGGGTAAACAATCATATGGAGGTAAATGATCGGCCAAATGAACGGTGGAGGTGACGGTGCACAAAACACGACCAAGGTCTTTTTACGGTTGATCAGGTTACATACTCAATAGTTATTTACCGGTATGGGTTCATTTTTTAACGAGCTTGAATGCACCAAAACACTGCTCAAAGCTTATGTTTATTTTTTAACGAGCATGAACTATGCTACTAAAACTGCTCGAAGCTTATGTTTATTTTTTAACGAGCATGAACTATGCTAAAAATGCTCGTTTACCCAGTCATAAGATAAGAGTGTCTCATGAAAGATCCCATTTTTTATCGAGCTTGCGCCTTACCAAAGCTATGCTCACTCTCCTTTCTTTATGCAAGTTTGGAAACGGCTAATCCTACGAGTTTAAAGGGTTAGACCTACAGGTTTAAAGGGAGGACCTAAAAATTTAAAAAATAAATAGCCGCCCCTTGCTTGCACTCAAAAAGGTTTGCATGCCCCCAGGCATAAAGTACGATTTCAAGGTTACCACTACTTCAATTCCATCGAAACTTTCGTTTCATCGGGAGAGGCTTACCTCTTTCAGGTTACCCAAAGATTATCTCGTTAATCTTTCAAACAAAACACTTCCTCAGTAATGTCTACCGAAATAGACAGAGGTGAGTGACGACCCCCGCCCTCTCACATAACTTTGACAAAAGAATCTTATTCTAGAACAACCCCTCTTCCATCCACGGACGGGGTACGGACTAGTCATATTCTCCCGTGGAAATCTACCCTATACCCAAAGTTTCCCTGCCGAAGCAGGCCAGGATGCATGCCCCCTGGGTTCCGGTCATATCCTCCCAGATTACTCGCGCTCATCAGGAGGACGGACCGTGGGTTGAGGCACTTCTTGCGTGAATAGACCATTTAGGGATGGTATATGACTATTTGCGATGTGTGATCCGGGAAACGAAAGTTGGTCCACGAGCTTGACCATTCTTCCTCCATGTGGAAAACACATTACTCTAAAGAGTGAGGAGACTACTGCTCCCATGAAATATATATAGTCTCGTCCAAGGAGTAGGTTATAATCCAAGGGTCCTTGAACGACCATCACGTTCATTTGAACGGTCTTCCCCTTCAGTGTTATTGGCACATTGGGGAGGATCCCTAAAGGGCGATTGGTTCCTTTATCAAAGCCTGATAGATTTCTCATCTCAGGCAAAAGCGCAGGCGAACCAAGCGCTTTCCAAGCAATAGAGGAAAGGATACTCACAGATGCCCCTTCATCAATGATAGTGCCGGCCATTACCATTCTGTATATTTGACAAATAATTCTGAACGGTACACTGGCTGGCAACCGGGGTCTGCCTAGTTGGTTCCAATCAAAGGACACAACCAGGTTGCTTGGTGGTGGGACCGAGTAAACGGCTGGATAACGCTCTGATGAAATTCCTTCCTGCGATAAAGGAATGGTGGCATTGCCCCCTTGATCATCAGAGTCAGTGCTGATGAAGAGAATCTGGACGGTGTCGTCTTGATTCTCCTCTGTGATGGTGTCATTCGAGGATGGAGCCTCTGAAGGCAAAACTGGGTCAACTGCCGTATCAACCTTTTGACTTTCGTCAGGCATGGATCCAGACGGTTCATCTTCAATGACAGGTGCTTCGGCTGACCACCTGGGCGGGTCAACCGGATTCTCAACTAGCGAGGGACTTGGCAAGAGTTTTTGATATCCAGGAGAAGATTCGCTCGTAATATCGGGCGATCTTCCAGAACTCTTTTCGCCTCGTCTAAGAAGGGACAACGGTGGATGGCGTGATCGCCTTCACATAGTTTGCAGGGAAATTTAGCTTTCCCGCTCTGTCCTGGAGCTTCACTCCCACTAGTTCATGGTGAACAATCGACATGGCTATCAGAGGTCGATGCTACCGAATTGTGCAAACGGGGGGACCAGTCTCTTAGTATCCGAGGGATACATGGACAATCTCTATGGAAGTGGTCTCCCCTGCATATGACGCATGGCGATTTAGGCCTTACGAGTGCGGTGTGTGGATTTCTGTTAGATGACGCTTGTTTGCCCCCAGTCGCCCTAGGCTCCTTCTGCTTCTTTTCTTTCTTCTTATTCTCCTTTTTCTCCTTAGGAACCCGGTTCTTTGACCGACCAGTTCCTTCAAGCGAAGAGGAAGGAGGAGAGGAAGATGAAGTAGAAGGTTGGGAGGCAACTCTTGTCTGATCTAACTGTTGACTCGACTTTTCAGGAACGGTGGCATTCTGAACGACACTGGTTGAAAAGAGCCATACAGGTAGGCCAATTGTCAGTCCTGGAAGCGACAATGTGGCCATGTGGGGTGCACCAACATCTCCCCAAGAGGAGAAGGGACTAGGATTTCCACCAAGGGGAACTCCTTGGTTGGTGTGCTCCATCTTTTTAACCCAAAGATCAACGCGGGAATAAGGGTGATTGTTCCGTTTAAAATAAATTGTTAACGACGCTTTTAGACACAACTTGCTTTTTCAGTTTTAAAGAGTCGAGAAAAAGCTAAAGATGACTCTAGTCTCCTTCGATGTTTTAACGAGCCCGAAGTGACAAATGCTCGGTTGGACTTTTTCTGTTATAGAGTCTGAAAAATGCCAAAAGAAACTGCTCTGGAGATCTAGGCAGAGGGTGTGCCAAACCTTTCGCAAAACCACAGAATACGTTTTACGATACGGGTGGTCGATCTTCGTGAATGCTGTGTTCACTGCATTGTGATCAGTAGGGCGGCCGACATGGCTTCCTAAGGATAAAGGATATATGCCTATAGGGGTCTCCCAGTATATATGCGACGGTACGTGGGAGCACAAGTCTGTATTAGTGCAATCGTCCCTCAGGAGGAATCACCCACCTTCTTAGAGATCGACAGTCACTACGTTTAACGATGCCCGAACACGTCTCTACCTAGACCTCTACTGTGAGCGTTATGTTGCAAAGCGTTGTTAGGTTCATTCAATATATTTTAAGTTGATCTTTTTAAATTTTTTCTTTCAGGATCACCACGAGATGTATTGGTACAAATTCCTAAATGCAGTCTAAGATGATAAGCAAGCTTTATAATCTTTCAACTTTGAAAATCCTAGCTACTAAGGGAAAAGAGAGCGACTATCTTTTCTCAAAGAGCAATCAGCACACTCTAATGCACTCTTCCTAAATCACACATGCAAACTTATCAAAATGAAAAATTCACAATGCAGGTGTTTGTTTTCACTTTCTTAGTATAAATGCCTACAAAGAAAGCTTTTTGCACAACTTCGAATTTGCTTTTAAATGACTGAAAATAAACAAGTTTACTTTTTCCCAAATCAGCAAGGGTAGAAGAGATTACAATCACTTTGCGATTTTTCGAAAGAGATACTTGTTTCGACACTTAAAAATGACAAATTCAAACCAATAAGCAAAAGCAAATGATAAATCAAACTGCAAACAGCCAATGAACTCTCTTCTAAGATCACAATCAATCACTCAATCAGATCTGAATCAAGGCTACAGGATGACTATTTCGCTCATGCAAAGGAAAATTGTAAATGACGCCACAAACACATAAAAAAACTTACAGTCTTTTTGTACAAAAATGAGGCAGAATACAAGCAAAGAAAAGGGGTTTCAGATGTGGTACCTATGCTGGTTAAAGGCAGCAAAAACAGAGATCAAAACAGGCAAAAGACAGCAAGGAACCCCAGCTGCACAAGGCCACACTGGTTCAGCGCAGGTACAACACTGTCAGTTTGACATTCAGCACAGGTAGCCTTCACGGGACCTGCATTGAAATGCAGACTCCCTTCACAGTGCCTGCGCTGAAAGGAGAAACTCTCGTCTCTCTTGGTTTCCGGGTCATAAAATGCTCAAAAATCAACTGTTTCAGGCCAAATCAGAAACACAAGCAAGGTATAAATAGAGGGATACTTTGAAAGGGTAATAAATACTATCACAAAGGATCATCAAGTCATTTATGAGTCCATTGTTAAGATCATAGACAAAAACCCAGTAAAGGATCAAAGCAGCAACATTCTACTTTGCAAAGCAGTTCGATTGTTGCCGTTGAGTCTATGAAGTAAACAATGATGCAAGCTCAAACAAAATGACTAAAACAAAGTTCCTCCCCAGTGGAGTCGCCAATTTGTTGTGGGGAAAAATGCCTATGCAGGACGATCCTATCCTCCTAAGGCGTGATAGTGCCTTAGCAACAAACGAATGCAGCTACTTCGGTTTCTTCCTTTATGAAATATGAAAGAGAGGAGATTGGTAGACTTACCGTTATCTTTCGGTTGTCCCTCGATCTAGATCCTCTCCTCTTTGTGTGTCCACAGCTACTTGCCTGCTCGCTTTTGCTCCCACGAGATCACAAGAGAACAGCTACCTGTGACAAGAGAACAGCTACATGCAACAAGAGAAGGACACAATACAAAGGCAAATATACATATTCATAAATGATTCAGGATTAGAAGTAAATCAAATACACTAATGCAAATCATACAATAAACACCAGCATATAGGAAAGAACCGAGAAGCTTTATTGATTGATAAACAAGGTTCAGGAAGAGATACAACCCATAGGGTTCCAACCCAGCATCTCCTTCCCAGCATAATGGAATTCCTTCTTCAGCCCCTTTCAAAGCATAAACACGCAATGATCCAACCACAAACCAACAGCAATTCTTTGCAATACAATCCAGCCCCCTTAGACCTCATGAGAGAGCTCTATATATAGGAGTTTTGGAGAAAGGATGAGTCAGCTTGAGGCTGGCATGAAGCTGACTAGTGTCCTCTCCCACTTCAGTTCTTGAGTCCACTTGGAGATTCTTACTTCTACTTGGAGATTTGGAACCTCTTACTCATCACCAGTCGAATTCCTTGATCCAAGTGTCATTTTGGAAGCTTCCTGGGCATTGACACCCTGAGGAATGAGTCTGCCACTTGTCCAAGTATGCTCAGCGCAGGTGGCCTTCTTTGCAGTTGACATTCAGCGCAGGTACACAGTGGCGCACTTGACATTCAGCGCAGATGCTCAGTGGAGCAGTTGACATGATCCAGAAATTGCTTGTTTTTGAGTGTTTTTAGGTGGAGAACTTTTATAAACTGTTGTGGTTTGCTGGCCTTGTTCCTCTAGGGGTAGGAACAACATGTTTAGGGACTTTGGATCCCTTAATTATTGACATTTCATGCTCAGTGATGTAGGGCACAAAAATGTCTATAACATCGACCCCCTCCTCCAAATCCATTTACTACTTCCTCTGTCATGATAGTTTCCTCAGAGTTCTCAGAGTCCTCTGGTTCTTTTATTAATGCCGAACGAGGAAGAATTTCTCCCTCCTCTTCTTCAGGTGATTCTAATTCTTTGATTACAATATGTTCCCTTGTAGAAGTGAAGAAAGGTTCTTCTCCTAGGCCAGATTTAATCGATAGTGTGGGAGAGTCTCCTAATTCAGCTGCCACCCCTTGAATTCCAGGAATCCTAAGGCTGGGAGTGTGAGTCAGAGATGATGGAGGTGTATTTTGTCTATGCCTTGAAGTAGCTGGAGTTGTGAAAATCGAACTTGTGGCCCTAGCTATAAACCTTCCCCTAGAATCTCTTGCTCTATGCATGTCACTTTTTTTTATTTTTATTTTTTCAAGTTGGGCTAATAATTCTCTTTCTGATCTTCCGGGTCACTCTAGGTGCAAGAAGAGAGCATAATCAAGAAATTATTAAACCAACAACTCTCTTTTCTGATCCTCCAGATCACACTAGGTGCAAGAGGAGAGCATACTTCAAGAAGTTTTCAATTTTTCCCTTCTTTTTTTTTAAGAGATTGGCTACCTAGTTACACTTCCCCGACAATGGCGCCAAAATGTTTAGTCAATTTAGTGTGTCCTAAATTGCTTCATTAATTTATCAATCCGGGAGTCGTAGACTAATGAAGTGTGGTGCACTATATGTGCAAGGCAGCCTTTTTCTTACCTTTTTGTCGTTTTCAATTTTTATTTTGTTTTGGGGGTTTTTATCTTTGTTTATCTCCTAATATGAATGGAAATCCTATTCCTAAGTCTTTAGAAGGCAAGCATGGATATATATTTTAGGAAATTATGTCCTCTATAATGGTTTCCAACACTTAACACTTCAGAAGGTCATAGAACATACTAGTGATGACAGTAATACTTGAACAAGAATTAAAAATGTGCTGCTATTTAAAACAAGCAAATAATGAACTACTGATCATGAAACTATTATCTCTGCTGCTGTCTAAATATAGAAAAATGAATTAAGCTACTGCACTCAAATAAATCAAAAATTGCAAAAGAAAAGTAAAGCTAAAATCAAATCACATCATTCATAATCTGATTCCTCACCAGTTAGTCTAAGCTATGGCTTTCAGAGATAATCGTCAATGATATGAGCAAGTTGATGTCTAATTGCAGAAAAGTAAAACTAAAATCAAATCACATCATTCATAATTCGATTCCTCGGTAGTTAGTCTAAGCTATGGCTTTCGGAGATAATCGTCAATGATATGAGCAAGTTGGTGTCTAATTGCAGAAAATTAAAACTAAAATCAAATCACATCATTCATAATCTGATTCCTCGCCAGTTAGTCTAAGCTATGGCTTTCAGAGATAATCGTCAATGATATGAGCAAGTTAATGTCTAATTGCATAAAAGTAAAACTAAAATCAAATCACATCATTCATAATCTGATTCCTCGCCAGTTAGTCTAAGCTATGGCTTTTGGAGATAATCGTCAATGATATGAGTAATCTGATATCTAAACTAACTACTAAATCAAGTAAACAAGACTAGAATCAAAGCATAACTGGAATTAAAAAAAAAACTAAGAAAAGAAAAGTCAGCAAAGAGGTCAATTCCATGTCACTAGTTATTACGAAAATTGCATGAAAAATGCCCGGGCCTACTTAGTCCTGAAACATATACACACTGATTAGTGTTAACAGCAATATACAAAGCTTGTAAAATCATAAATAGGAATGAAATGTTAATACATATGAAATATATACACAAGTGAATAACTATGAAACATGTGTAGTGAAGATAAGGAAACGATACATAAAAACTGTACAGCAACAAGGAAACAAAACCTCAATGTACAGGGGCCCTCTGCACAGCCTTGGTCAATAGCCTATCAATCCAAAATTATGTTCACGCAATCATATAGAAGCAGAGCCTTCTTTATATATCAAAACAGAGGAAGAATCCTCTCGTTACCATAGTGGGACTAGTGTCACAGCATAGTAACTTTAATAGCAAAATTACTTTAACAAAGACTAACTCTATGCATATAGAAACACGTTATTTATAACAAAAACTTCATAACTGTTTTCCTGTGAAACTACATCAACAAAAGACACGTAAAAGACAACGTCCATGGATTTAGCATAATGGTTGCCGAGATAATTAAATCTATCAACTGTGGCTATTAGATTCGCATCGTGGGGCAGTCTACAACTGTCAACATGTCCCCAGGGATCTAAGAATGACCACGAATCCTTCACGTGTTTGAAAACGGAGTCCTGTTGCTATAGGACTCCTCTGTTTGACCACCGCTTGATCATGGATTTCTTTGATGAATCCGGCTGAACCAATAGGACCTGATCCATGTCCAGGTCATTCTTGACCTGCCCACGTGTCCTGTTTTGCCTGATGACACCTGCAACCTGGAGTTTAACAAAACCAGCTGCAGAAAGTTGAATCAGCTGCGGAAAGTGACTGCATTCCACAACTCATGACCAAAATCTAAGTCAAACAGCAAAACACAAAAACATAGTTAGAAAACCACTTAAGTGATCTTTTAGAATCAATATGCAATGATTTTGATAGCTTATGAGGTTCCAGGTGAGGGGAAAAAGTCTAGGAAAATGTGTAGGAGAGGTGTAATTTCAAAGCTCAACACCTAGATTGATAATTAATATAGGATAAATAGGGGTTAAAAGGACACCTTTTATCACTCAACATTTTGGTGTCGTTTTCTAGGGAGAGTGTATCCATTTGTTTCTTTTGAAAAGAGAGTAGTGTGAGTACCTGCTAGGAGAGAGTTGGGTTTTAAAAACGGAAGGTAAGAACCTGCGTACGGAGCATGTAAGAGCCTTGCTCCCCCACCCACTTTCCTGCAGATTTCTTGATTATTTTGGTTAGAAATAAGTATTTGATTTGTGTGCATGACTAAGCAGAAAAAGCCTGAATCCAAAACCACTACCGAAACCTGATAAAGCTAAGGGACCAGTGACCCTTGGCCGATCGACCTTTATAGATGATATCATTAAAAAAGAAGAATCTTAGTCGTCAATAGGTCCTAGAAAAGTTGCTTCTAGACAACCTACTAGCTCCCTTCGGGCCACAAAATCACCATTTGTAGCCTTTGCTGAGGTGCACAACCAAACAGAGGAGCAAGATTTTCAAGAAATTGAGAATTCTAGCCCAAAATTGTTACAAGAAGGGAACCTTAGTAATCTCTGTGAAGGAGGAGGAGAAACAGGGGAAACAGAAGAACCAAGATCTCCTCTTGGAATAGTTCAGCCACTAAGCAGCCCAGATAAGGGAAGTGTTGTCAAAATCATCCAGAACAAAGCTGAAGAACCTGAAGAGCTAAGATCCCCCCAGACATTAGTTCAGCAAGGAACTCTCATCATCCCAAACCAAGGAAGTGTTGTTAAGGCCATTCCTACTCCTTCTAGTCAGCCTAGGAATAACTCCCTAGAAATCCCAGAAGGATATTGGCACATATTTGATCAAATGGCCCAGAACCAGCAAACACCTCAAACCTCCACACTGCAATATCCCATTGTAGATACTACAGTTAATGCACCTTTGAAGGCCATTCCTCTCCAGCATATTCCTACATTCCATGGCCTAACATTGGAAAATACAGATGCATTTCTGTTTGAATTCGATGTATTATGCTGGGAGTATGACTATACCACCGATCCCCAAAAGCTAAAATTATTTCCTTCCACATTAAAAGGAGCAGCCTTACGATGGTTTATAGGGTTAGGTGGAGGTGTTCTAAATGACTGGGATAAAATGAAATGTGTTTTTCTAAAGAAATATCAGGATTATTGTAGGTCTAGAGAATTAAGGGATGAAATATTTCAGATGGTAGCCAGACCTAATGAGACACTAGAAGAGTATGTTGAACGTTTTCAATATAATCTTCAGAGATCTCCTTATGCATCATTACCCTTACCTGATAATGTGTTAAAAACAACATTAATTAAAGGGATGAAGGAACAAAGGGTTGAAACACTAAATATTATGGAAAAAGGTGACATCTATCAAGAAAATTTTACTGACATTATTGATTTGTGTATCAGGAGTTCAAGAGGCAGTACAAGGCTAAAACCAGCGGAACATGGCATGCTGACAAGGGACAACAAGATCTCCAGTGGAGGAGTAACCCATGCAGAAATTGGGAATTTACTGGAGAATTTCAAAACTGATATATTGGGGACTCTGACAACGCAACTCAATATTATGCAAGCTAAACAAAAACAAGCAGAAGTAGAGCAAAACCTGGCAATATTCTGCCCTAGATGTAGAAAGAAACACAACCATAAAGAGTGCCCACTAGATGCAGTTCAAGTCTGCGCTATTTGTACAAAAGATCACTCCACAGAGAACTGCCCCTCACTCTCGAGTTTGAAAATAGTGTACAAAGAAGCAGAAGAAGAATCAGAACCAGTGTACCTACTCAATCAACACCGTCAATGGCAGCCTCGACAACCAGGTATGCCCTCCGATCCATCTTCTTCTTTCCAACCTCCACAATATCATGCTCAGCAATATAATACAATGTGGAAAAATTAGCCACCCTTTCCAAGCTGGTCACAACAACCATTTACTTCATCACAATGGCCAAATAAAGCAAGCCAAACTAATTGGCCAAACTTTCCCTACTCTCCACCATGTTGGCAAAACAATGCATATCCAACACAATGGTCCCCTTCCACTTTGTAGAGTCAAGCCTGGCAGTCAAACTGGCAAAGACCGATGAATCAGCCAGCTGGAACCATCCCTCTCCCTCAACCCACACTGCCAGTGCCATATACACTACAACAAAATCCCCAGTCCAACTTAAGACCGCAACTCCCAGCCCAACCCAACTCGAACCCTAATAATAGACCGGTTCAATCTATTCAAATAATTGAAACACCAGAACTAGAAACTGACATAAGGGAGTGCAACGAATTTCAATTAAGGTCTGGGCGTATAATAGAAACTGAGGGAGATAAAAATCCTCAAGTTGAAAATCCATTACCTGTAGAACAACCACTACAAGAAGAGGATGTGGTCAGAAAACAAACCCACGACCAAGCAACCACATCTTCTGCCCCATTCCCAGAACGATTAATCATACCATGCCCTATAGAACATCCTGACTTTGATCTTCTGGGAGAGCTAAGAAATTTGTGTATAAAAATCCCACTCCTCCAAGCTATCCAAGATATCCCAATATGTGCAAAAACCATCAAAGAGTTATGTATAAGAAAGCCAAAGATGAGAATAGCAACTAACCCAACCATCCAAGTAGTTGGCACCCTATATGATTTATTATAGGAAGAGAAGCACCTGTCAAATATGACGACCCAGGGAATCCTATAGTGACAGTGCAAATCAATGGACAAACCTTTTCAAATGCCCTAGTTGATTTGCGGGCTACAATTAATATTTTAACAACCACCACTTGTCAAAAACTTGGCATTACATTAGTGGAACCAACCACCACCTTATTGGAATTGGTTGACCGATTGGTAATTAGGCCAGAAGGTACACTACACGATGTAATGGTATCTATAGATTCCTAAGAATACCCTGCCGAATTTCTGATAATCAACCCCAAAAACTGACTCAAT
Organism: Pinus tabuliformis; assembly: GCA_031772625.1. Taxonomy (NCBI): domain Eukaryota; kingdom Viridiplantae; phylum Streptophyta; class Pinopsida; order Pinales; family Pinaceae; genus Pinus; species Pinus tabuliformis. The sequence continues at coordinate 1,988,351,278 of CM062817.1, forward strand.
GGACACCCTTTAATCTTAGGTAGACCTTGGCTTGTGACTGCTGATGCTTACATTGGCTGCCGACAAGGCAGTATGACCATAACTAGAGGGAGTAATATCAAGAATCTAGCTCTATACCCTCCAGCCCAGCCAATTTTAACAATAATGAAAACTAACAAACAAACTGTATCATATCTCATAGAAAACATTAGGTCCCCATTAACCATAGAAGATGCCCTCAATTTTAAAGGCCAAACAGAGGATGACGTTATTAACAACTTTATTAACCAATCCAAATCCAGATCCCATGTACAATGTCACATGATAGAGGCAGAATTTGACAATGAACTGGAAGAAGATCCCCTCAAAGGCACTCATGATCAATCAATACCCACTATCTTAGTTTCAAATAGCAAAACTATAGAGATTGAGCCAGGAAAAACCTTGAACATTAACAAAAACATGACTCCTGAGAAAATATAAAGAAGCTTTTGCATGGGATTATCCGAACATGAAGGGAATTGATCACCAGCTGTGTACTCACCACATCTACACAGAAAAGGATGCTAGACCCGTTCGCCAACCCTAATGGAGACTCAACCCTCACCTGAAAGATATTGTGAAAGCTGAGTTACAAAAACTTTTAGATGTAAACTTTATTTATCCAATCTCCGATAGCAAGTGGGTCTCTCCACTAGTAGTGGTGCCAAAGAAGAATGGAAAATGGAGGATTTGTGTAGATTATAGAGAATTAAACAAAGCAACCCAGAAAGATCACTTTCCCTTTCCATTCATTGATTAGGTATTAGACACATTAGCAGGAAAGAAATTCTTTTATTTCTTGGATGGCTTTAGTGGATACAATCAGATTCAGATTGCCCCTGAAGACCAGGATAAAACTACTTTTACCTGTCCTTGGGGAACATTTTCTTACAGAGTCCTACCCTTTGGCCTATGCAATGCCCCTGCCACATTTCAGAGGGCCATCCTCAACATATTTTCAGATTTAATAAATGAAGGGCTCGAAGTATATATGGATGATTTCACACCATATGGAGATGATTTTGAGCCAGCACTAGACACATTGGAAAAGGTGCTGCAATGATGTATTGCCACCAGGTTCTACTTGAGCCATGAAAAGTGCCATATGATGATGAACGAAGGGCTCATCCTAGGTCATTATATCTCAACAGCTGGAATACAAGCAGATCTGGCCAAAATTCAAATAATTTTGTTAATACCTACTCCTACCACACAAACAGAGGTACACAGTTTTCTAGGATTTTTTGGTTATTATAGGAGATTCATAGATCATTTTTCTCAAATAGTTGCACCTCTAGACGCACTAACAGGGAATGTTGATTTTATTTGGACAGATAAATGCGACCATGCTTTTGAGGATCTGAAAAAGCTTGTGTCAACAACCCTAGTGCTCAGAGGACCATATTGGGATCTGCCATTTCAAATTTCATTGGATGCTTTAGACATAGCTATTGGGGCAGTCCTTGGGTAAGAAGAAGATAAAAATCCATATGAAATTTATTATATTAGCAAGAATTTATCTCCTGCTAAACTAAACTATGCCATAACTGAAAAAAGAGTTCTTAGTTGTAATACATGCAGTAAATAAATTTAGGCATTACATCACTGGATATCCTCTTGTTTTATATACAGATCACTTTGCCATAAAATACTTAGCAAATAAACCTGTTACAAATGGTAGAGTAACAAGATGGTTGATTTTATTGCAAGAGTTTGACATCAAAATAAAAGATCGACCTGGGAAAGAGAATCATGTAGTTGATTTTCTCTCACGAATGCCGAAGCCAACGAACACAGCAGCAGTCGAAGATCAATTCCGAGATGAACATTTGTTTGTTGTTACTGTCAAGACACCCTGGTATGCTGATGTTGCAAATTATTTAGCAATAGGAAAATTACCAAAGCATCTAACCCCTAATGAATGAAAACAGATTGTGCAACGTAGTACCTGATTTTCTTGGATTGGGGGCTACCTATTTCATACAAGGGTAGATATTCACATCAGAAGATGCATTTGCGAAGACGAAATATTTGACATTCTAAAAGCTTGTCATGATGGACTGTGTGGCGAACATTTCATAGATCGCAGGACTGGTCACAAGGTTTTGCAAACAGGTCATTACTGGCCCACAATCTTTAAAGACGGTAAGAAACTTGTTCAAGCGTGTGACAGTTGCCAAAGAGCAAGACGCCCTGGACAGCCCGACGAAATGCCTTTAAACCCACAGTTAGTAATCGAACCATTTGAGCATTGGGTGCTCGATTTTGTTGCTCCGATCAACCCATCATCAAATCAGAAAACATATATTATAGTAGCCACAGAGTATGTTACCAAATGGGTTGAAGCAGAGGCACTTCCAAGAGATACAGAGGACTCTGTGATTCATTTCTTGTTCCAAATATTTGTTTGATATGGCCTACCGAGGGACATAATCACAGACGGAGGACCGTAGTTTGTAGGTAATAAAATCACTGCAACATTAAAAAATTATTACATTCAACACAAAATTACCACTCCGTATAACCCACAGGAAAATGGCCAAGTAGAGAGCACGAATAAAGTGATAGAGGCAATATTGAAAAAAATCGTTGCATCACACAGGCATGATTGGGCTTCAAGATTTCCCAAAGCTTTGTGGGCATACCGAACAACGTGGAGAAACACCACCACTATTCACCATATCAGCTAGTATTTGGAAAAGAACCCATCTTTCCAATAGTGTTCGAAATACAAACATCAAGAACAACACAGGAGATTGGTCTGAATTTAAATGAGGCGTAGACTAAGAGACTACAACAAATTAACGAGTTAGATGAAATTAGGTTCTCGGCTCTTCAACACACTGCATTAATTCAACAACAGAGAGAAAAATGGCATGATGCCCTGATCAAAAAGAAAATCTTCCACGAAGGAGATTGGGCACTCCTATATGATTCCAGGTTTCAGGATTTTCCAGGAAAGATTCAGACTCGATGGCTTGGATTGTATGAAATACAGAAAGTGCATGACAATGGCACCATTACTTTGACTACTATTGACGGATCTAGACATGCCTTTAAAGCAAATGGTCACCGAGTGCGACTGTACCATAAACTGCTTACTTGGGAATCCTTTTACCAGTAGCTACAGGAAGATTCTGATATGTAGATTCTTGCTGAGGAAATTAATCCTTCCTCAGCATTGGTTCGCGAAATAATCTCATTGTTCTTAAATTTTGTACATAAGTTTTTATTTTCTGCTTGTATAAACTACTTTTTGTACAGATTTTTGCATTTTTGCATTTTTTTTTTACTGTTCCTTTCCAAAAGAACAACATTTTCGCATTTTTCTGTTCCTTTCCGAAGGAAAAACATTGTTGCATTTATGCTATTCCTTTCCGAAGGAACAACATTTTCACATTTTGATGTTCCTTTCCGAAGGAATAGCACTTCCGTTCCACATTTTTGCTGTTCCTTACGAAAGGAACAACACTTTCGCATTTTGTTGTTCCATTCCGAAGGAACAACATTTCCCCATTTTTGCTGTTCCTTTCTGAAGGAACAAAATTTTCGCATTTTGTTGTTCCTTTCCAAAGGAACAACATTTCCACATTTTTGCTATTCCTTTCCGAAGGAACAACATTTTCGCATTTTGTTGTTTCTTTCCGAAGGAACAACACTTTTGCATTTTGTTGTTCCTTTCTAAACAAACAACTGTTCCGCATCTTTGTTGTTCCTTTCTGAAGGAACAACACTTTCACATTTGGCTATTCCTTTCTGAAGGAACAACAGTTCCGCACTTTGCTGTTCCTTTTTCAAGGAACAACACTTTCGCATTTTTGCTGTTCCTTTCTGAAGGAACAACATTCCCGCATTTTTGTCGTTCCTTTTCGAAGGAACAACACTTTCGCCAGATTGTTTTGCTGTTCCTTTTCGAAGGAACAACACTTCCACTAGATTGTTTTGCCGTTCCTTTTAAAGGAACAACCCTCCTTCACATTTTTTTTCTTTCTGCCATTCTTTCCGAAGGAACAACAGTTTCGATTTTGGATGATCTTAGGCTGTTCCGCCAAAGGATCAGTATTTTATTTCGCGTTTGCTTTATTTGCTATTCCATTTAAGGAACAGTTGTTGTTCCTCTTAAGGAACAACAATTTCGAGTGTATTTTTTTCTTTTGTTTGCTATTCCTCTTAAAGGAATCATGGTTTTGCATGCAGATGATCTTTTTGCTGTCCCTCTTAAGGAACAACAGCTGTTCCATCTAAGGAACAACACTTTTTGAGTGCATTTTTTTTTGTGTGTGTGTTTCTTAAAGAACATCATTTAGAGGATTTTTGTGAATGATGGTTCATTGTTTATGATCCCTTTAAGGCACAAGTATACATTTATGCAAGAATACAAAAACTAGAGGATACTGAAATCAGCAAACCAAAGAAAAATCATTATCTTTAGAGAAATTGCTTTGTATCAATAAGAAAAAAGAGGAAAGGGCACAACTATTTATATCACTTTGTTGTCTTTATTTTCACTAAAACCAATTTGATTGATTATTTTTATCATGTTGGTTCTTCCTTAATCTTCATAATTCTATTTGATCATTATTACTGAATAAGAATAAGGGCATATTTTCCTCTATTGAGATGTTCAGACTTCTTCCGCCATTCGTACTCTTAAGGAGTGTTGAACCATCCTCTGTATATAAATAGGAAAGTGCTATATAAATGAAAAGAAAAAAAAAAAGAAAAAAAGAGAAAAATATATATCTATATAATTACTAACATGATTTGTCAGATGAAGGATAGGGGGTCTCATCAAGAGCCAGCCTACGATGATCATAAGGAAGCAGTGAAGTGACATTCCCACTATGGCCACCACACCATGGATATGATCCAAGAGGCATATCAGAAAAATAAAAAATTCCTTGGAACAGGAGGTCTCATCACAAGCCAGCATGCACACCTTTCACTCCTTCCAGGTGAATGGCATTGTGATTCATATGGTTACCAAGCCAGCACAATGGCCTCCATTCTGACATCACACAAGACTTTCCTAGGCATACATAAAGGATTATGGTTCCAAGGGTGAAACAAGCAACTCTATCAACAGGGAAAATTTTAAGAACCCCCCCCTAAATTTATAAATATAATAAATGGGCGAATCTCCATGGTATATAAGAAAAATGGAAGGCGATTTTATCAATAATATAATATGTATATATAATTTTTTGGTGAATCTCTCACCAGGCATGGCGAATATTTTACTCAATTATAAAATCTTGTAAGATCTTGGCGAGTCTTTCACTAAATAATAAAACTTGGTAAGTCCTAGTGAATCTTAGCATAGGCTACATGTTGGTTTAATTGCCCCATTTAAATAGGCTACATTCCACGTGAATACCATGGGTCAATACCATGTGCCATTTTGGTGAATGCCATGGGTCAATACCATGTGCCATTTTTATTTTTATTAATTCTAATATTAGGATTAATAATGGTTTTTTGCATGGTATTAATAGCAATCTAGTCCATGGTATTTGTCCCATAGTATTTTGGCCATAGGTTTCACCTAAATATAACCCATTTTTTGAGTGTTCGTAAATATAAGGTGACTTATGGAGTAAATATAAAAAATGTTTTATTTGTTTACCATACCTCTCGTTTATTTATATTTTTATTAATTTACCATACCTCTTTTACAAATATGGTATTTGGCCCATATGATTCACTTAAATAAAACCTCTTTCTTGATCCTTCATAAATAGAATGAGGGTTATGGACTACATATAAAAAGAGGTTTTATTTATTTACGATACGTCTAGTTTATTTATATTTTTATTTATTTACCATACCTTTTGAGTAAGTATAAAAAGACGTTTTATTTATTTACCATACCTCCACTTTACTTATATTTTTATTTGTTTACACCCTTACATGTATATAAGGTGACTTATGGAGTAAATATAAAAAATGTTTTATTTATTTACCATACCTCTCATTTATTTATATTTTTATTAATTTAGCATACATCTTTTATAAATATGGTATTGGGCCCATAGGATTCACTTAAGTAAAACCTATTCTTGAAAATGGGCGAATGAATTCACTTAAATAAAACCTATTCTTGAAAATGGGCGAATGGAAGGTTGTAAATCCTAATTTCAAGGGCTAAATTTACCTTTTTTACCCTCTCCCTTAAAATAAGGTGGGCTATTTGAGGTGATTTGTAAAAATGTACTATGAAACAAAATATTCGCCCACTAAAAATTTAAAACCCCTTAGTTTCGCCAAAGGGCAAACATTCGCCCCTAAAATTATCCTTGTCTATCAAGGTTATGAACACCTGTGGGAAACAGAGCTCTGTTGATGGTATTGAAGTCATAGTTTTCATACACCAATAGTCATTATAAACCCTTTTCTTATATCTTTATCTTGATTTCAATGAGATTATGTTATATAACCCTTTCGAACCTCTTACACATGAAAAATAATTTATAAATCAATCATAATGGTTAAAGTGGATAATGACTGCATAAGCACTTTTACTTACGACAATTGTCCTCTCCCCTATTTTTCGCATCATTTCATAGCATTTCCATATCTATTCGTGATTTCCATCATAAGCCTTGATTTCAGTAATCTGCTACTTTTTGTAATCATGTCATGGATATATACGTCGTTCCTTTCCTTTTACTGTACGACTGCAATCTAGCACGCTGCTCCTTTATTCGCTGGTCGAGGACAACCTATTGTTAGGATATTCCGACACATAGGATATAGTTAAGTTCAACTTGGTCTAGCATAGAGTTAGGTTAGAGTTAGGTAAAGTGTGTTTCTTTACCGTTGTACATTTTGTAACTTACAATCCGACGGTCACGATATGTAGTGATCCGACGGTTCACTCTCACCTCGGTATTACCGACACTTGATCCGTGGCTTGACACCCGATTGGTCCATGAGTTCTATTTAAAGCGCATGGAGGGTCATTGTTCGGGTGATCCGGGCATGAGAGAAGCTTATGTAAATTTTCATTCTTTGATTAATAAATTGTCTGTACCCACGTTGGGACAGGCCGTGGACTGTTTCCCTCCTTGCACTCTGAGGGTTTTAACCACGTCAAAAATACTGGTGTATTGATTTGAGATCTGGTTGTGAGCGGTGTCCTTTTGGTATTCTTTCTGAGGAACTTACCCTGTAAATTCCTACATGGTATCAGAGCTATTTGAGGGCCGCGTCCGTTGGTGATCCAAATCTGAAGCCGGTAGAACTGCATGCGGCTGTCGTTTCCTAGATCTGCTGTTTCTGACTGCTTTCGGGCCGAGAGGACTGCTCTGTTGCGTTCGGAGCATCTGTTTCAGTGAGGAACCCCTTTCGTTTCACGCGAAAAGGTTTCCGGTAGCCCTAGCTGCGTCATTTTTCAGATCGGGAGGTATACAGTGTTTTTTTTGCAGTTTACTGTCATTTTCTCTCTGCTTATTTCGGTTTCGGTTTATTTAGCCTTTTTTTTTCCTGGATCTATACCTTTCATTTCTGCGTATGCTCTTTGCCCTGCGACTCTGTGCGATCTGGGCAAATCAGAAACAGAAAGAAAGGATTTTTCTCATGCGTATGCTCTTTTCCCTGCACCTTAGTGTGATCTTGGAAAATCAGAAACATTGAGAAAAATATTTAGTTTTTCGGTTAAAAGCTAACTTTGAGATTGTTGGGTTTTGTGTTTTGTGTTTTGTAGGGGAAAAGAGCCTTCCCAAGGCAAGCACGCAAATCGAGCCCCCCCCCCCCTCTCTCTCTCTCTCTCTCTCTCTCTCTCTCTCTCTCAAATATTTTGTATAGATCAATTGGTTCAAAGACTTTTTAAGAGAGTAGAGGTCTTGGGTTCAAGTCTCCATTTTGTGGGGGCGGATTTTTTCATTCCCGCACATTCGCGCACTTTGCCGGCAACGTCAACAATTTTTTTTTCAAAAAGCCATAACTTCTTCATCCGGAAGCCTTTTTCAGAGCCGTTTTTTTTAAAACCACCTATTTTTTCGAGATCTATCCATTGGACCACTTACTTTCAGCATCTTCAGCTTCAGTTTTTTTTCAAAAAATGGAAAGTCCATGCCAAGTCATTCTTGACAGCACTAACTACTTCCAATGGGTAGCCTACATGGGAGATTTACTTAGAAGTAAAGGTCTCTTCAGAATAGCCACAGACCAAGAGAAGAAACCCAAAGATGAAGACAAGGCCGAAAAATGGGAAAATAGACAAGATCAAGCACGTGGTTTGATAGGAATGTCTGTTTCTCCTGATCTTAGATTCCACATTGCAGAAATTGAAACTCCTCATGAAGCATTAGAAAAACTTGCTAAAGTTTTTGGGATTAAAAATGAAATTAGAGCCCATCAACTTGAGAATGAGTTGCTTACTTTGGATCCTAATAATTTTTCTTGCATTGAAGATTTCTTGTCCAAATTCAAGACCCTTAGATATCTCTTGGAAGGTGTTAAAGTTAAGAAAGAAGATGGTAACCTTATTTATTCCATCCTTACTAAGTTGGGACCAGCCTACTCTGTATTTGTTTCCACTTTCCATTCTACAAGGGAAGCTTTCATTTGTCAAGGCAAAGACTACAAACCCCCTTCCTTTGACTCCTTTTGTGATTCCTTAATAAGAGAACAAGAAAAACTCTTACACCTTGGTCTTCTTAATCTTGGAAACTCTTCCTCGAAAGCGTTAGCCGCCCAGCAGCAACCAAATTCAAAGAATCCTAAGAAGTCTTATCCTCAAAGGAATGGTCCTAAACCAACTCAGCCTCAAGATGAAAGATCATTTCAGCAAAATGACAAGACCAATAAAAACAAATGGAAGAGGACTGACAGACATTGTAACTTTTGTAATCGAGATGGCCACTTAGAATCTAAATGCTTTAAGAAGATGGAAGCCTTGGAAGCCGCAATGAAGAAACATAACATCCATCTGGAGCCTACTTCAACTTCAACTTCCGGAACGGCACTTTCTGCATGTCATCGTCAATCATCTCAGTCTGGTTATGCATTAAATGTATCTTCTTCTTCTTCTCATTCTCATGAGTGGCTCATTGATTCTGGAGCCTCTTGTCACATGGCCAAAAACCAAGCCATGTTTTCTTCTTTAAATGATTGTAACACCAAAAATATATATGTTGGTGATGATAGATCTCTTAATGTTGTAGGGACTGGAACTGTTCATCTAGACAATGGTCAGTTCAATGATGTATTATGTGTTCCAAACTTATCCTGCAACCTTCTATCTGTCTATCAGATAACTCATTCAGGTGAAGGTAAAATTGTTGAATTTTCACCTCATGATGTTGTAATCAAGGATCTAAAAGATCCTAAACAGATTCTAGCTACTGGTCTTGCTGATGATTCCAAAAGGTTGTATAAGTTTCACAACTTTGGGTCATCCCATCTTCCCTCAGTATTTGTTGCTCATAATGATGAAGTGAGCAAACTTTGGCATGAGCGGTTTGGTCACTTAAACTATCGCTCCCTTCAGCATCTATGTAAAGAAAATATGGTGACAGGTCTTCCTATGGTATCTTGCAAAGATGGTGTTTGTTCCGGATGTGTACTCGGAAAACATCATCGGGACAGTTTTGACAAACGTGCCTCTTGGCACGCCTCAGCCCCTTTACAGCTTGTGCACAGTGATTTATGTGGTCCTCTTCCTGTTGCTTCATTCTCTGGCTGCAAGTACTTCTTAACTTTCATTGATGATTTCTCTAGACGCACTTGGGTATACTTCTTAAAACTCAAGAGCGAAGTATTTAGCACTTTTTTGGCCTTCAAAGCATTTGTTGAAAAACAATCTGGACATCAAATTCTTAAGCTAAGAACTGATAATGGTGGAGAATATGTTAAAAACGCATTCATCAACTTTTGCACCGAAAATGGAATTCAAATGCAACATACTGTTCCATACACTCCACAACAAAATGGTGTAGCTGAAAGGAAAAATCGCACCTTAAAGGAAATGGCTAATTGTATGCTGCAATCTAAAGGACTCAGTCTTAGTTTTTGGGCCGAAGCAATTAATTGTGCAAATTATATAATCAATCGCACTCCTACTAAGGTTCTAGAGAATATCACTCCAGAAGAAGCTTGGAGTTCCATTAAACCAGATGTAAGTCACTTTCGTGTGTTTGGAAGTGAAGCATGGGCCCATATTCCAGATGAAAAGCATAAAGCTTTAGAACCTAAGAGTGAGAAATGTACTTTTGTTGGATATTCTGAAGATGTAAAAGGTTATAGACTTATTCCATTTAAGTCCAAAAATGTTATCATTAGAAGAGATGTAAAATTTGATGAAAATAAATCGGCCTGCGAGCCTAGTCCGGCGGATGTGCCACCTCTTCCTATCTCTTCTATCTTTGAAAACATTTCTTCTTCTGATGATGAAAGCGAGGATGATAATCCTCCCCCACCTTCTCAGGATCCTCAACTTCCAAGATGGGTCCGTGCTACTCGGGATGCAGCAGGTGATCTTGCCGGTGATCCTACAGATCAGCGACGTACACGTTCTCAGTTTGAAAGAGCCTCTTCTTTACTGGCTCAAGCTCCAGTAAATCATGATCCTGACACTTTTGCAGAAGCTTCAGGCCATCCACATTGGGAAGCAGCTATGAATGAAGAATATCATTCATTGATGACAAATGATACATGGGATCTTGTTCCTCTACCAAAGGGACGCAAACTTGTTAGATGCAAATGGGTTTACAGAACCAAGTATGGACCAGATGGGAAAGTTGATAAACATAAAGCTCGTCTAGTTGCTAAGGGCTTTTCACAGGTTGAAGGCATTGACTACACTGAAACCTTCTCTCCAGTTGCCAAAATGAACTCTATCCGCCTTGTTCTTTCCCTTGCTGCCTCTTTAAAATGGGAAGTCCATCAAATGGATGTTAAATCTGCCTTCTTGCATGGGGACTTGCAGGAAGAAATCTATATGGAACAACCCATTGGCTTCATACAAACAGACTCCAGCCTCATTTGTCGACTTAAGAAATCCCTTTATGGCCTCAAGCAAGCTCCTCGGGCTTGGTATGCCAAAATGGATAGCTTTCTTTTAGAATCTGGCTTTTCTAGGTGTCATTCTGACAATACTGTCTACACCAAGAAAGTGGGCAACTCTCTTATCATCCTTGTTCTTTATGTTGATGATCTTATTCTTACTGGTAGTGATCCCAACCTTATAAACCATGTGAAGTCCAGCCTTAAAAAGAAATTTGAAATGACAGACTTAGGACACTTACACTATTTTCTCGGTCTTCAAGTCTTGCAATCCCAAGAAGGTATTTTCCTTTCCCAGTCCAAGTATGCTTGTGATATTCTTCGTCATTTTCACATGGAAGACTGTAAGCCAGCCCCTTCTCCCTTTCAGTCTGGAGTCAAACTTTCAGTCTCTTGTACTTCTCCTGAAGTTGATGCTACCTTATACCGTCAACTTGTCGGAAAACTCTTGTATTTAACCCATACTCGTCCTGATCTTTCCTTTGCTGTTGGCCTTGTTGCTCGTTTTATGCAAAACCCCCGTGAAAGTCATTGGAAAGCAGCTAAAAGAATACTTCGTTATGTTCGAGGTACAGTACAGTTTGGGATTCATTACAGTGCCAAAGCAGCTCCTCTGTTAGTTGGTTTCACTGATTCTGATTGGGCTGGTGACCTTGATGATCGGAAGTCTACTGCCGGTTATGTCTTCACTCTTGGTTCAGGACCTATTACATGGGCTTGTAAGAAACAGGCTGCCATTTCTCTTTCGTCAGCAGAAGCAGAGTATCGTGGTGCCGTGGAAGCTAGTAAGGAAGCCTTGTGGCTTCGTCAGATCCTATCAGAATTTGGCTTTGAGCAGCAGCATCCAACCACACTTTGGTGTGATAATCAAAGTGCCATTCAGCTATGCAAAGATCCAGTCCAGCATCAGCGCAGCAAACACATTGAACTACACATGCACTTCATCAGAAAGCTCATTCATGACCATGTTCTTGAAGTGCAATATTGTCCAACGGATGATCAGGTTGCAGACATCTTCACAAAGGCTCTCACAGAGGCGAAGTTCACTAAACTTCGATATATGCTTGGAGTTCAGGAAGTTGTCACTAAGGGGGGATAGGCTCTAGTGCCTCCTTCCTTCTCCTATTGTGTCATATTTGTAAATCCTTCAATCCTATCCCAAGTTGTTCTTAAGGGGGGATGTTAGGATATTCCGACACATAGGATATAGTTAAGTTCAACTTGGTCTAGCATAGAGTTAGGTTAGAGTTAGGTAAAGTGTGTTTCTTTACCGTTGTACATTTTGTAACTTACAATCCGACGGTCACGATATGTAGTGATCCGACGGTTCACTCTCACCTCGGTATTACCGACACTTGATCCGTGGCTTGACACCCGATTGGTCCATGAGTTCTATTTAAAGCGCATGAGAGAAGCTTATGTAAATTTTCATTCTTTGATTAATAAATTGTCTGTACCCACGTTGGGACAGGCCGTGGACTGTTTCCCTCCTTGCACTCTGAGGGTTTTAACCACGTCAAAAATACTGGTGTATTGATTTGAGATCTGGTTGTGAGCGGTGTCCTTTTGGTATTATTTCTGAGGAACTTACCCTGTAAATTCCTACACCTATCACATTTCAAGGGGGTACGGGTGACCTCCAAAATACACCGGCATATGTGTCAACTCCCTATTTGGAGGTACTATGACTCTGTCAGAACTCAGAAATAGCAAGTTTAATGGTATTGATATTTCCCAATATGCACAGCTTGCTGTTCCATTGTCATTTTTGTGTTTTTTTCTCTGTAAAAATTAACAATGTGCTAGGCTTGAACAAAATGGGAGGTAGATCAATACGCAGCAAACTGCAGGTGTTAATAATCTCTAATGCTGCACGCGAAATTCTAGTGAAAGCAGGATGGATTGCATACCTTAACTGACTACAGTAGTCTCATGAAACGGTGGCCATCGAATTTCTGTAGAATTTGCAGGAAGATCATTCCATGGTGAGGGGGAGGCAAATAACAGTAACCGATGCAATAATTGCTAAAGTATCAGGACTACCAGCTGTGGGACCAATATGGACCCACAAAAAAGTCAGACTTCCGGGATGAAGGAAGAACCTTACTGTCAAAGGAAAAGGAGTCCTCCCTGCAACCCTGGGAGAACCATGGGCAGAATTAGCCAGAATTGTGAAAATCTACATCACATGCGATGGAAGAAATGATGTGGTCTATCTCAAATTATTAGTAGTATTAAAACAAAAATGTGTTGTAAATATGCCCGCATATTTAATTTTTTTATTGCATGATGCTGCTCACAGAGACAGTAGTAAGTCATCACGACTTAATTTGGCTAATCGTCAGTTATAGTCTCACTCAATAGTAGATTAGTTGGGAAGAATGGGTGTTCTCAATAGATGGGGGATTGGCCTTACCAGCCCCGAACCGAAAAAGAACTACTAGCACAAAAATTAGACCGTAGAAACGTAGGCAGTCCTCTAGATTGAGGAGAAGCAGGGGAATGTTGGAAAGTCTCCAAGAAACCAATGGCCAACCCTTAGAGATATAAAACTCAAAGGATGAGCAACCCCCACAACTTGAAGCAGGGGAAATGAAGAAGAAGAATTAGAAGAAAATATGGAAGAGGAACAAGAAGAGGAAATTGAGCACTCTGGCGAGGAAGAAGGGGGGGAGGCAGAGCCACCCAGCAGAAGCCCATTACAAAACCCTCTGCAGGAAGACAAATTGGCCCAAATTCTGGCCAATATGGGTGCGTATATCCATCCCCACAACCCACTCGACCTCGATATTGAAGTAGGACAATCACAGGAACACTCTGCTCATAGCAAGAGTGCATCTGAGGAGATGAATGACGAAGAAGAAGTAGAAGCAGAAGCCACCTGGGAAATAGTAGATCAAACCAGGGTTACCTCCCCTGAGAAACCTAATCAGGCGGATGAGAACATTGAAGAAGTGTTCCAAACAGAAAATATGGAAATAAGCCAGGGCGAGGGTGTTATCCCTGAAGAACAAAGCCCAGGCCCAAGAAAAGAAATAGTTGTTCCTTCGAAGAAGAAGAAGAAGAATGAAATCAAAAGGTTACGAAAGTAACAACAAAGGCTACTAAATGTAGTAAAACAACTCAGACAACAAATAAGGGTCCTAAAAATGGGGCGAATCTCAAAAATAACCTTAGGAATAAAGGATGTGGCCACCCAAACAAAACCCTATAAAATGAAGACGAAGTGGACTCAAACCAAGCCCATATCCATTAGGGACAGCAAGGAACAGCATGCAGTTGTTACAAATGCAGAGGCCCAAACAAAATACACACCAATCTGTAATAAGGATGCCCAAATAGAGGCATATTCCTCTAGTGTCACGACCGACTGGACAGTTCATGAGAAGGAAATGCAGACTATAGGAACCAGATATCGGAATGAGAAGATCCCAGTAGATCTTCAGCCCAAAATTTTTCTGATGGAAAATGATCCTAGGATAGTCAGACTTCAAGAGGATCTGGCACAGGCCCAACAGACTATAGAAAATCTCAGAAGAAAACCTATTCCTCAGAAAAATTATCAAAAGTTACAGCAGCAAGTAAAGAACATCAATGCATTGGAGAATGAGGCCTTTGATAAATGTCAAAAGGCAAAGGAAAAAGTTGAAAATGTAACAAATAAGCTAAACTCTATCCTAAGTCGAATGGATACCCTCTGTTCTCTATATACTGATGTTCTAGCATGTAGGCCACCTGCCAAAAATTATGCTTTGTTTTTTTATAGAAAGGTATTTAAAGTTAAAAATTAAGGCTGTCAAGGCAGGGGTGCCTATAGAGTTAAAAACTATTGATGATTTTATAAACTGCTATAAATATTATGGGGTGAAAGTCCAGCGATTGCTATGTGAGTTTTATTTGCATAATTTTGTGTTGGAGGATGAAACAGAAAAGAATCCCAGTCCTTTTGTGGGTGATATCCAGCTTCAGGCATTCATCTCTTTTGTTGTTAACCAGATAAAGTGGCTCAAGGCCTATAACACCTTTCAAAGACAAGAAAACGAGTTAGACCTTTGGGTAAGGGGTGAACTGAAAAACCCATTACAACTGTGGGATAAGCATAGAAGCTTAATGACAAAGAAGGGTGTGATCTAGACATTGGGACCCATTCATAAAGCAGTTGTCCAGCAAGGGGTAGAATACTTCCTATCCATCAAAGACCTTGCCATAGCAGCAGCTAAACTCCGATGGAAGACTTCCAACTGGAATGTTCAGGATAGAGATCCATTCAATTATAAAAATTTTAAGTTAGTTGCTGATCGCCTGGTTACTTATAGTAACCTCATCTTGAGAGAAGGCCCGTATTAGCTAGGTTGTAGGTTTCGAAGTCCAATTATCTGGTATACTGCA
The DNA here is from genome assembly GCA_031772625.1 of Pinus tabuliformis. Lineage (NCBI taxonomy): Eukaryota > Viridiplantae > Streptophyta > Pinopsida > Pinales > Pinaceae > Pinus > Pinus tabuliformis. Next base: position 1,988,366,695 of record CM062817.1, read on the forward strand.
GCAGGGTATAAGGCCCTATATGAATTTCCTGAAGGCCAGACAGGGTGTATTTTTGAATTTTTAGCTAAACATCATGGTTTTAGACCACTTCATGAAAATCCCTCACCAGCATATTCCCTAACTGCCTTGCATGTAAATTACAATGTTTTCATGAGGGCATGAAAAAGGGTAAGCAGGGGGGTGTGTTGAGCATTGGAAAAGGTATGTACTTACCATTTATTTCTTTATCTTTTCCTTTCAATCATAACTCCTTTACATCCTAAGATAGTAATATGTTAAAGAATTATGATAGAATTAAGGATATTTGTGATTAATACAAAATAACTAATTATTGTCCTTTTCTATACAGAAAGTGAAGGAAATAGAAAATCACTATTCAGGAGGAAAGGACAAAGTAGAAGCAACTACTGTCCCTTTGACATGAAGACGTATCTAGATGAGGAGATCAAGATCAGAGCAAATGGTCCAGGAAGAGGAAGATAAAGCGTGGCATCAATGCAAGAAGACAAAATGATAAACTGCAGATCAAAGATATAGCGATTCCCGCAGGATCCTTTGATCCTGAGGGATGGCTTCTTCAAGACTTATCTATACTCTTGATACTTCTGCCTGGCCATTATAAAATGGGACAGCGCTGGTAGCCCAGGGGGCAGATTTATTATCATTTTGTAGAACTTACTATTATAATCTCAACTTTTATCATCGACTCTATTTGAAGAGCAATAGCTGTAACTCTGCCATTTATGATTAATAGATAACTTAGTTGCTATTCCATTATCTAATCCTGGAGTAAACGCAGCAGTGCTTCCCTGGTGGCTAACGGCCCAGCCCTAGTGGATCCACTTGCTTCTTGTATCACTATTTTACAATTACACTTGCGTTTGGTTTGATTTCCTTCTCACTTCCTTAACTCACTTTATTTGCTAATATTTTGTTTCTGAACATTTCACCGAATTTCTCTGTTACATCGAAGTCGTAATTGGATAGCAAGGTTATTATTCACAACTTAAAATGTCATGATGTTCATTCTGAAACAATATTGCACTGTCTAAATTCGGATTTTGCTGTTCATTTACAGTTGTGATTGTTGTTCATTTAACTACGGCTCACTTACAATTGTGGTTGTTGTTCATTTAACTATCATTCAATTATAACTAAAATTGTCATTCCTTTATACCTGTGGTTAATTTCCATTATGCTAGAATAAGATTGTTGATTCAATTACTCTATAGTCGTTGTGTGTTTACACTTAATTAGGTTTGTTGTTCCTTTATTAGTTAAAGATTGCTGTTCAATTCATTTCGGTTAAGATTGATGCTCAATTCATTTCTGTAGATTAAGCTTTGTTGTTCAACCTTTTCAATAGATTTAGTTGTTGTTCCTTTTCTGCTAATCGAATTGTTATTTCTAGTATTTACTTTAGTGTGGATTGAAAGATCAATAACTGTAACGAACATTGACTACTGTTGTCTAAGTTCTCATATTGGAGATCTTGTCTGTGATTGATTTTCATTTACATCAGTTTACAGGGGAAAGAGTTATCATTACTGAATCCACAACTGATGGCTGTTGAATAGATGATTTAGTTACAGAGCACTTAAGTTTTTGCCATTACAATTAGATTTTTTTTCCAGCATTCATTTACTTTTGAAAGCACTATACTGCAAACATTACTCTTGAACAAGTGACCGCCTCAGACTGAGTACACTCTTGATATAAAAAATCATGCCTGGATTGATAATTAATGTAGGATAAATAGGGGTTAAAAAGACACCTTTTATCACTCAACAGTGGGGTACACATAAGAATAACTTGATTGGAAGGAATACTAATGGATGATGAAGCTGCGGTTTGGGTATGCCAATACCTGTAATACAGAGAAATATAGAGGAAAGGATGATATGCACAAGCATCTGTCTCGATGGATGAAAGAATGGAGAGAAGATCCACACACAAAATGGGTTCACATATTCTACCATGCTTTGGATACTATTCCGATGAACTGGTATCTAGAAACGAAACAACAACATAGGACCATAGAATGGGATGTTCTGAAGGAAATTTTTTTGCTCACTTTTAGCTTTGAAGATGGATTTGAGTGTATTAATGAAGCGTTACAGGAGATCAAAGCTACAATATTCAGAATTCCTGAAGAACCTATTACATGGGTACAACCAGATTGGAGTACGCAGCTACGTCATGCGCTCGAATGCTACAATGTGACCACTAAGGAAGGAAAAGAAGATCCTAGGAACATCAACATTCCTGAGTAAGAAAGACAACATGAAGTCACAGGGCCTAAGGCGGAAGTCCCTGATATCTCAAAGCCCTTGAAGACCAAGCAAGTGAATATTGGGTCAAAAGCACAGCCAAAGTTCACAAACATAGGTGACTATTGGGACGAAGACATAGTAGACAAAGTCATGAAGTTATTGTGGGAGTATCAAGACTTGTTTCCCACCAACTTCTCTAATCTAAAAGGGATATTAGGGGATCTAGGTGTCATGAAGATCACTCTGAAGCTAGATGTGAAGCCAGTCAAGAAGTTCCCTTATCGATTGAATCCTAAGTACAAGGAAAAAGTGTGCGAAGAATTGGATAAGATGCTTGCAGCCAGGATTATTGAGCCTGTCGAGGAATCAAACTCAGTTAGTCCTATGGTGGTTTAGGAAAAGAAGATGAAGGGTGATATTTGGATATGCGTAGATTTAAGGAAGTTGAATGATTCTTGTGTCCATGATCCATTTTCTACACCATTCACAGACGAAGTACTAAAAAAAGTTGGAGGTCAGGAAGCCTATTCGTTTATTGATGGGTTCTCAGGGTATCATTAGATCAAGATCACACCGAAGGATCGGAGCAAGACTGTTATCGGGAAATCTAGTGTCTATGCAGAGATGCTAGTCCCACTAAGGCTAGTAGCTACCTTAGAAACAAATAAACTAAAACTACTTTCATTTTCCTTTATGAGAAGTAGATAAGAGGGGAAAGAAGGAGACCAACCTCTGTCTTGCGCTTGGTTCCTTCATTGATTCCTCTCCCTTCTGATAGATCTTTGCCACTCGCTTCCTTGTCTACCCAGCTTCAAAGAGAACCTGTGGAATCAAAGCAGCATAACACTATCTAAGAACAGAGATCTACTATCATAAACAATATAGGACCAGATATATATTGACCACACAAATGCATATATCATCAAACATACAAGAATGTGGAGGAAAACTTGAATAGCTTTATTAATAATCAAGAATAGCAAAGAGGATTACAACCAATTGTTCTGACCCAGCATCATCCTTTCAGCAAGAAAGCCCTTCTTCACCTCATGAAAAGCTTAGATCACCCAACACTATGATGTTACACCAAGAAACCAATAGCACTTCCTTACAAGATACAAAATTACAGCCCCTAGATCTCTGGGATGAGGGATCCATATATAGATGTTTGCAAGGGGGGTGAGTCAGCTTTTGAGATTTGATTAGTTTCGTCTCTCTGATAGTCCTTGATTCCACTTGGAGATTGATGATCTCTTACTCATCCCTGGGCGAATGCAGAGAGGCAAGTGTCACAGGAGAAGTTTCTGGAAGATTCCATGATCCTCCACCTCACAGATTGACCCTGCCATTTGTCCACTCTCGCCCATCGCACCCCATAGAAGGGATTTTCAGTATGCATCACACCTCCTGTGTGCATTTAGGTGGGATTCAGTGCACTTTGACCATGGAGTAGGTGAGATGGTCCAGTTTTGACCAGTTCTGAGTAGTTTTTCATGGAGAACTTCTGGGAGATGATGTAATCAGCTGACCTTGTTCTTTTAGGGGTTGGAACAACACTTTTAGGGACTTAAGAGCCCTTGGTTTATGGACATTTATGATTGGGGTTGCAGTGCCCAAAAATGTCTATAACAGTTTCCCCCTAAAGCATGAGGTCATTAATCTTTTGATGTCGGGTGAAATGCTTTATCATGAGGATCCGATGTTTTTTCGAGCTGGAAGGTGACCTGTAATAAGATACAATACAATACATTATCTTCATAACATTTTCATGATCTAGCTAAGGCGAGCATTCCCATGCATAGCTTTATAAATTCATTTTCATGTACATAAGACAGACAATTGTCTGTGTGCAGACTGATGACTCTAGTAGAGCCATCATCCCTTGGATGGGATGATTATCTGTGCAGCAATGATGTACATTTAATGTCTTTATTTTCCTGAATATATATCGCAGCCCAGATGGATGAAACTAGATCCGGGGTCTTCAATCTTGTTCGATCTTCACTCAAAGTACAAGTCGATCCATGTGAGAGATGTTCTGGAGTCGAACATGGAAAGACATCGCCTAATTACCAGCCAATGATGTAAGATGTTAACAGGCGCGAGAGGAATCACCGATAATGATGATGACCCTCAAGGTACTACAGTACAATTCACGTGGTGTGAATAAGGGACATAACGTCGAACACCATGGAAAATATTTCAGTTGAAGGCCATTGATGTAAACCTGTCGCCGGAAGTGAGAAAATTGCCATTGAGGCATGCAAGCTTCAAAGTACTGAAAGGGTTGTTCCTAGATCGACTTCCTGGATAATGAGCTGATGTCGACAAGAAGCGATCCGTCATAGGAGGGCCTTAGAGAATCCCACATCAATGACCCGGAACAGAGCAAATGATTTTAATGGAGGTGAAAACGATCTGATGACATAAGGTTCAGGGTGGCAGTCATGAAAGAATGGAGTGTAAATGTATTGCAGTGGATGAGACACAGGTGAATTCTCTGAGCGACTTCTCTTGAACATATCGGCGACACTGACATGATGGATTGGTAGCGTTAACCCCAAATATGGATGGTGTGATGTACCAATGGTGATATGACCAGTGAACGGAACAACCCAACCCGACTTGGATGCGGATTGAAAGTGTCATGTTCAAGAGCGACTTGCTACCAATAAAGTTTCTTCAAGTTTTCTTCCCAATTTTTCCCCAGTCATTGCTGACCAGTACCTCTTTATTTTTGTCAAGCTTGAGGAGGATAACATATGCTTGTTCTATAATTTTCCCTTTGGGCAAACCCATCTCTATGTTTTAACGAGCCTAGCGATAGTGAAACTCGTTCTTATCTGTATGGACAAGTTTTTCTCTATTCGGTTTTAACGAGTTTAACAATAAAGATAAATCGGTCCTTTTCAATTTTAGAGAGTCTGAAAAAGGGACGTAAAGAAAACTCCAATAATCCTTTTTTGTCATATAATCCCTTGAGTCCGAAAAAGTATAAAATAATACAAAAGGGATGAATTTTCGGTAATTTTAACGAGCCGAACAAAACAAGCGCTCGATCTTTTTGTGTAATAATCCCTCAGGTCCTAAAAGATTAAAATCTAAAGGAGGGGTAGCAATTCCGGTCACTTTAACGAGCTGGAGAGGCCAATTGCTCGACAATCTTTTCATATTTTATGAGTCAGTTGAAAAGAGCTTAAAGGAGACTCGTTTTTTGAGGAACGAGTGATAAATTCGGGTAGTAGCTAATTCCAGGTAAGGTTTGGAATTTTCCAATCACGGCAGTGTCATAAGGATGGCTAACAGGATCACTCTTCGCAGCTGTTCCTCAAAAAGGGTAAACAATCAAATGGAGGTGAATGATCGGCTAATACAGAGTGGAGGTGATGATGAGAACACGACCAAGGCTTCAAAGGCTGATGATAATACATTCACGATGGTTATTTACCAGAAATTGGTTCATTTTTTAATGAGCTTAAACTCTGGGGGAACGTTTGCTCATTGCTTATGTTTATTTTTTAACGAGCTTGAATTCCGTGTTAAAACTACTCGATCCAGTCGTATAATAAGGATGTCTCATTTAAAATGGCATTTTTTCAAAGCTTTGCCCCGCATCCTTTCTTTATGTAAGTTAGGAAACGACCAATCTTACGAGTTTAAAGGGTTAGAGGACCTACAAATTTAAACAATAAATGGTTGCTCTTCACTTTCATGCCAAAAGGTTTGCATGCCCCCGGGTATAGCGAAAAATTTCCAAGTTACCAAAGATTGTTCTATCCGCACTGCGGACAAAACACTTCATCGGCGATGTCTACCGAAATAAGAAAAGGTGAGTGGCGCAACTGGCTCCACTCACATAACTTTGACGAAGGAATCTTATTCCAGTCTAATCTCATAAACTAGTCATATATCCTTCACGGAAACCTACCCTATACCCAAGGTTTTCCTGTTGAAACAGACCAGGGTGCATGCCCCCTGGGTTTCTGTCATGTCCTCCGAATCACTCGCACTCATCAAGTGGATGGACTGGGGATTGATGAGACATTCCTTGCGTGAAAAGACCATTCAGGGATGGTATTTGACTATTTTCTATGTGTGAATCTGGGAATGAAAGTTGGTCTACGAGCTTGACCATTCTTCCTTCATTCGGAAAACACATTACTCTAAAGAGTGAGGAGACAATGGCTCCCATGCAATAAATATAGTCACGTCCAAGGAGTAGATTATAATCCAAGGGTCCTTGGACTACCATTACGTTCATGTGAACAGTTTTCCTTCTCAATGTTATCGACACATTGGGAAGGATCCCTAATGGTCGACTGGTTCCTTTGTCAAAGCCTGTTAGATTTCTCATTTCAGGCAAAAGCGATGGCGAACCAAGCGCTTTCCAAGCAGTTGAGGAAAGGATACTCACAGAAACCCCTTCATCTATGATGGTACCGACCATGACCATTATATATATTTGAGCAATGATTCAAAATGGTACACTAGCCGGTAAGCGGGGTCTACCTAGTAGATTCCAATCGAAGGAAACAACTAGGTTGCTTGGAGGTGGGACCGAAAAGATGGCTAGATATGACTCTGATGAAATTTCTTCCTGTGGTAAAGGAACGGGTAGACTGCCCCATGTTCATCGGAGTCTGTGCTTACAAAGAGAATTTGAACGGTGTCGTTCTTGTTCTCTCCGGTGACTGTATCATCTGAAGATGGACCTTCTGAAGGCAAGACCAGGTAAACTGCCACCTCGACCTTTTGAATTTTGTCTGGTGTGGATTTAGAGGGTTCATCTTCAATGATAGACCTTCAGCCGACCACAGTGGCGTGTCAGCCGGATTTTCAACTAGTGATGGACTTGGCAAGAGTTTCTTATATCCAGGAGGAAGCCATAACGGTGAAACTAGACGGCCGTCCAAAAATATTTTAGCCTCGTCTAAGAAGGGACAATGGTGGACAGCGTGATCACCTTCACATAGTTTACAAGGAAATTTACATTTTCCTTTTTGTCCAGGGGCTTCACTTTCACTAGTTGACGGTGTATTTTCAACATGATCGTCAGAGGTTGATGACACCGGATTGTGCAAATGAGGAGACCAGTCCCTTAGGATCTGAGGGATGCAAGGACAATCTCGATGATAGTGGTCTCCTTTGCATTGAATGACACATGGCGATTTAGGCTTGGACGGTGCTGTGTGTGGATTTTCGCTAGACGATGCCTGGTTTCCCCTTTTCACCTTTGGCTCCTTCTTCTTCTTCTCCTTCTTCTTCTCAGTTACTTGATTTTTGGCTTTACCAGCTTCATCAAGCGAAGAGGAAGGAGGAGAGGGAGAATTGGATGAAGTAGAAGGTTGGGGGGTAACTTTGGTATCGTTTAGTTGCTGACTTGATTGTTCAGGAATCATGGTGTTTTGAACGACAAAGGTCGAGAAGAGCCATACAGGCAAGCCGATTGTCAATCCTGGAAGTGACAATGTGGCCATATGGGGTGCACCAACATCTCCCCAAGAGGAGAAAGGACTAGGATTTCCTCCAAGGGGAAATCCTTGGTTCGTGGACTCCATTTTTCTCAACCTGAGACCAACGTAGGAAAGGTGATGTTTATTCCGATTAAAATAAATTTTAGACGCTTTGACACAACTTGTTTTTTCAATTTTTAAGAGTCGAGAAAAAACAAAAGATGACTCTAGTCGCCTTCGATTTTAATGAGCTTGAAGTGACAAGTGCTCAGATGGACCTTTTCCTTTAAGGAGTCTGAAAAGGAATGAAAGAGACTACTCTGGAAATCTAGACAGAGGGATTACCAAACCAATCGCAAAACTGTAGAATACTTTTTACGGTACGACAGTCAATCTTCCTGAATGCTGTGTTCAGTGCATTGCGATCGATAGGGCGGCAGACACAGCTTCCTATGGATAAAGGATAAAGCCTATTGTGGTCTCCCAATATATACTCGACAGTACGTGGGAGCACAAGTCCGTACTGGCACTTATCATCTCAAAGTGGAGGAATCACCCAACCAGCAATGAAAACAACAGTTACCAGGCTTTACGACGCCGGAATATGTCTCTAGCCTAGACTTCTAAATGTTGTGCATTAGGTTCCAAAGCATTTTTAGATTCATTAAATTTATTTTAGAGTTGATCTTGCTTAAGAAATTTGCCTTTCAGGTTCACCGCATGATGTAGATATACAATTCCTAAAATGTAATCTAAGATGATAAACAATCGTTTAATCTTCTTTTTGCAATGAAAATCCTAGCTACTAAAGAAAGAGAGATGATATTCTTTCAACATAGAGCAGAGTTCACACACTTATATGCACTGTCCTCAATCAAACCAACAAACAGTCTAAATGCAAATGCACATGCATGTATTTGTTTTCAGCCTTCTTAATGTGTGAATGATAAAAAGAAAGCTAAGCGCAAATCTGAATTATTTTTCAAAGAGACATTACTAACAAGTTTCTTTTCAAGACAAAATGAAGACAATGATGACACTTTGTTATTTGGGATTTGAAAACTTGCTTTCGACACTTGAAAAACTATTAATTCAAATCAAATACAGGAGTAACAGTGTAATCGACTATCAAGAACAATCGGATTCTCTTCTATGACTGAAAACGACACTTGCGACTCTTTCAAATCAAGAAACAACAGTTCAATTACGCTACTTCTTTGTAAAAGAGAACTGAAAATGGCTCACAATACATAAAAACATTTACCGTTCTTTGCACAATGGAGGTGGAATAATGGCAAGGAAGGGGGTTTCCAACAGAGGTATACTGACTACAGACAACAAAACTCCTGAATAGAGCTGAAAAGGGTGAAAAAACCAAATTCTGGAGGCAAAATTAGCCCTTTCTGATCAACACACCTATTACACAGGGATTCCAGTATGCATCCCACCTACAGCACACGGGAAGTGCGATGCATATTGATATCCTTGAAGAGAGGGTACAATGGTACAGTGCAAGACTTTTGATCCAATTCTTGATCACAGTTTGCAGCACAGTTCAGGGATTTTGGCCGAGCAAATGATAATCAGTAAATAAATCACAGGGGTAGATCTAAGGAGGTTACTAGAGCCACCACAAGGGCAATTAGAGAGCTTGTAAATCGATTGTTCAATTTATAAACAAAACCCGAAGATAGACTAAAGCAACATTGATCTACTTTGCACTTGCATAGCAAATGCAGTTCGAAGGCTAGCTGGCTTGACTTCAGGCTCCGTCTGTAAGTTTATAAAGAAAACAAATATAGACAAACAATCAATGTATTCACTCCCCAGTGGAGTCGCCATTTTGTTATCGGGAAACTAGTGTCTATGCAGAGCTGCTAGTCCCACTAAGGCTGGTAGCTACCTTAGAAACAAACAAACTAAAACTACTTTCGTTTTCCTTTATGAGAAGTAGATAAGAGGGGAAAGAAGAAGACCAACCTCTATCTTGCACTTGGTTCCTTGCTTGATTCCTCTCCCTTCTGATAGATCTTTGCCACTCGCTTCCTCGTCTACCCAGCTTCAAAGAGCACTTGTGGAATCAAAGCAGCATAACACTATCGAAGAATAGAGATCTACTATCATAAACAATATAGGACTAGATATATATTGACCACACAAATGCGTATATCATCAATCATACAAGAATGTGGAGGAAAACTTGAATAGCTTTATTAATAATCAAGAATAGCAAAGAGGATTACAACCAATTGTTCTGACCCAGCATCATCCTCTCAGCAAGAAAGCCCTTCTTCACCTCATGAAAAGCTTAGATTACCCAGCACTATGATGTTACACCAAGAAACCAGTAGCACTTCCTTACAGGATACAAAATTCCAGCCCCTGGATCTCTGGGATGAGGGATCCATATATAGATGTTTGCAAGGGGGGTGAGTCAGCTTTTGAGATTTGATTAGTGTCCTCTCTCTGATAGTTCTTGATTCCACTTGGAGATTGATGATCTCTTACTCATCCCTGGGCGAATGCAGAGAGGCAAGTGTCATAGGAGAAGTTTCTGGAAGATTCCATGATCCTCCACCTCACAGATTGACCCTGCCATTTGTCCACTCTCGCCCATCGCACCCCATAGAAGGGCTTTTCAGTATGCATTGCACCTCCTGTGTGCATTTAGGTGGGATGCAGTGCACTTTGACCATGGAGCAGGTGAGATGGTCCAGTTTTGACCAGTTCTGAGTAGTTTTTCATGGAGAACTTCTGGGAGATGATGTAATCAGCTGACCTTGTTCTTTTAGGGGTTGGAACAACACTTTTAGGGACTTAAGAGCCCTTGGTTTATGGACATTTATGATTGGGGTTGCAGTGCCCAAAAATGTCTATAACAAAGACCACCTTTGTGACTGAATGGAGATGTTTTCAGTATACAGTTGTGCCTTTCGGAATTAAAAATTCCCCTACAATTTTCTCTAGGGTGGTAGTCGCAGCATTCAAAGAATTTATTCACAAGTTTTTGGAGGATCAATTCGATGATTGGACAGTGTTTGGGTTAGTAAAGAGACATGTTTCTAGTATTCTCCTCATGTTGGATACATGTCGAAAGTATCAGATATTCCTTGAGTTGAAGAAATTCATATTCTGTGTACCATATGCGATACTTCTTGGGCACCAAATATGCCTATATTTTTCCTACATTTCCACTCATTGTTTCATCCCTTTTGTATTCATTCAAATATATTTACTATGTAAAACTATGAGGTAATTCCCCTTTTTTCGTCTCTTGGGATATTTAATTAATGAAGTAGAGTCATGAGGGTTTTGCCTATGCGAACCACTAAAACATGTTATGACCACAGATTCTGGAGTGCAGGTGTTGACCTCACGACATGTCGCAGCAGTTCCGCGATTCACTGCAACTGATCGACCACAATCAAACAACATAACTGATTTGCAGCTGTTTTCAACTAGTTTTTGATCATTCATGTTCTTGCTCTCTCGGCGTTGGTGCTGTGTTGAACTCATGTATATCTTTGGGCATATAGTTTCCAGGTTTTGGGGAGAGACGTTACTCCCCTTTGTACTATATAAAAGACGAGTCATTCCTGTACAAGGGGTTAGCGAGAACCTACATTATATTGTAACAACATTGTTCAGATTAATAAAATACACCCCTTTTTGTTGTTATATCTTTCGCTGTGAGTAACGTAGCCCTGATCAAAGGGCTGGGCCCACTCTTCTGATCAGGTGCTGCGTGTTTCCTTGTTATGTGTGTGTTGTTCATTATTGTGTTTATTTCTTGATTGTTGTTACAGATTCTTTAGATCACTGTGAATACCTTTTTAAGTTCTGCAGTTGAGTTTCTATTTCTGTTACAAAAATCCTTTGATTTGGTAGTCATGAACCCTTGGTTGATGATAGATTGTAAGCTTGCCCCTGCATATACCTTGCGTGTTGCCTTGAAAAGAATGCGCACCCGGATTGATACATTAATGTCGGAAAGGGGTGAATAAATTGTTCATACCTGGACACCAACAATATTGTTGGGCCATGTTGTCTGCAAGTAGGGGTTGATGGTCGACCCTTCCAAAATTGCAATGATTATTAATCTGGAGCATTTAAAGAATTTCAAACAATTATGCATAATGTTGGGCCACATAGGGAAACTGATTTTTTTAATGGTGAATGTGGGGGTGATGGAAGTAAAGAAAGGTATGGTAATGAAATGATGATGTAGGGATGTAATTTTTTGACATGGAAGGTCATTTTCTTATCCTAGGTTCGCTTCCTGTAGGATTCCAGAGACAATGTAATTCCTACATGATCATCCTGTAGGTTTTCAGGGATCCTATAGGCTTACAAGGGATCTTGTAGAAAACACAGTCCCTTTGTAAACTGAAGCAAGGAGTGGAAGAATGAAAGAAATGGTGGAGTGATGAATGACAATGAGTGGAAAAATAAAAATGTGAGTGAAATAGGTCCTTTTTTGATCCTCCTTTGTTCTCAGATCATCCTTCTTGCTGACTTGCAAATAGAAATTTTCATGATTTTTTCTCTCTCTTTTTTTTTTTTGAAAACAACTAGGCTACCTCTAAGATGTTTTCATCCTATCTATTTGCCATGGGCCCCTCAGGAGAGGTTTTCACCCAGGGATCTCTTTATTTCGCTTTTTGTTTCTATTTTTCACTTTTTTTTCTTTTTTTACACCATTGGGCTGCCCCAAGAGGTTTTCAACCCAATAGTGTGACTCATGCACCTCATGGAGGTTTTAACCTATGTCCTTATTTTTATATTTTGTTCTCTCTCAATGATTTGATGAGGCAGGAGCTGAGGAGCACCACCATCATTGTTTTATTGATACCATAAATGAACTCTTTCTTTGACAATGGTCTTTTGTAAACTTTCAATCGGTGTCAATTAATAAGTAAAGGAATGTCCTCTTCATCTATGGTTCTAATTTGCACTATACCATTATCATTACATCTTTCTATAACATAAGGTCCTAGCCATCTTGTCCTTAAATTTCCCTTAAAGTCTTTATATCTAGAATCATATAACAAGGCCCAATCACCTTCTTGAAATTGCTTATCCTTGATGTTCTTATCATTCGATATCTTCCTCTAAAGTTGGGTTACCTCTATGTGTAGGAGGGTCTATATTCTGAGCTCATCTAAACCATTTAACTACAACAATCTCTCTTTTTGTGCACTACTGAGATCTAGATCTAGTTGGGATGCCATCCTTAATGTGTTATACTCAAACTCAATGGACAACATGACCTTTTTCCCATAGACCATCTCATAGGGTGTGAATCCAGTGGTAGTCATCCAAGTGGTATTATAGACTCAGGTGGCCTCAACTAGTATATTTGCCAAATCTTTCCTGCGGATGCTCATCACTTTTGTAAAGATGCTATCGAGCACTCTGTTGGTCACCTCCACCTACCCATTAGCTTGTGGATGATAGAGAGTGGAGGTCCTATGCTTGATCTTGTGCTGTCTGATCAAGTCTTCAATCATGTTGGAGGTAAACTGGTTGCCTTGATCAGTGACCACCTCTCTAAGGTACCCAAATTTGTAAAATACATTTTCCCTTAAAAACTCAACCACCTTCTCCTCTGTTACTGCCTTAATTGCCTTGGTTTTAGCCCACTTAGTCAGATAGTCAGTCCACAGAATGATGTACTATTTTTTCTTGGAAGGAGGGTCAATAGGTCTAATGAAGTCCGTGCCCCACTTGTCAAATGGCTCAAAAGTCACTTGAGGCTGCAGAGGCATTTCATCCCTTGGAGTAGGCTTTCCCATTCTTTGGCACCGATCACACTGACTAGTATATCTTTTCACATCCCGATGAAGAGTGTGTCAATAATAGCCTTCTTGTAACACTTTGAATGTTGTCCCCTTTGTTGCAAAGTGACCTCCATAAGGCCCATCATGATAAGTTAGAAGGATGTCAAAGAATTCCTCCTCCCTGACACACCTTCTCAAGATTTGATTTGGGCCAAGTTTGAAGAGATTGTCCCCAATCCAAGTGAAGGGGGCTCTCATCCTTATAATATTGCTTTTCTCTTTGGAGGACAAGTTTGGCTGGAACTATGCAGATACCAAATATTTTGCTATGTCAGCAAACCATGGAGAGAGAAATAATATGGTGAACAAGTGTTGATCTAGTAACTGGTCATCAACCATTCCCTCTTCACTTGTAGGAAAATTTAATCTGGGAAAAAAGTCCACAACAACATTTTCCTTACCAAGCTTATCAACAATAGTTAGATCAAATCGTTGTAATAAAAGTAACCATCTTATAATACGAGCATTCACATAGGGTTTATTCATTAAATATTTGATTGCAACATGGTTAGTATGGAAAAATGTTTGATAGCCTGTAATATAAGCCCTAAACTTGTTCAATGAATGCACAATAGCCAGGAGCTCCTTCTCCGTCACTGTGTAGTTCAGTTCGGCCTTTGATATTTTCTTACTAATAGAGTAAATGGCATAAGGAAATTTTTCATCTATGTGACCTAGGGTTGCTTCCATGGCTTTGTGTGAGGCATCAACATGCTTGTGAAAAGGAAGGGCCCAATTTGGGCCTCGGAGGATCGAGACAGTGGTTAACTTGTTCCTCAGGATATCCAAGGCCTCTTGACATCATTTTAACCATATAAACTCAGAGTCCTTGGCTAACAACCAAAATAAAGGAGACGCCAACTTGATGAAGTCCTTTATGAACCTTTGGTAGTATCCAGCTAATCCTAGGAAACTTTTGACATCTCGCTAGTTTTGAGGAGCTGGGACCCTTTGGATGATAGCTATTTTGTTGGGGTCCACCTGCAGTCCTTGTTGAAATATTGAATTACCTAGCACGGTCCCTTTAGTCATCAAGAATTCACATTTCTCAGGACTGAGAGACAGGTTCATCTCAATGCAATTGTGTAGTACCTTACCCAAGTTGGACAAAGCCTCGTCGAAATCACCCTCATAAGGTGTGAAATCATCCATATAGATTTCTACCGCATCATCGACCAACTCAGTAAAGATACTCAGGACTGCTCTCTGAAAAGTTGCAGGAGCATTGCATAGGCCAAAAGGAAGGAACCTATAGGAAACAGAGCCCCAAGGACAAGTGAAGGTCATTATATCCTAGTCTTCTGGGTTAATCTAGATTTTATTGTACCCACTAAGTCCATCTAGGAAAGAGAAAAACATATTCCTTGCTAGGCCATCTAGCACTTGGTTGATGAAAGGTAGAGGAAAATGGTCCTTCTTTGTGGCTTTTGTCAACTCCCTGTAATTGCCACAAAACCTCCACTTACCATTTATCTTCAGAACTAACACCAAAGGAGAGACCCACCCACTGTCGGAGATAGGATAAATGAATCCTGCATCTAGAAATTTTTGCAGTTCTTCTTTGACTATATCTTTAAGAGTTGGATTCATCCTCCTTTGGGGTTGTTGGACTGACTTGCAACCTTCCTTGATATAAATGTTGTGAGTACACACTAAGGAGTGTACTCCCTTCATTTCTTTGTAACTCCAAGTGAAGGCATCCAGATGTTCCTTTAGCATGTCGCACAACTTCTCCTCTTGGAGAATAGAAAGAAATGGATTGATTTTCAAAGATCTCTCAGGGATGAATTATATGGATTTAACATGGAGAGGGTTGGAATCAGCCAATTACAAATCAATTTGATGGTTATTTTGATTTTCCTTTACTATTTCTTCTACGGACAATGTATTGGGAGTTGGACTTTGGAGTAGGTGTTCAATCAAATCGTCTTCATCTTGTTGTCCTCCTCCCATGGTGGTTTCTAAGGTATACAGTTGGGCACAATAAACTTCATCTTCTTCCTCCTCTTCTAGCCCTAAAGGTAAATCATGCTCTAGAGATGGCTGAGTAGGAGGGTATAGGACTAACTGCTTTGACATATGCCCATTCTTTATGGTTATATTCCCCACTCTGTAGTTGATGTAAGCATCAGCAGTGGGCAACCAGGGCCTCCCAAGGATGAGAGGGCAACCAGTAAGCTTAGCCTTAGGCTGGAGAACTAGGAAATCTGTAGGGTACTCCCAAGAGTCAATGGAGACCATCACATCCTCCATAATCCCCTTAGGGGTCACCATGGAGCGGTCTGCAAGTTGCAGGAATGTTTTGGTCTTTCTCAATAAACCTTGGAGGTTAAGCTTGAGCATGGTGTCTTTGGTCATCACATTAATGGCAGCCCCAACATCAATCAAAGTGTGGGGGACAATGGTGCCATTGATGTGCACATCTACTACAGGGCTTATAGGGTCCAAATGCTTTGGACATATTACCTACCCCAACATTAAGTCAGACAATTGTCCAATGACATTAATGGTAGGGGCATCTCCTTTTCACCTCCCTAGATTCTTGAAACACTTATCCTTAATCAACTTGTTGTAAATAGGTACATCCTTGATGGCTTGGAGAAGTGGAATCTTGACACATAGGTTTTTCAATTCTCCAAGAAGTTCAGTCTCTTCTCGGGTAGGCTAGAGTGGTTGAGTTAATCTATCATGAAATGGTGGATTTACTTTAAGAATGCTTTCCTCGATTTCTTCTTCAACCTCCCTAGGTGGAGGTGGAGGTTGGTTGTCCAAGAAAACTCTCCCAGATCTCAAGTTAATCTCCTAGATCTCCATAACATAAGCTAGATATGATGTATCCCCACTATATACTTGCTAGGCATGTCTGTGGTTCGGGTTCGGATTTGGTTTGGTAGGCATCTCGGGTTGTTTAGGTGGAGCAGAGTGTAACAGCTATGGTTGGGTAGGTGGTGAAGGAAATAAAGTTGGGACATTGTTGTATTGGGGCCTCCACCCCTAGCATGGTGCATTCCATTGAGGTTGTGGCAGAGCATATGGTTGAAATGACTAGCTAGATGGTAAAGCAAATATACCCATAAATAACAAGAGATGAATAGATAAACTTAGATATTTATTAATTTCAAAACCCTTGAGGTAGGGTAACACCATACATTCACTCCTTAAGGAAGGAGAACACTCCACAAGCCATATGATTTTCCATACAATATTCCTTGACATCTCTCAATGGGGAGTCTCTAGCCTCTATATAGGCCTCATACATACAATACCATGGGTCATTACCATGGTTCCCTCAATACCATCTATCTAATACAATGGGTTTATTATATTATTGCTAACTACTTGTGGTCCCTTACATGATACGGTTTGACCACTTTATTTATTACTATGGCCCATTCCATTATTACATTATTCCCTTGGGTATGTCCCTCTATACCCCATACTATTCCCCCTAGGTATACTACAAGTTGGGAATGATACTGAGATCCAAAGGACCAAGGGGGAGGTGTAGACAAGGAAGGATGAGCAAGGGGTCCCCAAGAAGGTATGGATGTGGTTTGGTTGGGATTATAATATGCATGAGATGACCCTTGCATGCCATGCTGGTATGGCCTAGGCCCATGAGGTCTCCTTTGGTTTATGTAACAGAGTTGCTCAGTGACCCCTTCAGCTCCTTGACATACAACTTTGAGTCCAGGCAAAGAATGGCACTTGTAGGTAGAGTGGTTTTCTTCACAGACTGAGCAAATCTCAATAGAATTCATTGGACACTCATTCCTAGGGTTCCTCCTAGTGCATCTAGGATAGAAAATGGACAAGGTTCTCTCTGATTCCTCCTGCTTTCTCCTAATGTGAAAAGTGTCCATATGTTAGGCAAGGGTTTGGAACATCTCACTCTTGAAATCTTCCAACATGTTTCCAATTTCACCCTTGATGGATGAATTGGAAGAGGATGTACTGACCATAGGTTGACTTCATCTACCCTTTTTCCTAGCTACCCTTGAATGGTTGCTAAAGACATTCTTGATATACTCATAGCGTTACTGGTATATATCTCCTCCTGCTAACAAGTGTAGGGTATCAGAAAGGTCTTCCATTGCTCCTCAAAGCAGGACTAGCTTCAGTGAGTCAGGGTCAAATGTGCACTTGGCCCTTTTGTAACTAAGATGGAATCTTTGTTCATAATCCTCTAGGGATTCATCATTACCCAAGGTCATCCTAAAAATTTCTTCTTTAGTATCCTAAGACCTACAATAGTCTTGATACTTGTTGTTCAAGGCTTGTTGCATCTGAGCCCAAGTTGTGACGCTATCCTCAGGTAAACCCATGAACCAGCACAAAGTTGCATCCTTGAGAGTAGATGGAAATAGTTTCAACTTCTACTCATCATCTGTATAGTCATAGGTTCGGCATATAACAACAAACTCAAATAGGAAAGTGTCAGGATCTTTTGTGCTCAGGCCATGGAAATGAGGAAGGGCAGAGGGGCTTATATTTTTCATCTTAGTGTCCCCATTGGTTTCCCTGATGGGGAAGGTACCCTCAACTCTCTCTCTATTCCCTCTGTCATTTCTGTTTTCAGCCATTGGCTCGGTAGGAATGGGTTCTTATTCTTCCACTATAGGCTCTTCAAATATGCCTGGTTGCTCACCTAAGGGTTACTCTAGTTCATAGCCACCGAAGAAGAGGTAAGGCTGGTTGTTGGATCTAATGGGGGTATTTGGAAAAAAATTCCCTAAGTTGTCCTTATTCCTACGAGGCATGAAAGGAAATATTTTTTGTTTGGTTTTGTGATTTTTTCAAACTTTGAACGTGCTTTGTAGAACTGAAATTGCAGATTGAATGAAAACTACTGATTGAATGAAAAACTAACTTGTAGAATTGAAATTGCAGACTGGATGAGAACTATTGACTGAATGAATAAAATAATTGCTGAGTTGAAATCTAACTTGCAGAATTGAAATTGCAGACTGAATCAGAACTACTAACTGAATGAAAATATTAACTACTTGCTTGAAATCTAACTTGCAAGATGGAAAGGAAAGAAAAGAATGCAGAATGAAAAGGAAGCAAACTAAATTACTTTTGTAGAAATGAAACTAATGGTGGAATATTAGAAACAAGATATAGAAGAAATAAAGTAGTAATCAAGTATTACTCAGACACCTCCCTGACGACAACACCAAAAAGTGATGAGAACCAATATCGCAACAAGAATGCTGCAACTCTTGGGCTACTATCTTTACTTTATCAACTCAGGGTTCGTACAAACTTGGAGGTGACAGTGTTGTATACACAAGTAAAAGTGATGGTTCTTCCTTTTGTCACTGTTCAGCTGGTGAGAGACCACTAGGGTTTGCAAGAAATATTTCTATGGATTCAGAAGAAGCTTGGTTCCTTGATGAGAGAGATAGAAATCTACTCTAAAAGAGAGTTGATCTAATGCAATATTGAAAAAGAATGAAATTCAACGCTAAGGCACACCATTCCCTAATTAACTGCTAAGATCTATGCTTTGTAATGATGCTAAATCAACCTGAAAAAAATGCTACTATCCTAGGCATGGAAGTTAAAAACATCGAACACAACTGTTATGGATGTAAAGTATTGTAATAAATTTTCTTTGTCTTTTTATGCTTTTCATGAAAAATCAAGTGTGCAAACTAATCTCTTTTGGTGATCTGGCAGGTGGTTTAGGGATGCTGATAGATGGTTGGAAGGTTTCAGAGACCCTTGCATCACCTTGGGGGGCTTTCTAGAGGTTTTCCCTCAATTCAGCCTCAAAATAGGCCACTCCAGGAAAACCTATAGGATGTACTAGAAACCTATAAGATTCCCTGTATTTCTACAGGATGCAGCCATGAGAAAAACGATGGGTGTTGGAGGTGATGGAAGGCTTAGGGAAGGTGGTTGATTGGTGGAATGGAGTGAGAGAAGGCCTAGGATCAATCAAAGCTGAAAACCAAGTTTAGGAGATGGTTGGATTCGCTCAAAATGCTTGATGAAATTTCTATGTAAAATCATGAAATTGGTGAAGGTTTTGATGAAAACGAGAAATGCCTATGGGTGAATGAATTTGGAGGGTGGTTGCTTGCTATGAGATCTATTTCTACTTCTGAAGCACCTTCTCTGCATCAAACATGTGAAATTTCCAAAAAGTCATGTGAACAAGAATAATTCTCATGAGCTAGAAAAGCATAATTTAATGAACTAACTGTCTACCTTATGCATGAAGAAATTGCTGAATAACATGGAATCGTGGATGATATATACTACAATAATGAAGATAGAAGAGATGGAAATGAAATACTACTTTGCAAAACTAATCAAATGCTAGTTTAAGTACAACAAACTCTAAATATCACGGAAGAAATGGAAATCTGTCTTTTTGGGCTGCATAAGGGTATTTTCCTCAAATCATGATTCGAGAGGGAAGAAGTGAGGCTAGGACACCTACTTACAGCTTTGTGATGCTTCTTTTATCCCTTCTAACTTTCTACTCAAGTAAGGCACAAATGGAAGCAAACTAATAAACAATTAATCAAATCTACACTACTTGCAATGAAAGACTTATAAAGACAGGTTAACCATGAATCTATAAAATTAAGCTAAGAATAAAGATACAAGAAGAGGAGCCTTGGATGCTAGGGTTGTGCCCTAACACAAGAGCATTAGCCCTCTGAGTTAAGTCAGTACTGAATCAAGAAAAAGCTCATTCTTATTACCAAAACATGAAATTACATCAAACGTTTTCCACAAGTCTGGAGCTCGAAAATAGCTAGAGTTTTACAACAAAAATTTGAATCCTAATGAGGCTCTAGGCCTCTTTAATTATACAACCGAAGTCCCCAACGACTCCCTTATATTTAGGGAGGCTCGACTCCCAAACTCAAGATGAACTAACTCTTTGTCTATCACTTGATCGACTGCCTTCTAATATTCATGACTTGGCTGCTTGCACTCCGAGCTAGTGGGATTAATGGAGGAATATTTGAATGGGGAAAGAGTAAATGAGGATTATTTACCTCCTACAATCTCTCTCCCTTGTCCGATTTGAGTTTCAAACCTTAGTCTTTGCCAAAATTCCTTGATTTTCTCTTTAAAACCTACATTCAAGGCATATTAGTCCACTAGGCATAATATCGCACTATAACTCATCTCATTAAACAAAATATAAATAAAACATGTAGTAAGTTGTGAGAAAAGTTGGTTTGACTAAGCTAGGAGGTGAATTAAGGCCCATATAGTTACCCAATGATGAGGCTCATCACTTAGCTTTCTTGATGGAACCACTGCTTCTCTAGAAAATTGGATAGAGTTCTCTACATCGACTGATGGATCTAACAAGGTTTCTGTTGATGGTCCTAAACCCACCAACATGTAAGGGGATATCCCTAGTAAGAAGTACCAATTAGAACTCATATCGTTTGGCATAGGAGTCCCAGAAGTGGGTCGTACGGTAATACCTTGACTGCGATTTCACACAGAGGCAAGTAAGATGTCTCTATTGGTAGCAAGGGTGTGACAATTGCAGCAAGCCAAGGAAGGTGAATGAGTGGTTCTAACACACGGGGGTTGAGATGAGTGCACCCCCTGGAAATTTGTCATAACACAGAGTTAAGAAGGGATGGCACAAGAAAATATGCATCACAACATGGAAGGAAAGTTAGCTAGCAATCCAAAGTGATGGTTAAACCAATAGCATGTTTTAGAAAGGTTCATACATACTTATAGATAAAAGTCCACACATGCATGCGTAAGCAAAAAAATACATATATCATTTAGAGTAAACTAGATAGCATAGAATACAATACAACATATGCATGAAATGTGTTGGCTCTATTATATTAACAAGTGCAAGTTCCAGTTGTACAATACATCCATGTATAAACACTAGTTTCAATAATAGAATGTTATAGCCACAACCGCATGCTCCTCCAAAGAGATATACTAGATTTGCACAGTGGAGAAGCCAAGGCTCGTTAGAATACTATCCAGGCTCTCTCGAAGATAGTGTTATCGAAAGCCTGGTTGACCAAAATCCTTTACAATGAGTTATGAGGTTTTATTTATAGAAAAGGGTGGGGTGATGCTTGACATTCCCCCTTGTGATAGTTCATTTACCCTCATGACTCTTCATCTATTCTACGACTCTTACATCCAACTATTGACACTTGAACTTCCACTTGACAATATGTTACATTACAATGCACATGTGCCCATATGAGAAATAATGACTTGAGCAATGCATGCAAGAAATCACTTACACTTGGTCAATTGTGGTGAGACCAATTCTTTGACATGCTTGTGATGGTGAAGGGGGTGAGCTTATGCCAAGCTTGGTCATCGGTGATGGTGTGCATGTGCTCCATGGTGACATCTTACTGAAGCGAACTCTTGCCTTCGTTGCATTCAGGTGCATTGGTGTGGATCCTCCATACAACTCGTCTACTAACATGCGCATGGTCTTCTTGGGTGCAACCAAACCGGCAATACATTGATGCATAGTGTCCGTGTTGATCTTCCAGTGTGTGCTAGTGGTCATGCACATCAACTGTCAACTTCATGTTCAGCTCCAATTGGACTTGCTTCTTATCTTTTCCTCGGTGAGTGTGCCAAATGTGTTATATCCCATGAGTGTGCACAATGACATGCATGCTGCTAAATTCCCTTGCATGCCATCAATAACACCACTCCCCATGTTTGCTCTTTGCAAGCTACTAGGATGAATCTATAACTTGTACGGGTAGAGTTTCATCCACCTGTGCATGTTGCACCCCGTGATGTACCTGTTCTTGCTGCAAATCATTCTCTTGTCTATGCAACTCCTATTCTTCCTTGAGGTGTTTCTTCAGCACATGCAACTCGTTCTCTATTTTTTTCTCTACCTTCATGTAATCTTCAGGTCGCATTGTCACCTCATAGCCTAAGTCTCCAAAGTTTCTTTCACCATAAGTGGATCTTCTTGAGCTTGAACCTTTGTTTCACCTCTCTGTTGTCAAAAACCTTCCTCTTGCATTCATGGCATCCAGTATGCTGACTTCAGCTATTGTTGATGGTGCTGCTTGCTGTGATGCTACTGCCATCATATCTTGATGTCGTTGTCTCCAGATATTTTGATGTCTTCATGGGTGGGCAAGTTAATAGACATTTGATCAACTGCATCCCCAAGCATGCTTTGAGCGGTGTCTTCGACTCTGCTCTCCTGGAAACCATTGTACATGTGGTTCTAAGAGGTAGATGAACACTTAAGATACCTAGAGACATGGAAACATTCATGGCAGGCAATCTATCAGTCTAAAACCAAAATGAACTTGAGAAATGACCTGCAACATACCTATGTGACTCATCACAAAGGTTGCGCAATTTCCATCGAGAGGTCAGGAGACTGATTGCCATGACTGTGCAAGGCATAGTTAGGAATGTCAGGAGGTTGAGTGGCTATTGGAACTGCACAATGCACAGTTTAGCATGGGTGCTGACTACTGGAATTGCGCAATGCATAATCTCAGTTGGTAATGCTGGCGGGCTCAGTGACTACATTGCACAATTTTCTAGGACACTGGTCACTGTCCCTCAGAATTGTGCAATGCAAGACTAGAGGAAAGTCACTGGGAAGAAATGTGCATTTCCTGAGAGGAAGATAGAGCCTTCCCTCTCAGGATTGCGCAATGTTGTCTTAGTGAGGCAGAGTCTAGGCCAAGGCTGCCCATACCTACTGACGGGCAACTGAAAGCGAAGGTGAATGTGACTACATGGTGATACTAAGTGTAATCATAAGTGAATGATCATGCATGCAAATAGTGAATGAAAGATTCAGAAAATAGAAGAACATGCATGTGGGTGGGAGAGTCGCTAAATCAGTGACTGTTCGTGTAAAACAGTTTCATGCATGCAACAACAGTGAGATGTTAACAAAAACTAAAACTGTGCTAGTACAAGCTAGCATGTATCAAAATGACAGCAAGCACTCACTAAAATCAGGCAGAGAAAATTCATACAAAGCGAAACACAAAAAGCACCAGAAATGCAACACAAAACATGAAAAGCAAGCTTACCCCAAAAAAATTGAGTTGAATGTGCCAATGACTCCTAGATGTAATGTGGGATGCTAGAGCTGCAAGGCCGATGTGAGGAATGACCTCTACAGCGTTTGATTCATGATTTTTGATAAAATTGAAGATGTGATGTGCATGCCACAAATCTAGGAAGAGAGAAACTTGGTGGGAGGTTTCTAAAATGATCCTTGCATGCAACCTTCAACTGCTAAATGTAGATCCCTAAAATAAGGGATGCCTTCACATGCTACCTTGGGAGAAGCAGCCCAGGCATGAAAATTAGTTTTGCTTGGTCCTGGAGGGAACCTGTTAACTCAGCTGCACATGCAACAATCTGCTCAACTACTGGGAGAACATGTGCATTTTTAGGAGGGAGATGGGTTGGCTGCCTAGAATATTTGTGCAATTTTTGGGTAGAGAAACTGGCTTTTGCCCAAGATTGCACAAATTCGGGGCTGAGTAGCCATGCTTGGAAGAGTTGCACAATCTTCTAGATGAAGCCCGACTAGCAGAATTGCACAATTTTGGAGCCTAGCAGGCTCTGAGATAGAATTGCATAATTTCTAGAGGGAACACTAGTTTCCCTCTAGAATTACATAATTTCTTGAGGGAGCTTCTTAGCCTACAACTGGACCATGTTTGGAGGAATAACCTGTGAGGGGAATGCAACAAGCTCTGATGGAAAGGTTGTCATTCTGCAGGAAAATCATTGAAGCTTGTGTACTTGATGAAGCAAGATATGTTGCTGTGAAAGGTTGGTAGGGAGGCTCCAAAATGAAGCTAAGGAAAAAATTTGGATGGTGGTTGTAGCCGCTACAACACTTGGCGACACACTAGTAGAACTCCAACTCTCTGAATGGACCTTGTTCGTGAAAAGCAAGTCTAACACATCCGGAAGTATTGTTCAATTCTTAGTTCATCTTGGTTTCCACACTTGCTTGATTGTAAGATGTAGCATCTTCCAACCTCTTAGTCAATTGACACACATTACAAGCCAAGTCAATATAGTTATTTCGATTGGGGTTGAGGGGTAAATTTGTGCACAAGCAGTATCGTCATCAGAGTCTTACTTTCATCTCTGGTGTTGCTCCGCTGCCAGCAAGCCTGGACAGTACCCTAGCGGAGTCACATAGGAACACAAACATGACTTCGCTGCCTGCGAGCCTGGTCACTACCCCGACAGAGTTACTTACATCACCTCTCTATGTAGGAAGCCTTTCTCTTCTTTTGCCTTATTCATTTTTGTTTTTTATTTCATTTTTGACTTTTTCACAACTGTGCATAACACTTATTCATTTCAGAGGTGAAAGAGATATCCCGATTGATTAAGAGTAGAAGGGGTTGTTCCTTTAGAGAAGTAGTTTACTATATACCTCTGACGTGCCTGTTAAGGTTTTCCCCCTCAAATCACTCTACTTGACAGAGCTGAAAAGGATTAACCAAACAACAACCGACTAGAGTAGGTGACAATAGTTAGCATGCAAGCATTGTGTTTTCACCAAGGTTCATTTTGAGCAGTATGTATTTTCCATCAACGTATCATGGACTAAAAGTAACAAGTTCTTCATACAGAGGCGAGATGACAGATAACCAAGTAGTGATAGTTGCACAAGGCCTCTTTCACTTTACTCATCTTGTTTCAAGAGTCATGCATGGTTTCATGTGAAACTAACCTGCGAACGAAAACAAGAAAACAAACAACAAAGCAAAGTAGAAGCAGAAGTAAATGTAAAACCAAAGTGAGTAAGAAGACAAGAAAACAAAGAAAGAAAGCAAACTAAAAGCAAGCACTACTCCTACTCCTTTACTAACCATGCATGGGCTTGATCACGTGAAGTGATATTTCCAATGTAGCCACCAGTGCATTGGTTGACCCATGTTGGTGAAGGCATGGTTCGCGAACAACACAGTTGTGCGAACCAGCATGCATGAAAGATATAACAATGAAGATAGGCACACTCTGAGCTTACAAGCGTCCACAAAACAATAGTGAGTGAAGGTTCATGACATGTAGTCTGTGGACATACTAGCATGTTGTGTGACACTATGTGTCGATCTTAAGCATACACACACTCTTCACTGTGATATCCAAGCATACATGAGTAAGGTTTACCACATACATTGCGCAAGTGTGCTTGCTAAGTAGGATTCCTCCAATGAATGAGCAATGGGATCGTGTAGCTCGAGTGGAGGAAGTGAAATCAAACTGTTATATTGATCTTCAATTCATACAAATGCGTTATGAGGAGCCTTGAATGTTTGAACAATTTCCAGATCAGAACTGAAACCAACCTCAAGAAATCGAGGTCCTGACATAACCATCAGCTCAGGCTGAAGTGCCTCAACAATCTGGGGGATTTCCTCTTCGTGGATACATGGATCATTATAAGCAAGTGGCTTAGGTGGATTAACAAAGAGTGAATTAGCATTGTGATCTGATGATGAGTGTTTCTGGGAAAACTAGTGTCTTTTTGAGTGACTAGCCCTCTAGGTTTGGCAGCTACCCTAGCAACAACAGTTTAAAGCAATTCACGATTTCTTCTATGTATAATAGATAAGAGAAAGACAAAAGGAACCAACCTGGATCTTCCACATAACTCCTTGCTTGATCTCTCTCCCCCTTGATAGAGCTTGCAACTCCTCTCCATACTTATCCCGCTTAGAGAGTACCTGTAGACACACAGTAACAAAGAACCGTCGAAGAATCTTGATCTATTATATCATAATCATTACGGAATCAGAAATATAATGAACATATAATGGCATTCACAAATAATAACATTCACAATTTCACAGTTATATGGAAGAAAACTCGAAGAACTTTATTAAAATAGAAGGGAGAATTACAACCCAATTGTCTAATCTAGCATCATCCTCCCAACATCAAAGCCCTCTTCACCTCATGAAATAGCAAGATCACCCAACAATACAATGCTCTTTCTCAAATACAAACTATCAGCAATTCCTTGCAATTCACCATATTCCAGCCCCTAGATCTCTCAAATGAGGGATCCATTTATAGATGTATGCAAGGGTGTGAGTCATATCTGGGTTTTTGATTAGTGTCATTCCACTTGTTGTTTTTGGTTCCACTTGGAGATTTCTTGGATCTCTTACTCATCCCTGGGCGAATTCAGAGAGGCAAGTGTCATAGGAGAAGTTTCTAGAAGATTCCATGAGCATCCACTTAGAAAAATATCTCGGACATTTCTCCATTCTCGCTCATCACAGCCTATAGAAGGCCTCATCAATATGCATCGCACCTGGCTAGTGTAGAAGTGGAGCAGTTAGTACGGTGTTGTTTTGGTCAATTCTGGATGGCTTTTCAGGTGAAACTTTTGGGGAATGATGTAATCAGTTGACCATGATCTTTTAGGGTATGAAACAACACTTTTATGGGTTAAAGAGCCCTAGTTTATCGACATATAAGATTGGGGTTGAAGTGCCCAAATATGTCTATAACAATTGCCCCCTAAAGCATGAAGTTGTAAATCTCTGATTTCGAGTGAAATGCTTTAACATGAGGATCCAAGGTTTCGAAATTGGAAGGTGACCTATATAAGATACAATACAATACATCATCATCATATAATTTTCATGATCTAGCTGAGGTGGGCATTCCCATGCCTAGCTTTATATATTCATTTCATGTACATAGAACAGATAATTGTCTGCAGTTGCAGATTGGTAATTCTTCATATGTAGGGTCATCATCCTTGGCTTGGATGACCATCTATGCAGCTTCTGTGTACATTTGATGTCTTTATATCCTAAATATATCGCATCTCAGATGGATGAAACTAGATCCAGGGTCTTCAAACTCGTTCAATCTTTTCCCAATGTACAAGTCGATCCATGTGAAAAGATTTTTTGAAGTCGAACATGGAAAGAAATCACCTGATTACCAGCCAATAATGAGAGTTGTTAACAGACACGAGAGGAATCACCAATAATGATGATGACCCACAAGGTACTATAGTACAATTCATGTGGTGTGAATATATGATCTGATGTCGAACACCATGCAAAATCTTTCGGTCGAAGGCCATTGATGTCAACCTATCGCCGGAAGTGAGAAACTTGCCATTGAGGCATGCAAGCTTCAAAGTACTGAAAGGGTTGTTTCTAAGTCAAATTCTTGGATAATGAGCTGATGTCGACAAGAAGTGAATTGTCGTAGGAGGGCCTTAATGTATCCCACATCTATGACATGAAATGAAGAAAATGATTTTCTGGAGGTGAAAACGATCGACGACACAAGGTTCAGGAATGGCGGTCATGAAAAATGGAGGTTGAAGGTATTGCAATGGATGAGGCATTAACTGGATGGTGAATTCTCAACTGAATGACTTCTCTTGAACATATCAGTGACACTGAGATGGATTGGTAGCATTAACCCCAAAAATGGATGGTGTGAAAGACCAATGGTGAAATGACTGGTGAATGGAATAACCCAACCCGACTCAATCATGGTGATGGAGTGAAAGTGTCATGTTCAAGAGCGACCTGCTACCATAAAATTCTTCAAGTTTTCTTCCCTTTTTCCCCAGTCATTACTGACCAGTACCTCTTTATTTTTGTCAAGCTTGAGGAGGATAACATATGCTTGTTCTATAATTTTCCCTTCGGGCAAACCTGTCGCTATGTTTTAGCGAGTCTAGCGATAGTGAAACTTGTTCTTGTCTAGGTGGACAAGTTTATCGCTATTTTTTTAACAAGTTTAACGACAAAGACAACTCGGTCCTTTTCATATTTAGAGAGTTTGAAAAGGGATGAAAAGAGAACTCCAGAAGTTCTTTTTTGTAGCATAATCCCTTAGGTCCAAAAAAGATTAAAATAATACAAAAGGGATGACTTTCCGATCACTTTAGTGAGCTGAAAAAGACAAGCGCTCGAACTTTTTCATGAGATAATCCCTTAGGCCCGAAAAATATTAAAATCTATAGGAGGGATGGCACTTTCAATTACTTTAGCAAGCTGGAAAGGCCAATAGCTCGACAATCCTTTCATACTTAACGAGTCTGAAAAGGGTTTAAAGAGGACTCGTTTTTTAGGAACGAGTGGTGTCCAGGGTAGAAACTGGTTCCGGGTAAGCTTGGAACTTCTCAAAACATGGTGATGTGAAGAGGATGGCTAACAAAACCACTCATCGCAGATGTTCCTAAAAAAGGTAAACAATCAAGTGGAAGCATATGATTGGCCAAAAGGATGGAGGTGATGGCAGGAACACAACCAAGGCTCAAAAGGCTGATAGCATGGCAATCACAGAGGTTATTTACTGAAGGTAGGTTCATTTTTTAACGAGCTTGAACTCTGGGGGAACATATGCTTAGTGGGATGTGGGTTCATTTTTTAATGAGCTTGAACCTTGCAGAAACTATGCTCAGAGGAGGCAGATTCATTTTTTAATGAGCTCGAACCTTGTGGAAAGTATGGTCAGGTTTTAGTTCTTCTTTTTATGTAAGCTAGAAACGACAAAACTAAAAAGCTAAAAAAAACTAGAAAGATAAGGAACTACTGAGGTTAGGTAGGATAGTTTCATCCGCATTTAGACAAAACACTTCCTTTGCCCTGTCTGCAGCGCAGAGAAAGGTGAATTGTGTGTTGGACCAATCACCTAACCTAAGGAGTTAAAAAGCTAAAAAAACTATAGAAAATGAAAATGGTTGTATATAGCTTGCATAAAAAGGTTTGCATGCCACCAGCATGATCAAAAGGATAGTCCAGTAACCATATGGAAACTTGTTGTGGTTAAGCAGGATGGTTTTTGTTAGCGGTTAGACAAAACACTTCCTGCACTTTGTTCGCCAAATAGACAAAGGTAAAAGGTGTCTTAGACCAATCACATAACCTACAGGGAAACTTATCTCTACAAGAAAACTTATCTTCAGTTGGGTTTGTCTGCCAAATAGACAAGGGTGCATGCCCCCTAAGCTTCGGTACATTCACCAAACTACTCATGGTAATTAGGTGGATGGAATGAAGGTTGAAGAGACACCGTGGATATAAAAGGACCATTTATGGATGATGATTGACTTGGAGCTATGCTTGAACCAGGAAATGAAAGCTGGTCAATGGTGACAATTTTGCCTTCAAGCGGGAAACACATCTTTCAGAAGAGTGTTGAAATAATAACTTCCCTGTTATAAATGTAGTCACGTCCAAGGAGTAGATTGTAATATAATGGTCCTGAGACTACCATCACATTCAAGTGAATGGTTTTCCTTCCTAAAGTTATCGGTAACTTAGGAAGGATCCCTAACGGTCGACTAGTTTCTTTGTTAAAGCCTGACAAATTCTGTGTGACAGGCATAAGCGTTCGCGAACCAAGTGCTTTCCAAGCAGTTGAGGGAAGGATACTCAATGATGCACCCTCATCTATGATAGTGCCAGACACGATCATTTTGTAAACTTGTACTATGATCCGGAATGGTACATAAGAAGGAAGGAGAGATGTTGCTAGTTGATTCTAATCGAAGGAAGTAACTAGACTACTTGGAGGGGGTACCGAATAAATGGGTGGATTAACCCCTTGAGTAGCGAGAATTGGTGGATTTTCCTCCTGTTGTGAAGGAACAGGCAGATTTCCCCCAAGTTCATCAGACTCTGTAGTAACAAAAAGAATTTTAACAGTATCGTTCTTACTCTCTTCGGGAAGGATATGATCTTCTGAAGGTAAAACTGGGTCGACTGCCATCTCAACCTGTTGACTTTGGTCCGGTATGGACTCAGAAGATTCAATTTCAGTGATAGGTGTTTCGACTGATGGTTGAGTTATGTCAGTCAGATTTTCAACTAGTAAAGGACTTGGGGAGAGTTTCCTGTATCCAGATGGAAGTCGCTGCGGTGAAGCAGGATGGTTATGCAAGACTCTTTTGGCTTCACCAAAAAAAGGACAATGGGGAAGGGTATGGTTCCCTTCACATAACTCACATGGTACTTTGAATTTTCCTTTCTGTCCGTGAACTTCACTATCACTAGTTGATGGTGTATTATCAACATGATCAGCAGAGGTCGATGACATCGGTTGGTGCGAATGGGGGGACCATTCTCTCAAGATCTGAGGAATGCACTGGCAATCTAGATGAAAATGGTCTCCTCTACAGATTATGCATGGAAATCTAGGTTTAAGATCTTTAATGTGTGGATTTTCACCAGCTGATGCACCCAAATCTATGGTTGCTTGGTTGCCCCCTTGTTGAATTGGCTTCTTCTTCTTCTCCTTACCTTTCTTCTTCTTGTTAGCCACCTAGTTATTAGCATCACTACTTTCACCAGGCGTAGAGGAAGAAGGGGAGGGAGAAACAAATGAAGAATAAGGTGAAGGGTCAACTTTAGTATCAACTGGATGTTGATTTGATTGTTGAGGAATCATGTCATTTTGAACCACAGAGGTCGAGAACAGCCATACTGGCAAGCCAATGGTATGTCTTAGAAGGGACAAAGTGGCCATATGAGGAGCACCAATATTTCCCCAAGAAGCAAAAGGACTAGGATTTCCCTCGAGAGGGATTCCCTGATTGGTGGACTCCATTATCTCAACCTAAGATCAACGAAGGAATAGGGATGTTATTCTGAATTTAATAAATTTTAATGACGCTTTGACACAACTTTGCATTTTCAATTTTTAAGAGTCGAGAAAAAGCTAAAGATGACTCTAGTCCCCTTCGATTTTTAATGAGCCTGAAGTGACAAGTGCTCAGATGGACCATTTCTTTTAAAGAGTTGAAAAGGAACGAAAGTGACTACTCTAGAATTCTAGACAGAGGGATTACCAAACCAATTGCAAAATTGCAAACTACACCTTGGTGATAAATTAAAGATAAATTACCAAGGACTTATGTACGACAGTCAATCTTCCTGAATGTTGTGTTTAGTGCATTGCGATCGATAGGGCGGCAAACTCGGCTTCCTATGGATAAAGGATATAAGCCTATTGTGGTCTCCCAATATATACTCGATGGTATGGGGAGCACAAGTCCGTGCTAGCACTTGTCGTATCAAGGAGGAGGAATCATCCAACCTTCAATGAAAATGATAGTTACTAGATTTTACGATGCCGGAACACGTCTCTAGCCTAGACCTCTAGATGTGTTGCGTTAAGTTCCAAAGCGTTGTTAAGTTCATTGAAATTTATTTTAGAGTTGATCTTGTTTAGAAGTTTTCCTTTCAATGGTTCATCGTGTGATGTTGATTGAAATTCCTAAAAATGCAATCTACAATGATAAACAATCGTTGTTTATTTTGAGCAATGAAAATCCTAGCTACTAGGGAAAGAAAATTATGATTCTTTCAAATAAAGAGAAAAGAGGAGACACTAATGCACTTTTCCTAAATCATTTTTCACACACAAACTAAATGCAAATGCAAATGCATGTATTTCTTTTTTCATTCCCCTTAATGTGAAAAATGCTAAGAAGGAAAACTAAGTATAGCAAAGATATGAAATATTTTACTCAAATTGACATTTCGACAATTTCTTTTTCAAAATGGAAAGGAAGACTAAACGACACTTCTCTTTTTGACACAAAACGACAGTTACAACACCTTTTGTGCCAAAACGACAGATCGATTTAAGAAACTTCCGACAAAGGATTGTAAATGATGGACAAATACATAAAAGCATTTAGTAATCCTAATCAATGGAGGCTGATCTATATGATGCAAACAGGCTTCAGTAATGAGGTACTATTCATAAGCAGCAAAAGCAACTAAACAAAACTGAAAACAAGGTAAAAACCATCAATTTCTAGAATGGAAAAAGAGTTCACTTAGTCATCACACCTGCGCTTCACATAATATGATATTCATAGCACTTACTACACTCGGAAGGTGCTATGCATACTAGAATATAGTGGAACACGCTGCGATGGTCCAGGGAGAGCAATTGAAATGGGTTTTGGCTCAAAAGTGGAGCTGTTTTTAGTGAGTTAAGCTGGGTTTTGATGAAAAATAAAGAGCAAAGTACAGAGGAATGATCTTGAGAGGTTGCTAAGCTAGCAAAGGGGCATATAGAATGCTTGTAAGTCAAATGTTCAATTCATAAACTAAACCGGAGATTGACTAAAGCAGCATTCATCTACTATGCAATTGCAGAGCAAGAGCGGTTCGAAGGCTATCTAGCTAACTTCAGGCTTCGTCTATAGTTTATAAAACAAACATCAATAACAAACAAACATATATTTGATCCCCAGCGGAGTCACCAATCTGTTTCTGGGAAAACTAGTGTCTTTTCAAGCGACTAGCCCTCTAGGTTTGGCATCTAGCCTAGAAACAACGGCTTAAATCAATTCATGATTTCTTCTATGTATAATAGATAAGAGAAAGATAAAGAACCAACCTGGATTTTCTACTTAACTTCTTGCTTGATCTCTCTCCCCCTTGACAGAGCTTTCAACTCCTCTCCATACTTATCCCGCTTGGAGAGTACCTGTAGAAACACAGTAACAAAGAACCGTCAAAGCATCTTGATCTATTATATCATTATCATTGTGGAATCAAAAATGTAATGAACATATAATGGCATTCAAAAATAATAACATTCACAATTGCACAGTTATATGGAAGAAAACTTGAACAACTTTATTAAAGTAGAAGGGAGAATTACAACCCAGTTGTCTGATCTAGCATCATCCTCCCAACATCAAAGCCCTCTTCACCTCATGAAATAACAAGATCACCCAACAATACAATGCTCTTTCTCAAATACAAACTATCAGCACTTCCTTCCAATTCACCATATTCCAGCCCCTAGATCTCTCAAATGAGGGATCCATTTATAGATGTATGCAAGGGTGTGAGTCATCTTTGGGTTTTTGATTAGTGTCATTCCACTTGTTAATTTTGGTTCCACTTGGACATTTCTTGGATCACTTACTCATCCCTGGGCGAATTCAAAGAGGCAAGTGTCATAGGATAAGTTTCTAGAAGATTCCATGAGCATCCAATTAGCAAACTGTCTTGGACATTTGTCCATTCTCGCTCATCGCACCCTACAGAAGGCCTCATCAGTATGCATCATGCCTGGCTAGTGTAGAAGTCAGTATGCATCGCAGCTTGATAGTGGAGCAGTCAGTGTGGTCCTATTTTGGCCAGTTCGCGATTTTTTTTCTAGTGGAACTTTTGGGGAATGATATAATCAGTTGACCATGATGTTTTAAGGTGTGAAACAACACTTTTAGGGGTTAAAGATCCCTAGTTTATTGACATATAATATTGGGGTTGAACTGCCTAAATATGTCTATAACAATGAGGTGAAGAGATCACGACAACTAAGATCAGAAAATGTAGGATGTTGGTTGGCATGCTCATGATTTGATGAATTGCACATAGGGGTAGATGAGAAGCAAGGATGTTCATGCTCTGCGTTTCCAGAAAAGAGAGCTGAAAAATCAAGTTGAAGTTTAAATAATGATTGGTCCTCTCTATTGTTAGATGACGGACTGACCTCTGGTGTGTCCTGCGAATGATCAACAATGGGTGCTTTCGTGGATGGAGATACACATGAAAAATCAGGGATGGCATGATCACCAAGGAGGTCACGAAAAAACAGGGGAGGTATGGATAGACTGGGATCATCCTCTGCTGTCGGTGGATATTCAAGCTCCCATTCATGCGCTTCATGAATGTCAGCGCATGTTGGTTGTGCAACGCCGACTCCATCGATAGATTGATCCTCGTTCAAAGTAGTTATAGAGTCTGGAATGGAAGAACATAATACAATTTCATTCGAAGGATTATCCTCATTCGAAGACGGAGGTTGAGGTACAAAATAATGTGATGAGGCATGGGAATCACAACCAAGTCTGTGCAAAAATCAGAAGGAGCAATGTCAGGAGGACGTCATGGTTGAATAGATGTTTTTGCATGCTCTCCCACATCACTCTGCGATGGTGGAGCTGTTTGATAAGGGGACGGCGGATAGTCACTTGTGACAGTGACCGTGTCTATCTTTGATTATGCAAATCCGTCACCGAAGTATGCTAAGTGGGGTTTAGGTTTGAACTTCTTCTTGGGATTGACAGATTGGACAATGTAGTATTTGAACTTATCCATGAGATACTGAAATTTCATCTGTCGTTTCGGGGCTTCAAACATGAATAGACGAAAGTACTCCCAAAACTCTAGGGGTAATTCGTGCGGGGCCGTCAGTTGTTTTGACAATTTTTTATCAATCACATCAGGATCAAAATGGTGGAAAACATATTCGATTACATCACTGAACTGCTTCAATGAGTGCACAGATTTATGAGGTAGTGTGCCACACCATTGTGATGGGTGGTCGTGAAATGTGTGTGCAAGTAGCGAACAGACCTCTATTTCATTAAAATATTCCATGCCTTGCATGATCATATGGAAGTCATCTAAGTGCTCAGGCTAGGCCACTTCACCTTCACCATCATACGTGAGTTGTGACAAGTGATCCCAAAACTCCCTCTCGATGTGAAAGATATGTCCTTTGGATAGACATTTCAGAGGGCAAACTACAACGAACTCCATGATAGATGTGTGAAGTTTCAAAACAGATGATGAGGGCTCAGCTAGTCATTTGGACCTACTTCTAGGGCCAAAATGTTGACAGTGTTGGACCCACCAACATCTAAAGGGATTTCCCTGGTACGAAGTCCCAATTAGACCTCAGACCGTTTCGTGTAGGAGTCTGAGCAGTGAGTCGTACGGTAATGCCTTGACTGGATTTTGCACAGAGGCAAGTAAGATGTCTTTGTTGGTAGCAAGGGTGTCACAACTGCAGCAAGCCAAGGAAGGTGCATGAGAGGTTCTAACACACGGGGGTTGAGATTAGTGCGCCCGTTGGAAACCTATGATAGCATGGAGTTAAGAAGGGAACACATGAGCAAAGATGCTTCACAACATGGAAGGAAATTTAACTAGTAATCGAAAGTGATGGTTAAAACAACAACACGTTTCAGAAAGGTTCACACATACTTATACATAAAATTCCATACATGCATGCTTAAGCAAGAAAATACATATATCATTTAGAGTAAGCTAGATAGCATAGAATACAATACAACATATGCATGAAACGTGTTGGCTCTGTTATATTAAGAAGCACAAGTTCCAATGATACAATACATCCATGTCTAACCACTAGATCCAATAGCGGAATGTTATAGCCACAACTACCTGCTCGTCCAAAGAGATATACTAGCTCTGTGCAGTGGAGAAGCCAAAGCTCATTACAATACTGTCCAAGCTCTCTCTAAGATAGTCTTATCAGAATCTTGGCTGACCAAAAGCCTTTACAATGAGTTATGAGGTTTTATTTATAGCAAAGGGTGGGGTAACTCTTGACATTCCCCTTTGTGATAGTTCATCTACCCTCATGACTCTTCATCTACTCTATGATTGTTGCATCCAACTATTGACACTTGAGCTTCTAGTTGACAAGACGTTACATTACAATGCACATGTGCCCACGTGAGACAAGACGACTTGAGTAATACATGCAAGACATCACTGACACTTGGTCTGTTCTGGTGAGACAAATTCTTTGACATGATTGTGATGGTCAAGGGTGTGAGCTTATGCCAAGCTTTGTCATTCATGATGGTGTGCATGCACTCCATGGTGGCATCTTGCTGATGCGAACTCTTACATTCATTGCAACTGGGTGCATTGCTATGGCTCCTCCATCTAAATCATCTGCCAACATGTGCA
Organism: Pinus tabuliformis; assembly: GCA_031772625.1. NCBI lineage: Eukaryota > Viridiplantae > Streptophyta > Pinopsida > Pinales > Pinaceae > Pinus > Pinus tabuliformis. The sequence goes on from CM062817.1 coordinate 1,988,402,997, forward strand.
TGGTCTTCTTGGGTGTGGCCAAACCGACAACACACTGATGCATAGTTTCCATGTTGATCTTCTAGTGTGTTTGGGTGATCATGCGCATCAACTGTCAACTACATGTTCAACTCCAGTTGGACTTGCTTCTTGTCTTTGCCTCGGTGATTGTGCTAAATGAGTTAGATCAAATGCATGCACACAATGACATGCATGCTACTGAATTCCCTTGCATGCAATCAACAACACCACTCACCATGTCTACTTTTTACCAGCTACTGGGATGAATATATAACTTGTACAGGAGCGGTTTCATCCATCTTTGCATGTTGTGCCCCCTGCTGTACCTGTTCCTGCTGCAACTCATTCTCTTGTCTATGAAAATTGTGCTCTTCATTGAGTTGCTACATGAGCACATGCAAATCCTTCTCTATTTTATTCTCTACCTTCACGTAATCTTCATGTTGCACCGTCACCCCATAGCCTGAGTCTCCAAAGTTTCTTTCACCATAAGTGGATCTGCTTGAGCTTCCAACTTTTTTCCACCTCTCTGTTGTCAAAAACCGTATTTTTGCATTCATGGCATCTGGTATGGTGTTTCTTGCTGTGATGTCGTTTCCATCATATCTTCATGCCCTTTTCTACAAACAGTTGATGTATATGTGGGTATCCAAGTTCATAGACACTTGATCAACTGCATCCCCAAGCGTGCTCTGAGCGGTGTATTCAACTCTGCTCTCCTCGAAACCATTGTACTTGTGGTTCTAAGAGGTAGATGAACACTTGCAATACCTAGAGACATGGAAACACTCATGGCAAGAAATATGGCAGTCTAAAACCAAAATGAATTTGAGAACTGACCTACAACATACCTGTGTGACTGGTCATGAAGGTTGCGCAATTTCCATCGGGAGGTCAGGAGACTGACTGCCAAGACTACGCAAAGCACAGTATGGGATATCAGGAGGTTCACTCACTGCTGGAACTGCACAATGCACAATCCAGCCTAGATGCTGGCTTTTGGAATTGCGCAATGCACAATCTCAGTTGACAATTGTTGCAGGCGCAGTGACTGCATTGTCCAATTTTTTGGGCCAACAGTCACTGTCCCTCAGAATTGCACAATCCAAGACTGGAGGATAGTCATTAGGCAGAAATGCACATTTCCTAAGAGGAAGACAAATCCTTCCATCTCAGGATTGTGCAATGTTTCTTTGTGAGGCAGAGTCCGGGCGAAGGCTGCTGAAACCTGCTGACACGAAACTAAAAAAGAAGGTGAATGTGAATGAATGGCGATACTGAGTGTAATCATAAGTGAATGATCGTGCATGCAATATTAAGAAAATGAAACAACATGCATGTGGGTGAGGTGAGTTGCTGAATCGGCAACCGTTTGTGAAAAACAGTTTCATGCATGCCACAACAGTGAGATGTTAACAAAAACTGAAACTGTAGTAATACAAGCTAGTATGTATCAAAATGATAGCAAGTGCTCATTGAAATCAATTTGAAAACATTCATACGAAGCGAAACACAAAAAGCGCCATAAATGCAATACAAGACATGAAAAGTGGGCTTACCCCAAAACAACTGAGCTGAATGTGCCAACAAATCCTAGATGCAATGTGGGATTTCAGAGATGCAAGTTCGATGTGAGGAATGAGATCTGCAGCATCTTATTCATGAGTTTTGATAAAATCAAAGATGTGATGCTTATAACACAAATCTAGGAAGAGCAACACTTGGTGGGAGGTTTCTGAAATGATCGTTGTATGCAACCTCCAGCTGCTAAGAGTATATCCCTGAAACAAGGGATGTCTTCGCATACTACCTTGGGAGAAGCAGCCCATGCATGCAAATCATTTTTTCTTGGTCTCGGAGGGAACTGGCCAACTCAGCTGCACATGCAACAGTCTACTCAACTTCTGGGAGAAAATGTGCATTTCTAGAAGGGAGATGGGTTGGTTTCCTAGAAGATTTGTGTAATTTCTAGGAAGAGTAGCTGATTGCTGCCCAGGATTGCACAAATTCTGGGATGAGTAGCCACGCTTGGAAGAATTGCACAATTTTCTGGATGAGGCCTGACTGGCAGAATTGCACAATTCTAGAGCCCAACAAGCTTCCAGATAGAATTGTGTAATGTCTAGAGGGAAGGTTGGTTACCTTCTATAATTTCACAATTTCTTGACGGAGCTTCTCAACCTGCAACTGGACCAAGTCCGGAGGAACAACCTGTGAGGGGAATGCAACAACCTCTGATGGATAGGCTGTCATTCTACAAGAAAATCACTGAAGCTTGTGTACTTGATGAAGAAAGATATGATGCTCTAAAAGGTTGGTAGGGAGGCTCTGAAACAAAGCTAAGGAAAAAATTTGGATGGTGGTTGTAGCTGCTACAATAGTTTCCAAGCACATATTCAAAGGGGCTCTGCAAATATCACCATCTAGTCACTTGGATAAACTCAACAATCCAAATATCAATAAATTTTGGCTCACGTAAAAGATCTGACTCATGCACAACAGATCTAGAATTCCCTTCATGAGAACCTTGCTTGATAATCCAAAGATCGAGAAATGTCATTGCGATTGGACCTGAAAGAGAGGATCGTGGAAAGTAAAGAGAAGGTGACCTTAGAAGATGCGAAGGATGATACCTAGTGAGAAAAGGAGGGACCTCTATTCAGGGTTCTATGAAGTTTCCTAATTGACTTTGAGCAACTTGTTCAAAACCAAAATTCCTGCCCCAACAATTCATGTCGACTTACTGTGAGCACTCGATATTGTTGAAGTTTGAATGTGTAGGGTACCTACAGGGCACGAACAACATGAACATGACTAAGAACATTTCCAAAGCCTCTAGGTGGAGTTTCATGAACTCATAAAAAACCTCATCAAAATCTCTATAGTGTTAGCTTATGAATCTGTACAATGTTATCTCATAGAACCTCACAATAAAAAAAGCCTTTTCCATCATAACTATTATGGAAAAGTTCATATTTTTGTTTGGTGATAATGAACTAGAGTGTTACAAATATGCATGTACCTATTAAAATTGATCATATTGATTAGTATTTTAGTAATCAATATAATTTTTTTATTTAATTATATAATATTTCTCTATTTTTTTAGGTAAATTTTACTTGGTCACATAATAAAAAAAGTTTACTTTATTGTTATAGTTTTCTGGGTGCATGGTATTAATGACTCCTAGTATTCAGCCCATGGATTACATGAAATGAATCTTTTAAAGGCTTTGGAATCCTTTATCATGCAATTCTAAGAAGTGAATGGGTGAGGGCTCACTCGTCAAGTAACTTGGCTAGTTTTTCTAAATGGAAATGCACCATATCTTCAAGGCTAATGTTTCCCATAAATACTTTCCAGGATAAAATTTCATTGTTACTATTTCTTTTATGTTTCTCTATTTTACATTTTAGTCCAGTAGTATCAAATCTAAGGTTAATCTAGAGTCTTTGTGGATAGTGGTTTCATGCTAATGTTAAGGAAAGATTAAATATCCTATGATGTGGATGCTAGAGGACAATGTGAATAGGCTTATTTTACTAATTTAAGAAGAGAGACACATTGGTTCAAATAAAGAAAATGAAGAGGATTGAAGGTGGAAAGGCTACATAGAGGATTGAATTATAGAATCGACGTGGAGTTCAAGTTGTATGATTGTCAAGCCAGGTATAGAGTGCCACTTGATGGATGGTGAATTTTTAGAGCTATTAGGAGTTACATTAAGATTTTGGTGCACCTTTTGTAGTGGTTACTAAGCATGATGTTATAGATCGATGTCTCTAGGAATTCCATAGAGAGAAGTGAAAGATGACAATGATCCTAAAGAGTATAACAACCTAAAGAAGAAATCAATGTCCAATAGAAAGAAACCCCCTTGACTTCAAACTCTATTAAAAGGAATAAAAAAATAAAACTAATGGAAATAACCACAAGAACCTGTGGCCACTATCATCGTCTAGAAATGATTCAAGACATAAATATTTGGAGAAAACAACATATGTGAGGGTGGAAAAAAACAAGAATGTCATCAGGCATGGATACTTCATTTGCATAGAGGAATGTTAGTGGAAAATGAAAGTAAGACCCAAGTAAAAATATCTTGGGTGATGAGACTAAAGAGGTAGTTGTGGCTTTAATATTTACTTTATTCATTGGGATCATAGAATGCAAAGAGCAATGTTGAAATCCTTAGTAAAATCACTAGCGTTGTAAGATGGAGGATGAGTGGAAGCCACTGGTGCAAATTTCATTGTTATGAAGCCTATGAAGAAGATGGCAATGGTAATATGAAGATAATTTGAAACCCAAATCAAGGGGAGATCTTATTAATTCAAGGATGGGAGTACAGTTGACATATATAGGGTATCCAAATGTAGGTTGGAGGCAACCATTGGTAAAAGAGAACTAAGATATAGACCCAAGGTTAATGTTGATCAAAATATAGGGTTAATAGTGGAATAAATAACAAGAGGTCACAAGAACCATCTATGTATGGCCATGAGTAATAATAATGTATGTAGAAATATGGTGATATAATTGCAATTTATGAAGAATTTTAATCCAAAATAGAGAGACACAATTCTATTCTACTAATCTACAAAATTTAATTCACAGTTTAGAACCAAATTCGCAATAAGAAAAACCACACATGCAATGTATTTTTTCTAGCGTAACCCAATTGGGAAAAAAACCACAAGCCTCTTTGTATTAATCAGATGAATGGAGAATGTCTTACAGTTTCTTGACCACTCCAAGCACAACCTGCAAGTGAATTACCTCTCTCTGCTCAATGTGAATATCTGTCATAGACTGAGTCAAATTATCCCTCTTATTGAGCCCCTATTTACTTTTGCATATCCTAAGGAATTAGCCATTTTTTTTTAGTAATCTTCCTTGAATTTATTGTGCAATGCCCAAGGATTGATCATCTGATTGCGTGCAACACCTATACACTCAAACTAGTTTACAACTTCTTGCTACACTACCTTGGAATCTCCACCACAATTGAGAAACTCGAATTACTTTCATGCACTAGCTATTTTAAGCTGATTGATAAATTAACTAAATGTTCCCTAAGATAGACTATTGTCCTACTACACAACTAACCTTCCACTAGTTTAATTGAACATAACTGGAAATAATTGAATTGAATTTCTAAATATTAGTAATCAAACATGCATCAATGAATTTCAATCCCTCTAACTCCAATTTAATGAGCTAAGTATAAAGAGCCATGTCACCTTGGGTAACTACTTTCAAGTTTTCTGTTGATGTGGTAATTCATTTTTTCTCAATTTCTCCAAGGAAAAGTCAAATTGAGACTTTCTTGCTACACTTCTCAACACTTCCTCTTAGCAAGAAAGGGATTATCAACCCATCACATGTGGAATTCAAACTTCCCTCTTGAAAAAGCCTCTCTCAAGATGAAACTATCTTTCTCCTTTGTCGGAATATATTGTAGCAACATTATTTTCCTCTACACATAATATCGTAAATGGTGATCCCAGATATCTATATGATTGGATCGATCATAAAATACCATATTCTTAGAGAGTTTAATGAAATTATTATTATCAAAATAGATAATAGTTAGATCCATCATCTAACCAAATAGTCCCACAAGTATATCCATATTGCCTCACATGCTGCTTGACTTGCAACCATGTATTCTTCTTCTGTCGAGATGAGTGCCACACATATTTGCTTCCCATTGTAGTAGGAAATTGTTGCAGACCCAACACTAAAAATTCCACATGATGTACTCTTTCAGTCAGATGGAATCCCTGTCCAATCTTCATTTGTGAAGCCACGAACCTTTACTCCATCTGTATGTTTGTACCATAATCGATACTGAGTAGTTCCTCTGAGGTACCATAAAACATGCTTTGCTCCCTTCCAATAGAATTTGCTCGGCCTAACCATAACATGGATTATCTAGTTGAATCCATATTACATACATGGTCGTGTGTTGACAAGATACATAATTGAGCCCACTATATATCAGTAAATGGTAGCACCAACCTCTTCAACTGAAGTGGCATTCTCCTTCCTCCAGTTGGTTGCTAGAGGTGTCTCCATGGGTTTACAACTCTCCAAACAAAATATCTTCATTATCTCATTGGAATACTTTCCCTGAGACAAAAACAATTACCCATCACATTGCCATACTTCCAACCTAAGGAAGTAGTGCATGAGACCCATGTCCTTCATCTCAAATTCCCTTGCAAGTTCCTCCTTGCAAGAGCTAATCAGCTGCTCATCAAGTGTTAATATTAAATAATCAACATATAGAAAAATTATAAGAAATTTACCTCTACCAAAATATGATAGAGGTTTGCATCTGCTTCACTTTTGGTGAAGCCCAAAGAAGTGAGATAACTATCGATCCTAGTTTACCAAGCTTGGGGTGCTTGTTTGAGACCATACAATTCTCACTTGAGTCTGCACATATCAGAATCCTGAACAAATGTCTAAAACCTTTTGGTTTCTTGATGTACACTTCCTCATTAATAAAGTCATTGGAAATTGTTGTTTTTACATCCATCTGGTGGATCTTCCATCTTATCTGTGCAACCAATGCAATAATGGATCTAATGGATGAATACCTTGCTATAGGAGCAAAGGTTTCCTTATAGTCATTTCCCTCAACTTAAGAGAATCATTTCGCCACAAATATGGCCTTATACTTCTCTATGTTTATGTTCGTTGTGTGCTTAACCTTGAAGATCCATATCGAATCCACAACTTATTTATCTGCCAGACTTGGGAGCACTTTCCAAACACTATTATTCATGATGGATTCATATTCTTCAACCATTGCATCAACCCAAACAAGTTCCTCTACATCTTCCTCAAAAGAGGATGGCTTAGTCTTTACAATATCATTCATTATATCCATGTAGGCAGTGTACCTCTCAGGTGACCTCCTTTGCCTACACAAATTTGTAGGAACTCCCACATTCTGCACCAACCTATCAACCTCTCTGGTTCCTTTTATATGCTCTCTAGATTGTTCTGCTTGAGTGGATGTCTCAACTTTTCCTCCTCTCTAATCCTCCATTTGTGGTTTCTCCACAAATTCCTGAGACTCCTCCTTCGGGGACAAAATCTCCTCTTCTGATGGGATCTGAATCTCCCTCTAAAGAGAGCATCACATCACTTTCTCCTCATAAAAATTTACATTCCTTTGGACAATTTTCATTATGAGGGAAGGTAAGTACACACGCTAATTGTGTGGAGTTTTGGTGTAACCCATAAAAACTCCCAACTCTATTGTCAGTCAAGCTTCTTGCTTGAATATTGGGAGACATGGTAGTAAATAAAGGCACCAAAAATTCTGAAGTGAGATACATCTAACTTTCTCCTCGATAAATTCTCCTCCGGTGTAATCATATGAAGAATCTGATGATGACTCCAATTCTGCAAGTAGACTATTGTCTTACATGCCTCTACCCACAAATGCAGTGGCAGGCCTTGGTTATGTAGCATACCTCGCACAACACCCACAATTCTATGGTTGTTTCTCTTAGCTACCCCATTCTATTGTGGGTTGTGGGCATGGAAGATTTTAGGGGCTAATATCAGCAGGTGGGCTAATTTTCGATCATTTTTCCATAAAAAAGTTTCGTCAATTTTTATTTTTTATAAAAAAAAATCGCCCAAATTTTACAATATGAAATTATTTTACCTTAAATGTCGCCAAATTTATATATAGAGTATATATAAAATCATTATAATTTCAAATAATTTTAAAAATACATCAATAACCATTTTATAGTTTGCATATTAGGGACTAGTGAGATTCGCCAATATTTTTAAAATTCAAGATAAATTTCCATCCTTAAAATTTTCCCTCGTTATGGAGTGTCATCAACTCTCTTCTAATGGCTTCTTTCACACTTCAATCCTTGAATTCATTCAAAACATAATTACCTCCATTTTCACTCTTGAGAGCCTTCAACTTCTTTTTGGTCACTTTCTCATCAAGTGTCTTGAATTTTACAAAATTTGAGAATGTCTCATCCTTCATCCACATGGCAAATATCTAGCACTTCGTTGAGAAATAATTAGTAAAAATAACAAAATATTTATGTCTGGTAGTGGAGGTTTGTTGGGTTGTGTTATATTCTTTCCACGACTAGCCCACGTAGTTAACTGGGGGTTAGAGGGGGGGAGGTCACAGGGGGTTTGAGTGGTACCCGTAACCCCACTTTATGGGGTCCGGGGCAGCGCCCCGAAAATTTTTGGTTTTGGACCCTATGTTAGGTTGGGCGGACCCACCTATGGTTTTGTGCATGAGTTTTGCACATGTTTTTGGATGTGATGGTTTTCAGTCCATGGTTTTGGACACGATGGTTTTCGGTCCATGGTATTGGATGCTTCGGCATGTATAAATATGTATTGTAACATTGAAAGAAACATAATGAAAAATCAAGCTGATAGTCTTAGTTTTGGGATCCAGGGGAAAATCTCTGTGTATATGTGTTTTATGTGTTATGCTCTCACATTGTTTATTTTATGTGTTTTAGAATTCATATGCAGGTAATTTCTGTACGGGGTTAAAACCTACAAGGTTGTCAAGAAAGGTCCACAAACATCAGAGTGGACTCCTTCCAAGACTACATGTGCTTCACTATCTGAACCATGGAATGTGGATTTTACATACATCACTATAACAAAATAGGCAATTTGCGCCAGATTTAGTGCTAGATTTTAGTGCATTGTTTTTCCAATTTGGATGAGCATCCTAATGCTAAATCTTACTCTATTGTACAGTTTTTAAAGTGTCCTTTTTTGTGCCATATTTTGCATCCTTTTTTACACCAAATTTTGCATCATTTTTTGCATCACATTTTGCATCTAATTTTGCACCACTTTCTTCATGTAATTTTGCACCTTGTTTTATGACAAATTTTGCTTCCAATTTTGCACCAGGATTTAAATCTAGTTTTACAACAGGTTTTGCTTCTAGTTTTGTACCAATTTTTGCATATGTTTTTGCGTCATTTTTTTCTTCCAATTTTGTGCCATTATTTTCTTCTAGTTTTGCACAATCATTTGCATCGTGTTTTACACCATCTTTTGCATTCAATTTAGCACCATTTTTTGCATCTAGTTTGTGCCAGTTTTTCCATCTAGCCTTACACAATTTTTTTCTTGTAATTTTGTACCTCTTTTTGCATCCAATTTTGCACCATATATTGAATATGATTTAGCACCAAATTTCGCATCCATTTTTTTGCCCATTTTTTCATCTCGTTTCACACCACTTTTTACATCCACTTTGTCATTTGATATATCTCCCTTTTTTGCACCATATTTTGCACCATTTCTTGCATCCAATTTTTCATCCTTTTTAACACCATTTCTGACATCCAATTTTGCATCCTTTTGAGCATACAAATTTTCATATAGATTTTCATCCTATGTTGAGCCATGTGTTGCATCCACCTTTGCATCCCATTTTGTGTCTAATGTTTTTTCCCTAAATAAAAATAACCCATTTTGTGTCTAGTAGACCCTTTTCTTGTCCCCATTTTGCATCTTTTTTGTGTCTTTTCTTACATCCATTTTTTTGCCCAATGTTTCAGCCAAATTTTACACAATTCATTGCATACTCATTTGGTATTTAAATTTGCATCATTTTTTGCTTAATTTTAGAACCCAACTTGGCATCCTGTTTTGCATCCAATTTTACATCTAGTTGTTTGTCATTTTTATATCTAGTTTGCTCTCCATTTTTGTTTCCTTGTTTTCACCCAATTTGGTATCCTTTTGTATTCCATGTTTTGTTCTCTTCTTTGTGTCTATTGTTACACCCTTCTTTACTTCTAGTTTAAAACTCTCTTTTTTCCCTTGTTTGCATCTTGTTTTGATGCCTAGTTTAACATACATTTCTACTCCCAATTTTACATGCATGGTTACACCACATTTACATCCACATTTGGCTGCTTTTTTAGAGTATACTTTTATTTCCATTTACGACCCCCTGTATGGGTTCATTTTACTAATTTAAATTACATAGTGAAATATATTACAATTTCTAAATATCATTAAAAAAATATGACCGTTCAAATTGATAACATAGTTTTTGTAAAGAAATTTAAGTGAACCTGACAAAATCCATCCAAAAAAAGGAACATAATTATATATAGTAATTATACATCAAAATCATTAAAAATTTCGAATATGCATATATGACTACCAACTCAATACCTATCACAAATATCACTATTCCAAGGTAAATTCACAACATTCATCCAAAAAATAGTAATATCATTATACATAATGATTCTCCATCAGAAAACATTGACAATTTTCAACACATATATAAAGTAACAAGATAATACTAATAATATCATCATCATCTTTAATCAAATAAACTAAAATTCAAATGTGTGATTACCAAATCAAAATATTTCATGAATATCATTATTCTAAGGTAAATTCACAACATCCATCCAAAGATAGTAATATCATCATACATAATAATTCTCCATCAAAATAATGTTGATAATTTTCAATATATACATAAAGTAACAAGATAATAATGATAATATCATCATCATATTTAATCAAATCAACTAAAATTCAATGTATGATAACCAAATCAAAATGTTTCATAGATACCATTATTCTAAGGTAAATTCATAACATCCATCTAAAAATAGGAATTTCCAAGATCATCAAGATATCACTAGCTAGCACCACCAAGATCATCCTCATGATCATTAACGTGATCATCATCCTAACCATCATGATCAGTTTCATCCACATCATCATCACCAATTCTATAACCATCATCATCATCACCAATGCTATCACCATCCTCATCATCATCCTCTCCTATATTTAATGTATGTTTAGCATAGTCTGGATCATCATCTCCAGGGTCATTACCTATAACATTCTTGAAAAAAAAATTCAATATTACATGTTAGTATTAATTCCATAGCGCAATGCATATTTTGGTTACAATGCTAACCATAAAATGAGGTAGGATACAAGAACATATAATAGTATTAAAAAAAAATTGAAAATTTGGTTTAAGATATATTGGAGATCCAGTTAAGATTATGCTTGTAATTCATGTTAAGTAGTACAAGAAAATTTTGACGCATATGAAGTAGATACCCAATTGTTCTTCATATTCTATTGTGAATGTTTCTTATGAAGACCCAGTGTTTCATGGAAAGACAAAGCATATAAGCAACAAGTATCACTACATTTGGAAGCTAGTACAAGCTAGTCATCCTCCCTGGTTTCTTTATAGGGATTAATATCTCACAAACTATTAGGCCCCTATACTACTAGTGTAACCTCTTATTGTTATTAGTACAACCCACTTATTATATTGATCTACCCATGTAGTGCCCATATTGTTATTATTGTGCCCTTACATTATTATTGTTATGTCGGCTCTGATTACGTTATGACCCCTTAGACTCCTATATATAGAAAGGAGGTCTTTTCATTTGTATCATCCAAGAATTGTTCATTTATGTAATGTAAAGGAGGTTGCCCCCTCGAAGAGGCTGAATTCTAAGCCGTTGATCTCTCTTTTCTATCTTTTTGTGAGCTGGTTTCATAACATTTGGTATCAGAGCTTTGGATTCTAGGGTTTCGCTGCTCTGAATAGGTCATCGTGGCATTTTCGCTATAACTTTTTTTCTGCGACGTTTCAGAAGTTTAAAAAAAAAACCCATTTGAGAAGAAATCGCACTGAACCTCGGGTCCGAATTTAAGAGATTTTCATGCTATATTTGTGGAGATATGATCTGAGGAAGTTGGTCTTTTTGCAGACTCCTGAATCACATTCCAAACAGGTGACCTGGGGAAAATCGTCATAAATTTCTCTCTAGGGATCGGATTGAAATTTCATAAAAAGGTACAAAAAGAGGACGGACTGTAGTTTCTTTTAAGCATTTTTCAGATCCAAAGGTCGAAACAGTGACTCGTGGCACGTCGTACAAGTTCACTCTGCTGAACTAGTCTATAATCAAGTCACTGTGGGAGATTTCACATAACTCTTCCTTGGAGAATCCAATTTGGGTCAGACTTGCGGCATTGGAAAGAGGACACAGAGGGCTACTGTAGGTCACAAATTCAGATCTAGATGATCAGAAGGTACAGAGATACATCAGAGGCAATATCGAGCTCCTACAAAGTAAAAAAAGGTGTGTAGATTTTCTTAAATTTTTGCTTAAGCTTGGTTTGAAAATTTATTTTGAAGGAATTCAAAGGGCATAGTAGAGTATTATTATCAGTAACTGATGCCCCAAGGAAAGAAAATGCAAACACCTAGTAAGGAACCTGAAAGCTCTAGCATGACTCATGAAGAAGAGGAGGAAATGCTATATGATATATCAAAGTTACAAGAACAAGTGCAACAAGTGTCACTTGCACAAAAAGCAACAGAATCTAAGATGGATGGTTTAAGGAAAGATGTAGAAGCTAAGATGGATGGTTTAAAGAAAAGTGTAGAAGCTAAGATGGATTTTTTAAAGAAAGGTGTAGAAGCTAAGATGGATGGCATGGAAGCTAAGATGAATGGCATGGATGCTAAAATTGATGGCATGGATGATAAGATGGAAGAATTGAAGATAAATATGAATAATTTTCTACAAGAAATGGTCACTAATGGTGAAAGGGTACTAAAGGAAACTCATGATGAGAACAAAAGAAATGTTAATCATGATTCCATAGACTCTAATGTTGGATCGAAGACCCACCATATTCCAAAAATCGATATGAGGAAGTTTGATGGCAAGGATCCCGCAACATGGATATTACAGATGGAGCAATTTTTCGATCTCAATAATGTGCAAAACACACAAAAGGTACGTATGGCAACTTTATATTTGGAACCAAATCATTTTGTATGGTATCAATGGCTTTGCTTTCGTAAACAATTTATCACTTGGGCAATTTTTATGGAAGAATTGATAGCACATTATGAGGATACAAAAAGCAACATTTTTTTTAGCCAATTGATAAGTCTCAAACAAAAGGGTTCAATAATGGAGCACATTGACGAGTTCCAAAAATTGAACATAAGGGTAAAAGATATTCCAGAGGAGCATAGGATTGATGTGTTCATAGGGTCTTTAAAGGATAATATCCAACATGATTCTCGCCTTTGGGAACCTGATTCATTAGAGAAGGCATTCAGGTTAGCAAGAAAAATGGAAAGAAAAATTATGGCAACCAAGAAGCATACCACTCACAACTATAAAGACGGAAGTGTTGTTGCCCCTAGTCTTCCACAACCTATAAGGTTGAGACCACAAGAATTGGAAGAAAAAAGAGCAAAAGGGCTTTGTTACAGTTGTGATAGCAAATACACTAAAGGTCATAAATGTGCTGAGAAGAAATTATTCTACATAGATTGTGAAGAGGAAGAAGAAAAGGAGCAGGAAAGGTCAAAAGAGGAGGATATACCCCAGGGACAAAGCCTAGATGAAGAACAAATGAATCTGACCATATCTTGTAATGCATTGGCGAGAATTACCACTCCTCAAATCATCAAGATAGAAGGACAAATCAAGAAGAAAAAGGTAATAGTGTTGATTGATTCAGGAAGCACCCACAATTTTATTCATTGTAAGGTAGCAAAAGAATTGAATTGCTTCCTATATCCAGCACCAGAGTGTCAAGTGATGATTGCAAATGGAGGAACAATAAATTGCTCTAGAAAGTGCCATAATATCAAGCTATCCATGGGATAATATGTATTGGCTAGCCCAATGCTTTCCATTCCAATGGGAGGTGCTGATGTTATACTAGGAGTCTAATGGCCACAATCCTTTGGTACAATAGCTTTTAATTTTCAAGAACCTTTCATCAAATTTTCTACGGAAGGAAAGGAATTTGAATTAAGGGGTATTGTAGGGAAACTAGGAAAGATAATCAGCTCTAATGGTATGACAAAGCTTCTAAAAAAGGAACAAAGAGGTGTAATTGCACAATTATGTTCGCTAGATGTTTCCACATCCGAACCATCTATTTCTCTAGATCTCCAAAAAGTCCTGGACAATCATTCCAAGGTATTTCAGACTCCCAAAGGTCTCCCACCTATGCGTGATCGTGATCATGCTATTCATCTGATTCCAGGAAGTGTTCCTCCAAACATCAGGCCATACAGATATCCCTATGTCCAAAAGAGTGAAATTGAACGTATGGTTATAGAAATTCTAGAGGCTGGTATAATTCAACCGAGTCAAAGTTCTTTCTCTGCTCTAGTAGTATTGGTGCACAAGAAGGATGGATCATGGCGCATGTGTCTGGATTATAGGGAGCTCAACAAGCTCACTATTAAAGATAAGTTTCCCATTCCTATCATTGATGAATTACTAGATGAATTGCATGGATCAATTTACTTCACCAAGTTGGATCTTCGTTCAGGATATCATCAAATTGGAATGAAGACATTCCGAAAACAACATTTAGAACTCATGAGGGTCATTATGAATTTTTGGTCATGCCTTTTGGCCTTACCAATGCACCTTCAACATTTCAAGGTTTGATGAACTCAATTTTCAAACCATTCCTTAGAAAATTTGTGTTAGTATTTTTTGATGATATACTAATCTACAGTAAGTCTTGGAAGGATCATGTTGAACATGTTGACAGGGTGTTACAACTATTGGAGGAGAAACAATTACATGCGAAAGATCCAAATGTTTCTTTGGAGTCTAGGAGGTGGAATATCTGGGTCATATTGTATCTCATGAAGGAGTTAAGGTAGACCCTAGCAAAATTAAAGCCATTAAGGAATGGAAAATCCCCACATCCATAAAGCATCTGCGAGGATTTCTCGGGTTGACAGGGTATTATCGCAAGTTTGTCAAGAATTATGGGAGAATAGCAGCACCTCTAACAACATTATTGAAGAAAGATGCATTTTCATGGACTCCAGAAGCAACAAAGGCCTTTGAACATCTTAAAGAGGCAATTTGCCAAGCACCGGTCTTAGCTACATCGGACTTCACAAAAACCTTTATTGTGGAATGTGATTCTTCAGGAAATGGAATTGGTGTTGTTATAATGCAAGATGAAAGACCCATTGCTTTTGAAAGTTGTCCAATCAAGGGAAAGTTTCTACACAAAGCTATTCATGAGAAGGAAATGTTGGCATACTCCATGCACTTAAGAAATTGCGACCCTACCTAATGGGAAGACACTTCAAGGTAAAAATGGATCATGGTAGCCTTAAATACTTTTTAGAACAAAGATTATCCTCTGAAGAGCAACAAAAGTGGGTCACAAAGATGTTGGGTTATGACTTTGAAATCATCTACAAAAAAGGGAAGCAAAATGTGGTAGCAGATGCACTCTCAAGAAAGGATGAGGATGTGGAAGCATTGCTTTGTGCTATTTCTATTATCCAACCAGATTGGATAAATGAAGCAAGGGATGAATGGAATAAGGATGAAGAAGTATGGCCACTTATTCAAAAGTTGCAAAAGATCCAAATTCAAACAATATTGCCAGAAATTGAAGAGGAAGGAAAAATCATATTGGAACCTGGAGCAGTCACGGAAACAAGAACCCGACAGCTACGAAATCGATCAATTTCAGAGTATCTCATCAAGTGGAATAACTTACCCGCTGAAGATTCCACATGGGAGGACAAGAATTTTATACAGAAGCATCAAGAACTACTCAAGCATTGAGGACAATGCTTTTTGAAGGAGAGGGGCATGTTAGGCCCCTATACTACTAGTGTAACCCCTTATTGTTATTAGTACAACCCACTTATTATATTGATGTACCCATGTAGTGCCCATATTGTTATTATTATGCCCTTACATTATTATTGTTATGTCGGCTCTGATTATGTTATGACCCCTTAGACTCCTATATATAGAAAGGAGGTCTTTTCATTTGTATCATCCAAGAATTGTTCATTTATGTAATGTAAAGGAGGTTGCCCCCTCGAAGAGGCTAAATTCTAAGGCGTTGATCTCTCTTTTCTATCTTTTTGTGAGCTGGTTTCATAGCACAAACCTTCACCAACTATTTTGTGTCCATTTTATTACTATCCATTCAAGTAGAAATCCATATATAAATTCACAAACAACATGAAGTGATTCTGAGAAAAAACAAACATGGGGTGCATCCATCTATATAACATTTCAAGAAGAGTTATATTTGCAAAGTTCAGAGAATTAGAGAAAGTGATGGCCTAACTAAACAACAACTATACAATAAAAAGGAAACTACCACTACAATTGGATGATTTTCTACAAAATTTAATGTCAAGAATCAATAAAAACAATCATAACACCAAAATAGTTAGTATTGATCTCATCATACCAAAACCAAAACATTTATTTTATTAGAAATCTAATTTTCTTTACTTTATTTATGTATATTTCATCTAACTAAATTATCAAAAAGAGCTTGGTGTTTCCATTTTTAGTTTTATTTTATGAAACTCTTATCCTTAAATCAATAACCTAAATCAACATAACATGGAATCTAAACTCAAATTACAACTAATAGAATTTGGCATTAGCCAAAACCCAATTATGAGAATGGTCACAAAATTTTTTGCAGTATCTAACAAGTTATCAAATCAGTCACCTCACACTTCCTTTGAAAAAAACAATGTATGAGGGAATTTGAACAAATACTCAAAGATATCACAAAAATAAACAATTTTTCATATCTACATGCTATAGTGATTCAATTATGAGCTCTCCGTGTTTCTCAGGAAAATATTTTGACCTCCCAAACAAATGCTCGTCCCAACTTGCCTCGGTGGGAAGGGGAAAGGGGAAAAACACGTAACGATGGCTATCATTCTCTGTACTCTTTTAAATAGAGGTAAGCATTACTTAATATAAGTAAACATTATTTAATATGCAAAGAGATATGTCGAGTGGTCGACATCCACAAAGTGGAAATCTTTCACTGTGTAATATTGGACTTTGTCGAAATTTGAAAGTCGTTTTACCTACGTACAATGCCTGTGAGCAGTTGCATTAGGATTAGGAGTATAAGGACAGTCCCTTCGACTCAACTCCAAACCTCCTCGATGACAAACCACAAGTATACCGATTACCCTGATTAAAAAAAATAAGATTTTAATGATAGGTTGTCTTAGATTACACAAGACAATGAATGGGCAAGTTGAAACTATGAAAGGCTGATGGTTCCACCCTGCCATGATTTTACCAAATTCCCAACATTCTATGTACTCTCTGAAAAATCTAGGCTTTGACAACATTGTCCCTATAGAATCATTATAAAAACACACAAGCCAGAGGCAAACATCATCTACTATGCAATAATTTAATGATTTTTTCTTGAAAATGGGCATAATTTTTAATGGGCAGGGTGGAAGAATGTATAGATGACTTTCTCCAACCTACCCATATTTGTTTCTGCCAGTTTCAAATCAGTAAACCTTAAGGTTTTCCATAACCGAACAAACAAGAAAAGGTACGGGCATTGAAATTTTGGTACCTTGAGATCTAAATGATTAGCAACACCTCTCAAGAACTCAATATGTGCACCATTAGGCTACCTGGTGCATTCACCAACCCACAATATTTGAGTAGAGAAATCACAACATAGTCCAAAAGTGGAATCTTCTCCGGTCATTGCTTTCTCATATTGGATTAGAAACCATTCATGGGATGTCCATAATTCAATGGAATTCATAACTGGATGCTCAACTGTAAAGCCAAAAGTAGACATGAATCCGAGAAATTTCTCGACATGATGGGAAAGGTCCATATATACCTCAAACACATACACATTATCAAGAACAAATAACAATAATATATATATAAACTCAAAAAATCTTTGTAATGCTTTTACAAAATTACAAATGAATTTAGGAAGCTTTTGCAAGGCCTGGTGAAAATCTTACTTCTCCCCTTTCTTGTTGTTAGAGATGAAATCCAAATTCCACTGAATAACACGTTGCATTGCTACGTAACCTCCTGTTGCAAATGCCCAAATAAGATTGAGGGTTGCATCAACTTGGAAAAAGGCACGAACCATCTGTTGAGGATTTGGCTACCGAGTTTTTAGGTTGAAAGTATCACTATTAATATTATCTCCTTTGTAACTTGGTAGTTTCACACCATCCACAGTTTCAAAATCATCTGATCTGGCTTTAGCAAACTTCCCAACCATTCACCCCACCTTAGATAGAAGAAAAATCATTGTTATCTAAGCCTCTATTACCACTACAAATTCAACCTTACACCAAAGCAAACTCTTCCTGAACATTTCAAACTGTCCATGATTCCTTGAAAACATAGTGGTTTGTTCATGCTTCATTCACTTTCAATGCCTCTAAGAAATTGGCAATATACTCTGAAAAATCTAAAATACACCCCTCATAGAGTCAACTTCACTATGCTAGTTGTTCACAAAACTATTGATAATCAAATCAACATATGAAAAAATTATAATAAAATTTTCAGTTCTCCATTGATCTAATTGGTATGTTGGAGCACCTACCATGTTAGTGAACTAGACTCAAAACTCTACAGGGAATACTCTTTTTGGTTCCTATGACGAAGGTCGAATGCAAGTTTTAGGGACAAATAACTCATGATTTTACAAGAATCAATGGATACATGCATTTTCATGCAATGAGAAATTTGATAGAATAGATGCCCCTCAACTGTGGCATCTAGGCTAACAAAAGATCTCACTCTGAAAAATAAAACAAGATGGCCATTTACCTATCAAAACTAAAAATAGCATCCATCCTACAAAACAAGCAATAATTTTCCATTATTACACTAGTTTTACATAATGGCATATATGCCTTTAAATCCCAAAGTCAGAACCACCATGAAAGTAACAACACAGATAAAATATCACGTTATGGGGAAAATTATACTCTTTGCCTCACCAACCATAAGTTTCTCCTTCCAATGAGATCAAATCACTATTCTAAGTTGTTGTGCATTTTAGTCCACAATTTTAACCTTCTACGAGTAACATTGTATTTGTCTTGATTTGGGATTGGTTAGGCTCCCAATTAGTTTCCTGGATCTCACCTGTTTAATATATTTCTAAATTTAAATCGAGGCTTTCTTGGATGTCTCTCATGGAATCCCAATTATAGGCTTTGGTTCTTTGTGCTTTCCTTTTTTGTGTTTGTTTTCACACAACTTCGAGAGTATTATAAATGCTCCTCCACAGATAAACCACCACATTTCTAATTAAATCAATACCAAATTTACATCTCCTAAACTCAATTGATGTAAGAAGTGCACTTCATATAAAACAATTTTCAAGTTTCTATGAATCACTACATTGTAGAATATCCATTTTTCCATTCTCCAAATTTTAGTTCTTGCAGCAAGAGGGAAAATACCATTAATAATAGATCTGACTGAATAGATATATGGAATAGGGACTTCAAAGTTGTGATTCCATTTCATACCTTATTGTTTACTGCTTACAAGAACATTTCAGTTGGTCGTGTTGCATAATAATATCTGCAATAAGCCATAAAACTCCCACCTAGAAGGAGGACAAGTTCACAAAGAACCAATGTCCAATATCCATCCTGAAACAATCAAAGCAAAGGACACTTGTTATCAGGAAATCTAGTGTCCACTCAGAGCTGCTAGTCCCACTAAGACTGGTAGTCTTTATTTTCTTGAATATATCGCAGCCCGGATGGATGAAATTAGATCTAGGGTCTTCAAACTCATTCAATCTTCACTCGAAGTACAAGTCGATCCATGTGAAAGATGTTCTGGAGTTGAACATGGAAAGACATCGCCTGATTACCAGCCAATGATGTAAGTTGTTAACAGGCGCGAGAGGAATCACCGATAATGATGATGACCCTCAAGGTACTACAGTACAATTCGCATGGTGTGAATAAGGGACTTGGTGTCGAACACCACGCAAAATCTTTCGGTCGAAGGCCATTGATGTAAACCTATCGCCGGAAGTGAGAAACTTGCCATTGAGGCATGCAAGCTTCAAAGTACTGAAAGGGTTGTTCCTAAGTCGACTTCTTGGATAATGAGCTGATGTCGACAAGAAGCGACCCGCCGTAGGAGGGCCTTAATGAATCCCACACCTATGACACGGAACAGAGTAAATGATTTTGGAGGTGAAAACGATATGATGATACAGGGTTCAGGGTGACGGTCATGAAAGAATGGAGCGTGAATGTATTGCAGCAGATGAGACACAGGTGAATTCTCTGACCGACTTCTCTTGAACATACCGGCAACACTGACATGGATTGGTAGCGTTAACCCCAAATATGGATGATGTGATGGACCAATGGTGATATGACCAGTGAACGGAACAACCCAACCCGACTCGGATGCAGAGTGAAAGTGTCATGTTCAAGAGCGACTTCCTACCAATAATGTTTCTTCAAGTTTTCTTCCCAATTTCTCCCCAGTCATTGATGACCAGTACCTCTTTATTTTTGTCAAGCTTGAGGAGGATAACATATTCTTGTTCTATAATTTTCCCTTTGGGCAAACCTGTCACTATATTTTAACGAGCCTAGTGACAGTGAAACTCGTTCTTGTCTGTATGGACAAGTTTGTCGCTATTCGGTTTTAACGAGTTTAACGACAAAGATAACTCGGTCCTTTTCAATTTGAGAGAGCCTGAAAGGGATGTAAATAAAACTCCAATAATCCTTTCTCATCGTATAATCCCTTAAGTCCGAAAAAGTATAAAATAATATGAAAGGGATGAATTTTGGGTAATTTTAACGAGCCGAACAAGACAAGCACTCGATCTTTTTGTGTAATAATCCCTCAGGTCCAAAAAGATTAAAATCTAGAAGAGGGATAGAACTTTCGGTCGCTTTAACGAGCTAGAGAGGCCAATTGCTCGGCAATCTTTTCATGTTTTATGAGTTAGGTGAAAAGAGCTTAAAGGAGACTCATTTTTTGAGGAATGAGTGATAATTTCAAGTAGCAACTGATTCCAGGTATGGTTTGGAATTTTCCAGTCACGGCAGTGTCACAAGGATGGCTAACAGGATCACTCTTCGCAGCTATTCCTCAAAAGGGGTAAACAATCAAATGGAGGTGAATGATTGGCTAAAACAGAGTGGAGGTGATGATGAGAACATGACCAGGGCTCAAAAGTTGATGATAATGCATTCACAATGGTTATTTACTGGAAATTGGTTCATTTTTTAATGACCTTAAACTCTGGGGGAACGTTTGCTCATTTCTTATGTTTAATTTTTAACGAGCTTGAATTCCACATAAAAACTGCTCGTGCCAGTCATATAATAAGGATATCTCATCTAAGATGCCATTTTTTATGGAGCTTGCACCTTTCAAAGCTTTGCCCCGGATCCTTTCTTTATGCAAGTTAGGAACGACCAATCCTATGAGTTTAAAGGGTTTGAGAATCTACAAACTAACAAAATAAATGGTCGCTCTTCACTTGCATGCAAAAAGGTTTGCATGCCCCCAGGTATAGTGAAAAATTTCTAGGTTACCATATAGAAGTTCCTGCTTTCGCAAGATAGTTTCCATCAACACCGCAGATAGAAACACTTCCTGGCTTAGTCCATCTGGACGAGGGTGGTTCTAAATCCCAACCTCCTAACCTTGATGAAGTAATATTATTCTGGTCCAATCCCGAACGGGTATTGGATCAGTCATTTTCCTTCGCGAAAACCTACTCTATACCTAGATTTTCCTTGCCGGAGTAGGCCAGGGTGCATGCCCCCTGGGATTCAGTCATGTCCTCCCGAATCACTCGCGCTCATCAGGTGGATGGACTGGAGATTGATGAGACATTCCTTGCATGAAAAGACCATTTAGGGATGGTATTTGACTATTAGCTATGTGTGAGCCGGGAAATGACAGCTGGTCTACGAGCTTGACCACTCTGCCTTCATGCGGAAAACACATTACTCTAAAGAGTGAGGAGACAATGGCTCCCATGCTATAAATATAGTCGTGTCCAAGGAGTATATTATAATCTATAGGTCCTCGGACTACCATTACGTTCATGTAAATGGTTTTCCTTCTCAACGTTATGGGCACATTGGGAAGGATCCCTGACGATTGATTGGTTCCTTTGTCGAAGCCTGTCAGATTTCTCATCTCAAGAAAAAGTGATGGCGAACCAAGCGCTTCCCAAGCAATTGAGGAAAGGTGTTATAGACATTTTTGTGCCTCGCAGCATGGAGCATGAAATGTCAATAATTACAGGGATCCTCAGTCCCTAAACATGTTGTTCTTACCCCTAGAGGAACAAGGTCAGCAAACCACAGCACTTCCTATCAGTTCTCCACCTGAAAACACTTAAAAACAGGCTATTTTTGGATCATGTCAGCTGCTCCACTGAGCATCTGCGCTGAATGTCAACTTCTCCTCCTTGTACCTGCGCTGAAAGTCAACTCTAATGAAGGCTACCTGCGCTGGGCGAGATTGGCCAAGTGGCACAGTCATTCTGCAAGGTGTCAATTGCCCAGGAAGCTTCCAAACTGACACTTGGTTCAAGGAATTCGCCCTGTGATGAGTAAGAGGTACTTGATCTCCATGTGGAAGCAAGGATCTCCAAGTGGACTCAAGAACTGAAGTTTAACTGAAGAGGGAGAGGACACAAGGCAGCTTTATGTCAGTCTCAAGCTGACTCATCCTTTCTCCTTCTACCCTATATATAGAGCTCTTCTATGAGGTCTAGGGAGGCTGGAATTTTGTGCAAAGCAAGGAAGTGCTGTTGGTTTACAGTTAGAGCTATTGGGTGATTGCTTTTATAGAGGGGAAGAGGAGATTTCTTGCTGCTGGGGAGGTGCTGCTGGATTGGAGCCATTTATGGTTGTAACCTTCTCAGAACCTTTTTCTTCTATCAATAAAGCTTTGATGTTCTCCTATATACTTGTATTGCAATTATGTATTGTTTTTATCTATATATTTGATTCATTCTAATCCATGCATCAGTTATGAGCACATGTTTCTTGTAGTTTCCCTCTCTTGTTTTTGCAGGATCTTTGTGTAGCTGGGCCGGCAAAAGGAGCAAGGAGCTGGGAACAAGAGGCAAAGAGAGAAGACAGGATCGACAAAAGCGAAAGACATCGGTTGGTCAATCTTTTCTTCCTTCTCTGTACTTTCATAAAGGAAAAATATCAAAGCTTTACTTTCAGTTGTTGCTAAGGAACTATCACCCTTAGAGTAGGGATAGGGTCATTCTGAGTCGGATACTTTTCCCCACAACAAACTGGCGACTCCGCTGGGGAGCGTATCCATTTGCTTTGTGTTTGTAGTATCTTTGCTATTCATTTCCTGAACCAAAGAGTACCGAATCGAAAAGCTTTTGACTATATCAAAAGCGAAGTAGAGGGGCTGCTACTCTTGCTCATTTTCTGAGCAGATTCATGATTTGAAGAGCTGATCTACGAAAGACTCTTGTGCTCTTTGTGATAGCTTTTCATCCTCTTGATCATCCCTTAGCTTGTACTTGACCTATAGATTTTTATTTCAGCAAAAACAGTGAATTTTTGAGCTTTTTATGACCCGGAAATCCTTGTAAACGCAACTCTCGTGTCTCAGTGCAGGCTGTCCAAAGGCAGTCTGCATTTCAGCGCAGGTACTCCCTTCGGGAACTGCGCTGAAAGTCAGTTTGACAGACCAGAGCCTGCCTGAACGAGTTAGGCTATGTCTTCCTGAGGTTTCCCACTGAGTCTTGGCCCTGTTTTCACTGTTGTTATGCTGCTGATTGCTTGTCATTTGTACTTGCTGTAAACCAACTTTCCTTGACATTATTCCGCCTCAGTTGTGTGATGAAACTGTGATTGTTCTTTCAGTATTTCTTGTTTCAGTTACAGTTTCCCATTGTGAAAAGCAAACCAGTATAGCTGTGGCCTCTTAGATCCTGAACTGTAAAAGTGTCTTTGTGATCTTAAGAGCTAGTTTTATTACTGTTCATGGCTGTTTGAGTTTGTTTGTTTTTCATTTTATGGTTTGAATTCATACATTTCCAGTGTCTAAACAAGTCGATCTTAAGGTGTCTTTTGATTTTGGACAAGCTTGTTTACTTTCGCTTGAAATTAGATTCAAAGTTATACAACAGTTTCCTTTTTGTCTTACATCAACATTAAGGAAAAAGAAAAGAAATATCTGCATTGTGCATGTGCATTATTGACAGTTTGCATGTGATTTAGGAAAAAGTGCATTTAGTGTGTGTTCTATGATCTATGAGAAAAGTTGATGTCTTTCTTTTCCCTCAGTAGATTAAGGTTTTCAAAGTTGAAAGATTGAAAAGTTTTGCTTCTCATCTTAGATTGCATTTAGGAAGTTGTATACATACATCTCGTGGTGATCCTTAAAGGCAAACTGCTAAGCAAGATCAACATTAAAATAAATCCAATTTACATAACAACGCTTTGTAACATAACACAAACATCTAGAGGTCTAGGTAGAGACGTGTTCCGGCGTCGTTAAACATAGTGACTGTCGATCTCTACGAAGGTGGGTGATTCCTCCTGAGAGTCGGTGGCACTAATACGGACTTGTGCTCCCACGTACCGTCGAGTATATATTGGGAGACCCCTATAGGCAATTATCGTTTATCCATAGGAAGCCGTGTCGACCGCCCTACTGATCGCGATGCAGTGAACACAGCATTCACGAAGATCGACCACCCGTACCGTAAAACGTATTCTGTGGTTTCGCGAAAGGTTTGGCACACCCTCTGCCTAGATCTCCAGAGCAGTTTCTTTTGGCCCTTTTCAAACTCTATAACTGAAAAGGTCCAACCGAGCATTTGTCACTTCGGGCTCGTTAATACATCGAAGGCGACTAGAGTCATCTTTAGCTTTTTCTCGACTCTTAAAACATGAAAAAGCAAGTTTGTGTCTAAAAGCGTCGTTAATACAATTTATTTTAAGCGGAACAAAATCACCTGTTATTCCCACGTTGATCTTTCAGTTGAAAAGTATGGAGCCCACCAACCAAGGAGGCAACCTTGGCGGAAGTCCAAATCCCTTCTCCTCTTGGGGAGATGTTGGTGCGCCTCATATGGCAACATTGTCACTTCCAGGATTGACAATCGGCCTCCCTGTATGGCTCTTTTCAACTAATGTAGTCCAGACCGCCACTAATCCTGAGCAGTCAAATCAACAGTCAGAACAATCTAGAACTACCCACCAGCCTTCCACTTCTTACAATACTTCCTCTGATCCTTCATCTTCGCAAGGTAGAGCTGGCAAAAGTCAACCTCCCAAGGAGAAGAAGGAAAAGAAGAAGAAAGAAAAGAAGCAGAAGGAGCCTATGGCGAAGGCGACTGGGGGCAAGCAGAAGACAGCTGACAAAAACCCACACACTGCACCGACCGGGCCTAAATCGCCATGTGTCATTTGCAAAGGGACCCACTTCCATCGTGATTGTCCTTGTATTCCCCGGATACTAAGAGACTGGTCCCCAAGGTTGCACAATCCGGTAGCATCAACCTCTGATAGTCATGTTGATTGCAGTCCGTCGACTAGCGAGAGTGAAGGACGAAGAGGGAGACCAAGATCACCCTGTGTATTGTGTGAAGGCAAGCATGCCATCCACAAATGTCCATTCTTAGATGAGGCAAAGAGAGTTTTGGAGGATCATCCGGTTTCACCGTTACGACTTCCTCCTAGGTACCAAAAACTCGCGCCTAATCCCTTGATAGTTGAAAATCCAGCTGACCCGCCCAAGTGGTCAGCTGAAGTGTCGGTCATTGAGAATGAACCCACTGAATCCAGACCAGACGAAAGTCTAAAGGTCGAAACGGCAGTCGACCCGGTTCTTCCTTCGGAGGTTTCATCGTCCAATGACTCTGTCATTGAAGACCCATCTTCAAATGACACCATCGCCAAAGAGTCATCTTCATGCGACACCCTCACTGAAGAGAATAATGATGACACCATCCAGGTTCTTTTCATTAGCACCAACTCTGATGAGCGTCAGGGCAATGCACCCATTCCTTTATCGCAGGAAGGAACAACATCAGGGTCATACCCGGCCGTATATTCGGTCCCACCACCAAGCAACCTGGTTGTATCCTTTGATTGGAATCAACTAGGCAGACCCCGGTTACCAGCCAGTATACCGTTCAGAATCATTGTCCAGATCTATAGAATGATTATGGTTGGTACTATCATTGATGAGGGGGCGTCTGTGAGTATCCTTTCCTCTGTTGCTTGGAAAGCACTGGGTTCCCCGGCGCTTTTACCTGAGTTAAGAAATCTCTCAGGTTTTGATAAAGGAACCAGTCGACCATTAGGAATCCTCCCCAATGTGCCTATTACATTGAAAGGGAAGACTGTCAATTTGAACGTGATGGTCGTCCAGGGACCCTTGGATTATAACCTACTCCTTGGACGTGACTATATTTATTGCATGGGAGCGATAGTCTCCTCACTCTTTAGAGTAATGTGTTTTCCACACGAAGGAAGGGTGGTCAAGCTCGTAGACCAACTTTCGTTTCCGGGATCTCGCATCGCAAATAGTCAAATACCATTCCTAAATGGTCTGTTCACTTAGGATTCGCCTCCACCCCCAGTCCTCCTTCCCGATGAGTGCGAGTGATTCGGAAAGAAAGACTGGAACCCAGGGGGCATGCACCCTGGTCTGCTTCGGGCAGAAGAAACCCTGGGTATAAGGTAGAATTTCCGCAGAAGAATGGACTAGTCCGTACCCCGTCCGGCGGTGGAAGAGGGGTTGTTCTAGAATAATATTCTTTTGTCAAAGTTATGCGAGTGAGATAATCAGCTTCTCGCTCCCCTTGTCTAGATAATCAGGATACCGAGGAAGGGGACCATTTGCGGTAGCAAGTAGTCACCATCTTTGAAGACAAGCCTCACCCATTAAAACATATGTTTTGAAGGATAAGTAGGGGCAGCCTCCAAAGAAAAAGATTCTATTGCTGCAACAGGTGGTCGCCATCTTTAGTAACCTGATGATAGACATCGCCGAAGAAAGAGATTGATTTGCGGCAGCAAATAGAACCCTCTTCGGATAATAAGAAAGAGGCAAGCCTCCCTCAATAATACCAATGTTTTGTCTTTGAGTAGTGTTCTTCTTTTGTCACAAATAGCTGTTCGTTAAAAGTTGGGCCGACGGGAAGCCTGAGTACCGCGTAAGACCCCTTAAAATAACGAGAAGACTAGTATCGTTAACATTAGATTGGCAAGATGACAAGTAGCTGTGAACACCCAAAGAAAAGCAGAGGTAGGGGAGAGGAGGGGCAGCCTCGAAATTCTATCCTATGTCTGGGGGCATGCAAACTTTTGGAATGCGAGCGAGGGACGACTATTTATTTTTTAAATTTTTAGGTCCTCCCTTTAAACCTGTAGGTCTAACCCTTTAAACTCGTAGGATTAGCCGATTCCGACCTTGCATGAAGAAAGTCTGTGGGGCAAAGGTAAAAACTTGCCAAAATTGGAGCATAGCTTCGTGAGTTAAAGCTCCTTAAAAAATAGCTATCTCACAGGAGGCGTTCTTATTCTATGACTGGTATATCGAGCAGTTTTAGCACATAGTTCATGCTCGTTAAAAAATAAACGCAAGATTCGAGCAGTTTTAGCACATAGTTCATGCTCGTTAAAAAATAAACGCAAGATCCGAGCAGTTTTAGCGCATAGTTCATGCTCGTTAAAAAATAAACATAAGTTGTGAGCAATCTTCCCCTAGAGTTCAAGCTCATTCAGAAAAAATGAACCGGTAAATAACCTTTTGAGATCGTAAATTCATCAGCCATAAAAGCCTTGGTCGTGTTTGTGCACCGTCACCTCCACTTTTCATTTGGCCGATCATTCACCTCCATTTGTGTGTTTACCTCTTTTGAGAAACAGCTGCGAAGAGTGATTTCACCTAGCCATCCTTGTGACACTGCCGTGATTGGAAAATTCCAACCTGTACCTGGAATCTGCTGCTATCCCTGTTTATCACTCGTTCCTCAAAAGACGAGTCTTCTTTGAGCTCTTTTCACTGACTCGTAAAATATGAAAAGTTTGCCGAGTTTTGGCCTTCCAGCTCGTTAAACGACCGGAAGAGCTATCCCTCCTCTAGATTTTAATCTTTTTGGACCTGAGGGATTATTGCACAAAAAGATCGAGCGCTTGTTTTGTTCGGCTCGTTAAAGCAATCGAAAATTCATCCCTTCTGTATTGTTTTATACTTTTTCGGACTTAAGGGATTAGATGACGAAAAAGGAATTCTGGAGTTGACTTTATGTACCTTTTTAGACTCTCTAAAAATGAAAAGGACCGAGTTATCCTTGTCGTTAGACTCGTTAAATTCATTAAATAGCGACAAACTTGTCTTTAGACGAGAACGAGTTTCCCTATCGCTAAGCTCGTTAAATCATAGCGATGGGCATGCCCGAAGGGCAGGTTATAGAACAAGCATATGTTATCCTCCTCAAGCCTGACAAAAATAAAGAGGTACTGGTCAGAAATGACTGGGGAAAAATTGGGAGAACATCAAAGCTTAATGGTAGAAAGTCGCTCTTGAACATGACACTTTTCCTCCGTACCACATCGGGTTGGGTTGTTTCATTCACCGGTCTCTTCACCATGGTCTTCGCCAAACCATCCACATTTTGGGGTAATGCTACCGATCCATCGCATCAGTGTCGTTATATGTTCAAGAGAGGTCATTCTGAAAGTGTCAACCGTGTCCCATCCACTGCCATACATTATCCTTCATCCATTCATGATCGCCACCCTGAATCATATGTCACAGTTTGTTTTCACCTCCACTAAAATCATTAGCTCCGTTCTGGGTCATTGATGTGGGATTCATTAAGGCTCTCCTTTGACGGATCGCTTCTTGTCGACTTCAACTCATTATCCAAGAAGTTGATCTAGGAACAACCCCATCAGTACTTTGAAGCTTGCATGCCTCAATGGCAAGTTTCTCACTTCCGGCGACAGGTATACATCAATGACCTTCGACCAGAAGATTTTGCGTGGCGTTCGACGCCAAGTCCTTTATTCACGCCACGTGAATTGTACTGCAGTACCTTGAGGGTCATTATCATTATCGGTGATTCCTCTCGCGCTTGTTAACGGTTTTCATCATTGACCGGTAATCAAGCGATGTCTTTCCATGTTCGACTTCAAAGAAATTCTCACATGGATCGACTTGTACTTAGAGTGAAGATCGAATGATTTTGAAGACCCCGGATCTAGTTTCATCCATCCGGGCTGCGATACATATTCAGGAAATATAAAAGCATTTGTCATGTACATCATTACAGCAGATGATCATCCTACTCAAAGGATGATAATTTCAGCAGAGAATTATCAGTCTACCGTCAGACGATCGTCTGTTCTATGTACCAAAATGTATTTATAAAGCTGAGCATGGGAATGCTCGCCTCAGCTAGATCATGAAAACAGAATGAAAAATGATGTATTGTATTGTATTGTATTACAGGGCACCTCTCAGCACTTGAATGAACTTCGGACCCTCTGGATAAAGCATTTCACCCGATAAACGGCCTCATACTTTAGGGGGCAACTGTTATAGACATTTTTGTGCCTCGCAGCATGGAGCATGAAATGTCAATAATTATAGGGATCCTCAGTCCCTAAACATGTTGTTCTTACCCCTAGAGGAACAAGGTCAGCAAACCACAGCACTTCCTATCAGTTCTCCACCTGAAAACACTTAAAAACAGGCTATTTTTGGATCATGTCAGCTGCTCCACTGAGCATCTGCGCTGAATGTCAACTGCTCCTCCTTGTACCTGCGCTGAAAGTCAACCCTAATGAAGGCTACCTGCGCTGGGCGAGATTGGCCAAGTGGCACAATCATTCTGCAAGGTGTCAATTGCCCAGGAAGCTTCCAAACTGACACTTGGTTCAAGGAATTCGCCCTGTGATGAGTAAGAGGTACTTGATCTCCATGTGGAAGAAAGGATCTCCAAGTGGACTCAAGAACTGAAGTTTAACTGAAGAGGGAGAGGACACAAGGCAGCTTTATGTCAGTCTCAAGTTGACTCATCCTTTCTCCTTCTACCCTATATATAGAGCTCTTCTATGAGGTCTAGGGAGGCTGGAATTTTGTGCAAAGCAAGGAAGTGCTGTTGGTTTACAGTTAGAGCTATTGGGTGATTGCTTTTACAGAGGGGAAGAGGAGATTTCTTGCTGCTGGGGAGGCGCTGCTGGATTGGAGCCATTTATGGTTGTAACCTTCTCAGAACCTTTTTCTTCTATCAATAAAGCTTTGATGTTCTCCTATATACTTGTATTGCAATGATGTATTGTTTTTATCTGTATATTTGATTCATTCTAATCCATGCATCAGTTATGAGTACATGTTTCTTGTAGTTTCCCTCTCTTGTTTTTGCAGGATCTTTGTGTAGCTAGGCCGGCAAAAGGAGCAAGGAGCTGGGAACAAGAGGCAAAGAGAGAAGACAGGATCGACAAAAGCGAAAGACATCGGTTGGTCAATCTTTTCTTCCTTCTCTGTACTTTCATAAAGGAAAAATATCAAAGCTTTACTTTCAGTTGTTGCTAAGGAACTATCACCCTTAGAGTAGGGATAGGGTCATTCTGAGTAGGATACTTTTCCCCACAACAAAAGGATACTCACAGAGGCCCCTTCATCTATGATGGTACCGACCATGATCATTTTGTAAGCTTGTACAATGATTCAGAATGGTACATTGGCTGGTACCCGGGGTCTGCCTAGTAGATTCCAATCGAAAGAAACGACTAGGTTGCTTGGAGGTGGGACCGAATAGACGACTGGATATGACTCTGACGAACTTCCTTCCTACGGTAAAGGAACGGGTAGATTGCCCCCATGTTCATCGGAGTTTGTGTTTACAAAAAGAATTTGGACGGTGTCATTCTCATTCTCTTCGGTGATTGTGTCATCTGAAGATAGACCTTCCGAAGACAAGACCGGGTCGACTGCCGCCTCAACCTTTTGACTTTCGTTTGGTATGGGTTCAATGGGTTTATCTTCAATGACAGATGCTTCGACCGACCATAATGGTGTGTCGGTCGGATTTTCAACTAGCGACGGACTCGGCAAGAGTTTCTTATATCCAGGAGGAAGCCGTAGCGGTGAAGTCGGACGGTCATCCAAAACTCTTTTAGCTTCGTCTAGGAAGGGACAACAATGGACGGTGTGATCGCCTTCACACAATTTACAAGGAAATTTACATTTTCCTTTTTGTCTAGGGACTTCATTTTCACTAGTTGATGGTGTGCTCTCAACATGATCGTCAGAGGTCGATGACACCGGATTGTGCAAACGGGGAGACCAGTCCCTTAAGATCCGAGGGATGTAGGGACAATCTCGGTGGTAGTGGTCTCCTTTGCAAATGACACATGGAGATTTAGGCCTGGACGGTGCAGTGTGTGGATTTTCACTAGACGATGCATGGTTTCCCCTTTTCGCCTTTGGCTCCTTCTTCTTCTTCTCTTTCTTCTTCTTCTCCTTCTTCTTCTCAGTTACTTGGTTTTGGGCCTTACCGGCTTTATCAAGCGAAGAGGAAGGAGGAGAGGGAGAATCAGATGAAGTAGAAGGTTGGGGGGTAACTTTAGTATCATCTAGTTGCTGACTTGATTGTTCAGGAATCATGGTGTTCTGAATGACGGAGGTCGAGAAGAGCCATATTGGCAAGCCAATCGTCAATCCTAGAAGCAACAATGTGGCCATATGAGGTGCCCCAACATCTCCCCAAGAGGAGAAAGGACTAGGATTTCCTCCAAGGGGAACTCCTTGGTTGGTGGACTCCATTTTCCTCAACCTAAGACCAATGCGGGAATGGTGATATTATTCCGATTAAAATAAATTTTAGACGCTTTGACACAACTTGTTTTTTCAATTTTTAAGAGTCGAGAAAAAACAAAAGATGACTCTAGTCGCCTTCGATTTTTAATGAGCCTGAAGTGACAAGTGCTCAGATGGACCTTTTCCTTTAAGGAGTCTGAAAAGGAATGAAAGAGACTACTTTGGAAATCTAGACAAAGGGATTACCAAACCAATCGCAAAACTGCAGAATACTTTTTACGGTACGGCAGTCAATCTTCCCGAATGCTGTGTTCAGTGCATTACGATCAATAGGGCGGCAGACATGGCTTCCTATGGATAAAGGATATAGCCTATCGTGGTCTCCCAATATATACTTGATGGTACGTGGGAGCACAAGTCCGTACTGGCACTTGTCATCTCTAAGAGGAGGAATCACCCAACCAACAATGAAAGTGACAGTTACCAGGCTTTACAACACCGGAATACGTCTCTAGCCTAGACTTCTAGATGTTGTACGTTAGGTTCCAAAGCATTTTTAGGTTTATTAAATTTATTTTACAGTTGATATTTATTAAGAAATTTTCCTTTCAGGTTCACTGCATGATGTAGATGTACAATTCCTAAAATTCAATCAAAGATGATAAACAATCATTTAATCTTCTTTTTGCAATGAAAATCCTAGCTACTAAAGAAAGAGAGACGGTATTCTTTCAACATAGAGCAGAGAGCACACACTAGATGCACTGTCCTAAATCAAACCAACAAGCAGTCTAAATGAAAATGCACATGCATGTATTTTTTTCAGCTTCCTTAATGTGTGAATGACAAGAATAATGCTAAGTACAAATCTGAATTATCTTTTCAAAGCGACTGTACTAACAAATTTCTCTTCAAAAACGAAAGGAATATAATAACGACACATTACTATTTTGAATTGAAAACTGGTTTCGACACTTGAAAAACTACTAATTCAAATCAAATACAAGAGTAACTGTATAATTGACCATCAAGAACAATAGAATTCCTCTCTTTGACTGAAAACGACACTTGCAACACTTTTCAAATCAAAAGACGACAGTTCGACTATGCTACTACTTTGTAAAAGAGAACTGAAAATGGCAGAAAATACACAAAAATATTCGTAGTTCTTTGCACAACAGAGGCGGAATAATGGAAAGGAAGGGGGTTTCCATAGTGGTATACTAATCATAGACAGCCAAACTCCTGAATAGAGCTGAAGAGAGTGAACACAGAAACCAAAATCTGAGAGCAGAAGAGGTCCTGTCTGATCAGTACACCTGTAACACAGGGAAAGTGCAATGCAGCACACCTACTGCACATGGGAAGTGCGATGCATCCATATTCCCAAGAGTAAAAGGTGAGATGGTCTAGGGACGAGACTTCAACTGGGTTCTGGGTCACAGTTTGCAGCTCAATTCAGGGATTTAGGTCGAGCAATTGATGTACAGTAAATAGAAATCACAGGGGCTGATCTAATGAGGTTACTAGAGCCACCACTAGGGAAATTAGAAGGTTTGCAAATCGATTGTTCAGTTTATAAACAAAACCCAAAGATAGACTGAAGCAACATTGATCTACTTTGCACTTGCATAGCAAATGCAGTTCGAAGGCTAGCTGGCTTGACCTCAAGCTCCGTCTATAAGTTTATAAAAAAAAGAAAATATAGACAAACAAACAATCTATTCGCTCCCTAGTGGAGTCGCCATTTTTTTCTCGGGAAATCTAGTGTCCACTCAGAGCTGCTAGTCCCACTAAGACTGGTAGCTATCTTATAAATAAACAAACTAAAACTACTTTCATTTCCCTTTATGAGAAGTAGATAAGAGTAGAATGAACGACACCAACCTCAGTCTTGCGCTTGGCTCCTTGCTCGATTCCTCTCCCTTCTGACAGATCCTTGCCACTTCTCCTTCGTCTACCCAGTCTCAAAGAGCACCTGTGGAATCAAAGCAGCATAATACTATCGAAGAACAGAGATCTACAATCATAAACAATATAGGACCAGATGTATATTGTCCACACAAATGCATATATCATCAAACATACAAGAATGTGGAGGAAAACTTGAATAGCTTTATTAATATCAAGAATAATCAAAGAGGATTAGAACCAATTGTTCTGACCCAACATCACCCTCCAGCATGAAAGCCCTTCTTTCACCTCATGAAAAGCTTAGATCACCCAACACTATGATATTCCAACAAGAAACCAACAGCACTTCCTTACAAGATACAAAATTCCAGCCTTTGGATCTCTGGGATGAGGGATCCATATATAGATGATTGCAGGGGGTGAGTCAGCTTCTGGGATTTTGATTAGTTTCCTCTCTCTGATAGTTCTTGATTCCACTTGGAGATTGATGATCTCTTACTCATCCCTGGGTGAATTCAGAGAGGCAAGTGTCACAAGAGAAGTTTCTGGAAGATTCCATGATCATCCACCTCGCAAACTGTCTCTGCCATTTGTCCCCTCTCACCCATCGCACCCCATAGAAGTGCTTTTCAGTATGCATCGCACCTCCCGTGTGCATTAGGTGGGATGCATCGCACTTTGACCATGGAGCAGGTGAGATGGTCCAGTTTTGACCAGTTCTGAGTAGTTTTTCATGGAGAACTTCTGGGAGATGATTTAATCAGTTGACCTTGTTCCTTTAGGGTATGGAACAACACTTTTAGGGACTTAGGAGCCCTTGGTTTATGGACATGTTTGATTGGGTTTGCAGTGCCCAAAAATGTCTATAACAACACTCCAAGACAAGCTTGAGAATCTAAAATATTAGCATCAAAATGCAATGAATGCAAGTATATTCCTTAACAATTATAAAAATATTATATGAAATATTAGAGCCATTAGGTACGCCAAAAATATGGGTAAAATAATGAATTAATAAGGAAATGTAAACATTGATTTTTCGATGTCCTCAAATAAGAAAATTCACAGCACCCTTTTTCCATAGTTGAACTCATACTAATATATAGTCTGAATAAAGTTGGGCCTGAACTTCATTCAAAATACCTCAAAAATTGTACCGAGGAATCTCAACAACATGAAAACTTTTTGTTGGACTTTTCTGGAGTAACTTCGTGCAAATAGATGTTGATGACATTTCAGACTACCATTTTTTGGTCTATCTTCAACATAAATAATGTAATCAAATATTTCCTTACAAGATGGTCTCATTCTTAATCCTAGTAAGATTTAGGTCTAACTTGAAGAAGGTAAATAATTTTGTATATTCTTGCTTATGAGAGGCATCCAAATACCATAATCCAAGGTATAGTATTACATTAAACATCATTCGATGACCTGAATTTTCAAGCCCGGGAATAAATACCTACACATGAAAAACAAGTCAAGATTTAGATTATATTTCTCAATTTGGATGAATTGCATAATTTGGTATTCCTTCAATTTAAAAGAGTCTCGACTATTTTAGGAACTTTCTCGACTTGACTATCATAAAAACATATGCTCTCCTTTCTAAAGACAGTTCCCTATTTAGTTAGCTTTAACACACTAAACATGATGCCATACCTCTGGTTGAACTTATAAAGTGTTATCTGCAAAGCCTTTTACTTCAATGAGTGACTGCAATTATTATTGATCCATGCATGAAGGCAACATTAATGTTATGCATCTCTTGATATCCCTAACAAATTGGCCTGCATCACATCGAAACTAATATATGCAAGACATCTTATAGTCTTCTAAAAAATTGTGACAAATGCTCATGGGATTTCACTAAGCATAGAGAGACAACAAACCTTATGTTAATTAGACTCATATTTTGTACAAAAATTAAGAGATTGAATTTGCATGCTTTATATTCTAGACAAATGTATACTGACTTGTAAAGTATCAAGCACCTACTACACTTTCAAAGTGCACAAAAATTTCAATCCATTGGAAAAAAATATCATTTATTGTCAATGGGATTGTAGGTTAGTGGTGAAGTATGGGGCAAGTTAGGCCACCCACCGAGGTTGAATTCCTCCAAGGACATGAATAAGCAGTTGGAGCCAGGTGTAGATCCTAGGTAAATTTGATGAAACAATACCCTCCCTATTGCAACAATCACATAACGAAAGTTCCCATGATCATCAATTCATCACTTGAGGACCCTTTTTCCTAGAAGCATTGAGGAGATAGAGATAGCCAAAAACTAATGGGGAAGATAGTGAATGAAGAAAGTACGTAGTGGTAGTATCTCTTGACTATATTTGTAGTATCTCCACCATCTTACCAAATAGCCTAAATGACATTTTGCACCACTGCTATTGTTGAGGGGCTGAAAGATGGAATTAATCAAGTAGCTCAGCCTATAGGGTTATCACATGGTTTGGCATTGGCATTGGAGAACTGTTATCTTTTGAAAGAGTGCCAAAAAAATATCTAGTTAGGATAACCCAAAAAGATAGAGAGGCTCCTTCCAAAATCCTTGAATAGGAAATAATATCTCACTTGTATCTCATAGTATATGAGGCACTGAAAAGTAAAATAATCCTTGGTCTCAACTTCCTAGATTGTACATATATGAAATTCTTATCATGAGGGATATGATGTCTGGTCTTAATCTTGAGCTAGTGGTATCACACTTTCATTGGCCCAATGGAAATATCAGGACATGAGACCAATGCTATTTTACTTTCCAAATAAATAAAGCATAAACATTTATTAAATCAAAGGAGTACATCCAAAATAAATGTCCAAAAATGAGATGGATTTTCAAGCTGGAATTTTTCTTTCAAGGAACAAGTTTTGCAAAGGCGGCACTGGTATTTTCTTCATATACATTGAAAGAGTCTTGATAGAAAATATAAAATAATAGTGTGTAAGTTACTACCTTGGCCTCAAAGAAATATTTAGAAAACCTACAATCATCAGAGATGGACTCAAAACAACTTCATGTTCAACCAAACAAATCTTGAACTAGTATTTGATTTTCCTTGGTGGATGGATTTCTTCTCTACCCATAACTCATCCTTTGATCGGAAAGGAATCATGTTCTCTTATATGTTCTTGATTTGAGACAATATAAAATTCTTGGTTATACTCTGTAGATGTGGTGAAAGGATACAAAAGTGAAGGTGCTCTTTATTTCTTTTGCAAACTAGAGACTTCTCTGTAATTGAACACTTTCTGATATTTGGAGCTCTACCTCCAGTCAAAAACCAGTTTGGAGTCCCCGTATATATTTAGGCTTCTCATACCTCCTCCTCTTGATAAGTTCATTAGGATGGCAGTATCCTTTACTTGTATAAAAATATTTGTGGCAACACCTAATCCACATTCAAAGTTCATTACGATGGTGGTAGCCTTTACTCCTACAAACATATAAGTGGCAACACCTAATCCACATTCAAAAGATATTTCCTTTGTTTTCAGATTCTCTAGAGTAATCAGAATCCCCAGACCTCACCTCTTTTTTGAGTCTTTTCTTGTTGCCTCATCAAAGAATCCATGACGAGTATTAAAGTTTAGGAGAGATGTGAGGGGTTGCTAGATTTCTTTAGCTTTTCTTGCTTTGATACATTTTTGTAGAAAAGGTAGGCTCTCTTGACTTTAGGCAAGGTTCCCACGAGACACTAATTTATCTTAGGACAAAGCCTCATTCCTTGTGAGAAATATTTACGAAAGGAAAAAAGCTGGTAGGGAATGGTGGCTCTTTCTGGCGTCATTGTTTTTGAACTTGGTTTCCAAGGTTGATCAATTAATTCTCCTTCCTACATTTCTTCCTTTTCCACCACTGTGATATTTTGAGGCTATCCAGAATCCACACTTCCTTGGTAAAGGGACAATTCAAGAAGAGATGCATGACACTTTTCGATCTTTCCATACATAAACAGTAAATACCAGTCCTTTTCAAGACCCCTTTTGTAGGTCATCCCATATTAGTTTAGGATCAACAAGAGGAAAATTCTTGTTTTTGGAGGAGCCTAGGGTTCACTTCCAACATCACGAGGATGGAAATAATTATGATTTATAGCGAATATTTATTTTCTAATGTCCTCCCATATTGTCTATTGTGCATACTAAATAGTGAGGCTACTGTCTCAACATATTGGAGGATGATTTTAGGACTCTTGTAAATTCTCCCTGTTCATTTTCAAATTCATATCTAAGTCATGAGACCAATGATATTGTACGTATGTTTTTCAAATAAGAATGAATTCTAAGATTATTATTGAGGTCTCAACCTTGGAGCCCAACTTAGGGTTAAGTGGATGACAGGGTTGTTGAATGGGTGGTGGTGCGGGGTGGCGCATTGAGGTCCATTTTGCCTGAATGAACTATTGATAGATAATGTCTACTACATGATTGAGTTATGCCTTCAAAGGAGGAAGAAAGTGGGAATTAAAAGAGGACATGTAGGGGGGGAGACGATCAATGAAAATAAATATAGACTACATCAATGTAGATACACCAAAAATTTTAAAATGCCAACATTCTTTCTTCAATGTACTTTGAGAAGGATGTGAGGAAATACCCTTGGAAAAG
Source organism: Pinus tabuliformis (assembly GCA_031772625.1). Classification (NCBI taxonomy): domain Eukaryota; kingdom Viridiplantae; phylum Streptophyta; class Pinopsida; order Pinales; family Pinaceae; genus Pinus; species Pinus tabuliformis. The sequence goes on from CM062817.1 coordinate 1,988,441,243, forward strand.
AAAAGAGCCATATAGGGATACCTCTCCTCTCCAAAGGCCAACTATCCAAAAGTGAAAAGGTTATATAAGTAATAGGTAATGTTGAACGAAGTCTCTAGTTCAAGTGGGTGAGGTTGAAATCAACTTATATAATGGCATGTGGAACTGTGTGCTTACATCTGATCATCTATTGGAGCATGATGGTTGAAATTCTCTCAATAAGTGTTCAATTTTCCTCACCGAAGTTTTGATGCCCCGGATGTTGTTGTTGTTGTTGTTGCTGCCACCACCTCCCTTTTCGTCCCTTCGCAGATGCCTTGACATCTCATCCTCTCTTTGGGGCTACAATCAAGAAAATATTGGGTCAGATCCCCAAATTAGAGAGCATATATGTGTTGATGCAAGGAAATGTTTGACAAAATGATAAATTGTGGGCAATAACAACGTTACTCCAAAGAAAACAAGGCATACTTTGTGATCATCTGAAAGTGGAATGGCCTTCCCTCCACGACATAAAATAGCTCTTGAATCTCCACAATTAGCAATGATAACCTGACATGACCCCACAATAGCAATAACAGCAGTAGTTCCCACAGTTTCAGGGGCAATAACCTGTGAGAAACATTCCATGTAGCTTCCCTCTATGTCTCTTCTATTAGGCTCTTGTCCAACTTCAGCATCTAGTTGCTTGAAGAAACTAACTAAGCCCTTTCCCAGAGTCAATTCTAGTTGCTATTTCTACCATTGATATTGATATGTCACCATTCATTAATGCTAGCATCTAGACCTCTATTACGATCTTGAAAAACATTAAAATGAAATAGTAAATTTAAAAAGAAAATAGTAAAAAAGAAAATAGATAATATGCATATGGACCTCAAGGGCCTCCCCACTTGACATTTCCACTGAACTCTCATTCCCTACATCTTCTCAGTTGGGGGTGTTGTGTCATGCTTCTCCTCATTCCCTACATCTAGTCATGTGGGGGCATTGTTGCATGCTTCCCTTCGAAACGTTAGAGTTGGTCAGAGAACCATAAAACATTAGAGCAAGATTAAGGTACGTAAAACTGAGTAATTATATGAAGTCCTTGAAGGAGTTGCTGGAAACTAAGTGTAAGAAGTTGAAGACCATACAGGGGTTGGAACATGTAACACAGTTTCAATATCTAGATGTATTTGGCTACTTTGAGTTAGATAAAATTCTAGACGTTGAATATTTGCAGTCACTAGTGGTGTTGCGGGCATCTGAATGTGTGAATCTAAAGAGCATTCAGGGTTTGGAGCAGATGACACAGCTTCTAGAACTAGACGTTTCTTACTTCTTTCAGTTAGAAGAGTTTCCAGACTTTAAACATTTGAAGTCTTTGATGAAGTTGTAGGGACGATATTATACAAAGCTGAAGAGAATAAAGGGGTTGGCACAACCGACACAACTTCGAGAACTGAGTGTTTCTTTCTGCTCTAGATGTTTCCTTCTTCTCTGAGTTAGTAGAGATGCCAAATGTTGGACATTTGTAGTAATAGGTGGTGTTGAAGGCCTCTACATGACTAAAGATAAAGATATTTTTAGACAACACAAGTCTCTCTGAACCAAATGTTGAGGGTAGACACCAAGACTATGTTCCAATCCAAAAGCATCTTATCGAACAAAAAATATTGAATAATCTTTATTTGGTATAATTTAGTTGTGGCTCTAATGGATTCTTTGGTTGTTGCATTTTATGTTTTGATTTTTTTTTGTAGCACTCATGATAGGATGATAGGAAGATAACGGGGAGTTTAGGAATGAGTTTGAGGAAGAAGAAACAGGGGAGAGTAGGTTGGTCTTGTTTGAACATGGGGAGCACTGAACATGCAAGTAGTGCCCCTGGACAACTTGACATTCAGGATGAAAATGAGGATGGTGAGTTTAGGGATGAAGAATAAGATGAGGATGGCAAGCTTAGGGATGAAGAAGAAGATGGTGAAGAATAAGGAGTTGAGAATCATGTCGAGGACGATGAGTACGATGAGTTTTCAAACACCGCGTGGTGCCAGTGATTAACAACAAATCCTTGAAGTAATTATATTTGTATGACATTATCTAGATATTTATAGTGGAGGACATCGAATCTCTACAGTGTTACCAGGAATAATTCCACAATAAAATCCCTATCGACGTAATTAGGATCAATTTTCCTCCTCTTCATTCATATTGACTAACCTTATAATATAATAGTTGTTAGAGGCTGGCTAGATTGGTGTTTATGGAATACGATAAATCACACAAGCACCTAGTTGTCATATCAATTATTCATGTCTTGAAGGATTATTGATAATAAGTAGAAACCCATCATAGTTGATGTTACTACTTGCTACAAGAGAAGCAAAGGTTATATAGTTCATTTTTTAACTAGGAGTGATTATCATGGTGAAAAAACAATTCAAAGTTTGAAGAGTTGAGGAAGGATTTGGCTGATCAATATGCCTTCAGAAAATGAAATGGTAGCTGCAACTTTGGGAGTAATTTCAACACTTTTCTATTTCCAAAATACATTTTATATTTACAGAAAAATATTTTAAAAAATTGTACAAAGAAAAGATGGAAGGGCATATATATTGGTGATCATATCCTCTTCCTGAAAGCAACAAGAGCTAAAAGAAAGTCATAATACTCAGCTAGGTCCTATTATCACATAAACTCACACTTATAGAGACAAAGTCCGAAAAGCTCAAGTGGGGTCGGAGTGAAACTAAGAGGGGGCCACTGTCACCTCACCAACTCTCTTCTACACTTCAAGTTAGCTTTCCTCCCATTCAAAGGTAGCTTACCTACCTTAAGATTGCTAGGGTTTTAAGGAAATGAAGATCAAGGTGATATGAAGAGTAAACCCCAAAAAATAGTTTTGAAAGAATTTAAAATATGAAAATTCATAGCAGGACCAAAGGCTAGTGTATTTTCATTGCACATATAGGATCAACTAGGTCTCTCTTGAAGAAGGTAAAAAATGGATATTGAGCTAAGGTTGTCCACTACTAACCTTAAGAAATCCTCCTATAGGGTGATAGCTAAGGTTTTCCACTACTAACCCTAGAATATTCTCCTATGTCCTTTAACAAGGGTTTAAGACAATATCAAGGGGTTCTTCACTAGAAACTTTCCTAGGGTTTACAAGATAGGATCTATTCAAGAAAAATACAATGAAAAGGAACCTTCACCACTTGAGAAGCACATTTTCACTTAATACCTCCAATAAATGAATTCACAAAGACTTAAAAATACCACTTACTAGGTAAATCAATTCTCATCCATAAAACCTAGCCATGAATCATCCATCAAACTTGAGAAAGCATCCACAATTAGTCTCCTCAATAAAGGCACCTTAGTCTTCCATCCAAAGCACAAATCCAAAACAAAAGTACTCCAACAAATTTCAAAAATTTCAAACTTGCTAAAGGATTTCCCCCCAATCCAACCATGAGAAAATGAGCGGAAGCACATCTCTATTTATAGAGGAGATGCTCAACTTCCTTTGCATTAAAATACTAATTTCTCAGACTAAAAACCCCTAGTCTAGCATATGGAGGGTCAAAAGACCCTCTTCATCAATTAAATAATCTAAAATACACAAAAAGTGAGTTGTTCATGCCACATGTTCAATGATTTTGCCGAAAACCCCTCACAAAGAGGGACACTTCCACAACTGATGGAATCAAAGGGCTTCATTGTGTAGCATCCATCCATCAAAGGGCCTTCAAGGTGGTAGTGTCCAACCTCCAAAGTCCCTTCCAAATGTAGATTCCCTGCCTATTCTTCCCAATGTGTTGATGTTTCCCCTTAGGATCTCTCCAAATGGGCCTATGGACATCAAGAATCTTCAAATGACCCAAACCTTCTCCACCTTAGCTTCATGAACCATGTATGAAGGAACCAACCTTAAATTTACTTAACTTTGAAATATTACATGGGTGAGTCCCATGATATCAGCTCGACAATCAAGACATCCAAAGGTAACCCTAACCTTCAATATAGGTTAGTCTAGTCAAATTATTTTAAGTGTACAATGACATTAAAGCCAGAATAGGTCAGCAAGGTCAAAAATTTGTTTCAGGTTGGCCCAATTCAATCCTAATTTTTTACATGTGCACCAGGCACCTTGAACTGCATTAGGGCTACTTTGAAATACCTCAAACGAGAATATATTATGAAGAAATGGAGCATTGTCCTAGATGGTGATAATCTCCAATGGTTTCACATTGTAGTTCATGTATCATGTAAGTTATCCAATGGCCATGACTCACAACTAGAGAAAGTAAAAGCCAGCTAGGACCGATTTCCCTTAGGATTATGTTCACTACATTCAATCAGCATGACTTGGCCATGCATCGAAACCCAAGTCTAATGGGTTATCTAGACAATGAAATATGGTTGTTTCAGCCTTCAATTTTTTTGAGCTAGGATGTCAAAATTAGATGTGGATATTTCTCATATTTAAAGTTGCAAACACTAATTACATCATCCTTGAATTGACCTTATGTTCTAAGGAATAACATTAATGTTGGTTGTAACACATAATCTACTAGTGTTACAATTCTAGTCAACATCACTAGCAGATGATGTGTTATAGCCAACAAGCACTAAAATATGGAATATTACAACCCAGATAAGTCTCCAAAGGACCAATATCCAATATCCAATATATTGAATAGATATCCAATATGCTGAATATTTTGTAGTATATCTGGTCACCACAAGCTTGATTAAAAGGCTTTGTGATAGAAAAACCTTCCCTCGGTAGTTTTCACAGTATATCTAGAATCAAAATTGGTGACTGAGGGAAAACAAGGCTATGGGTATCCTTCTCTGAGCCATCGAGGCCTTTTTTCAGTCAAATAGGAGATTCACTGAAGAGATTAGTGCAATTCGACAATGGTGAATTCCTTGGTTGTAGGGTCACAGTCGCAGGTCGTAGGAACAACAAACATGGTACACCATTTAAGGAAGCAGGAATTTCAATGAGGGTTGTCTACTATAATTTCAGTACACATTTGGCTCATTAGGGTATTCTTAACCTAACAAAAATCCTTAGAAAGTCTGAATACTAGTTTTTAAATAAAACAATTATTTTGTAATTAATTGAAGATTGCTCATGGATTAGTACTCGTGATTTGGTTTCAGTACTATTGAATAACACTATTATAGTTGGAATTAATATGGTTGTGTGGCCTACTGTTCATTGGAAATCGACTCTAATTTACAGTAATTTGTGGAAGAATTTATAATTGTTGATACATATTATATATCATTGAGAATACCTACTGTTATATTTGGTAAATGAATGTGTACCACTATTATATTCATATGAAGAAACCCTAGCCAATAATAGTAAACCCTAAGGGCTAAAAATCCCCTTGGGATGTTACATCCATAGTTTGGCACACCTATTACATTATTAGATAACAACAAACAAAGATAATAGAGCATGTGTGCATGTTCTTACATAACACTTGACATGCTTGTAATTGCATAGTATATGATTGTAGTACATCATCTTGCATAATTTCCATTAGCTAGAACAATGAGAATTATTTTGTCACATGAACATCAAGAAGATTTCTAGTCTAGAAATCTAGAGGTATCTTGAGTGAATCCTTTAAGGCAAAGACAAATGAAATTTCCTCTTATAAAATATCTATTAGAGGCATACTTCATCAACATATCTATATCTGGCAAGGCTAGTTCCTACACCCTAAGCTATGGAGACAGAAGAAGAACAAAGGTCAAAATGGTAGTTGAGAAATCAGATGGGGCATCTAGTTCGGATGAATACCACCAGATCAAGGAAAGTCAATCTCTTAACCACTTCTTGATAGTGAGTCTTGTAGAAGGAGAGAAACCTACATACAACTCTACCCTAGCTACTTCAAGGCCTAGTCAAGCATAAGGACAAACTAAGCCTAAATCTAAAACTATGAACTTCTTAGAATTGAATCATATTATCAAATAAAAAATTCTCATACAAAAATGAGAACAAGGAAGCCACATAGCATATGTTAATGTAACAGAGAAACTTAATTGACCAGGATAATTGCAACAATAAGAAGATAAAATTAGCATGCCAAAAGAAAAGAGAAGAGGGTCAAACTACTAATTTTATTGACATAAAATCCCAAGAACAAATTACAAGTACAAAGGAGAACGAATCGCCAAAATCAAACCTATTCTCCATATTTTAAGACTAATTAAATAGATGTGCCATTATTTTAGGTAATGCCATGTTACCACTCAAATTATCACTACATTGAAAATTCCAAAAGTTACCATAATCACAAGATTCTAGAGGAAACTACTAGGTAAGCCATGTGCTTTGACCTTAGCAATGTCACCTCGAAGTTATCTCTATGCTCTTGAATTCATGTTTTAGAGCTTGGACTTCTAAACATGGTGAGAGTTTCAACAATAACAAAGCCCAACTCTTCACCAATAATAGCCATGCATGCTCACTCTGACTGAACCTTGAACATAGTTTCTTATGCAAGACAATAATATGTGTAAGTGGATAACACTATATGAAAGGCACACTTAAATGTAACTAGATAGATAAGATTAAGTTTGAAATAAACTACACATATCCACCTTGACCAGTGTGCCCTCTTGGATATGAGAATTCCTTTACCATAAATAATTTTCAACCAATCATCACCCTACAAGTATGATGCCATGTAACACCTATTTGATTTCTAACTTATTGTACATTTAGATTTTACATCAATAAATGTAAATTCTAGGTTTGTCACGAGAAATTTTGTTCCCACGAGGAGGTTGGACTTGGTACAATTGAGTATAGATTCTATAACTTTAAGATTAAAGAAAGAAGGTTAGAAGTATCCAGTTATGTTTATGGGATTCTCATTTTTGCCAAGTTGTGTTAATGGTTAAAGAGGCAACCAAGTATGCAACATTGTAGCAATATTTTGTCCAATAGCCACAAGATGCATAACGTTATTAACACTCATTCATGCATGCATTTTGAATCAACTAAGACTTTTAATTTTGAGGCTCCTAACCAAAATTCCTATTGGCAAGGGCATTCTTAGGTGTTTGTGTTCACTCTTGATGTGCTTTGGTTTCATATATTAATTTTATTCTTTCTTACCACAAAAAATTGTCTCTTTTACTACTACAATCATTTTTTGTGTTCTATTTATTTTATGTATTTTATGTTGACTATCTTAAACTAATGACATCTACAATCATCAAATCTTGTACCCTCACCCTCATAATTAAAATTAGAGAAACAAAGATATGAATTAAAAGTTAGCTGACATGGAACAAATGCCACATTGTAATGTATCCCATGGAAATATACCAATAATTTACATTAGGAAATACTAACCACCATCAACACGCTATCTTTATGGAAAAAAGTGCATCAGAGAAGATGGGTCTAGGTGGAGTTCATGCAGTCATGTTCAGGTCAAGGAAGAGGTCCAATCTATCTCAACACCATAAACTAAAGACCATGAAAACTCATTGGAGGAAAGGACCATTGTCAGACGAGAAAATATCCTCTTGGGTTTAATTATTCATATGAACAACAAATATTGATTTACAAGATGCTAAGAATGAAATCCTAGATATTTTTTCACCCCAAGAAAATTTTTGTCCATTTTTAAAACATCTATGTCCAAACTATAGCGTGAATCTATTATTATCTCACTCATTTATTGAATAGTGGTCATGTATTGTAACTATTAGATGAATGTTCTAGCAGAGTATTTTGCATAAAAATAGAGGGGTAGAAGAAATTTAATTGTTGTTCTTAATTATTTTAAGTTGTTTCTCATTCTATTCTTTGTTGATTTTTAATTTCTCTTGAACACCTCTGTTGAATCCAAGAAGGGTATGCTTTGAAAGAAAAGCCATATTTCAAGAATTCAAGAGCGATTTAGCCACTGTGTTTTTCAGAACTCTTGTTTTTCTAGATAATTCTAAACCAAACTTAGAGACATGAAAAGGAAACCTTGAAAACACCCAAACAACCAAAAATAAATGAATTACATGCCAAGAAAACATAATAGTTAACGAAATGTATGTGTTTTTATCATAGAAACATGGACATTTCCAACATGTTCTGATTTGCAAACCATATATAGGTGTGGATAGAAGAAGTATCCAAACTTTTATTAACATATTTAACTATAGAAGTATAAATATTATCAATAGACAGGGAATTGAATACTTAAATTTCAAAATGATAACTCTCGAGAAACAGTTATCTATCCATATATGCACAATGAGGTTTGTTATATTGAGAAGTTTGGATAACGTGCAAATTTCCTTCAAATAAAAACTCTAAGACTGCATATGATTCATCAAACAGTTGATCATGCAAGGAAGAAAGTATTAAATATGTGAAATGAGTGGTCATAGAGTAGTTTGTAAAGGACAAATATCTGGTGTAATATCAGTTCCCAAAGACCATCAAATCCGTTTCCATTAATCTGAGTGAACTATTCTAAAAAAGAAGATAAACAAGGGCACAAAGAGATGTTTATCCCCAAAATTGGTCAATTGCAAAGGAGGGTCATCAACAATAAAAGACATTAAGGTCAATAGGTAACTACTTCATTTCATTTGGGGCATATTGCATTAATTTGGTTCTCCCTGAATAGTAAATATTGAAAGCTTGATTCAATACCACATTCATTAAGATTCATTTTCAAATAGAAATAAAGAGAAATAATTACAATTTAATATACCCGAATAACTAGAATAAAACTTTTATTTTCAAGGATTTAGAGGAGTGTACATACATGGTCAAACTTTAACATAACTAGAGCGATGTCCTAGGATGGAATAAAAGTAAAAGAAACTGAGGAACCAGAGCCATGGAAGAAGCAAAAAAACCCCCATAGAAGAAATTGTGAGCCTTCTTCACACAATCGTTCAACTAAGTGACTCTGAAGGCATCATCAAAATTCGATAACTACATAAAAGCCATGTAATGACTCTGCTTGCCAAGTGGTTCATCATACATGCTTGTCATTCGATGTGAGGGTCGAGCTGAGCTTGTGGTAGTTGGGCTAAGCTTGGAAGACCTCCTAACCATCATTACTACTGAATATTTAACCAAATAACCAAAGTAGGTCCACCTGCAAAGAGCTTAAGATAATGAAGCTCATTCAATGAACTTGCACAACGCAAACATGAAAACATAGTGATACAACTGAAAATGGAGTAGTTTACAAGTTAGTTTTTTATTTCTTGCTGGCGGGAATCATAGGGCGGGACATGGTGATGAAAATGAATATGATATGGAATTACATGGGATAAAATTTGAGTAAAGGGTACAATGAGATTCGATTCAATGTATAGTACCTACTCAAATCTATCAAGTATATATTGAAATATTCAAATTAAGAAGATGACACATTAAATTGTGAAATAAAATTATGAAATACCATGGAATAACTTACTTTAAAACTTATTTCCAGAGAATCTGAGAGTTGGAATAGAGTTCTTAAGTTATCACAATAAAAATAATACATATTGGAGATATTATAAACACATGGATCATATATATCAAACTAAATGTGGTATCTAAAGAAATATCTTCTTACACCTAGTGTCCTAGATGGCCAAGGGAAGGTTTCATAAAACAAATGATACTTCATGAATTACATATAGATCCATATATCTTAGTTGGAAAATGATCAGTGTTGCAAGAATAACAAATGTTGGAATGACAAAAAAAATTTAAAACTCTCCTCGAAAAACTTATATATAAAGTGGAGTACCAGGTTTTGTCACATCAAACCTACAATGTGTAATGGGAAATCCTCAAAAGTTTCTCTAAAGAAATATGCCCCATTGAGGGGGTCAAGAAGAGGTATGAGGCCCCACCAATTTGATAGTTTAATAAGTTTGAATCTTGGTTTGTCAATTTTGGCCCTAAGTAGGCAAGGCAACATGGAAGCAGGTGACCCCCTTGGAAGAGTTCAAAAGGGGAAGACCACATAAGGCTTTATATAAAGATATAAATCCAAGGACCTCCCTCATAAAAATAGTTATACATGTATTGAAAGAATGTAGACAATGACCCATCTAAATCTTGATAAAGAAAATAGAACATCCCTTTAATCCCATAATAAATGGGGCATCTACAGATAAGGTGATCCTCTAGCTCTATTTCATGTATATGGCAAAGCTAGCTAATGTTATTGAGAAGTGAAATATCATGATGATTAGTTTCAAATTGACACTAATGTAACCCCACTTTGAACCCACCAACGGTGGTCTGAAGGGAAGCATCTACTGCTCTTATGTGTATGTGGGTTAAACAGTAAGACCCCCTCTCATTTGCATGAAGTGTTCCTAGTACAAATCCATCTTAGAGTCAAGGCCATGGAAACATGAACTCCAGGTACGTTGAATTTATTGACTATAAATAACATCTTTGACAACCTAACACAAACATATAATGATTTCGTTTACATTAGAGGTGTATGTCACTTGAATTGTGTTACAACTTTAATCATTCTCCACAAAAATTTATCATGCTCCCTTGCGATGATGCATCAACCCTAATGGAGAAAAAACCTAAGAAGCAAAATGAGTTTGAACATTATGTAACTTTAATAGTGCCCCACATTCACCCCCTGGCTCACTACTCATGGAAAATGTGAAGCTATTTCAAGCATTGATGTGGATAATATCATTTTATTTTCTCTTATGTATAGTATTCTACTTTGACACAATTGAGTTTTTTTAGAAAACAAAATATTTGTATCGAGGGTTAACTCCTTGTGCATTAGAACTAGAGAGGCCTTGTCATTATGAGTGATCTATACATTGCCAACTCCCTGTGTGGGAGAGTACTACAAGCTCCATCTCAACATGAAGTGTAGATATTTTGAGCAATTTTGATTGAGGTTTTGAAAATTATCCAATTTAGTATACATGGTAATAAGGGTATTACCCACAAACACATACCCTCAAGATCAATACCTAATTATCTAAAAATCAAATGGTGCCAATATTCTTAGTTAGAGGTGAAGGATTCTCCTAGGAGGTTAGTTTGTTGGTTTGAGGTGCTGCTTTTAGCCTTGGATGTTAAATAGTGAAGGGATTTGGGAGTTAAGGGTTAAGGAAAAATGACATGGGAACTAGGGGATTTAGGGGTTAAGGGCTTAAGGGTTGGGGGATTTAGCTATTAAGGGTTAAGTTTTAAGGGTCACGAGTTACACGAATAAGGGGTAAAGGTTTAGGTTGTTCATTGATTCTAGGTTAGGAGTTAGTGGCATAAGGTTTAATGGGCAAAGGGGTTGATGAGTTGTGTGTTATGAGTGTAGGGGTTAAGGGATTATGTCTTGGGGGTTATGAGTATAGGGAATTTAGTATAAAGTTCTTATTTAATTTTTCATAAAGAGGATATGTTTTGGAGTTATTTGAGTACCCCGAGAAGATACAATTTTGACTCCATGCACCAAGTTTGTTTCTCCTTTCATAAGCAATCAAGGTATAGAAGGTGGAACCAAAGATCATGAGATGCCTCACTGAAGGAATGTGGCCATACAACACTACATGGGGAGTCTTATTTTTTAGAGCATGAGATGGGCACTTCACATAGAATTGCATCAACCTGAAACTTCAACTTTACATTTTTAAAAAACATCATTGAACAAACCATATTTAAGATTGTCATGCTCATTCTTTCAGATACACCATTCTATTGAGGATTATAAGTCATAGTGGTTTGATGTTGAATCCCATGCTAGCAAATATATTTTTAAAATTAATTTAAAGTATATATTCTCTTCCATTATCAATACAAATAGAGCCAATATGGTATTATGTATCATTTTAAATCCATGCATGAAAGCTTTTTAAAGTTTCAAAAGATTTAGATTTATTCTTCAATAGATATACCCAACACATTTTGGTTTAGTCATCAATAAAAGTCATCATATATTTATTTCCATTTGTAGAAGGAGTAGGCCTAGGGCCACACAAGTCAGAATGAATCAGTTCAATCTTTCTATATGCTCTAGAAACATAATCATGAAATGGTTGTTTGTTATATTTTCCTAATATATAAGCATCACATTGCTTCAGTTTCCTTGGAATGGTTGGAAAACTAGTAGCACTACCATTTCTCTTCAATAAACATAGAGTGTCATAGTTCAAATGTCCAAATCTTGCATGCCATAAAATACTAGATGGAAATGTACCTTCATTATACTAAGAGTTGTATGCATAGTTCTCTACACAAGCAGATATTCCTTGTCATTTCAAGAGTCTTCCTTCTTCTATTCCTATTATGACAAGTGAATTATTTGATGCTTTTCTCACTTAAACTTTTCCATCAAACATATGACTAGAGTTTCCTTGCTGATAGATATGAACCAAGGGCAACAAATTTATTTGCAACTATGGGAGGTAGGGAACATCATGTAGAAGAAAGTCAGGGAGTCCAGGCATTTTGATATTGATGGTACCAATTTTGGATGTCTTTAGTTTTGACTTTTTCGTAAAGTAGACTTCTCCATCTACATTGTCCCTAAAATATTCAAACAAATGTTTGTGAAAGGTCATGTGGTAGGTTGTGCCTGTCTCAAGCTACCATGCATATTTCCAAGAAGAAAATGAATTATTAAATATGTCTTCAGTTACTCCAATATTGTAATGTTCCACAATATAATGAGAAGAATCAGGTGCTTCACCTTTCTGTGGATCTAGTGTTTTACCTTTCTCTTTATTTCCTTCTTGCTTGATTTCATCCCAAGAGAGCTTGCATGTGGATGCATCATGCCCATTTATATTCTATAATATGCAATGAAGATAAGGTCATCCTCCTTGGTCATGTTTGTCCCCCTTTCCTCTATTATTCTTCTTTCCATCTCCTCTTTTTCCACCTCTTCCTCTAGAATAATCTTGTGTCTGGTTCTTCTCTTTTTTGTGCAACACAGACAACTTCTTAAGAATGCTGAGCAATTATATTCCTCTTCTCAAAATATTTCTCTCTTTCTACAAAATTCTTCACAAGAGTCGCAAAAGTAATATCTCTAAGTTTACCACTAACTTGTAATGATTTAATATAGTGAGAATATGTGGAATATATTTCCTTCAAAAAATTTGTAACACCTCCCTCCCACATATACCCAAGAAACTGGCCAGCCGGGGTGAACATGCGATGAGAATCCACTATGATAAGACTCAACCTTCCAGGTAATATTAAGGAAATCGAGTCAACAAAACAAGACCTTACAGACCTCCCGCAGGTGTTTCACGACCCCTGGGATTTAATCCATCACTCCAGGTGCCCAACCCCTGGGTTAACCTAACATTTCAATGAATTAAACCCAAAGTCGCTCCCATGACAAGTCATGCATGCGACTGGAACCCTATATTTTCTCCCACAATGCCTGCAAGGGAGATACTACAGTCTTTTCAAACTAGTTCTCTTCTAGAGAGTGTGATATTTAAGCCACTTTTTTAGGGCTAGTCTCCAAACCAATTCCTAGAACTTTATTAGACTTTCCAATAAAATAAATTAAAGCAAGGAAAAGCCCGTAGCATAAAATTTGATGAAGGGCATGGCCTAACCAAGCATGACCATGACATACATTTTGTCAAACACTTATTAAATATGAAACCTACAAGTGTAAATAACAGATCTGAGCATAGGGGTCTTATACTTATCTCAGATTCCCTAAGAACCATTGATTCCTCAACACATCAACTTCCATTCCATCCATTAGGTCATAGATTCATTTTTCATTCATTTACAAGTAAAAACATGATGAGATCCATACATAGAAGCTGTCATAAAACATATACATAACCAGCATAATAGGGACAAAAATATCAATGAAATCACAACCATATACACCACATATAATCCATCATAATACTCATATATACCATGAGAAATATCATTTCATTAATGATGCAAAATCCAAACTGAGGATGGTACTTCCACGTTTTACCCACCTGTAGAATGCCTGAGCCAAATCTCCCTTCAACGATTCACCCTCGTGCCATATTCCAAGCATGAATGTGAGATATCATAGAACACATCAATCAAAACTCATCAAGGGCTTCCAAAGGTCATCCACCTCAATCCATCAAAAAATAATTCCACCTCACAGTCGGACATCACAAAACCATCATCAGATTGGTCTCCATCCAAGCATTCCAGGGCTTCCAGAGCATTTGTTCCAACCCAACTCCTAGGACTAGTAACTCAACCCATGGCTTCTATCGGGCACTAGAGCATGTGTCCAACCAAGCCTCCAGTACTAGTAACTCAACCCACAACTTCTATCGGGCTTCCAGAGCGTTTGTCCAACCAAGGCTTCTAGGACTAGTAACTCAACCCACCAAGGGCTTCCACAACCTTTTTCCAACCAGTGGTTCCAGGACTAGTAACTCAACCAAAGTTGTTACAGGGCTTCTAAAGTGTTTTTCCAACCAAGGCTTCTAGGACTAGTAACTCAACCCAAGCCATTACAAGGTTCCCAGAGCATTTTTCTAACCAAGGCTTCTAGGAGCTCATAACTCAACCCAATCTAAGGAAACATGAGAACCAACCGAAACAAAAAAATGAAATAAACCCACAATATGCATGGTTATCTAGGAAATGGCAAGGCTAAGAAATTCCACTATCAATCTAGGAAATCCTTCATGCCAGTGACATATCATAACCAAGAAGCCACATGCATGTGCAATGCATGCCAAAACTAGTGAGGAAGGCATACATGATACTTAGTACTTGCAAGAAAAACCCTCTATAGTTGTTGATCCTGATGCCCTCTTGTGCTTTCCTTCTCTTCCTTTTCCTTCTTTCTCTAAAAATCCCAGTATGCCACACCCTCCAAGAGTGCTCCAAGAAAACTCTAAGTATCAAAGAGTATGAGAGAGAGAAAGAGACTAATGAGAGAGTTTCAACACTGAAATAACCAAGTCTTTCCCATTGGTCCTCATAAGCCTTTTCATTAATGAGGCCTCTATTTTCTTCATTTTCCATTATTTTCCTTAATTTTCCTCCTCACATGCAACCCGTAACCTTTCACCTTCCTTCTCCCCTAATTTCCATTGCTTTCATAAATGAAATGCCAATTAATGTCTCACGCTTTTCCAAAAGCTTTCTCATTTCCTTTGCCAATTTCCTTAGTCATAATAAACCGAATCAACATCCATTAGGATGTTTCCCCCACCATTCAGTTTGGAATACATGTCCCATCACCGTGGCCTTATATATATTTTTACATGGAATTTTCACCAAGGTTGTTACAAAATTTGTGAGAGGAACATCCATTTTAACTCTAGTGGATTCTACATCATGCATAATATCTTTGATTTCAAAGGTTAGGGCAAGGGGATCATCATCTTTAAAGTATAGATTGAAATATTTGATCATTAGTTAGACTACCTCATGCTCAGAGTCTGAGTCATATAAGTCTTTCAACTTCTTTAAAGCATTAAAAGCCTTGGACATAATTGGTGCAATGTGACGACTCACCTCTTCATTTATCAATGCAACAATCAAGGTATAGGCATCCTTTTCCTTCTTATCCCATATGGCGAACTCATTGTCTGATGTGGGTTTTGTAGGAAGATTTTCATATTATCCTTCACATACCCCTTTCCATAATTCATTGAAAATGAGGGCATGCTTTAATTTTTTGACCATTCATGGTAGTTCTCTTTTCTAGTGAGAACTACTTCAAGAATGGAGATGAGTGAAATAATATCTACAAAATTATGATTTGGGCAGTGAATAGTCAAAATACTTGCAATAATAGCCTTTGATAAAAAATCTAATATATCTCTACAAACTATAGAGACCCACCTTACAACTTGGCTCCAATTCTCTTTAATAAAAATAACCCAAAAAAAATGATGCAACTTCTCGATCTCAAATAGCCACTTTGATTTAAACCAACTCTCCATCCCATATTTTCCCAACCCAGGAGGATTAGGTGTCAAAAATATATTAAGAACTAAAATAAAAACATACAAACACATCATAGTATAAATTGAACCCTTAATATGTGTGCACATTTGTTTCATGAAAACCACGACCCAGGGTAAAAGGGCGATGTGCCATCTTAATCATGCATATAATGTGGGAAGGGTGCTATTGTTACATGTGTTATATGATATGATTAATTTCCAACAACTATATGAGATCAAAAGGAGTCATATAGTATGGGTAAGTTATCGAATGATATATGCCTAACATAAATAAACTATGGTGTTTTGGTTAAACATCAAAAACTTGAATGGAGAATCACCTTTATTTGAAAAAGAGGAGATGTATAGGCTGCAACATGAAGAGAAAATAAATATTGTTAGAAACAGATGTTGAGGACCATGAAATGTGCACAGGAGTAGGAAAAGACAAAAAATAATCCACGTATTCCCCTACTGGAGAGTGATTATTGTCTACCCTTTTACAAAATATTTTTTTGTACGTAAATTGAGGTAGATGAAAATTGTGTGTAATAAATATGCATAAGATGGTATTGAAACTAGTAAGTTCATGAATCCATAAGACTGTAAGGTCATTGGCATCATCATAATCATTGTCATCATCTTCATTATCATCATCAACACCGCCATCATTGTTATCATTATTTTCATCATTAACATTATCATCATAATGGCCATTCATGTCATCACCATCATCTTCGTCATTTCCATTGTCATCATTATCGACATTGTCATCAAATGTTCATAATTATCAATGTCATAAGAAATATCATCAACCCAAAAACTATGATGAGTTTTAGAAAATGGTTGTTTATGACACGTGTGATATATGCATGAGAAATAAAAACTCTATAGATGATGATCATCATCACTGCCACCATTATCATTATCATTATCATTGTCATCATCCCCATCATCATAATTAATGTAATTTATATCATCATTATAATTGGCATTGACATGATCATTCATGCCATTATTGTTGTTGATGATGACAATGATAATATTGACGATCATATGATGGTGAAATTCATGATAATGATTATGATTATGATAATGAAAACATTTGAAAATTGGGAATATTTTCCATGGTCATTAGCTTGTCATCATCATAATCATTGTCATCATCATCATCATCATCATCATCATTGTCATTATCATCATAACCACCATTCATATCATCATCATCATCTTCATTAACGTATTCATCATGATTATTGGCATTGTCATCAGTTATTCATAATGTCAATGTCATAAGAAATATCATCAATGGAAACAATTTGATGAGTGTTGGAAAATGGATGCAACAGAAGACGTAAAATGGTTGCAACAATGGATGTAAAATCAGCTACAAAAGTGGATGCAAACATAGATGTAATAGTAAATACAAAATTGGACACAAAATACCATGCAAATGGGTATGAAAAAGTGGAAGCAAACATGGGTGCAATAGTAGGTGCAAAACTTGGTGCAAATTGTGGTGAAACAAAAGTAGATGTAACAACGGATGAAAAAAAGGATACAAACTTGCATGCAAAAGGACAAAAACTTGGATGAAAAATAAGATGTAAAATAATGTAAACATGGACGCAAACATGGGTGCAACAATGGACACAAAAGTATATGCAAAATTGGATGCAATAGAAATAGGTGCAAAAGTAGATGTAAAATTAGACACAAAATCTGATGCAAAACCTAACATAAAAGTGGATGGAAAAGGGGATGCAAAAACATACACAATATTTGATGCAAACTTGGACACAAAAGAGGATGCAAATGTGGATGCAAAAGTAGATGTAATAGTAGAAAAAATAAAAGATGAAAACTTGGATGCAAAAAAAGATGAAAAAAGAAATCAGAAGTGGACGCAAAGATGGGTGCAATTGTGGACACAAAGTTGTATGCAAAAATGGATGCAATGAAAGTCAATGCAAAAGTAGATACAAAATAAGATGCAAAACTTGATGGATAAACCTGACGCAAAAGTGGATTATAGAAAAGATGTAATATTTGATGCAAATTTGGATGTAAAATAGGATGGAAATGTGGATGCAAAATTGGAAGCAAATGTGGGTACAAAAGTAGGAGAAAAACATAGCGCAAATTGTGGCACAACAAAAGTGGATGCAATGATAGAATAAAAAAAGGAAGCAATAGAAGATGGAAAAGAAGATGCCAAAAGGGATGCAAAAGTGGATGTAAACATAGGTGAAATAGGGGATGGAAAATTGGATACAAAAGTGGATGAAACAGACGTTGATGCAAAAGTAGATGCAAAATGAGACGTAAAACCTGATGCAAAACCTGATGCAAAATTTGATACAAAAAAGGATGAAAAAATCAAATCAAAAGTAAATGAAAACTTAAATGCAAATGAGGATGAAAACATGGATGCAAAATTAGAAGCAAAAGTGGGTGCAAAGGTAGGCACCAAACTAGCGACAAATTTTGGCACAACAAAAGTGGATTGAATAGTGGACACAATAATGCATGCAATAGAGGATGCAACTATGGATGAAAAACAATATCAAAATGTGGATGCAGAAAAAGTAGATGCAAAAATAGCTGCAGAACTAGGCACAAACCTTGACACAAAGCTTGGCGCGAAGGGGGATGCAAAAAATGATGCAAAAGAGGATGTAAAAAATGATTCAAAAGTTGATGCAAGTGTAGGCGCAAAAAAGTGGATGCAATAGAGGATGAAAAAGTAGGTGAAACAAAATTAGGTGCCAAACTTGACGCAAAACCTAGCACAAAACTTGGTGAAAAGGATGGTGCAAAACTTGGTGCAAACGATGGCGCAAAACTTGGTGCAAAGCCTCTTGAATAACCTAGTGCATCACTTGGTTCTAAACTTGGTCAAAGGCTTGGTGCAAAAATTGGTGTAAATTTTGCATCATGTTTTGGACCATATTTGATAAATTGATGCAAATAGCACAAAAAGTGGGCTCTAGACGCAAAAAAGGAAGCAAAAAGGGATGCTAACCATAGGGTTTTGTTGTAGTGAATCCCGAAGGTATAACCCTTACATACATCATGCTCCTCAAGGGATACTTTAGGTAGGCCAGTGGTTATTTACTGCATAAATTTTAGGGCTCCATGATGCCAATGGCCCAATCTCCTATGTCAGAGTTCACTGACATCACGACACTGTACCTTCTCTTCCTTACTTCTTAATGCAGCATAATCCTCCACATCAAGTTTATGCAGGTTGTTCACATGAACCCAAATCTTCTTCACTTGTATAGTGGCTATCTATCATAGGAATGTTTTCCCTTTTGTTGACACAAAATCTTTGGGATTAGGTAAATGCATGTAAAATAATGTGAACAGAAAATAAGCAGAATTCGAATATGAAGAGCCTCTGTGAGATGAAGCAAATGAGTCTCTTCCTCCATGTATATATCTATGATTAGTCTTAATGAAAAATAACAATTTGCTTTGAGGATTTACCTCCTGGCCTCACATGGTATCAGACCATAGGTCCCATCCTCTATCTTTGTCTCCCTCCCTACCCTTGTAACTCCATCCTTTCTATGTTCTGCATATTTTTGTAGAACTGTTACCTATGTCCTACAGTTAAAAAAAAAACCTCTCCCTAATATGTATCATGCTTTCCAATCCATTTCAACACCATTATACTGGAAGCCCAACAAAAACCTGATATTTAAAAATTGATTCGAAGCCAAGATTAATAACAAATTGATGTTATGCCCGCATTCATGGCGTTATTGAACTTTCGGGGGAACCTTTGTGTTTTTTTGCCTCCTGCTTCCTTTCCAATCATGCATTGGATTTTCTAAGGGGTTGTCTTCAATGTTTTGGGAGACTGGTGAGCAAGAGTTACTAGTTGTTGCACTGAATTTTTTAGCCATCTTTTATTTTTTTGCAAAGGTGGATAGAGCTCATTGATGTGGTGAATGGTATGTTGATTTTTTTGTGTTGTGTCTGCGTGCAACAATGTTATGAAGTTGTTTGAGTGATATGCATAATTTTTTTTCAAAATTCATGGCGTGATTGTGTTGTTGGCATTACTATGTTATTGGTGTGACTGTGTATGACTGTGCCTGCATGCAACAAACATGCGTTTTTGAGTTCTGATCACACCATGGTTCATTTATTGAAATCAATGTATGCGAATCTATTGGTATCAATTCTAGACACTGTTTTTTGAACTCCCATTGTCACGACATCACACTGCCTCCTATCCATAGCACCCATCATGGTTCTCTATTGCGGCATCACACCACCTCCTACCCATACCACCCATAATGGGTCCCTATTATAAAAATTGACATACATACACCTCCCCTCATTATAAACTCCTCCTCCCCCATAAAACACCTCTCCATATAACCCCTCCCATAGTAATAACTCTAATATATTATTCCTCACTATTTTTTTTCCAAACTTAAATGAACTTTGCCACTAGAAGTGCATTTGTTTTCCACCAGAAGTGTAATTTGTTTTTAACAATGCACATATTTTTAAATGCATTCACTGATATCAATTATTGCATTAGTTCTCTCTAGAAAATAGAACTATCCTAAATTTTCAATCAAAATAAAACAAACTCTCATTTTTAATGAGTTGTGGAGAGGCGTTTTTGAAGGAGAAGGAGATAATGCACCTTCCAAAGCCCACTTCAAATAAGGAGATTTCCATTTGGGAAACTAATAAGAACAAGGTCTATGTATCGATTGCAACATCTGTAAATGAAGAGGTGAGTCACAACATTTCACCATTTTCAAATGGTTTTGAAGCCTTAAATAAGTAGAAGAAATTGTATGACTCGCACTCTAAACTTGAAGTTGTCTAATTGATGATTACATTGTTCAATATTGAATTGAAAAATGATGACCCTCTTTCTTTAGCATCAGAATTAAGATCCATTATGCATGATATAAAAACCACTAGTGTTGAAATAGACATTCCTATGATAGCTTATGTCAAGGCACTATATCCCACTTATTCACATTATCTTGAGTCATTCCAAGCAAGTGGAAACCTTAAGTAGATTACCTTTGACTCCCTTGAGAATAATTTTACTGAGAGAGAGAAGGATTTTGGGAAGAAGACAACTCCTCAGTCTTCTGAAGAAATCGTGTGTCTTGCACATATAGAGAAGAATCGTGCACAATATTCTTCTAGAGGAAGAGGTGGCCGAAGAGGAAGAGGAAGAAGGAATTTTAGAGGTAGGGGGATGTAGACAGTGCCAAGGAGAAATTTTTGATCTTCATTGCATATGATGCAATGGAGATGGACATGAAGCATCCACATGTAAGCTACTTTGGTAAAAAGTTGAGCAGGAAAGAAATGAAGGAAAAGGTAAAACCAATGAGAAAGGGAAAGGTAAAGCACCTGCATCCTCTCACTATGTTGTGGCACATTGCAAAATTGGAGTAACTGAAGATTTATTTAATGCTTCACTTGCTTCTTGGAAAAATGATTGGTTGCTTGATTAAGGACCAACTTGCCGTATGAATTTTAAGAGATAATTTTTTGAAGAATTAACTAACAATGTTGATGGAATAATATATTTTGCAGACAAGTCAAAACTCAAGCCATCAGGGCTTGGCACCATCAAGCTCAAGATGCCTGGTCTTCCACACGTTCTTCTACATATGTTCTATATCTACTGGAGTTGAGGATAAAATTTCTATATTTGGTCCTCATCCGCGAGCAAGGGCACTCGATTCATATATTTGATGGCAAGGTCGAGGTCATAAAAGAATCAAATCACTCATTTTTCATGAAGAGGATAGAAGAAGAAAGACTTTTGATGTTGTAAGGTACCTCTACTAGTGCACACAATGTTTCATACAATTATCACTATGATGAACGTACATTTTCATCAAGTTGTTTATGGCATGCTAGACTAGGAAACTTGAAATATGACAACCTTCATTTGTTGAAGAAAAATGGTGTTACTGATTTGCCTGCAATTCCTAGGAACTTAAGCAATGTGATTCTTTTATTCTATGAAAGCATAACAAAAAGTCTTTTCATGATTCTCATTCCAAAGCACATAGAAAACTTGAAATTATTCATTTAGATTTATGTGGCAGAATGCCTATTTCTTCTACAAATGGTAATAACTATATGATGACATTTATTTATGACTACACCAAAATGTGTTGGGCTTATTTATTAAAGAACAAATATGATGCTTTTCAAACATTGAAGAACTTTCATGCATGGATTAAAAATTATGCACAATATCATATTGGCTCTATTCGAATTGATAATGGAAACGAGTATAATTCAAATGAATTTGAAAAATATCTTCGCCAGTATGGGATCAAACATCAAACAACCGTGCCTTATAATCCCCAACACAATGGAGTAGTTGAAAGAATGAGCAGGACAATCTTAAATATGGTATGCTCCATGAAGTTTTTCAAGAATTCTAAATTGACGTTTTGGGCTGATGGATTTCTATGTGCCGTGTATATAAAGAATAGGTGTCTTTTTATGCTATTAGAAATAATACTCCCTATGACATGTGGTATGGCAACATTCCTTTAGTGAGGCATCTCAAGGTCTTTGGTTCCACCTGTTATTCCTTGATACCTAAGGAACAAAGAAACAAACATGGTGTGATGAGTCATAAGTGTAGCTTCTTGGGGTGCTCAATTACCTCCAAAGCATATTGTCTCTATGATGAATTTAATAAGAAGTTTATAGTGTCTACAGATGTGATATTTCTTGAATCTTTCAAGATTGACAATGTTTTTGAGCGACAACGTGGTAACTTGGATAGATTCATACATGCAAAGTCTTTTCAAGAATTCGATAATGAGATTCCACATCTTGAAGGGGGGATTCCTATAGTGGATCAATCTATGGAATATTATTCTGAATCACTCTCTCCCCCACATGAAGATCTAACCATTGATGACACTTTGAGTGATGTTATTGACATAATTGGTAGACTAAATCTTGATTCGGCCCCAACACAGTCAACTGAGCAGCTTGGGCCCTCTCAGAAAGGTCCTCCAAAATGGTACAAAGACACTTGAAAGTGTTGTTACACAATATTGTGTCACACCTCTTGCACTTCCCTGTGATATACCCTAGAGTGCCTAAAACATGACCATCATGCAGTGTACTCATCCAGATATGCATCTCAGATCCTCGCTAAAACAATGATGGAAAAATTCTTTGAGCTTCCCTTGAAGGAAATTGCTCTAAAACCCTAATTTTAGCATCATCGCTCCCTGATACTGAAAACCACGATGGTTTCTAGTTTCACGATACTAGCCCCAAGATTCCATCACACTTTTGTCTTGGATACCAGCAATGATCTCTCAAAGGCCATTTTCCCAAAGAGGAAAAGAAGGTTCATGCTCTAGAGGCATACAAAATGACAAGATGGAAGTTGTTCAGCATGGATGAGGTCAGTTTCTTTCAACTTGGCCTTTCGGTGTTATCCCTATGAGCTACCTCCTTGAGATGAGGGCCTTCTCCTCTATTTGGTGAGATCCTAATTCCCTTTCCTTGCCTATATATTCATCCTCTGCGATTCCCAAATGGCTGGTCTTTGGCTATTTGCACCCTTCTAGTGAGATTGTGCCTATATGCTACTCATTTGTCTTGGAGAAGGAGTGCTTGGAGAGCTTGAGCTTGGACTTGGAAATTCACTCAAGGAGAGCTTATTGACATCAAGGCTTAGTTGTATGATTCCACCTTTATTCTATTAATATATACAACTGTTGGTTCATTTTCCATAAATGTGTATGTTAGTGCATCATTTATCTCAATGCTTCTTGATTTGTTAACTAGGTTACTTTCGATTATGCTATTTGTACTTGCATGCTTTGTTGTGTCTTGATATCTTGTGAAGGAATTTAAACACTGTGAGCAGTAGGACCAAGCCCATGGCACAAGCGATTCGAGGTCTTCAACAAAAGAGGATATTATAGCATTAGAATGAGGTAGGTCATCTTCCTCTTCTTCTATTTTGATTGTAACTTAGGAAAGTGTCTAGTAGATTGTAATGTAGGTTGACATACCCACTCATTGGGCTAGAGGGATCATCTCTATCCATAGAGAGGATTGCCTAAATAACAAAATGGCGACTCCGCTAGGGAAGCTATAACCCTTTCCATCCAATCCTTCACCCTGATTCTATCATGAGTTTGACCAACTGTAAGGTTTTTGACTTGTCTACTTCTCTGTAGCTATTTTCACTTATTGGTTATTACTTGAGGACACTCAGTCTATTATGGTCTCGAAGATTTTTTATTTTCCCTCATTTTTCTCGTCCTTCAGGGATTTAGCCTTAATAGTCATGATGTCATCACTGATTTTTTAGTTACAGTCGCGATGTTTACCCTTGCAACACCCTTTTGCATATAACATGCATGATGATCTCAAAGAATAAGGAAAACTAGGTTTTTCTTCTTGTTTTCAGTCTTTTCAGCCTCTGTCAATGATTTTCTAGTGTGTCTACAGTGTTTTTGATTGATTGCCTTGATTAATTTGAAAATTTTGTCTCATTGGCTTTCAAGTGAAATATGATTGATTTCTAGGGTTTCTAGTGAATTGGTGATGACTTGTTGCATGGTTTTGTCATTGGGAGGTTTTTTTTGCTGATTGATTGACTGTTGTTTTTTGTGGAAATCATTGAAGACATTGTTTTGCATTTGTTTTAGCTTTTGTTTCAAAATTTACTTTTTGTGAAAATGTATTAGATTAGTTGCATTGAAAAGTTATTTTTTGATATTCATCATTGAAAATAGATCACATTTTTTCGGTGTTTGAAAGCTAAAGACTATATTAGGTGCATCAAATCATTCAAAGCGAAAAGAAAAGCATGATTCATATAAATGCATATTAGTAAAGTCAAAATCATTTTTCTTTCGAAAAGTTGCATTTACGATAGTGAAAAGTGAAAATCATTTTTGCTTTTGGCATTGCATTTGGAATATGAAAGTGAAAGTTAGTGAAATGAATTTTGCATGATGAATTTTGTTTAATGCAGTATTTATTGAAATTTCTTACCTTAATTAGTCTAGTTTTCATTAAGACAAAAAGTTTTCCTTTACTCATATAGTTGCATCATACGTGTCCAGGTGACATCATTCTGAGCTCAAAACTAAAACATAATCCAAGATAAACGTAAAATTTACCTCAATTAACCTAAGGAGCAATTTTCACTTAACACAAATATCTATAGGTCTAGGCTAGAGATGTGTTAAGGTGTCTTTAAACATAGGAACTGTCATTAACTACTTGCAATGTTTCCCGAGGGTGGAATCCCATCCTAGTATGGATGTATATAGGAGGTTCTCTAGTACTTTTGGGTATTTTGGAGGCACTTCAATATGATAATTATATAGGGACGCTCTCATCGAACAATTCTACATTAAACGACACTAACACAGACTTGTCCTCCCCATACCATTGTGTATATATTGGGAGGCCCCATTAGGTGGATATCCTTTAGCCACAGGTAATTGATTCTCTCGCGTTGTAAAAGTGATACAACTAACATAACATTCAAGGAGATTGGTCATTGTACACTGAGTCCTTGGTTTTAGCTGAGGTGTATATTGCGGTTCAGGGGTACTTGGTAAACCTTCTTCCCTAAATTACACCTTTTGAATTATTTTTGTTAAAGTTCTCAAATCAATTAATTGACCGTGGAAAAAAACATCTTTAGACTTGTGGAAATACTCAGTAGATCTAAGGTTGATACCAATGGAAAGATTTCCTGAGTCTACCATTCAAGGAAATGCTTCTGATGGGAATCCTAGTCCTTTTCCTTCTTTTGGAAATACTGGTGCTCCATATATGGCAACGTTGTCCCTTCCTAGATTGACCATTGGTCTACTAGTTTGGTTGTTTTTGACCTCGATGGTTTCGAGTATCCAAACTTCTTTTCAACTGAGTTCTCCTCCACCTGAACAACATCAAGCTCAGGTTGATCCTAAAGTTGACCCCTCACCTTCTTCGCCTATTTCTTCACCTTGTTCTTCCTCTTCTCCCGGTGAAAGTGTAGATTCTAGTAATGAGGAAGGTAAGAAGAAGAAGAAGAGAATGATGAAGAAGAAGAAATATAATCCAGGGGCCAACTAGGCAGCCATTTCTATGGATGTAACTACTAAAGAAAACTCTTCCAACCAACCCCGAAAATTAAAATTCCCTTGCATGTTATGTAAGGGTGACCACCTTATTCAAAATTGTCCTGGTATTCATAAGGTCTTAGAAATGTGGTCTACAGGTTCACATCGACCTTTGTCATCAGTCTCTGGCGATCATGCTGGTGATAAACCCTCAACCAGTAATAGTAAAGCTCATGTGAAAAAGGAGAAAGTCAAATTTCCTTGTAAGTTGTGTGAAGGTAATCATCCAATTCACCTTTGTCCTCTTATGGATGAAGATTCCAAAGAGTTGGAAAACCTTACAGCTTCCCAGCTTTGTCTTCTAGTTGGTTATCAAAAGCTTTCCCTTGATCCTTCATGGTTGATCTAGTGATTGATCAAAATCCATCTTTGGTCAACCAAACTCTCTCTAAAAGTGAGTCTCGTGAGTCTATTCTTGACTAACCATTGGTTGAGAAAACAGTAGACTTGGATCCAATTTCTGTTAATCGTACCTTCCCGGTAGAGAGTGAAACTCATACTTCTCAGGTTCTTCTGGTTTCTTCAGTTTTGAATGAACTGGGGGTAAATCCTCCTATTCACAAGGTGCATGAGAGCATTTCTCCTGTTCCCATCAAGCAAGAGAGCAGCTTTCACATTCCTATGACACCCCCTCCAAGTAGTTTAGTCACTTATTTTTATTGGAGTCAACTGGAAGGATAACATATTCCGTCTTATGTGCCTTTCCAGATTACAGTACATGCTTACCATATGGACGTACCTAGCATAGTCATAGACGAGGGCACATATATTAGCATTATTTCCTCGACTGCTTGGAAAGCCTTACATTCTCCCCATCTTGTCCCCGTCACCCAAAATTTGTTAGCTTTTAATAGAGGAACTGGTCAACTGTTAGGGATCCTTCCTAAGTTACCTATTACTTTTGGAGGAAAGACTATCTATATAGACGTGATGGTTGTCCAAGGTCTGTTGGATTTTAATACACTCCTTGGTCATGACTATTTTTATGTCATGGGAGCTCTTGTTTCTTGCCTCTTTCAAGTGATGTGTTTCTCATATGAAGGAAGCATTGTGATCATTGATCAGCTTACGTTCATTGGTTCTAAAACAACTCCCAACAAACCATCATCCCTAAATGGTTCTCATATGCAAGCGGTGTCACCCCCGCTGAATGTTAATTACATGGCCACCTGTTCCATGCCCACATCTACTGATGATCTAGTAGGTGATGTAGTGAGCCATGTACTTAGGGCATTGGAGCCTAATTTTTCATTTGAATCCTTGGACATGTGTCCCTTCCAGAGTGTTGTTCTCGCATCTGATGGGAACCTCTTGGAAGCTATGGCCTCTTTTGGTCTATGATGAAGGGTATGGAGTAGAGTTCCTTGTCTTATGTCAAGCTCCCTCAGAAATGAAACAAGGGATATGAGGATTTTTCTTTTACTATTTCAACCTTGTTAAAAAATGAAATAGGTCCCTATGAGCATAGTTCCTTTGCGTGTCATGAGCATGGTTATTTTCCTATGTCAAGCTCATTAAAAAATGAAACAAATCCCCTTCCAATTTGAATTTTTGATTAGCTCTCGTAAAATCCCAATCAAGTCTTTCAATTTATCTCTTAAGTGAACCTTCATTCCATCCACCTGTTAGTAACCAACAGTCTACTTAAGCGATTGAAATGAAGATTGGGTGGTGTGTACCTCAAATTGAGTCATTATGCTGGAGGCATGCAAACTTATCTCAAGAATAGTTTATCTTTGTTTCAAGCTTGTGTAAAAATGAAATGAAACCCAAGCATAGTTTGTTTTCATTTCAAGCCAGTGGAAAAATGAAACCATTTTGAAATTATAATCAAGCATAGTTTTTCATGTCTCAAGCTTGTGTAAAAATGAAACCATTCCCACTTTACATCTCCTGATTTATGTTTTTATCAACCGATTTTTTCCAAATGAGCCTTGGTTTTTTCATTCCATCGTCACCATCTCCTTCAACGATCATATGCTTTCACTTGGTTGTTTTACCCTTGCATGAAGAAAATCGGCAATGAGTGGTCTTATTAGTCGGCCTCCTGAACATTACATGTTTTGAGCAGTTCCATCATCACCAAAACTAGTTGTTATCATTTTATACCACTCGTTCTTCCAGGCAGAGTCATCTTTCAGCTCTTTTCTAACTCTCAAAAAATTAAAGATTGTCGAGTACTTGTCATTTCAAACTCGTAAAAGTAAATCAAATGATGTCTACTCAGTATAATTTTAACCATTTTTCTGGACTAAGATAGATGATTTACGAAAAAAGAATAGCTCGATCAACATGGTCAAGAGGTTCTCTCAAATATTGTTTTCTACCTTTTCGGGTTCAATAGACAAATTAGGAAAAGGGACTTGATGGAATTTTATTTCTTCTTTTTTAAAACAATCTAAATATGAAAAAGACACCTACTTACACTTCCATTAGACTCGTAAAAATTAAACGACGAAAGACTGGTCACCATGATGAGCCCGAGTTTCTCCTTCCTAGGACTCGTAAAACTTACTAGGATGGATTCATTCGAAAAATGAACTTATATGACAAGAATATGATATCCTCTTCAAGCTTTTGTAAAAATAAAGAGGTACTCGCTAGAAATAGTGGGTAAAATAAAAGTGAAACATTTCTTGTATAGGAAGAATATCACTCTGGATAATGACACTCATTTTTTTCTCATGTCGATTTTGGGATATCCTCACTTAGTCACTTAGTCACTTGTCCTCTCGGGTTTGGGTGATCCATTTTTCCTCTCATTTGACTATTCCACTTCATCATTATGTCCCTTGGTCTTATGTTGAGTCAAATGTTTCCACACTCTAAACTCGCATCTGTGATGTTCAAGAGAAGTCCTACTCGTTGTCTATTACGTATACATTATCTGACCCTTCGCTATAGTCTGGGATCTTATTCATTTTATTCCACTTTATTCCTCATTTCGTGTCGATGATGGGGGACTCATTATGGGCCTTCTTCGATGGGTCACTTCCTGTCAACTTCAACTCATTATGCATGAAGATGGCTTAGAGACTCCCTTTCAGTACCTTATAGCTTGCATGCCTTAATGGAAAGTTCTTCACATTCGATGACAAGATCTCATCATCGGCTTTCGATCGGATGATTACATGAGTGTTTGACTTCAACTTCATTTTCACATTCACGGATTGTACTTTCGTACGTTGAGAACCATTGTCATTACTGATGGTTTCTCTCATTCCTATTAACGATCCACATCACTGGCTAGTAATCAGGTGGTTTTCTAGCATGTCCATTGACACATTCATTCACATGTTAGAAATCGTACTTTGAATAGGTCGGGATGGAGCACAAGACCTTGAGTATTATCTAATATGACTTAGGCTACGTGGATTTGTGTATTATTCATGATTGTACACATGTTTATGCTATATGGATGGTTGTGACCATACCGTGGGACTTTAAATTTATGTTGATCCTTCTATCTTGGATGGTTGTGCCCATACCATGGATCGTTTCACATAGTCCTTATTATTTGAATTGCTATGTCCATACCATATATTCATGTTTTGATATTAGATATGTATATGTATATGCATCGTTGATTTGCATGTCTTTTGATAGTGTTTGTTTTTGTCCTTGCAAAAGATCTTAAATAATCTCAACTATCACTTTGTGTTCTGACTTCATGCTTTAGGGGGCTTCTGTTACACAGTATTTTGTCAGACCTCCCTCACTTACGTGTGACATACCCTGATGTGCTTGAAACATGAACATCATGTAGTGTAATCATCTAGATAGGCTCTTGGAAAAACGTTTTGCACAAAAGGAAGGGGTCAACTATGAGGAGACCTATTCCCCCACAATAAAATGGGCTACCGTCAGGACACTCTTTTCCTTGGCAGCACAGAATGGTTGGAAAGTCCGTCAAATGGATGTGAAAACTTATTTCTTAAATGGAGATTTGAAAGAGAATGTTTTTATGTCCCAACTAGAAGTATTTGTTGTGAAGGGTCAAGAACAAAAAATCTGAAAGATTGTAAAATCTTTGTATGGCCTCAAGCAAACACCGTGAGCTTGGTATGAGAAATTAACTGAGCATCTTCTGAAACTCAACTTCCAACATTATGATCTTGATGATGCAACTTTGTTTGTCAAGAAACTTGGAAAAACAAGTGTATATGTTGTGGTGTATGTAGATGATCTTTTGATGACAGGGAATAATGAGAGCTACTTTGCATCCATAAAGAAGGAATTGAGGAAAGGTTTTGAAATGAGTGACTTGGGCTATGTTGACTACTATCTTGGTATTGAAGTAACTCAACATCTGAAATTTATATTCCTCTCTTAAAATAAGTACATTGGAGATCTGTTGAATAGGTTTGGCATGGTTGAGTGTAATCCTTTGACTACTCCGATGGAAAATAACTTAAATCTCACATCCATTGAAGGAAAATAATTTGTGGATACAACAAAGTATAGACAGCTTGTAGGAAGTCTCAACTATCTGACTAATACCAAACCATACATTTCATTTGATGTTGGAATCCTCTCCAGGTTTAAGGAGAACCCTTGTGATGGACATTGATATGCTGTGAAAACAATTCTAAAGTACTTGAAGGGTCAAGACTTTGGACTTAAGTATACACAAATGGGCAAATTAAATTTTATTGAATAATATGATTTAGACTTTGATGGAGATAAAGAAAATAGGTTATCTACTTCAAGTTATGCTATGAGTCTTGGATCAGAAGTTGTCTCCTAGAGGTCATGCAAAAAATTAGTCCTAGTGGATTCCCCAACTGAGGTAGAATATGTGGCAGAAGCTGAAGAAAAAAAGGAAATTGTGTGGCTTAGGGAAGTTCTAGAATATTTGTAAGAGAAACAAGTGCATTCAACTTATCTCATGATTGAAAACCCTTCTTGAATAAAGTTGGCCAAGAACCCAAACTTCCATGATGGAACAAAGAATATCAATACAAAATACCATATGATTCGACATCATGTTGAGGCCAAGACAATTCACCTACGCCATTGTTCCAAAAATGAGCAGATTGCAGACATCTTCACCAGAGCGCTTGGAAGAGAAAAGTTAGAAAGATTTGGAATAATGCTTGGACTCACAAACATCCCTTTATATTAATGGGGGGGATGTTGACACCTAATCTTTGGGATTAGGTAAATCCATGTAAATTAGTATAAATATAAAATAAGGAGAATTTTAATATGAAGAGACACTAGGAGATGAAGCCCACGAGTCTCTCCATCCATGTATATATCTATGATTAGTCTTAATGAAAAACAAAAGTTCTCTTTGAGGATTTACCTCCTGGCATGACACCTTTGTTGAAGATCACATCATAACCACAACCTTACAAAAATGCTATAGAGATGAGGTTCTTATTTAGGCTTGGTACAAACATGAGATCTTTTACGTGAAGAGTAGATATATACTACCTCTTAAAGGTTATTGTACCAATCCTTGTAGAACTATACCATCCATTGTCGCCAAGCTCAATATGCATCTAGAGATATTTCTCGTCCAACTCACTAAAAAAATCTCTACACCCTGTCATGTGGAACGAGGCACTTGATTCCAAGTACCATAAACTCCCCATCACAATGCTGGAAATGCATGTGATAAGAGTGAAGTCTAGCTCAAACTTTGAAGCCAAAGATTCACTTTCTACTCCTCTTGAGTTCTTCTTGCCAGAATTTTTGTGTGGACACTTTGTAGCATAGTGCCTGAATTCATGAAAATTGAATAATTTTATTTTGGATAAGTCTTTCTTCTTTCCCCCTTAGCTGGATTTTAGTTTGGTTGGAGATTTCTTCCCTTCGTTCTTCTTTCCTGTTCCAACAATGCAAAATTGTCTTCATCCTCTTCCTTGGATGAGGTTCCATATCTGGTATTATGCTTGATCTCTTCCTGTACGAAATCAGGCCACATGTGTTCAAAATTCAGTAGTTTCTCCCTCCCATTCATGAGTCCTGGTAGTTATGCCATCTTTTGGGGAGGTCTAGAAGAGCCAAGCTCGTAAGGCCATCTTCTGCAGAATTCACACCAACCCCTCCAAGCTTGTCCCAAACTTCTATAAATTTGGAGAGATAGTGCAAAATAATATCATTCTTCTACATATTGATATTTCAAAGCCTTTGTTGGGCATGGAATCCCCCCCAATGCATGTTTTGGGGCTCAAAGCCAAAGTTTTGACCCAATCATGTTGTAAAGATCCGCAAATTGTGGGCACAGAGCATGAAAGTATGATAGAGTCACAGGGTTGTCTGCCCTAGTTTTGTAATGTAATATCAGCTAGATAGACCTACCCATCGTCCGCCAACCATGGGATTGTATAAATAGAGCGTGGCTCTAATTAGATAGAAGAGGGTAGAGAGGGAAGAGTCTAAGTAACTAAGTGAAGTGTGTCTTTGGGTTGTAGAGTAGGAGAAGGCTCCACAGCTGAGTGTGCGGACACCTGCAGCTGAGTGCACAGGTGTTATGAAACCAACTCACAAAAAGATAGAAAAGATAGATCAACGCCTTATAATTTAGCCTCTTCAAGGGGGCAACCTCCTTTACATTACACAAATGAATGATTCTTTGATGACTCAAATGAAAAAACCTCCTTTCTATATATAGGAGTCTAAGGAGTCACAATATAACCCAGCTGACCTAACAATAATAATATAAAGGCACAAAAGTAACAATAGAGGGATTCTATGGGGCACAGTAATCACAATATGGGGACAATAGGGGCACAACAATATTAATAAGGGATACAACTACAAAAGAAATGGGGTAATCACTAGTATTATAGGGACCTAACATGCCCCTCTCCTTCAAAAAAGTGTTGTCCTCAACGCTTGAGTAGTTCTGGATGCTTCTATATAAAATTCTCATCCTCCTAGGTGGAATCTTCAGTTGATAAGTTCTTCCACTTGATGAGATACTCCGAAATTGATCGATTTCGTAGCTGTCGAGTTCTTGTTTCTGTGATTGCTTCCGGTTCCAATATAATTTTTCCTTGCTCGTCAAGTTCTGGCAATATTGTTTGAACTAGGATCTTGTCACCTATAACGTTCTTTAAACATGAAACATGGAAAGCTTGGTGCACTCGAGAAGTTGCAGGAAACTCCAATTTGTATGCCATAGTACCAATCTTTTGCAACACCTTGTATGGGACATAATACTTTGGTGATAATTTATTATCCTTCTTAGCTTGCTTGAGGGACATTTGTTTATATGGTTGTAGCCGTAGGAATACCCAATCACCTACATCAAAACTTCTTTCACTGCGATGTTGATCTGCCCATTGTTTCATTCTATTCCGCGCCAACATGAGCTTATCCTTTAAGAGTTGGAGGACTTGTTGTTGATGCTTGATGTGATGTTCCACTGCTTGAAACTTTGAATTTTCTCTTAAATATGATGTGATGGATGGTGACTGATATCCATAAAGTGCCATAAATGGGGTCATTTCTGTTGTTGTATGGAAGGAAGTGTTATACCACCATTCAGCTAGACGCAACCATTTGACCCATTGTGTCTGTTTATCAGATACAAAGCAACAAAGATATCCTTCCAAACATTTATTTACTATCCTAGTTTTCCCATCAGATTGAAGACGATAAGATGAGCTATGAGATAACTGAGTACCGAGACAAGAAAATAATTCTGTCCAAAATTTTCCAGCAAAAATGGGATCTCTGTCACTTAAAATAATCTTTAGGTTTCCATATAGCTTTTGAATTTTTTCCATAAATGCAGTAGAAACTGTACTGGCTTTAAATGCATGTGATAATGCACAAAGTGTGCATACTTGGTAAGTCTGTCAACTACCACCATGATGACACTCTTTCCCTCAGAATTGGGTAAACCTATGATAAAATCTATTGAAACCTCCTCCCAACATTGGCTTTGAATGGATAAAGGTTGTAATAGACTCGGGATATTAATTGTTTCAACTTTATTTTGTTGGCAAACCAAACATTCCACCACAAACTTTTGAATATCCAATTTAAGGCCATCCCAAAAAAATTCCTGCTTAACCCTGTGGTGAGTTTTTAAAAATCCAGAGTGCCCTCCTAAGGGAGAAGTGTGCAATTCTGTAAGAATATTTTGTTTGAGTTTGGAACTATTATAGAGGTATAAGCAATCTTTATACCATAATGAATCATTTTTCCAGCTAAATGTATCAGATGTACTGGAATCTTGTTGTAACTTTCGAATAAGTGCCCACACTTCTTCATCATTCTTCCATTCCTCCCTTGCTTCATTTATCCAATCTGGTTGGATAATAGAAATGGTGCACAACAATGCTTCCACATCCTCATCCTTTCTTTAGAGTGCATCTACCACCACATTTTGCTTCCATTTTTTGTATATGATTTCAAAGTCATAACCCAACGTCTTTGTGACCCACTTTTGTTGCTCTTAAGAGGATAATCTTTGTTCTAAAAAGTATTTAAGGCTATCATGATCCGTTTTTACCTTGAAGTGTCTTCCCATTAGGTAGGGTCACCATTTCTTAAGTACATGTAGTATTGCCAACATTTCCTTCTCATAAATAGCTGTGTAAAAGCTTTCCTTTGATTGGACGACTTTCAAAAGCAATGGGTCTTTCATCTTGCATTAAAACAACACCAATTCCATTTCCTAAAGCATCACATTCCACAATAAAGGTTTTTGTGAAGTCAGGTGTAGCTAAGACCGGTGCTTGGCACATTTCCTCTTTAAGATGTTCGAAGGCCTTTGTTGCTTCTGGAGTCCATGAAAATGCATCTTTCTTGAATAATGTTGTTAGAGATGCTGCTATTCTCCCATAATTCTTAACAAACTTGCGATAATACCCTGTCAACCCGAGAAATCGTCACAGATGCTTTATGGATGTGGGGATTTTCCATTCCTTAATGGCTTTAATTTTTCTAGGGTCTACCTTAACTCCTTCATGAGATACAATATGACCTAGATATTCCACCTCTTGTACTCTAAAGAAACATTTGGATCTTTTTGCATATAATTGTTTCTCCTCCAATAGTTGTAGCACCCTGTCAACATGTTCAACATGATCCTTCCAAGACTTGCTGTAGATTAGTATATCATCAAAAAATACTAACACAAATTTTCTAAGGAAGGGTTTGAAAATGGAATTCATCAAACCTTGAAATGTAGAAGGTGCATTGGTAAGGCCAAAAGGGATGACCAAAAATTCATAATGACCGTCATGAGTTCTAAATGCTATTTTCGGAATGTCTTCAGTCTTCATTATGATTTGATGATATCCTGAATGTAGATCCAACTTGGTGAAGTAAATTGATCCATGCAATTCATCTAGTAATTCATCAATGACAAGAATGGGAAACTTATCTTTAATAGTGAGCTTGTTGAGCTCCCTATAATCTGGACACATGCGCCATGATTCAGCCTTCTTGTGCACCAATATTACTGGAGCAGAGAAAGAACTTTGACTAGGTTGAATTATACCAGCCTCGAGCATTTCTGCAACCATATGTTCAATTTCACTTTTTCTTTACCTTCTTCCGAAATTTCAATCCAATGCTCAGAGAGAAAGTTATGACGATTTTCCTCAGGTCACTTGTTTGGAATGTAATTTAGGAGTCTGCAAAAAGACCAAATTCCTCAGATCATATCTCTGCAAATATAGCGCAAAAAACTCTGAATTTCGGAACCGATGTTCAGTGCTATTTCATCTCAAATGGGTTTTTTTTTCACTTCTGAAATGTCACAGAAAAAAACTTATAGCGAAAATGCGGCGATGACCTATTTGGAGAAGCGAAACCCTAGAATCCAAAGTTCTGATACCAAATGTCATGAAACCAGCTCACAAAAAGATAGAAAAGATAGATCAACGCCTTAGAATTCCGCCTCTTTGAGGGGGCAACCTCCTTTACATTACACAAATGAATGATTCTTTGATGACTCAAATGACAAAACCTCCTTTCTCTATATAGGAGTCTGAGTCACAATATAACACAGCCGACCTAACAATGATAATATAAAGGCACAAAAGTAACAATAGAGGGATTCTATGGGGCACAGTAATAACAATATGGGGACAATAGGGGCACAACAATATTAATAAGGGATACAACTACAATAGTAATGGGTTAATCACTAGTATTATAGGGACCTAACAACAGGGCGGAGTTAAGTCTGTAACCGAGGAAGGAATTAATAAAGAGAAGTTTGTTATCATTTTGGGTATCTGTTGTCGAGTTAATGAATGATTAATGTAATTTGCAAATATATTGTTTATTTTCTGCGCACACCTGTATGAATGGTTTATGTAGTTAAGTATAATTGAAAGCACACAAGTAGGCTAAAATAATTAACTAACATTGGAATACCAGTAAGATCTTGGGTAATAACGCAGACTGCCATGCTTAGCCCCTGGGTAGGGCTACGTGAAGATAGTATATCGGGTGGTGAAGGACAGGAAAGTGCACGAAGCAACCTACATGCAGGGTGAAACCGTGGACCACTTGAACTCATCGAACATCCACAGGGTGTAGAATCCTGGTTCTAGCACCCTCCCATACTACTTTGGGTGAGGACTCAGTCCGCGCTCTGGGCATTGTTGCCGAAAGGGCTAGTAGTACCGGGACTTGTTTGGATAAATTAACTCTAAACCTGGGTTAGGGCCCAATAAGCCAACAAATGGTTTTGTTGTCGGGACTGGGATCTGCATAGAGATGTTTGATGTCGTATCACTGGAATCCAACAAAAAAAGGAATTGAAGAGTGGTTGGAAAGGAAGATTTACGAGTTTGCGATGCAGGAAAACAAGAATCCGCAATTATCAAAGTAAGAGTGGTTAGACTGCTACTTATATATGGAAATCCATGAAATTTTCTTTGCATCCTTCCCCTCTGAGTTGTACAAGTGGATCGCGAAGCTAGCAATAGTCAAGGAAGGTGTACGCTCAACAAACCTATTGTGTGGACTCCAGAGCTGGTGCGTAGACTAGAAGCATCAGAAGATAAGATCGCGCATACTGTGGATCACTAGCTCGCTCAAATTATAGGAGGATTTATCACCATGTTCGTAGTAGATACTTCAGTCAGTTATAGCGAGGGGGAATGACGCTTCCTCAAAGGATCGTGAGGTAAGTACGTTAAATATTTGAACACTTGGATTAAAATGTTAATGTGTGAAAAGTGGGTTATGCGAATAAATTGATGTTTGGGGTTAAACAAAGTGGGAGGATCTACAGAAACGAAGATAGCACAGAACTAGAAACTAGCCCCTTGATTTCACCTCTGCGAGAAAGCGAGGAAGAGCTCGCGAAGGTCTCACTAAGAAGTGCGATCAATTTAATAAAGCAGCGAATTCTGCGCATACCACCCCCACCTACACCACCATCAGTTTCACCATCTTCAGCCCTATCTTCGCCCACACCACCCCCGCCACCACCACAATTCAAAATGGCAAGCGCGATAAAGTTATTGATGTTCAATGGAGTATGGAATGAAGATCCGCACCATTTTTGGTTCATGTTAAGGGTTTTGTGGGAAGTGCAGGGAGTCACGGATGACAATATAAAGAAAGAAACGTTGGTCAGTGCTCTAGAGGATTGTGCACTGATGTGGTACATTAAGAAATCCAATGACAATCTGAACATAGGGATCACAGATATCCAAGCTGTGTTAAACAAGGAATTTAGCAGGCCAAAACTAGAGACATATTCAATCATCAGATTTAAGGAAATCACGATGCTTCCAAGCGAGAACCCTTGGGAGTTGGATCAAATACTGAAGTGTATGATTCGTGAAGCCAACATGACCTTGACGGATGGGCAACAACATGCATGGTTTGTAGCATCGCTAAGACCACATCTAAGGAACACGCTGTCATAGTAGAAGCTATCCACTCAGGCTGAGGAATTAGAGATCACAATGAGACTACACGAGACCGCGATACAGGATCCTAACCTAGGAGTCCAACAGATCAATGGGCAATTGAAAAACTTGTTCCTTGAGATGTAGAGTTTGAAATAAGACAGGACAGCTCATGCAGAAGTGCCTGAGGAGGTCTGGTGCGTAAAGTGCAAATGGCATGGACATGACAAGGACCATTGTCTAGTATTCGCGAAGTACCTCGCGGGAGGAGGACCAATGCCATTGAGACTAGAGGCACAAGTGGGACTAAGCATGGCACCTGCATTACAGTGCGCGATTTGTCAAATAGGAGGAAAGCATGCTACATATAACTGCCATCTATTATAGAAGTATACACAAACTTCCCAGCAGTTGTTTTGTAATTTATGCAGGTTAATAGGCCACGATGAGTGCACCTGTAGAAGTTATGAAATGATAATGGATCGGACTCCTACCTACAGAGTTCAAACTAAAACACGCGCCCTCAATCAAAATGCAGGGATGGTGCGCACTAGATTTCAGGGGCGCAGACAAGGTTGAGGTGGAATGGGACCAGGAAGAGGCTGTG
The DNA here is from genome assembly GCA_031772625.1 of Pinus tabuliformis. Lineage (NCBI taxonomy): Eukaryota > Viridiplantae > Streptophyta > Pinopsida > Pinales > Pinaceae > Pinus > Pinus tabuliformis. Next base: position 1,988,479,780 of record CM062817.1, read on the forward strand.
GACAACCAATATGCTACAACTGTGGAGGACCAGGGAATTATGCCCACGATTGTACAAATCCGACGAGACCATCATGCTTATATTTTACCCAGTTTGATCATGACACAGAGGACTGTCCCACGCTAATAGCGAGGTTGCACGATAAAGGAACCCTCCAACATCCACCGACTCAGAACCTGCAAATGATGAGGTCTGAGCCATGCGAGGAAGACTCGAACGTAAATATCGTGCTCCGAAGTGGTATTACGACAAGAGATGACAAAGGCAAGCAGCCCGAAGAGAGTGCCTAGGTTTGCAAGGATCCAACAAAGGAACCAGAATTTGATTTAGAGCGTGCTAAGGAGACATTCATGGAGGCTAAGAAGAGCTTTGCAGCTGCCTCCACTTCAAGAAGTAAAGACAAACTAGAACCAAAAATGGACCCATCAATGCTCACCACTTTTTCCGAGACATGAATGAAGTTGTTGCGTGATAGCAAGGCTATTAAGGGGATGCAAGAACTCATCACTAGATGTGTTGGGACCGCACCAGGAGAACTCCGCGTAGTCTGGAAGCTCGGGAAGCACACAACGCAAACAAGAAGAGAGATGAGGTTAATTGCGTAGATCGGGGAATATGAAATGGATCAAGTGATTTTGGATCTAGGATCAGATGCGAACATCCTGCCAAAGCAGACATGGGAGCGCATGGGTAGGCCTGCGCTGTAATGGTCTCCTATTCAATTGTGAATGGTGAACCAACAAAAGATCTTACTTATGGGAAGATTGTAGGGAATAACGGTAGATATCAAAGATGCGAGTGCGCTTGCAGATTTCGAAGTGATGGAAATTGTTGATGACAAAAATACCTATCCCATGCTATTGGGAATAGATTGGGCCAGTGAGATGAATGGAGTCATAAATCTAAAGAAGCACAAGATGAGTTTTGAGAAAAAGTCACTCCGCATAGTATCACCTTTAGACCCTGCAGAAGGATCGCGCTACATAGATCCAATGTGCGACTATGATAGTGACAACAATCTAGACTCTATTTACAAGATAACTACGTGGGACCAGGAGTGTGTGAATCCAACAGCGGATGGCAGACTCTCGTGGGAGCATGAAAGCTCCTACACCTCAGATTCAGACGAGGAAATATAATGATGGTAGAACCGGTTACACGAGGTAACCATGCTCAACTTTAACATGATTTCAAGGTTGTTGCGCTGCGTGGTAACAGAGGTAAGAGATCTTTCGATGTATGATGGGTTGAGTGAGGTGGATGATTTCCTAAACAAATTTGAGAAAGAACTGCCGGAACAATAGTGGCTCGATGCTCTGAAATGGGTACTGTGTGCTACGCCCGCAAGGTTGTGGGGTACGCGCCAACAGAATTTTGAGGACTGGCACAAATGTAGAAGGATGAGTGTATGCGGTTTGGAAAGCCTCAGATATGGATGAAAGCTAGGTATGACAGACGGAACAGCCCATGTGCCCACCTGTCCATATGGGTATAGGCATATGGTACGCAACATGCACAAAGGCACACCATCCGCACGGAAGGAAACATGATCAGCGAGTAGGAATGGGCAAGGCAATGGAGTGAACGATGACCAGGAAGTATGGTAAGACCAAGCACGAAGAAGCATATCCATGTAGAAGCTTTTGACAAAGCACATGAAGCGTTGAATGAAATTCACCATGTGTAGCGAGGTGACTGGGACCTACACGTACCAATGGTTCTATTGGCTTATAGGACCATGCGCAAAACCCTAACTGCGCTGGAACTTCCGAAGATGAAGTATGAAGCAGATGTTGTAATCCCTATGGAGCATGCAAAGCCTAGTCCGCACAGAGTAGTACTTGTAGATACGATGGTTCGTGAAGCCTAGAAAGAAGGGATCACACAGCCGTAAGAAACATAATGCATGGGACTTGAGGAAGAAATCGAATAGGGAAACCTTACACTCCACAAACTTGAAGAGGAAAGGGTACGGTTAAGGAAGAAAAGCGCTTTGATGGACGTAGAAGTCAAGAAGATGGAGGACGAAATAAAGAAATATTTTTTCGGCAAAAAGACTAGAGCAATAAGGCAGGAGGCATGCAATCATGATGACAAAGTTAAGGCCTTTTGCCTTTTGCCGTGAATTGATCAGCTTGATGGCTTGGCTTGGACCGCATATTTCTAAGCATAGTGACCAGGGTAGCGCGTTGCAAATGGTGAAGTGCGCAATGCTGACTGTAACAATAAAAGGAGGGAATTCTCCAGGAACCATCACGTAGGACTGGATGGAACTCTATATAGGTTGTGTGGCCACCTAACTAGCTGAGGGAAGGGAAGCATTAGAGCTCCAGGTAGTTGGAAGGGAGGGCGGGACAATAAACTATTATTCCCGGGAGCTACGCGATTTTAGAGATGTGCATAGAAGCAAAGAGTCACAAGGTTTGCGACCACGCACGAGGTGCTACACTGCTATGCGGGTTGAAGTCACTATTCATGATGGGATGATTGAATTGACGCAAAACGGAGCGGGCGGAAGGCAATTAAGATGTGATTGATGGGCAAGATTTGGGAAAATCTGCCGCCAAGAAAGCATTAATGAATCAGAATTGGCAGGAACGGTCGAATTCGAATTCAAAAAGCACTATAAAATACACAGGGTTTCCCAACAAACAACACTTGGTCATTTGTGAATTGAGCGATTGAGCAGAACCCTGAGTGTTCTGAGTTGAGTGTTGATTGAGCCCCTGAATTCATGAGTGGCCAATTGCAGCATAGATACAATGGCAATAACTAAGGATGGTATGGGGATAGTAGAAGTGACCACCGAGGAGGCCGCGCAGGCCCTAACTGTGGGGGATGTTCTAGAAGGGGTTGGGATTGTGAGGGAAATCTCGAAATCACCACGCACACAAAGACCTAAGAAGGACAAACAAGAAATGGCTCCTGTACGCGTGTCCCTGCGGAACCCACTGTGGAGCAAACTGTCGATGGAGGAGAATGGGAAAGCCATCACTATAGAAACTGACGAAGGAGAAGAAGATTTGTAGGAGATTATCATCGTAGAAGAAGAAGACAAAGCCATGGAGGTGGATCCTCAGCCTACGCGCTCTGCGATAAAATTACCTGCCTATGTCCCCCCGCGGAAAGGGAAGGCCAAAGTGCCCGAGGACCTCAACGAAACCAAGAGCTCGCTCCAGACCCCACTCCTCCCAGACAACATCATGTTTGAAGGCATGCACCTCGGCCATGTACCAAGCATGAAATTTGAAGATTGGGACCTCAGTAGCCACGAAAAATTCCCTCACCTTGAGACCAGAAACCTCATGAAGCAGAACACAGCGGGGGTGGTGACAGCATTAGAGCCGCAGAAGTGGTTGCATAGAGTGGAGAAGGTCAGGCTGCTGAACCTACTTTGGCTGCCGCATTTCCGGCACACCACAATAACCATTTTCATCATCAGGAAGCTACTCTGCCTGGTGCATGATGGGTGCTTATGACTGGAGGAGCCCATCCCCATCACGGCTGACTTGATTCATCATGTCTCCCAGCTTCCATACTGTCACGCCCCCAAGCCTACGGTAGTCTTTCAACCGTGCCAGCGAGGTGCGGCACCACCGAACGCTTTCTTTTTAACAATACTAACGTTTATAGGCTACGCCTATTCCAACATAAACTTAACTTGTCTTCTTATAACCGAATAAAATGTTACCCTTTATACTTCAACAAAGAACATTCTCATTCATTAATCATTCATTAATCATCAACAATAAACCGAGAACAATACACAAGTATAAAGGGAGGGGCAACTCCCGGTAAAGTCTGCCCAACAATATATTATAACAACCTCTTCAATTTTACAATACAAGTGTGCTTGACAAACTTCAAGCCAACACTTAGCCAAATAATACAACCGAGGGACAATTCTACCTTTACAACATCTTATGCCTTTCTTGCACAAAGGACAGTGCTCACCCGAGCCACCAAGAATCCTTGCCAAGCCTTACACCAAGAACTGCACCTTAGAACTCATCCTGAACACGGTTGCTTCACTCAACCCGCACTTAAGTCAAAATTGCACCTTTAGTAGCACTACGCATGAGGTATGCGTAGTCTACTTTACCCCTGTGTTTTACCCCTATGCGTATCAAGAGAGATGAGCAAAGATTGCTTGGTTTAAATGGCCTCCTCACGTGCCATATATATACACATGCCATCACATTACATAACCATGGGCCGACATGTTTAAATAACATTATGAAGCCCATGTCATATCTTTTATGTTTAATTATTATATAACCCTTCGTATAGTTTTAATCTTTTATGTATGTGCTCCATTATATGTATGTGCTCCATTATACGTATGTGCTCCATTATACGTTATATGTGTGTGCTCCATTATATGTATGTTTTATTATTCCACGCCTCCATATTACATATAATATGTGCGTCCACATAATACTTAGTCGTATTATGATTTTACATTATTGTCGCATTGTGTCGTTTATCGTCGTAGATGACTCCACGGTATCGTCGCAACTAACTCGCAGAAACGTCGCACCGTCGTGTGCACTCACCCGCCGTGCGCCCGTGCCTGCCCGTGTGCCCGTGCACGATCGCCCTCCGTCGCCCTGCTGCACGAAGGCCTTACATTCTCCTCCACCTGAAATCGTTGTCGTCCTCGACAACATATCATCTCGGTAGCTCTCCACCAAGATCATCATCATTCAGGATGTCAACCTTTCTACACAAGGCAAACATCCTTGCAACATATGTAGAGACTCTTTCTCCACTATGTCTCGGCCTAGTGACCACTGCCACCAAGCTCACCATCCATAATCCATGCTCAGGTCCATGGAAACTCCATCCATCTCATCTGCAACATGCCATCACCTATCATGCCTGCTCCATATGTTTGAGGACTCACTGCCATGAGCAGCTAGCAATGAGCCCATCTTCTTACTCATCTAAGAAGATGTAGAGGGACTAGAGCCTGAGGGCTCTTCCTCACTAATCAACTCGATCCATCTATCAGGATCCTCAACCTCCATCCTTTGTAGATAAGCAACCCGGTCTTCCTTCTGGACATCCGGCTTCACGTATACCTCATCATCATCATCATCATCTTCCACCAACTCCAGCCTTCTTGTTAAGTCCAAGATGCTATCTGAAAGTGTCTTGATGACCACTGACTGCTCCACAAGTTTTGCCTCAACAATGGACAACCGCTTGTCCACTTTTTCCTTGTCTTCCATTTGCATTGCTCCTACTTTACAATCAGGTCTTGTTGCACCAAGGGTAGGCATGCCAATGGGTACATCTTCTCTCCCATCATAAATGTAGAGCTTCTTCAAATGTGGTACAATCATAGCATCGAATTGTTTCATAAACTCCACCCCCAATACAGCTTCATAGTCATCAATCCGTGCTATAGTGAAGTCCACCTTCCCGGTCCATTCACCAAGTGTAGTATCCACCTTCTCGGCTACACCAAGAATGTCCATTGGAGGGGAATTTATTGTCTTCATTTGTGCCCTTGCTGGTACAAACTTTAGTCCAATCCTCCTTGCAGTATCCTCGCTCATGAAGTTGTGGGAGGCCCCACTATCCACCATAGTGATCACATTAGTGTCCCCAACCTTCATTTGAACATACTCTAACTTGTTTCTTTCTGGGTCTCCCTTAGAGACTACTTCTGTAGTAGCAGAAGCAACAAATATCTACATCATTACTCTCATTATCAGATTGTGCAACCGCAGCCACCTTTGGTTTAGAGGGACAATTCTTCACCATGTGTGGTCCTGCACATATCCAACACTTCAAAGACTTCTTTGTCTTCGAACCATCATCTGCTTTCGAAGCACCATCATCCTTCTTCTCTTTCGGCTTTTCGGACTTCTTCTTCTTATCTTCAGAAGTCTCATCAAGGTGATCCACCAACCTATCAACCGCAGCAAAAGCTTCTTCAAGTGTTCTAATCTTCTGTCTCCTCACCTCATTGCGTGCCCAAGGTTTCAATCCCATAATGAAGTTGAACACCTTGTCTTTTTCTGCCATGTCATGAAGTTCCAAAGCTGCACTTGAATACTCTTGCTGGTATTCTTGTAGGCTTCCGGTTTGCTTTATGTACTTGAGTTTGGTCCTTGCTTCCCATGTGTCATCCTGAGGACTGAAGTGGGTCTGCAAAGCCTTCTTCAAGTCTTTCCACGAAGTGATGTCATCAGCACTGCCATTGGCAATTTGGTCCACCCTCCTTCGCCACCACATCTTAGCATCCTTTGTCAAGAACTGAGTAGCTACCTTGACTTGTGTCTCACCATCAATCAGGTTCAACCGCTCCAAGTACTGCTCCACATCCCATAAGAAGTTGCCAAGAATTGCTGCCTTCCTTGTCCCATCATAAGATTCTGGTTCCTTGACCTTCAGATGAGGCATTCCTCCAAATGAATAATGCCCCATGGCCCTCTTCACAATTATAAGTTCATTCTTTGTATCTTCAAGAGTCTTCTTCAAGTTCTCAATTTCTGCACGACTTTCTGCAAGATCTTGATCCCTTGATTCCTCGACTTCTCTGATCCTTTGTTCGAGTTGGGCACACCTATACTCAGTGTACTCATTTTGTGTCTTGAGCTCATCATTCCTCATTCGGATTTCATCGAGTTTCTCTTCAAAAGAAATCTCTATACTCTCTATCTTTTCCGACATCTTTTCCATGAACCCAATAGTAGTATCGCCATGATTAGACCCGGCCTGAGACCCAGCTGCCATTTCGTCCAGCTTCTTCTTCCTTTGCGATCTAGTCTCGACCATTCAACAACTCCACCGAGTATCCTGCACTTCCACGAGCAACCTTTGCTCTGATACCAACTGTCACGCCCCCAAGCCTACGGTAGTCTTTCAACCGTGCCGGCGAGGTGCAGCACCACCGAACGCTTTCTTTTTAACAATACTAACGTTTATGGGCTACGCCTATTCCAACATAAACTTAACTTGTCTTCTTATAACCAAATAAAATGTTACCCTTTATACTTCAACAAAGAACATTCTCATTCATTAATCATCAACAATAAACCGAGAACAATACACAAGTATAAAGGGAGGGGCAACTCCCGGTAAAGTCTGCCCAACAATATATTATAACAACTTCTTCAATTTTACAATACAAGTGTGCTTGACAAACTTCAAGCCAACACTTAGCCAAATAATACAACCGAGGGACAATTCTGCCTTTACAACATCTTGTGCCTTTCTTGCACAAAGGACGGTGCTCACCCGAGCCACCAAGAATCCTTGCCAAGCCTTACACCAAGAACTGCACCTTAGAACTCACCCCGAACACGGTTGCTTCACTCAACCCGCACTTAAGTCAAAACTGCACCTTTAGTAGCACTACGCATGAGGTATGCGTAGTCTACTTTACCCCTGCGTTTTACCCCTATGCGTATCAAGAGAGATGAGCGAAGATTGCTTGGTTTAAATGGCCTCCTCACGTGCCATATATATACACATGCCATCACGTTACATAACCATGGGCCGACATGTTTAAATAACATTATGAAGCCCACGTCATATCTTTTATGTTTAATTATTATATAACCCTTCGTATTACATAGTTTTAATCTTTTATGTATGTGCTCCATTATATGTATGTGCTCCATTATACGTATGTGCTCCATTATACGTTATATGTATGTGCTCCATTATATGTATGTTTTATTATTCCACGCCTCCATATTACATATAATATGTGCGTCCACATAATACTTAGTCGTATTATGATTTTACATTATTGTCGCATTGTGTCGTTTATCGTCGCATATGACTCCACGGTATCGTCGCAACTAACTCGCAGAAACGTCGCACCGTCGTGTGCACTCACCCGCCGTGCGCCCGTGCCCGCCCGTGTGCCCGTGCATGATCGCCCACCGTCGCCCTGCTGCACGAAGGCCTTACACATACAAAGGAGAAGACCCCGCGGCCATATCAGAAGGACAAGGCAGTGATTTGGCCATCGTGGAGGCCATGAAGAATAAGTACAAGCTGGAAAAGAAGAAGAGGGGCTACGCCATCTCCAGCATCAAGCACAAAGAAGTCCACATAGCAACCCAAATCCTCGTAGGAAAAGTTATGTGCAAGTGTCGCGCTGACGAGATACCTACGCCGGTGGTCACACTGGCTGAGCAGTGTATGGAGGGGGTTCAGTTTGACTAATCTGAATTCCTATGCACAAAACTTTTAGAGAATTTCTGCGAAGCCTAGGAGTAGGGAAAAACCTTCCACTATGCATGGTTGTTGATGTCCATAGTGCTTGTAGCTGGGGAATTGTTGGAGGACAGTCAATTCCCCATAATTGACAGAGATTTACTGGAGGCTGCGAAGTACGCTTTGCCTTGGGCCATGAAGGATGCTACAAGGATACACGACAGCAAGATCTTCTAGGTGATCATGAAGATGAACATTCGAATGTGGATCAATCACAAGCGATGGTTTTTGCCCACGGTTTACAACAGTCTACAGAGTTTTGCAGAATTTAAGGCATATATGCATAACATATATATCACAGCGTGCAAGAATCTGATGAAGCAGTGGACAAAGCTACCCTTTGTAGCCACTGACGATGCCATTTTCAATGTCTTGGAGGCATGACCGCCAGAATGGCACTCCCTAGACATTTCAGAACTTGAGAAGTTGGCAGCGCAAAAGAAGAAAGACGATGCCAAGCTGTGCATCGCCCAATTGGCCGAAAAACGAATAAAGGAAACAATAGCAGTAGAAGTGCGGATAGTGCAAGACACGACACAGAAAGTAGCCAAGTAGCAAAAGGTTGCAACAACAGTAGGAGCATACGAAGCAGTCACAAAGGCGGGCAAGGGGCAAGCAACAACTTCGAATGGGCAGACAACAGAGGAAGCAGAAAAATAAGAAGGAGGCGCGAACCCACAAACTACCTCCACACAGTTGAAGGGCCAACGCCCAGCAGAGCAAGCAGGATCCCGAAAGAAGGTCAAGACCTCGATATTGTCCATTGACACGATCACCCTAACCGAGGGTGGTCTACATGACATCGGCGAGATGGTGTGCGAAGTCAGAAATGAGGTTCTCTATGATTTCATGCAGTAGCACAAGACTGTGTTGGGGGCCCTCAGAGCGTAGTTGTAGGACTTATAGGTGCACCCCTCTTAGGTCAGTACTCTTTCGACCAACCTCACAGTTGGATCCACAGCAGAAGGATAGGTGTTATGCGCGCAAATGACGAACATGATAGTGTTGCCAGAAGGGGCTATAGTGATTTCAAGTGAGGCCAACAGGCTTTCGGTTAGCACGATGAAAGGTCTCAGTGTGAATGTAGCTGTCCTTCTGTGCAAGACATTATATCTATTGCGGGATGGGATAACGGCTGAGCTGTGTGCTAGGGAGATCCACCCACTCCAAGTCCTCAGTGAGCATAAGATAAATATGGAACAACTGAGTTTGCACCGTGATGAATTGGTGTCAAAAATTCAACAGCTGGTGCAAGTGATAGATGACGCTTGCTGAAGCGTCCCGGAGCTGGGCATCCCAGCAGATATACCAGTGCAGGTGCGGATCCATGGGTTAGAAACTGGAGTCCATGAGGCCAGGGAGGAGATGACAAAGCTTCAGACAGTGGTCCTCACCCAGCGGCTTCCAAGGATGCAGTAGGCTAAAGCACTGAAGGAGCAGGTGGATGCGGCATGACATAAGGAGGCAGTCCTAAAAGTACGCGTCTAGCCTTGGATCAACGAGGCCTTCACCATCATGGTAGACATCGAAGGCAAGCTCATGAACATATAGGGGATGCACACATTGATGCAAAGAAGAACCCCAGACATGGAGGTCTCGGAATAGCATATGCAGCAGATCCAGCAAGCAGTAGCTCAGTGCGCTGCTGACCTCCATGCAGTTCGAGAACAATTGGAGGGACTCTGCGCAAAGATGGTCGCGCAGATAGAGTGACTCGAGGGCAAGTCAGAACCTTTGTGTTGGGGGCTTGTTGGGCATGGAATGCCCCCCAAGGCATGTTTTGGGGCTCAAAGCCCAAGTTTTGACCCAATCTTGTTGTAAAGCTCTGCGAATTGCAGGTGCGGAGTGCAAAAGTATGATAGGGTCACAGGGTTGTCCACCCTAGTTTTGTAATGTAATATCAGCCGGATAGACCTACCCATGCTCCGTCGATCGTGGGATTGTATAAATAGAGCGAGGCTCTAAGTAGATAGAAGAGTGCAGAGAGGGAAGAGTCTAAGTAACTAAGTGAAGTGTGCCTTTGGGTCGTAGAGTAGGAGAAGGCTCTGCAGCTAAGTGTGCAGAGGCCTAGTAGTCTGCAACTGAGTGCACAGACCCCTGCAGCTAAGTGCACGGACCCCTGCAGCTGAGTGTGCAGGGGGGAGTAGAGATTGTAACCGAGGAAGGAATTAATAAAGAGAAGTTTGTTATCATTTTTTGTATTTGTTCTCAAGTTTATGAATGATTGATATAATTTGTAAATATACTATTTATTCACTGCGCGCACCTGTATGAATGGTTTATGTTGTTATGTATAATTTAAAGCATGAAAGTAGGCTAAAATAATCAACTAACATTGGAATACCAGTAAGATCTTGGGTAATAATGCAGAATGTGATGCTCAACCCCTGGGTAGGGCTATGTGAATACAGTATATCGGGTGGTGAAGGATGGGAAAGTGCACGAAGCAACCTGCGCGTAGGGTCAAACTGCAGACCACTTGAACCCATTAGAAATCTCTAGGGTGCAGAAACCTTGTTCTAGCACCCTCCCATACTACTTCACGTAAGACCTCAGTCTACGCTCCATGGACTATTTCTAAAAGGGCCAGTAGTACCGGGATTTGTTTGTCTAAATTAACTCTAAACTTGGGTTAGGTCCCAATAAGCCAACAACCTTTTGAGGGCCAATTTTCTATGATCACTTCAATGCTTGAACAACTATGCTAGTTATTTCCACATTGTAAAAGGAGCTTCTTTCCCATGGACATTTGAGATAGTGTGATCTTGCACTCCCTCCAATATTATTCTCCTCACCTTGGCTACATCTTTATTCCATTAGGCTAGGTTATCAACATGAGATGATGTTGGTTTTTCAATGTATGTCTTGACATATTCCAACAATCCATTTTAATCAAGAATTACCTCCATGTGATCCTTCCATGCAATGAAATTCGAGCTTCCTTGCAAAGCATACTCTAATCTCAACCTATTGAAGGCCATTTTCCTAACTTTGAAGAGATCTTGCTGCACTGAAGCTGCAAATTTGAACCTCCCGAGCAACAAATTAGAAATTCTTGTTATAATGTGAATCCTTCTCTGATACGATGTAGAAATATGGTGATAGAATTGCAATTTCTAAAGAAGTTTAATCTAAAATCAAGATATACAATTCTACTCTACTGATGTGTGGAATTTAATTCACATTTTAGAACCACATTCATAAACATATAATAAGAAAAACAACACATGCATATCATTTTTCTATTGGAACCCAATTGGGAAAAACCCCTCAAGCCTCTTTGCATTAATCAGATGAATAGAGAATGTATTACAATTTCTTTTGTGCTTTGAGCACAACTTGCAAGTGAATAACCTATCTCTTTGCTCAATGAGAAGCTCTAACCCAGAATTAGTCAATTTTTTCCTTTGTTGAGCCCCTAATTTCTTGCGCAAATCCTAAGGAATTATCCCCCCTTTTGAGGAATTTTCCTCCAATTGATTATCCAATTCCCAAGGATTTAACATTTGACTACATGCAACATCTTTATACTCAAACTAGTTTACAGCTACTTGTTACACTCCTTTGTAATCTCTACCACAACTAAGGAACTCAAATTCCATGCATGCACTAGTTAGTTTGAGCTAATTGATGAGTTAACTAGATGATCACTGTGTTAGTCTTTTGTCCCATGACACAAGTGACCTTCCACGAGTTCCATTATCTTTCAGAACTAGTTTAACTGAACACAATGAGAAATAACTAAATTGGATTGCTACAAATTAGCAATCACACATGCATAACTTAACTCCAAGCCCTCTAACTTGAATTTATTGAGCCAACTCATAGACAAGGACCATGTCACATGAGTTAACTACCTCCATGTTATCTGCTGATGTGTAATGTCAAATTTTATCAATTTGACTAAAGAAGAGTCAAATTGAGACTTTATTGCTACATTTCTCAACATTGTATAGAAAAATTTGGTTCAATGTTGGCGATGAGTTCAGTTCATACGAAATAAGTGATAAGGATTCATGTGAAGGTTGCACAAAGGGGAAAACATAGAGTGATGGTTTTAATAGATATGATATATAACATGCCACATGCATGGGGAGATGATATGAGATTCCTTGTATAATGCTTTATGGAGGGGGAAAGAAATCCTATCTATACTAGTGGGTAGAGAAAAATCCAAACATGTAGGATGTTTTGGAAGGGGTTCATTAGGGGAATTTTGAGGTCTAAAATGGGTCTCCTAAGAAAAATGTACAACCAAAATAAACTTTATAAGAACCAGTAAGATTCAAGATGATGATCTCAAGCATGGGGGACGATTCACAATTTTTGGAATAAAATGTAAAAAAATTAAAATAATAAAACTATCTTTTCAACTCGTATTTTCAGCTTATATCCCTAAGGTTTTACTCAAATTTTGAGTGGGAGTACTCGTTGGATGCAAAATTTAATTCCTCATCCAAGAAGTACCCATGTTGCATACTTTTGATGGACCTTTCTACACACAAAAAATGAGAAATACATGAAAACACATGATTGCAATCATGTTTTTCATGTATTTCTCATTTTCCATGTAGTAGGGTCCATCGAAAGTATGCAACATGGGCACTCCTTGGATGAGGATTCAAATTATACATCCAACAAGTGTTTCTACTCGAAATATGAGTAAACCCATAGGGAGATAAGTTGAAAATATGAGTTGAAAAAATAGTTTTTCCCTTTTTTTTCCCTCTAAAAGTTGATGATCTAATCTAATCTTATTTTATTATTTCCACTATTATTTTATAATTTCCTTAGGAGGACCATTTTAAACCTCAAAGTTACCATAATGGAGACATCAACGATTATGGTAGGAAATAACAATAATGGTGGTGGTTTTGGTATCCACTTAGACAATGGTCCTAGGTCTAATAGTCCTCATGACGAAAACAAGTCACAAGATTGTTATGAAATTCTTGGAGTGTATAAGGGTGAAAGGATGGCAACTTAATTAGTAAAAACAAAAAATATTCTTTCTAGTTTGGAGATGATAAAAATTATAAGCTACATGTAAATGGACATATGACTATAAGACCTAGTTCGCTATGGACTCCCTAGGAAAAGTTCAAAATGATGATGGGGAATGCGACCTTTCTAAATTCGATTTAAAGGATTTCTCCATGTCAAGTTTAAATGGGATATTATTAGATAACTTGAATTGAACATAATGTTAGATGTGTTTAGTTTATAGTTTTTGGGAACTTAGTGTTAATGACCCATGGTATGTTACACATAATATTACATTTAATGAAATGTATAAAAAAAATATAGATGCTTCATTGTAAAGTTCTTTTCACCAAAATCAATAAATATATTATTTTTAGTGAATTAAATGTTATGGAAAATTTCAAACTCATTTTTTTTTAATAAATTAAAATGTTATAATGATATATATGTTAATTAAAATTGTTGATCAAGACCACGATGCATTTATTTGGAAAGGTTAGTATGTGTATTGATATTTACCCATATTTAGTAATCTTCATAAATTCCCCACTGTGTGATCATAACTATTTATCACCAACAAGCAGTTCTATTTACTATTACAGACCGCACAGTAAACAATCTACTATTTAATGAAAATCTTGTCTTGTTTACTCTAGTGTTGGACAAGATAGAGTTCCTCTCAAGTCCAGTCTTGAGGATGTAGTGCAAGAGTTGGGTTGGGAGGTTTGGTCCCCACAAATCTTGTGGTCTAATCCTAAACAAGACTATGTATTCTTGAGATCTACTTAAAAAACAATTTATTCAATTAAAAGTAAAAAACCCCTATCAAGTCTGTTAATTTTAATTTTATGTGAGTGGGGCTAAGAAAATTGATTCGTTGCCCAAGCCTCATGTGTCCTGAATCAGGCGAATCAGACATGATTCAGTGGGACATGTTTCCTTCGGATCATGTCCCGATTCGAGGACACATGTCATGCCTTTTTACCTCCACATGGCCATACAAGGCTGATTTGGGCCATTCTAACTTCACAATACTCATTCTCTCTTGTTGTGGGTTTGTTGTGGGTTTGTGAGAGCGAAGAGAAAAGGGTGTGGGAGCATGTTGGAGGTGATTCAAGCAACATGTAAGTGCATTTTATCACTATTTTTTTTGCATTTTTATTACAACAGTTAGCATGTGAATTTGTTTTACAAATTTGTACTTTCTTTCTTTATTTTTTTTACCACAGTCATGGCTCAATCAAGGGCAGCAAGGAAGGGGCAAAGGAAGGGAAGAATGTCCCAATTCGAGCTGTCCCTCCTCTTCTAATTTCATCGGGGGTCTGCAAGTGTTCTCCCTATTGCAATTGGGGCTGCAACAACAATTTCAAATGTTAAGGGAAGACAACAACCTCAAGATAACAAATATCCCTTGTGGAAATATGTCACAAGAGAGCAAGAGTCAGGAAGCAAGATGAAGGGAGAAGGCAATGTTGCGTGGAAATGCAACTATTGTAAAAATAATTCCATGAGCACATATTACCATGTGAAAGCTGATTTGTTGGATTTACAAAGTTGTGGAATTGCAACATCTACACATGTGTCTTTAGCTAAGAGGAAGGAAATGGAAAAAGAAGCAAACATTGTTATAGAAAAGGTGGCTGCAATATTTAAAAAAAACAAGAATGAATACCCCCTTCCATTCTTGAGGAAAAGAATAAACAAGTTTCCATTTGAGAGTTCTAGTGGGGGACAAGAAACAAAAAGAAAGATAGTGGCACTTGGTCCAACAGACAAGATTTCTCAAAAAGAGAAAAGCGAAGAGTTTGATCTCACCATTGCAATTCTTTTCTATGGGAACTTCATATCCTTTAATTTTTCACGCTCACCTTTATTTATTGAGATGTGTCGATCTCTAACTCAAGGGGCTTCATCAGGGTATGTGCCTCCTGGGTCAGAGAATCTTAGAACCAGATTGTTGATGAAGGCAAAAAAAGAGGCAGACAAAATGCTTGAGCCTATTATATCAACATGGCCAACATCTAGGGTTAGCATTGTTTTTTATGGATGGACAGATCTAGCATGACATCCACTAATCAACTTCATGGTGTCTTCCTTGAATGGTCTAGTTTTCTTGAAATCAATAGATGCACTTGGAGAATCCAAGGATGCACAATAGACATGTGAGTTGTTTATTAAAGTTATTGAAGATGTAGGTATTGATTCTTGTGTGCAAATCATTATAGATAATGCACCTATTTGCAAGGTTGTTGGAATGATTGGGGAAGCTAAATATCCACAAGTATTTTTTATGCCTTGCATTGTTCATTCTTTGAATTTAGCACTTAAATCTACTACTTCTGATGTGCTTTGAATTGGAAGCATTATTGAGGATGTCGAGAACATCCACAACTTTGTACAAAATCATACAAATTCCATCACTATCTATAAGGAGTATTACAATTTATCATTGTTTAAGATTGTAGATGCATGGTTTGCATCTTCATTCATCATGTGGAAGAGGTTGAGGAAGAGGTCAAGACTACTCTTGGGGCCATGTATATTTTAAATTTTTTACTTATGAAGACTACTCTTGGGGTCAAGACAGATCAAGCAACCTAAAAAATAGTGAAGGACACAACATTAGATAATTCTTGGTGGGAGAGTGTAGATATACTTATTTAGATCATGGACCTTATCATTTCTTTTCTTTGATTTGCAGATACAAACAAACCCATCCTAGGAGAGGTTTATGAGGGATGGGATTCCATGATTGGGTCTATGAGGAGCATTATGTTATAGAGTGAGTGCCTTGAGTATGAGACATCGTTAGAGGCTTTGTTCACCACCATACATGATATTCTTGTCAGCAGATGGGACAAAAATTGCACACCTTTACTTTGTTTGGCTCACACATTGAACCCAAAATACTATAGCCATGAGTGGCTGAATGGTGGACCTTCCCGTTGTTGGCATTATGACACAAGCTTGGAGCTATGACATAGGTATTATCCTTGATGGAAACTCTCTCAAATGACAGATCACAATTCAGGCTCTCAGAATGAAGGAAAAAGAGATATATGCTGGTCCTCTTAACCAAGTCGCGTATACACACGGGTTCGATGATCATATGGCGTGTATACGTATGCACGTACTTTCATGCAAGGAAAAGCATGTACATGTGGGAAAACTTATTTTTTGGTCCATGGTATTTAGTCCTTGGTATTTGGACCTATGGTTTTGGACCATGGTATCTCGTCCGAAGCGCTGAACCCGGGTATTAGGTCCATGGTATTGATTCTCTATGGTTTTGGACCATGGTATTGAGTAAGGCCTAAGACTATAAAAGGGGAAGGAGATCATTAGGCAAAGGGATTCACTCAAGTATTGAATATCTTATGAAGAGCAAGATCTAGAATTTGGTTATGGTGCATAGCTAGATTTGAACCAAGGAGGAACATGAGCACTAGAAGAAGGATAAGTTCTATTGACGGGTCAAGATCTTAAAGCTTGAATTGTAGTATCTTTATGTGATTTTGATCTGTTATATTTGGCGCATGACTTGATCTATAAATCTAATAATCTGGGTATAACTGATGTCTAAATAAGTGAAAAGGGTAAATTATCTTTTGTAGATCTGTACGCAGGTTCAGCACAGTAGAGGCGTGTATACACACTAGTTCAGTAAGTCAAAACAACTTATACGCTGGTTGGCCTTAATGCAGGACCGTATGCACATAGTTTCTACATATTGAAGTAGTGTATGTCTCATGAAATATGTTTTAGCCACTTCTGTTTATTGCTGCAGTGTTCTGGGTTCAGGATTGGTTTCTGGTTACTATTAATGTATTATGGTTACAACATTCAGAGAAGTAATTGTTTGATTCGGTTTTGATTGAAGCAAAGGAGATTGGTTGATGCAGATGTATTTGATGTTTGATTATTGTTATTGATGGATCTAGTCTGAAAATTTATGAAATGTGGTCCTTGGAAGAAAAGAGAAGGTACTAGCCTTCTGTAGGTCAACACCTACGTACTAGTACATCAGCTAGTACAAGAGCTAAGGGGGTTGTAGCTCCCTTCCAGGAGAAGCTAGAGAATGAGAGAAGGTTGTAGCCTTCTACAGGTAGAAGCCTGCGTACTGGTATAAGACTCCACCAGTATAGAAATATTGTAAAACAAAGTTTCTTATTAAAAGAAGATAGAGACGAATTGCAGCAGGTGGTTTTCACCCACATTGGGTTTCCACCTTATATCTTGTGTCCATGTGTGTGATGATCTGTTCTGTTTACTGCACCTATTTACTGTCCTTATGGTTAACGAAGTTTTGATGCATTGATTAAAGATCAACATTTAATGAATCATCAGTTTATTGATATACGCTGGTTTCTTTAGACACAGTAGCGTATATACGCAGTTTCCTATAATTGAAGTAGCGTATACAAATCTGATTGTGAAATGAAAAATAATTGATTTGATAATACTGATTCACCCCCCTCTCAGTATTATTTCCAACAATTGGTATCAGAGCAGGTCCTTTAGAAGAAGCTTGATCGCTTGAAGGAAGATCTATCATCATGAGCAACTACGAAAAAGAGGCATCTATCAGGCCACCAATCTTTGATGGGAGCAACTTCGTCTATTGGAAGGTAAGAATCACAGCCTATCTTCAATCTCTTGGTACAGAAGTTTGGGATATCATGGAAGCAGGATACACATTTCCATCAACAACTCCTACAGATACGGCTGGTAAGAAGTAGTATGAAACAAATGCAAAGGTTTTCAATACTCTATTAGTGAGTTTATCTCAATCAAAATTCGTCAAGGTTATGCAGCTCAAAACTACAAAAGAAATATGGGACAAGATTGTTCTAAGCTATGAAGGAGACGATCAGGTAAAACGTGCAAAACTACAAAATCTCAGAATTAAATGTGAAAATATCAGAATGCACAATGATGAAAGTGTGGCTAATTATTTCTTATGTATAGACGAGATTGTTAATCATATGAAAAACTTGGGTGAAGAAATAAAAGAAGTTACTTTGGTTGAAAAGGTGTTAATATCCTTGTCTTCAAAGTTTGAATCAAAAGTTTCTGCCATAGAAGAAAAGCAGGATCTATAGATCATTACCATGTCACAGTTGTATGGAATCCTAACTGCTTTCGAAATGAGAAAAGGGGGACCATCAAACAAGAGAGAAGCTGCATTCAAAGCTTCAGGAAATTACAATGAGTTAAGACATATGTCAGAAGGAGAGGAAGAATCAAAATTTGTCAAGAACCTTCAACAGGGTTTTGGAAGATTCAGAGGTAAGCTACATTTCAAATGCTTTGCTTGTGGAAGAGTTGGTCACTATGTAGCCAAGTTTCCTCATAAAGATAAGCTTGACAAAGGTAAGGAACCAGTTAGATGGAACAGAAAACATAATGTAAGTAAGAGCTATTATACTCATGAAGACAGTGATGGATTTTCAATTAGTGATGAAGATGAGCAATGTAATGATTATAGACTTTTGATGGCTTTTGAAGATGATGATTTCTTGGATGTTGTAGATGAAGATGATCTCTATGAAGAAATTTCTAAAGTTAATCTTTTTAGAAGAAAAGAGTATGATCATAGATACTCTGACATTCCAACCTGCTGAAAGGGAAAAACACAATGAAAAGTTAGAATGTGAAATTGTGGGACTTAGAAAAGATATTGAGAAAACAAAAGCTCTTAATCTTAAATTTACTAACCAATAGCAATAGCAAAGGTAAATCATTCTCAATTTACCTCAAGAATCAATGTCTATGGAAACTACAATCACATGGACGGTAGGTTTGGTAATCGCAGGAATTTCTTCAATGGCCAATGTTTCTCTTGTCATAACTTTGGACACAAAGCATCTCAATGTGTTGCTTACAAGACCATCATGACCAGAGAAGCACGAAATCAAAGGAGTGTGACTAGAATCATGAAAAGAACCTACAATAACTTTTCTGCTCTAGAAAATGAAAGAGAATTTTCTATTTGTAACAACTTCGGTCATGAATATTCTGAATGTAGGAGTAGGTTTCAGCAAACAACTCAGAAGGAACAAGCTTCATTGAGTCCCAAAACATGGAGAAAGAAAGAACCGCAACTAGAAAGATGTGGTATAGCCTTATATGCGGAAGGACAGGAAAATCAGTGGTACATTGACAGTGGATGCTCGAAACATATGACAGGTCATAAAGAAAAACTTCAGTCATATAGTGCCTTAGAAAAGGAAAGGAAGGTCTCATTTGGAAATGACACCCTTGCACCCATAAAAGGTAAAGGTTCTATTCTTTTGAAAGAAAAGGTCAAAGCTGGAAATGTTATGTATGTTGATGGCTTAAAGAATAATCTATTGAGTGTCAGTCAAATGTGTGATCAAGGAAATGAGGTAATATTTCGATCAAATGGATGTATTGTTCATGAGCTTGATACAGGGGAAATAATGATCAAAGGCATAAGAACTCCAAATAATTTATACATACTCAAGGGGGGACAACTACAATGCTTTCTAAGCAAAAGTGATGAACACTGGCTATGGCACAGAAGATTGGGGAATCTAAGCTTCTCTTAGTTAAGGAAAGCATGCAAATATCAGGTAGTTCGCGATCTCCCTGACATCAGAATTCTAGACAATACAATATGCAAATCATGTTAGTTTGGTAAGCAAACTAGAACTAATTTCCCTGAGAAGGAAGGATCAGCTAGTAAGCCACTTGAACTTGTCCATATTGATGCATGTGGTCCATCCAGGGAAAGGTCACCTCGAGGAGAAGAATACTCCATATTGTTCATTGATGACTTTTCTAGGATGTGTTGGATAGGACTTCTAAAGCATAAAGATGAAGCTTTCGAAAAGTTCAAAGCATTCAAAGCCTTGGTTGAACACGAATCAAATCGTAGAATCAAATGCCTCAGGTCTGATCGAGGAGGGGAGTTTACCTGGGATGAATTTTTCGATTTTTGTGAAGAACATGGAATAAGAAGGGAATTATCTACTGCAAGGACTCCTTAGCAAAATGGAGTAGTAGAAAGGATGAACAGAACGGTTCAAAAAATGGCTCGTGCTATGCTTGATGAGTCTGGAGCTCTTGCAACCTTCTAGGGTGAAGCTGCATTTGCTTCCATTACTATTCTCAACAAGACAAACATCCGAGTGAACAGCACTCAAACTACTCATGAACTTTGGTATGGTAAGACTCCTATGATAAAATACTTCAAAATTTTTGGAAGCAAATATTACATCAAAAGGACTGATGAAAACCTTGGCATGTTTTAACCTAGAGCAGATGAAGGCATTCTCCTTGGTTACTCTCCCCAAAGCAAAGGATATAAGTGTTACAATAAAAGACTTGGAAAAATTGTTGAAAGTATTGATGTGGTGGTTGATGAAGAAGGAAACAATCCAAGGCAGTTAAAATCTGAAGATTTCGAAGATGATGAGGACTATCCTTCAACATCAAATCAGAATTACGATGAAGAAGAAACCTATGAGGCACCAGAAGAACAGATAAGGGTAGAAGAAAAGACTCCATCTAGGTATGTCCAGAAGAATCATCCAGAGACTCAAATTTTGGGGTAGAAAGAGGCAGGTGTACAAACAAGAAGAACTATTTCAGAAGCTTCAAGCTATCTAGCATTTCTCTCCTCCACTGAACCACAAAATGTAAGTGAAGCACGCCAAGATGAATGCTGTGTCAAGGCCATGAACGAAGAACTTGAGCAGATTGAAAAGAATAACACTTGGGAGTTGGTTCCTAGACCAAATGATAAGAATTTCATAGGGACAAAATGGATATTCAAAAACAAGCTGAATGAGAATGGAGATGTTATTAGAAACAAGGCTAGACTTGTTTGTAAAGGGTATGCTCAACAAGAAGGCATAGACTTTGAAGAAACTTTTGCAACAGTTGCTAGACTTGATGCCATAAGAATGTTCCTTGCTCTTTCTAGCTTTCAGGAGTTCAAAATATATCAAATGGATGTGAATTCTGCTTTTCTAAATGGAGACTTAGAAGAAGAAGTGTACATTGAGCAACCAGATGGCCTCATCCTTGGAAATTATCCAAAACTTGTATGCAGACTCAAAAAGGCTCTCTATGGCCTTAAACAGGCTCCAAGGGCTTGGTATTTTCAGTTGGACAAATATCTCCATCAACAAGGCTTTTCAAAAGGATCAACAGATAGCAATATATATATATAAAAATTGATAATGATGAATTGCTAATACTTGTTATGTATGTTGATGATATCATCTTTGGTAGTAATGAAGAAGCCATGAGTCAAAACTTCTTTTTTTTTTCTAATGCAAGAGTCAGACCTTCCCATTCATTAAACAAGAAATATATTACATAGAGTTACGACACGACCCTCAAGGTCGTTGACAAAGGAAAAGGACTTAAGCAAAATATTTCCTTGCTTCTAACCATCAAACTAACCCATTCTAAAGAAGAGAAAAAGAAGAGAAATGGTTGGTTTCATTAAAACCCAAAGCATACGACAAGAGGAAAAGGCTCCAACGCCCGAGAAGTCAAACCAAGGAAAGCCCATCTGAGTTAGGCAAAACGGGCCAAGAACTTAATAGAGCACGCTTGTCCGTTCCCCGGGGACCACAAACCTACACGGTTGATCAGGACCGTTGAAACCCCAAGAGCCAGCTGACGGAGTATGATAAAATCGGACCAACCAACCAGCACGGAAAATAATGCGCGATGAGGGCGATTTTCCACCTGACCCCACTGCCACATGGAGCTCAACTAATGTGATCGCTTTCGAATGGGGAAAACCACTTCCCACTTGTTGGGGTTGCGAAAACCACTTCCGCGCCTCAAATCTGCATGACTCCTCCAGACCGTCGGATGGCATAGGAAGGAAAGGATGGTTGTGCTTGATATCGCACCGCCCTAAGTCACCGAACTTTACGGCGCGATGGGGGTGGTTTTCGGAACCGCCACGCCACCACGTGTCACTCTTGTAATGGAATCGTAGCCCAAACTCCAAAACCGCTTCCTGATGGAAAGCGGTGCGAACTCCTGAATACCGCTTCATCTGCTACATTTTCGCTCGGCAATAGGAAATAGGAAACGGAAGCCCCCAGCTCCACTGTCGATGCTTGTTGATCAAAGCATTATCCGGGCAAGGGGAAAACTGGTGCCAAACTCTGAGAATTTTAGCGGAAGAGAAAAACCAACTGACAATATCCACTAGGGCCATGCTTTTGCCTGTTTGTCTTAAATGAATGAAACCAGCCAGGCTCTCCCCATAACATCAACAGGGAAAACTGATCCGAAAGCTGAAGGAACAGCTCTCCCTCCTCTTCCACTCTAACACCGGCCCCAAAACCATAGGATGGTCAGAAGAGGCAAAAGGAATTGTCTCAAAACCCTCCGCGAACCAATGGCGCCCAAAGGGAAAATCAAGAGGCCGAGGAATCATGGGCTGGGGAAATTTCGCCTCTGCTAGAAACCCTCCCACTACTACGGCCCTCCTGAATGTCTTTTGCCACTTGGTTATAGCAAAGAACCTTTAAACGATTTTGGGGAAAATCCTGCCACTTTTTCTCCAGCCTGCAATCTACATTGCTCACCCCTTGGTTGGCTAGAATGTCTGCCAACTTATTAGCAGTTCTGCACACGTGATTGAAACTGACCGATCCCAAACTTTGAAGACGATTTTGAATCCTTTGATAAACCTAGATTAGTCTCCAATGATTTGAGACTGTCTTCGGTCTGGATCCATAGCTGATTCTTTTAACAGAGTTGATGGTGATTTCGGAGTCTGCCTCAATAATGACATTTGAGCTATGATTTTTAATCAGAATCTCTAGGCCCTACTCCAACGCCATTAGTTCCACCATGTTATTGGTTGCTTTACCTAAATGGATGTGGAAGATTAATAGAATTCTTCCTTCTTCATTCCTTAAAACTCCTCCAAACCCAGCGACTCCGGGATTACCTTTGGAGGCTCCATCAATATTGAATTTCAGGTAGTTATTCGGAGGAGGCTACGAGCAATATTTCTCTGTATTCATTGTTGTTTTCTTTTTTCCAAACCCTTGTAGGATGATCTTTTGCAATCCCAGCAGTTTGAGGGTTCTCGATTCCATTGTTGAAGGAGGAGTCTCTGGGATATTGCACATTGTGGTATTAACTGTTTCCCTTATCTAATCATATAGCTTATGAGGGTTGGATTTTTCATCCTTAAAATTCTCTTATTTCTTTCTTTCCACACATTCCAGATGATGAATCCTGGTGTGAAAGCCCATGCCCAATTAATCACTTCATTCTCTGAAAAGCTCCTCCTCCAATTTTTAAGGGTGTTTGTGATACTCTCTTTGTCCCTGTCAGATTGTTGGAAAATGTTATAGAAGGAATTCCACAACCAGGTGGTGTAAGAGCAACAGTTGAGGATGTGCGCCATAGTCTCCTCTTGCTCTTGACAAAGCTGACACTTTGAAGGCCCTAAGACTCCCCTTTTTCTAATATTGTCCTAAGTCAAAATTTTCTTATGGTACACTAGCCACATAAAGAGCTTGATTTTCATCCATCCTTGATGAGACCAGAGATGCCTCCAAGATTTTTCTGGAACACAGGACTCCAGCCCTAGGAGAATATACTTTGCCTCTTTGAGATTGACGGTGCCTTTGTTGTTGTTACCCCATATTAATTGATCCTGCCCCTCTGTGACCATGATCATCCTCTATTTTAAAATGCTTCTCAGTGCTTTTGATTTTTTTGTTATGAGACTGTTATTTCTACAATCAATGTTGCTCCAGCTTCTCCACTTGTCCTGACCCTAGGGGATGTTCCATAAATCTTTAACTTTATACAATTCTTGGGAATCTATTTCCTGTTAAAGACTTATGAAGTCCTCCTTTAGTAGCACTGGTTTTTGTTTCCATTTGTCCTCCCAAAAGAGTGCTTGCTCACCATCTCTGATTTCCCAGAAATGGTGTTGATGCACTGTATTTCTATTCTCCCATGCCCTATTCCAGATGAGAGAGCCCCTTATATCTCCTGACATTCTGATAGGATTATTGGTGTGCCAAGAGCTGGCATATTTTTGTTTCTAGACCCTTGCCCAAAGGGCTCTTGGCTCTTGCATCCATCGCCACCAAAGCTTGGCTCCTAGAACTTTATTTAAAATCTCCTGATCATCTAAGCCTAGACCCCCATGGCTTTTGGATTTGCATATTTTTTCCCAGGAAACCAGGGCCCATTTCTTCCTTGTTTCCTCCTTGCCCCACGGAAAATCTCTTTGAATATTTTTTATTCTTTTTAAGACTCCTTTGGCGGCTGGAAGGGTTGATAACATGAAAATCGGGATGGCTTGAAGAACTACCTTTGTCAAAACCAATCTGCCCGCTAAGTTCAAGGCTCTGAAGGTCCATTTTTTAACTTTGTCCTGCAACTTGATAAGCATAGGTTCCCATATATTTTTAAGCATTGGTTTGTCTGTGAGAGGTACTCCCAAGTATTTGGAGGGTAGGGAGTCCCTTTGGAAGCCAAGGATTCTTGAGATATTCCTTTGAATAGCAATGTTAGTATTAGAGAAGAATATTTTTGATTTTGAGAGATTAACTTCCATACCTAAAGCCTTTGCAAAAGCATTGAGGATTTGCTTGTAGGCGGCTGCTTCTCTGACTGTGGGAATACCTTGTAACATGGTATCATCTACAAATTGTTAGTGAGTAAGGGTCTATCCATTCTCTGAAACTTGAAGGCCCTTGATTTTGCCCATATTTTTAGCCTGCGTGATAGCCCTACCCAGTCCTTCCATCATGAGGATGAAGAGAAAGGGAGACAGCGGGTCTCCCTATCTCAGGCCTCTAGAGGGAAAGAAGATAATTGAAGGAGAGCCATTAACCAAGATAGAAAAGCTATAAGTAGTTACGAGAGCCATCACCCATCTTGTCCAGTTGTGATCAAACCCGAAGGTTGACAGTATCTTCTTGATATACCCCCAATTGACCTTATCATACACTTTAGCAATGTCCAGTTGCATGATCATCCCCGCCTTCTTTTTGCTTTTAAGAGAGTGCACCACCTCATGCGCTTGAATAATGTTATCCAAAATTTGCCTGCCCTCCACATAACCAGATTGCTCCTTAGACACTAGTTTAGGAAGGAGGGGTTTGAGTCTGTTAGCCACTACTTTAGATATAATCTTGTAAACCACATTGCATAAAGCTATGGGTCTGAACTTATCTGCTATCTGAGCTGAGTCCTGTTTGGGAATCAGGGAGATGAAGGAGGTATTGAGGGCTTTTAGGACAGAATTATTGACTCTGGAATCCTCCACAACATTTAAAATATCCATTTTAACTATATCCCAACAAGCTTTGAAAAAATCCACATTAAAACCATCTGGGCCTGGTGCTTTGCCATTCTGCATATCTTTGAGAACTTCACTGACCTCCTCTTCAGAAACAGGTCTGTTTAGGTTGATATTGTCCTCTCTGGTCACCAGCTTAGGGATATATCTTGTAATTTCCTTTATGGAATCTTCCCTATCTGGATTGTTTTCTTGAGCAATGTCTTGAAAATGCTGAACAAGCACTTTTTCAATTTCCTTATGAGTGTTCTGAGTCTCTCCCTGTTTATCCTTTATTGCCGAGATTCTGTTGAATTCCCTATTGGCCATGGTGGATCTATGGAAAAAGCTCGTATTGCGCTCCCCTTCTTTGAGCCATTGCACTCTGGATTTTTGTCTCCAGAATATTTCCTCTTTTTTACATAGGTTTTCCCACTCCTGGTGTAGTTTGTCAGACTGTTCAATTATTTCATATATAAAGCCTTCTTGGATGAGCTTCTGGTTGAGTTCCTGCATTTTCCTTTCCACCAATTTCTTATTCGCAAAAATGTTTCCGAAATCCTTCCTGTTCCAATCTTTGAGTTTGCTCTTGATATGCTTTAGTCTTTTGTGAAGGAGAAATGTATTAGATCCCTGGATCTGTAAGTCCTTGCTCCACCACTCTTTGATATTACTCAAGAAGTCCGGGTGGGTAAGCCAAATGTTTTCGAATTTGAAGGGTCTGTTCCTTGGAGAATCGAAAACCTTAATTTCCAACTATATCGGCCAGTGATCCGAGCCACCAAAGGGAAGAATTCTTGCTGTTATTTCATTATTTATAAGCATAAGATCTTCTAAAAACAAGAACCTATCTAACTTGGAGGCCACCTGGGCTTCCCCTCCTCTCTTGTTGTTCCAAGTAAAAAGCCCATTCCCTGAGTTTGAGTCAACCAATTTCCAGTTCTCCGTGAACGCTTGAAATGTTGATGCATCCTTGTTTAGTGCTTTGGTTCCTCCTTTCTTTTCCGAAAGAGATTTTATCATATTAAAATCCCCTCCCAAGATCCAGGGGATGCCATTTTGTCTGTTCCTTAGATCAGTGAGGGATTCTAGCAGTCTGAGTTTATCCTCTACTCTTTGAGGACCATAAACATTAGTGACTAGGAAAGTTTCAGCCACCCCTTCTGGTTGAATGACTACTGACAAGTAGCTTCTGGATGCCTCTGCATCTAAAACTTTGATTTTTTGAGGGTTCCATAGAGTGAGAATGCCCCTCGCTGCGTTATCTTGTTTGACTTCTAAAAAATCGAATATTTGAAGCCATTTGCTATGGATTGCTTTTATTTTCTGAACGGAACACTTTGTTTCTTGGATAAAGATTATGTCCGATGTATCTTGCTTCATTCTCAAACTTAGCATTCTTTACCTTATTTTACTACCCAGCCCTCTTATATTCCAAGATGTAAACTTCATAATTAAATATTTGTGAAGGAGTAACTAGTTAGGTCTTTCATCTTACCTGAATCTATCATCAGCTTCCCACATTCCATTAAAAGCTCCTTCTGCTTCTTTCTTCCTCGTTTCTTACCTGTGCTTTTGGTTGCTAAACCTGGATTAGCCTTCATCGTTTTCACACCTCTGTATTCCTGCCCTTTGTTGCTTCTTCCTCTAACTGCCCCCTTTTCCTATGTTTTCCACAAAAACAGCTGTTGTATTCTATTGCATTCATCTGGAGGTAAAGAATCTATCCCTGCCCTGGTTCCCTGTTGTAGAAAACCTTCTAGATCTAAGTTTTCCTTGTCTAGTATCTCCTGTAGTTCATGCTCCTCCAGATCTGTTTCACTTTGGATCATTTCCTGGTCCATTTCTAGCTCTGCTTCACTCATCCTTGATTCTTCCTCTTCATAGATATTCTATTCTAGAGTGTTTTTTTCCTCTTTCTCCTTCTCCTTAGGGTCTTTCTCCAAAGACTTATTTTCTACTGGCATGTCCTCCATATCCCCAAATGCTTGGAATTTGTTTTGACTAGCCTTTTGTCCCTCTTTATGTTGTTGCTTTGGCTCTTTTTTGCTTCCTTTTCCTCTACTTGAAACTTTCTAAAAGTTTTCAGTGTCCTTCTTTGCTTTTAGTTTACTTTTGTCTTCTTCTTTACTCATACGACAGTCTTTGATCAAGTGTCCATGTTCATGGCATTTACGGCATCTGAACGGAATATGCTCGTAGTCTACCATTTTCACCCATTCCTCATCAAAGACTTCGAAGATGACTTCGTTTGGAAGAGATCCTGAAAGGTCCATCTCCACACAAATCCTAGCATAGGAAGTGTATTTTCCCCTTCTGGTGGCCTCCGAGGCTTTGATGAAATGACCTAGTTTGTTTCCTCTAGCCACAAGTGATTCATTTTGCCAGTAATCCAGGGGAAGCAGAAAAAGCCTTACCCAAATAGGAACTGAGGTGAAGGTTTCCCTCTCTGGAATGAAGTTCATCACCCAAAGCTGCATATATAGGCCTGCTGCTGCAAAAAAGTAGGGCCCCCCTTCGAATATTCTATCTTTGTCTTCGATGTTTGTAAACACCACTGTGAAGAAACCCTTAGACCCAAGGTGAAGATCGATGCTACCCTTAGGTTTCCATTGGTATTTGATCCAGGTTTGCAAAGCTTTCTCAGTGGGCCATACACCCATGAATTTGCATATGATGGTGTACGTTTCCATATGTTTTTGGTGCTCCTGCAATGCTGGATTATTTAAAACTACTCGAGGAGTGATGTTTGCTCTGGGTCTACATGGTCCCTTTTGATTGACATCATCTCTTTTGCCTCCCTGGTTTTTGTCTTCTTCCTCCTTGTCCTTAGTGTTGCCCTTTTCCCTTGCCTTTGTCTCATCTGACTCCTTCTCCTTATTTCTGTTATCTTCTACCCCTGCACCTCTGACATTACACAGATGGGTCTTTTCTTTGCCGGCTACAGCTTCTTTGTAGGAGGGAGCGGAGCTCCCTCCTCTGCTGGCCGCCATTAGAGTCTCAGGCTGCGAGAACCCGAGCTCTGCACGCTAATTCGTCTCCTACATTCCCCCTATTCCTACTTCAGATCTTTGCTCTGTTCTCGCCGCCCGTCCCCCGAGAACCTCTTGGTTACCCGGAACCTCCTCCGACCATGAGTCAAAACTTCACTTTGGTGATGCAGAAAGAATTCGAAATGTCCTTACTTGTTGAGCTCACATATTTTCTTGGTTTACAAGTCCAACAAAACAAAGATGGTATCTTTCTATAACAAACGAAGTACCTCAAGTAGATCTTGAAGAAATATGGGATGGAGGATTTGAAACCAGTATATACCCCTATGGTAACAGGATGTAGCCTCAGCGCAAATGATGAATCAACAGCAGTGCATCAATCAACCTATAGATCAATGATTGGAAGTCTGCTCTATCTAACAGGTACCCGACCAGACATCATGCATGCAGTAGGAATAGTTGGAAGATTCCAAGCAAATCCAAAGGAAGCACACCTTTAGGCAGTTAAGAGGATTTTCAAATATCTTTAAGGAATGCAAAATTATGGCTTATGCTATCCTAGAGATACAGATCTTACACTTCATGCATATACAAATGCAGATTGGGTAGGAAGTGTGGATAATAGAAAAAGCAGTAGTGGTGGTGCATTCTTTATGGGCTCCAGATTAGTATCTTGGTTCAGCAAGAAACAAAGTTCAATTGCATTATCTACAGCTGAAGTAGAATATGCGGCTGCTGCATCTTGTTGCACACAACTCCTTTGGATGATGCAAACATTGCAAGACATTCAAATCACTTGTACTCCACCTATCTCCATTTTTTGTGATAATACAAGTGCAGTTAGTATTTCAAAGAATCCAGTCATGCATTCGAAGAGCAAGCACATACCTATCAAATATCATTTTCTCCGGGAACAAGTGCTTGAACAAAAGGTCAAATTGGAGTATGTCCCCTCCAAGGAACAAGTTGTTGATATATTCACCAAACCACTGCCCAGGGAAACTTTTGAATACCTCAGACAAAAGCTGGGAGTAGATGTTGCATCATCTTGCTGTTGAAATTATTTTTTTCAAAAAACAGTGGTTGTACTCGAGTTTCATGAAGCGTATCCACGTACATACGTTAGTTTCTGTGGGTACAGTCGCGTATATGTTGGTTGGAAGACAAACAGTGGGGCTAGACTCAGGATGAAAAGAGTTTGATATGGGTCTGACAGAGACCTTTTGGCACAAGTTCAGGGGGAGCATAAAATTCTAACAATGCATTGTTGGCATTATTTTAGAAGATCTTGGTTCAATTTCACAACTATTTTTGTTTAGGTGGAACAGGTGCAGAGGGAGATCATGGTTGCCTGTCTGAATGATGATTGACAGATATTGCTGATGATTAGTTGTTGATGACTATCATAGTCTTGTCTTCGATATTTAGTCTCTATGTCATGTATTTCTTGTATTATCAAGGTCATGTAACGGCCTATGTTGATTTCCCCACTATGCCTGGGATGGATGATGTAATGTTCTTGTTTTATCATGTGTAAAATTTTGGTGTATCCCCACTTGGTTGGGTGGATGAGTCAATATTGGTATATCCCCACTTGGTTGGGAGATGGATGTATGTATGAGTCTTTGGTGATAGGAAGGTCATTTATGATGTATAAAGTCATGTTTCTTCTTGTAGAACATATTTTTGCAGACCTTGCCTACAGTCAGGGGGAGCATAACCCTTTGCCCTTGATGAAAAAGGGGGAGAATGACTTTGAGTGACTTGGGGTTGCCATCAAGTCCAAAGGGGGAGATTGTTGGCATTATGACACAAGTTTGGTGCTATGACACAGGTGTTGTCCTTGATGGCAACTCTCTCAAATGACAGATCACAGTTCAAGCTCTTAGAATGAAGGAAAAAGTGATATACGCAGGTTCCTCTTAACCAAGTCGCGTATACACACGGGTTCGACGATCATAAGGCACGTATATGTATGCACACACTTTCATGCAAGGAAAAGCATGTACATGTGGGAAAACTTATTTTTTGGTCCATGGCATTTAGTCCTTGGTATTTGGACCTATGGTTTTCGACCATGGTATCTTGTCCGAAGCGTTGAACCCAGGTATTGGGTCCATGGTATTGATTCTCTATGGTTTTGAATGATGGTATTGAGTAAGGCCTAAGACTATAAAAGGGGAAGGAGATCATTAGGCAAAGGGATTCACTCAAGTATTGAATATCTTATGAAGAGCAAGATCTAGAATTGGGTTATGGTGCATAGCTAGATCTGGACCAAGGAGGAACCTGAGCGGCAGAAGAAGGATAAGTTCTATTGATGGGTCAAGATCTTAAGGCTTGAATTGTAGTATCTTTGTGTGATTTTGATCTATTATATTTGGCGCATGACTTGATCTATAAATCTGATAATCTAGGTATAACTGATGTTTGAATAAGTGAAAATGGTAAATTATCTTTTATAGATCTGTACGCGGGTTTGGCACAATAGAGACACGTATACACGTTGGTTCAGTAAGTCAAAGCAGCATATACACTGGTTGGCCTTAATACAGGAGCGTATGCACGCAGGTTCTACATATTGAAGTAGCATACATCTCATGAAATATGTTTTAGCCACTTCTGTTTATTTCTGTCGTGTTCTAGGTTCAGGATTGGTTTCCGGTTACTATTAATGTATTCTAGTTACATCATTATGAGAAGTAATTGTTTGATTCAGCTTTGATTGAAGCAAAGGAGATTGGTTGATGCAGATGTATTTGATTTTTGATTATTGTTATTGATGGATCCAGTTTGAAAATTTATGAAACGTGGTCCCTAGAAGAAAAGAGAAGGTTGTAGCCTTCTATAGGTCAACACCTATGTACTAGTACATTATCTAGTACAAGAGCTAAGGGAGTTGTAGCTCCCTTCCAAGAGAAGCTGGAGAATGAGAGAAGGTTGTAGCCTTCTGTAGGTTGAAGCCTGCGTACTGGTATAAGACTGCACCAGCACAGAAATATTGTAAAAGAAGTTTCTTATTAAAAGAAGATAGAGATGGATTGCAACAGGTGGTTTTCACCCACATTGGGTTTCCACCTTATATCTTGTGTCCATGTGTGTGATGATCTGTTCTATTTACTGCACCTGTTTACTGTTCTTATGGTTAATGAATTTCTGATGCACTGATTAAAGATCAACATTTAATGAATCATAAGTTTACTGGTATACACTGGTTTTTTTAGACACAGTAGCATATATACACAGTTTCATATAACTGAAGTAGCATATACAAATCTCATTGTGAAATGAAAAATAATTCATTTGATAATACTGATTCACCCCCCTCTCAGTATTATTTCCAACACCCATAGATTCCTCCCTCACACGGATGGGGAAATTTCACAGGGGAGGAAGGATGCTTTGAGGTGGATTTTTCAGGATAGAGCATCTCTTTATGAGGTGAAGGGTGCCTTTGCAGATTTTTCGACTCGCACTAGTTGATTTGTAGGATATGATGTGATTAGAGATAGGGGACTAAGATGCCCTATTCTTGGTGGGAAAGTCATGGGGAAGCAAGCCCTCCTCTACAAGAATTAGCAATGACACTCCTCTCTGTTCATCCTCTTGTTGCCTGAGGAATGGGAGCACATATGGGAATTTGTATAGTGTCAAGAACAATAGCCTTGAGGAGTCTAGGGTAGAGACAATAGTGCGTGTGCACACAACCCTTCATCTCATTTACAGGTAGAGGGATCAGTGGTTGAAGGGAAAGACAAATATGTAGGATTTCTTTCATCATGATATGGGTTTGGACAAGAGTGTTGACTTGGCATTGGCAAACTTGGATCTTAATGAGCAAATGTTAGACCTCGTCATTTTTTATGATGGTGATAGTGTAGAGGGGTCATCCTCCACACCAGAAGATGCAAAGATGACCTTGGTGTTAGGTCCCTATAATATTAGTGATTACCCCATTACTATTGTCGTTGTATCTCTTATTATTATTGTTGTGCCCCTATTGTCCCCATATTGTTATTATTGTGCCCCATAGAATCCCTCTATTGTTATTTTTGGGCTTTTATATTATTATTGTTAGGACGGCTTGGTTATATTGTAACCCCTTAGAATCCTATATATAGAAATAAGGTTTTGTCATTTGAATCATCTAAGAATTGTTCATTTGTGTAATGTAAATGAGGTTGCCCCCTCGAAAAGGGTTATTTCTAAGGTGTTGATATATCTTTTCTATCTTTTTGTGAGCTGGTTTCATAACATTTAGTATCAGAGCTTTGGGTTCCAGGGTTTCTCTGCTCCAAACAGGTCATCGTAGCATTTTCGCTATAACTTTTTTTCTGCGATGATTCAAAAGCTACATGGAAACCCAAAGATTATTGTAAGCGATAGAGATCCCATTTTCACTGGAAATTTTTGGACAGAATTATTTTCTTGTCTCAGTACTCAGTTAGCTCATAGCTCATCTTATCATCCTCAATCTAATGGGCAAAATGAGATAGTAAACAAATGTTTGGAAGGATATCTTCGTTTCTTTCTATATGATAAACAGACACAATGGGTCAAATGGTTATCTATGGCTGAATGGTGGTATAACACTTCCTTCCATATTGCAGCAAAAATGACCCCATTTATGGAACTTTATGGATATCATCCACCATCCATCACATGATATTTAAGAGAAAATTCTAAGGTTCAAGCAGTGGAGCATCACATCGAGCATCAACAACAAGTTCTCCAATTCTTAAAGGATAACCTCAAGTTGGCGCAAAATAGAATGAAACAACAGGCAGATCAACATTGCATCGAAAGAAGTTTTGATGTAGGTGACTCTGTATTCCTATGGCTACAACCATATAAAAAGATGTCCCTCAAGCAAGCTAAGAAGGATAATAAATTATCACCAAAGTATTATGGTCCGTATAAGGTGTTGCAAAAGATTGGTACGATGGCATACAAATTGGAGCCTCCTGCAGCGTCTCAAGTGCACCCATTTTTCCATGTTTCATGTTTGAAGAAGGTTATAGGCGACAAGCTCCCAGTTCAAACAATATTGCCAGAACTCGTTGAGGAAGGAAAAATTATATTGGAACCAAAAGGAGCCACATAATCAAGAACTCGACAGTTACGAAATAGATCAATTTCGGAATATCTCATCAAGTGGAAGAACTTATCTACTGAAGATTCCACATGGGATGATGAGAATTTTATACAAAAGCATCTAAAACTACGCAAGTGTTGAGGACAACAGTTTTTTGAAGGAGAGGGGCATGTTAGATACCTATAATATTAGTGATTCCCCCATTACTATTGTCATTGTATCTCTTATTATTGTTTTTGTGCCCCTATTGTCCCCATATTGTTATTACTGTGCCCCATAGAATCCCTCTATTGTTATTTTTGTGCCTTTATATTATTATTGTTAGGTCTGCTTGGTTATATTGTGACCCCTTAGAATCCTATATATAGAAAGGAGGTTTTGTCATTTGAATTATCTAAGATTTTTGTGCCTTTATATTATTATTGTTAGGTCTGCTTGGTTATATTGTGACCCCTTAGAATCCTATATATAGAAAGGAGGTTTTGTCATTTGAATTATCTAAGAATTGTTCATTTATGTAATGTAAAGGAGGTTTCCCTGTCGAAGAGGCTTATTTCTAAGGCGTTGATCTATCTTTTTTTATCTTTTTGTGAGCTGGTTTCATAACAATTGGATACAGAGGAGAAGGATGCAGTAGAGGAGAGGAGTGGTAACAATGATGATGAGTACAGCGATATCGATGTTGATGATGATGATGATTGATGACTCACGAACTACCCACTACCTTCATGCTTGTAGTTGTTTTGTATTTGCTATTTTTATTTGCCATTGGCATCCTATGTAACACATTTTGATTTTGATGACCTAATGAGAAAACTACATTATCTTGTCTTTCTACTACTTGATCATTGATGAATATGTATTATGTCATAATTGTATTTATATGCATAATATTACTTTGTAAAACTTACATATAGATTAAGATCTATATTTGAATCAATAAATTTGTATCATGAATAAAAATTTGTATAAAATAATATATTACATGTCCTCTGACGGACACTCCAATTGCCGTGTCCTTCCTGTACGTGTCCCTATGTCAGATGACTTAGGAGCGGGGCATTAGCACTTTGAAATAATTATCGTCAAAAACATAAACTGCCTTCTTCTTTATCATCAATGATTATCTTCTCCTCTGGAAATACAATTATTCAATATCTTCCGGCATAATCACTGTTATTTTAATCACACGATTCAAAGTAACCTTCATATTTATCATCAATGATTATCTTCTCCTCTGGAAATACAATTATTCAATATCTTGCGGCATAATCACTGTTATTTTAATCACACGATTCAAAGTAACCTTCATAGGTAGTAGATAATAGTTCACTGCTTCCGAGTGAAGGGCATGGTAGATTTTGGTAGAGAGATGCCTATATGTTCTGTTAATTCTCGTTTCAATATTCAGTTTGCAGTATAGATTGTAAAGTTTTAGAAACGCTAGGAACGAGATGAGCCGGATATCCCTCATTCCACATAGTTTCATTCCCCTGTAACGATGGGTCTTTCCGCATTAAGGGTCGCTGTTGAGCGGATTGCCAAACACACCATTGCCTTTAAAATGACGTCATTTTCAAGGGTATTTGGTAACATTGATATATGACATGATTTGCTTTGCTGCTGTGCATTTTAGAATTTATCACAATAAATATTCATAACCAGGTTCAGAGCAGCAATAAGACAAGTTCCATCCGGAGAGATGGTTACATATAAACTACCTAACAACAGTTTAAACTTTATTCATATTGTACTATGTGTTTTAGTTTCTACAAACAGTCATAAAATTTGAAAGAAATAAGTAAACTTTACTACAGTGGGTGTTATATAGTGTGCATTATACAAAGGTAACCTTGCCTTTGGAATAACTTTATTGGTCTACAAATGACTAGTCCTTTACACAGGGAGCTTTTTTATTACTCGTTCATGTCGATTTCTTACCAGCACTCCAGCTCAAACAGGTCAGAACTTGAACAACTGCCATTATCGTCTTTCTCCCCGTCTTCATCTTCTTTGTCAAGATCTCCAATTACTGCAACTTCGACAATGCTATTTGTTTTCTGATGCTTGGCAATCACGTTCCTAGCGGTTGGTACTACATGACCGCTGTCCTTGTCAAGACTTTGATGTTTCAATTTTTTGCTGAGTAGTGGAAGTTCGTGAGCATCTACAGATGGATGTTTAATTTCTTGATAATCCAAAGGATTTGAATAAGTGGATGGATTTTGCATTCCTTGGAGACACTTTTCCCCACACTGACGAGAATTCTCATCGACAATAACACTTGTTGGGTAAAATGTTACACACTTTCTGGCCCCATCAATGTTTTTCGACCTTCTCGATGTTTTACTCAAACATGGCCTGGATTGGGTTGAAGAAGATGATGAACAAGTGGAGGGTTTTCTTTCAGAAGAATGATATGAATTTGAGTCACTTACCGAACAAGATGACGAAAGCTTTGGCTTCTTGGTACTACCACCGAGGAACAGCGAATTCAGAAAACCTACGAGTTTGCTGCCAGGGGAGATTGGGTGCTTGGGCTTCTTGGAATCCTTACAATTTCTGGACTGTGACTTATTCTTTGCGCGGTGATCAGTAGGGGTAGAATGTTTCTCACTAGATCGACAACTCCCATCTCTAACGGATGATTTTCCATGTAAATCTCGAGAGCATTCTCCACCGATAGCCCATTTGCATGCTCGGGCTTCACGACCCACATGACTAGAATTCTTTTCTGTTTTAGCAGTAGGAACAGAAGAAGTATGTGTGTAGAGGGATTCCACATTTGATGATAAATCTGGGCAGTTGGAGGTGGAATCACTAGTATAATCAGAAGAACACGGTGCTGCTGATGACATAGTAGACTGAAACGACGGATGACATTCTGTTCTGTTCTTGATATTTGCAGCCTCGGCTTCGTATTTTTCAGCATTGAAACCACCGACCTTGACTGATCTTCCACGCATTAATTTCTCATTATTCGTCCATGCAGGATAATCATCATCGTCCCATTGTCTTTCGACTCTGGAAAAGCTTTTATGATTGGAATTCCTTATCAGTGTTTTATCCTCCGCCGGCACCTCTCTCGTTGCTTGACGATTGTCACTTTTCTTGTGCGCCGTCGTTCCTTCCACCTCTTCGGTCGACCTACAAATTGCATCGAGCAGAGCAGACGAAAAGGACTGATTTCTGGAATGATGATGGCGATAGCGCTGACCATTTTGCGCATTATAACGCATATGAATACCTTCCCAGATCTCCATGAATTTGAAGGCAGGTGAGTCTACATAAAATTTGAAAAAGGAATTTGGTCAGGATATATCTCGCTCATGCAACCCATGAGTTGCTATCCAGAACACGCAGGGTACAAAGGAAATGAATCCATACAAACAATGGATTCAGAATTTCTCAGAATCACCAGAGCTGCAGATTGTTAGCATCAGAACCCATATTCTCTCAACCATTTCCGCCTTTCAATTTCTGGAACAGTTAGACAGACAGACAGAAGAGGGGGCAATTGGTGGTTTCACTGCACTTCTGTTAGCAGCAACCAGCACATGCAATCTCAATCCATGGGTAATATAATATGGAATCGATCAGTCGTGGGAATAACTCTCCACTGCTGTAGGAACACTAGATACCTGGAGTAACTTCGCACTGAATTCATAGGTAAAACATCAATCATATTTGTTTCTTTATGGTATTTTTTTAATGTAGAATCAATTGAATAAAGAGGGGAATTTAACATGCTTGTACGACGTTCAGGTTATCATTGGTGCTGGAAACTTGGACCCAGTATCATTTGCCTACTCTGGTTTTGCATGATTACACGACAGTCTTTGTAAGGACCAAATAAGGTTCTGCCAGTTTCGACATTTTTTAAAGGCTTTAAATCCATTGCAAGCAAGCATTCAAGATGCTTCACAGCAGTTAGTGAAAGTATCGATACGGAACAATCATGGCATAGATGTTGTTAGTTACTATTCCTATTTTTTCAGAAGGCATGTCACTACGTATCACTTTAGGAACCAAAGGTCGTGGCATAGATCTTAGTTACTATTCCCATTTCTCAGTGAGAGTTGTCACTACTTATCATTTTATGGAGTAAAAAACATCTAATCTTCAGCATCAATACACTGAAACAATGGAAACTTTCACCCAATAATAATAAATCTGCATACCTGTTTGATGTTGCTAGAGGTTATTTCAAGAGCAAAATAGAGAATATAATTATTTGAATTTACGAGATAATAGAGTTTGTTCATTCCTTTGAGGTTTTGATGACGAGTGACCATCGCATGTTTCAGACATATTAGCCAAGGCATTCAATAAGTCTATGTTCGTTGAAATGGCAAGTCCTTTTATTAAGGCTTAGCTACCGTTATTTACTTATAAGTTAAATAAAATGTAACTAGTATCCAACGCAACCTACAGTATTACAAATATTTGAAAGAATTATGACTAGCAATTATAAAAAACATTGCTAATACAATTGATAATGAGTTAAAAAAAAAAAATTGGGTTAAGAGTTTTTCTTCCTGGTATCTTAAGGGGAGGAAACAGTTAAACAGGCTAATGTCCAGAGCCATTGGTAAGAGTGAAAACCTGCATCTTTAAATAGGGGTGATGAGTCAATTTTGGGATAGCAGCCATATATAAATATACTTATTAGTAGTTTAACCACTAAGTTAGGATAGATTTATCATTGATAATAATAATAATAAAAAAGAGAACAATCAATCCGTTTATCATAAATACCAAAGCTTGTTGATTCCCTTATAAAATAATGAAACCAATTGCATGGAAAGTTAAAACAAAATTAGTTATGACCAGTGTAGATACATCTTAACCACTGATCTAGCAAGAGCCAAGAGGGATCAAATAACTTGCTGTGAAAACTTCTTTTAGAGTGCAAAATTTGAACAAGATGTTTGCAGACAGATTTGATCCTCTTAATAGAGAGAGAGCACTTGTATTTTTTCATTGTTTATGGTGTATTTTTAATGTATAAAATGGATCAAAATTTACTTGGGCATTAAGTAGTGAAATTGCTTAAAATATTCTAACTATAAAAAAATTATTTTTTTTAAATATGAAGTGTATATAGTTCTCTTTTAATTTTTAACTACTTTATTTACTTTATTTCCCTATATAGTCGATGATATAAGTTTATGTTGTTTCATATGGACATCGAAATATTTTACCACTTCTACTTAGTATGGGCAAAGCTTGGGATTATTGTTGTTTTATTATATTTTTAATTAAACAAACGAAACAGACTTGTTCATTTTTGTTTTTGTATTATATATTTCATTTATGGTTGAGAGTAAGTGAAATAATTTGACGATTTCTCCTTAGTATGGTAAGGAGAGTAATTTTATTGATATTTTATAATACTTTTAATTAAACAAACCAAACATGTATATTCATTTTATAATGTATAAAGAACTTTTTGGAAGAAATCACATTGATTTCTTCCAAAAAATTCTTTATACATTATGATATAGATCACAAAAACTTGAATTAGTATATTCATTTTAGTTTTTTATTATATTTAAAAAAATTTATGCTTTTATTTTTTATTTTTTATCTATATATATGTATGAGATATGTATAACTCTAAGATGAACAGAGACATACTTTCACACCTTTCTTATACTGAATTGTAAAATGATATTCTCAACTCAATCATGTAATATATTTCCTGTAATATTAAAAGAATAATTTACTGTTCGATTAAAAATTATCATAAATTAAAAATATTCCACAAACGGTCAAAAAACTCGTTGTTTTTGTTAAGATAGTAGCAAATTTAAGATAAGTTGGAATAAGCAATGTGACCCCGAATATTCCACAAAAGGTTAAAAAGCTCGTTGTTTTATATTAAGACAGTAGAAAATTAAAGATAAGTTGGAATAAGCATTGTGACAACGAAATAGCTTATAAGATACCATGCTCACACGCATAAGCACCAAGCTAGAGTCCACAATAAATCAGAGTTTTATAAAACTATAACCATAGTATAGCAATGACATATTTTTTAAGCTACAATGCTCACATGCATAAGCAATAAGCTAAATTCTGCAATAAATCGGACTTTTATAAAAATATAACCATAGTATAGCAATCACTGATTTTTTTTTAATTCATGTACAAAATTGATTTACAAAATATAACCATAGTATAGCAATGATTGATTTTTTGTTTATTAATGTAAAAAGTTAGTTTATAAGAACAATTTATTGAGTTATAAACTTTATTTATTATCCTTAACCATCTATCTTTTATGTTTATCTAGCTACTTCAGGTATTTTTTATTAGAGTTTAATTAATAATCATTTTAGTTGTGATAGGCCTAACTTTTTAATAGTATATGAGGGTAGTGTGGTGTAATTAGACCCAACCTTTAAGGTACATTATGAAGACTTGATTATCCAAAATCCTCTTTCTTCAATCACCTCAACTCACAATTTCAATACCATAATCATTTTTCCCTCATCAAGAGCTTTCTAGCCATATAAGTTTTGTCTCATTATGTGCTTATAAGCGCAATGTTATGCTCCTATAAAATTCCCCCTTAATGTCCACATCGTAATGTATACACCAATGTGGCTAGTATGTGGCTCACATCACCATATGTATCTCCATGTTGGTCCATACCTCAACCCCCACATTACATATGGAGCCTCACCATATCAGAGAATTCCATAATTTGCATAGTTCCTAGCATTCTAATAATTGATATGGAAAATATGGCTCCTCGCAAGTATAGTTGATCTAGTTTATCCACTAATAAGTTGATGACTTAGACCACCAATATGGTGATATCCAATATAGCTCGATATTGGAAAACATTGATATGATGGTATAGTATTGGCCCTCTAATCCATTGATATGTCAATATGGGTCCACTCGACCAATTCTTCAATATATCAATATGGCATTAGTTCAACCAAGGATACTTGGATAGTAGAAAAATATTTTTATGGGAAAACATTGATGGTCCAATATGTTGATGGGTTGGCACTTGACACTGATTGATTTGTAGGACACATGCAACATGCTAACAAGCTAATTTGTTACTTACTTTTTCACAATTAACACACCCAAATGGCTATCTATGGGTGAAAAGTGTCATCCATGTGATGTTTCTAGGTCACTACTTATAATATCCTTCTCATTTCATACTTAAAGCCTATGAGTTTTTAATACTCTGATACCTCAAGGAATTAACTAATTGCTCTCGTAGATGGGAATAGGGTCATCATGTGGCAATTCATCACTTGGGTCACAACACCTTGAAGATTTCCCCATACATCATTCAATGCATTCATTCTGGGGTCGATATGTCAATAAGCCTCTTTATAGGATAGGTATTACTCTTTGATCCCCTTAGCCTATGCCACCAAGGGATAAGGTTGAGGCCTTCCAAAACTTCGTACTTCCTAAAAAATTAGAGATGTCGCTAAATTGCTTTGCCACTCCTCATATTGTTCCAAGGCCAACAACAATTTCCTGCCTTTAGGTATGTTGGATCTCCACCTTCAACACATAGGGTTACCATACCAATAAAATATGTGCCACATATTAGTTATGTATCCATTACAACTAGGGTTAATTCTCCACTTTGGGAAAATACAACATCTAGGAAATAATAAACAGAATAGGCATCATGCTACCACTATATACAACATTCAGAATCATAAAAGTGGATGAAAATAAATTTCTATGCAAGTTATTCTTAACTCTTAGCTCTCTACTCATGCTCACTTCAAC
The DNA here is from genome assembly GCA_031772625.1 of Pinus tabuliformis. Lineage (NCBI taxonomy): Eukaryota > Viridiplantae > Streptophyta > Pinopsida > Pinales > Pinaceae > Pinus > Pinus tabuliformis. The sequence goes on from CM062817.1 coordinate 1,988,521,178, forward strand.
ATATATTCAATATGATTATCAATAATAAGTTTCAACACACAAATATATAGGTACATATTAAATCCAACATGGCATTAACAAAAGAAGCATTGAACAATGCTTTCATTTCATTTACAGTGGAGAAATACACTTATGTGTTCCATTTAATTCCTATCGGAAATTGAAGAAAAGATTGCAGCTCTCAAACCCAACCATAGTAATAGCTACACTGCAAATTTATTACGATTGTTCACCCTTAAGCCAAATCTAATATTTTAAGGATGCTCTACTTGGGTTACTACACTATAGGGTCAATTGAGGGTAGAAAATCAAGGCCAATCACCTTCACTGGTTGGGAAATCTAGACACAACCTCTCAAGCACTAATTTGAGTCCTAAAACACCAAAAATATGGCCATTGAGGCCTACATAACACAAAGGGATACCCCTTTACCACTTCCTACAATTCCTCTATGATAATCGCTCTTCTAACGCTTCATGTGCATGACATAATCACATAAAAAATTATTCTTTGCAACCTAACTTTGGTGGAAGGATTCTACAAATTTCTTTCACAACTATTACCGATCAGACCTAGACATTGTAGTCCAACTTTCTGTAACACAGGGTATAGGCTCACAATGATCTTAAGGATGCGGGTTACACACATACAAACTGATATCTTTCTCAATCATTTCCAATACACTTGAGATTCCAAACTCTCTTGACTCACATCCTTCCCTATGAGAGTTTCCTTATCTAGGAGGTGTAGGGTTTCCCTTCTTGTACATGAAGTTAATTTGGCTACCATAAGGTATGCACTAAAAGATTAGGTGGCTCTCGTACTTTTTTCTTCATTCCTCATAACTATTCAGGACAACTTGCAGCTCCACAAGAACATCAGGGGGTCAAAACACTAAATCTAGGGAATATTGGAAAACTTCCCAATCTCCTTCATAAGACTACTAAGAAATATATCCCTGAACAAATCAAGATTAAGGTAGACATTTCCTTCTTATTTAGTTCTACAATCAACAAAATATTTGTGTCGAATAGTCTTGGAAATATATCAATGTCAAGTTTCCAACGCTTTCCTACTTTAATTACATTATAAAACTAAAGGATTAGAAGAAGGGATGTTACATTCCACTTCACCATAGAGGACCATAATCCTTGATTTTCACACATATGATGCGCTATCTTCAATAAAAATTCACTATTTCAATTGATGTGTTGTTCATTGCAGCAATTAATGTATTTCTACCATTCAAGTGCACCAACATCCTTTCTCCTTCGTATTAGCATCATTCTTTAGGCTATTTTTCCTTTCCACCACATCAGTAATGGTATTTTCATCATATCTTGGTTATTTTTAGACCTTTCATGTTCGTATCATTTATTACCAAATAAGTATATGAAATTATTTTTCTAAGCATAAGCATTTTCCAAAATTTCACAACTAAGGAAAAACAATATTTTCTTAACCATAATAGTTATATATATCAAATTTTTTCACTTAATCAATCTTCCATAGGTAAACTTTCAATTCATTGATTTCATACGACATACCAATTTTGGTGTCAAGATAATCTCCTTACTCAGGTGGCCTACCTAACTGAGATTCCTCCCATCCTAGGTCCAATATCACTTTAGTGTCCTTGATCATGGGCTCTCTACTTCTCAAAAGATAGTTGTTCTTATGAGGGAATTCACCATATCCCTTCAAGGAAGTATTATATGGAATACTTCCAAGTCTTCTACTATGCTACTATGATTTGTAACATTTACATATCCTCCCCAAGTAGTTACATTAGCTCACATTTCATGCCATGCCTGAGGTATTCTTCCTACAATCTATAGTTTCACTCATCCAAACAATATTATTTTGTTAGGAATAAGATCCATTCATTACAATATTTACATCTATTATTAATTGGTTTCAAAATCATCACATAGGCTTTCATTAAGTCATGTTTAGCTACATAATAAGAAAATTAAAAGAGAAATTCATAGCACTATGAAATCTATTTCAATATCATATTGTCGCTTTTGTAGAGAGACTATGGCACCGAAAATTTGATGTCAATAGTCACATATTAACTCAAGGTCGATCGTTTCATTATCAATCTCCTTTATATGCATGATTCAAGATTTCACACTTCACGTTCTGAGTCAAGGCCTATTAGTAGAACAAAATGTGGCAACTACACAACATAAAAACACAACATAGATCCCCACATTTACCTTGTAGTCTCCTCGCACTCTCATTCTTCTAGTTCTTTGCATGCCTTAGTCAAACCAACATTTCTAAACGTCTTTCTAAACCTAATGAGGTTGAAGGATTCTTCATTGATATTCATATTCAAACAAGGTTAAGTAAATATTGTAGACAAGTTTCCATGAGTTAATGGATTCTTAGTCATAAATTTTTTAGAGTCACACTCATAGCACATGGGCATCAGTGGGGGAGAAATATCATACCACGTGCATTCACATTGACATAATAAATTGAGCATATAATAGCAGGTAAAGGGATTTTATATTGCTATGTATAAAAAATGGAGCTCAAATTTAATGAAAAAATATAAATGGGTATAAAAAATGTTAATGAAAAAATGCATACCTATAATATCTAGTGAAAGTATGTGCTTTTTAAATTGGGAAGGTGTATTGGGTTCCTATTTGTAAGGGGTTAATTAATGTGATTTTTAGAGGTATTTTCCAATGTTTAGTCAAATTAATGGTATTGTTTAGTATGCCATGAAAACACATGATATGTTAGAGGTTAACAGAGTGAATCCACCTTGAATCACAACTCTGTGGGCTTCATTGTTTTCACAATCCCATATTTTTCATTGAATAGTTTGACATTACTTTTCTTTATTGGTGAGTGTACTAGTCATATATCTGAGTTATATCCGTTAGGATAGCTCATACAAATGTCTAAGATTATTATCGAATATTATGTGCCAAAAGTTCTCTTCCTTAATGATACCCTTCTAAGGAATTCATAAACCATGTGAATTTATTAACTATGTTGTGGATGTAACTTAATCCTAAAGGAATGCTTACAAATTCCGTCAAGTACAAGATTTTATAGTGTGGATATTTTTCATACTTTCATGGCTATCATTACAATGCATGTTTAGCAAGAAATTATTCAAGACACTTTTGATGGTTGGCGGCACTTCCTTGCATGACATCCCATTTCTAATAAGTGATATTTTAATATCAAATTCCCGAGAATAGTCTACATCCTTTCCCAATGCACGATGACATTAATACACTAGTTGTTAGTCAAATTAGTTTCACACATGGGAGATAGCACTTCTAATCAGTGATCAAATTTAATATATTGACATGTATAATAATTTAGAAATGACTTACCATATATGAGAAATAATCAACATGTTTAAGCTGAAGGCGCTTCAACCTTCTTCCTCTTTGATCAACAGAATGACATAGCAACCAAATTTCTTCTTATAACAACCTAGCGGTCCCACCCCCTTGCTGTGCATACAAGTTGTTTCAATATTGTGTATACAAATGTCATTAACCGATATGGTATCATTTAGGAAAAAAAGTGTAGTCCTCTATAATTTTCTACATTCCAATACCAATAAGGCAAAATTCAAGCACTCTCCCTATTTAATTCTCTTTGCACAATTGAATTTCATAACACTATAGCCTATTCGTTGAACAATTACTTTAAAATAGGCTATTGATATCGTCTAGGAATTAGCCCATAATTCTATCTGTTATGTTAATATTTTCTAGCTCTCTTTCCTTAGTCATAACTCTTTGACAACGCATTCACATGTGACCATAGCAGCATGCATCCTTCCTTAGTTACAATTATAATATTATTTGCATGAGTTAGTACCCACCCTAATGAATTTAGCTTCTTTTTAATTCTTTTTAGATGCAAAATCATAAACATGCATCTGCATTATTCATTTAGATATGCATATGAACAATGTCTCAATCTTGCATCAAATCATGCACATTATCATGCTTCTATGTTAAAAGCTAAATAAGAGAGAACTGGAACACACAAAATATTGCAGGGACACAATAGCATAAACTAAGAGAACAAGAGAGAGAGAAATATACATGGTTCACCCAATTTGTGCTACATGCACCGAAGAACAACCATTTATTACTTTTATATTATCCATCAAACTAAAAGGGTACAAGCTTTAACAAATCCGATGTAACTTCCTTTTCACTCTCACACCCTCTCCTCTCCTTTCCTCACATACAATAATACACCACCAAAGTACAATTCCATCATATAAACTAAGCGTTTCCTTCTAGGGAAAAAAACGATAAGTTAATATACATTCTACCATTAGATATTTTTCCTAATGAATGACCAAGATTGACTATGATATTACAATATTTTACAAGGAAATTTTTACATGAATTTTTCTTTCAGGGGTAGTGGGGGGGAAAGAGTGTTTTCTCCCCCCTATTGCAACAATAGTGGAGGGCAAGCCCTCCCACACCCCCCAATCATTGACTAGGATACAAACACGAGTAAAACAATACCTCTGAATTAGGAAGATAATAAATCTTGCACACAACATTGTACACTAGGTGAATCTTTCTTATTAGTCACATATATTTACGAAATGTGAAAAAAACATACCTCATGCGAAATTAGACTCATTCACTAACATGTCTAATAAGTACAACATGTTTTCTTCTTTCATAAGACAACAACAAAGCAATAATTATTTATTCCAAGTAACATGGAATAATTAGCCAATTATTAACACCACTTCAAACATATATACTCAAAAACTTGATTTGCCTTCTATACATGCATTCATATCATTATTAGTATTAAATGTTTGGTAAGGGAAATTCTTATTTAATTTCTTCTTGATATTTAAAGCATACTATAACATACTTGCATGGTTGTTAGTAGTTATTTCATGCTACATGCTTAATCCCAGGGAGGATTCTCATACTTCTCTTCATTAACCTCTTAGTTAATACTTTGTATTCCTAAACCTTTTCACCACAAGACACTAGACACTGTGATCATCAACTTTTATAGCCATACAATTAACTTGTTCGCCGTTAATTGTTTATCAATCAATTGTTAGCCATCACAATCATCTTATGAAAAAGGACTAGTTTGAGTCCATAAGCATATCACATGTATGCTCAACCATTTTTTACATCCACATGGTATGTTTGTATGCATACAACATCTAATTATCCTCATGTGTATTATTTCATTTACAATTTAACTATTCACCCCTTTCCATCTCATCATTTCTATTCCCTTATTTATCATCACATTACAACCCTTTCAAAATTTGAAGAAAATACATTCAAATAGTAAGAGAGAAGTTGAGGGAATCCCCCCATAATCATGGCTACATTTATTGGCCATGTGTTGTTGTAGGTATCATTTATTGGCCAATTCAAGGGAAGTCTAGTCAAAATCCTAACTATGTCCTCTTTCATAACGTTTACAATCAACATTTGAATGTTCTATAGCCATGAAAATTGCTAGAGAGACTAAAGAGCATGAGATATCCAAAACCGAGAAATCGTTTTGGAAAATTCCATCCAGATGAATATTAAAATAATTAATATTTTTAATGAGGTCCTAAGTCTAAACATAGGAAAATAAAAATATTAATGGGTATTAATAAAGATAAGTATCTGAGAAGTTTGTAAGAGAATAAGATCAAGTCTATTTTAATCTTAGTCATTGATTAGGATTTAATCTTGGTTGTTGATTCATCAACAGGAAAAGTATAAGAGAAGGCTTGAGGGTCAATTGGAAATATACTGAGGGAGACGAGTCAGTACGATTTCTAGAGTGGGGTTTGCTGAGAAATTCGAACTAGAGGTCTGGATTGCAGCAAGAGGTAGCGAGTACGGAACAAAGAGATAGGAATAATACCAGAATATCAGTGAAAAGATTAGAGAGGTAGACCCAGAGCCTCTCAGGTAGACGCAGAGGCAACAATACTGCGCAGTCACTGGAGGGCCTGCGTGGGTGACATAAAGAGGCCTAGTGATGACGCAGAGAGGCAGGAGCTGACACAGAGGGTTTGGGAGCTATGCAGAGGCTAAAAAGTCTGACGCTAAGTCTGGGGGAGGTGCTGGACAATTTATCTCTGTTGGGTAAGCCACTTTGGCACCTAGTTGTACTCAAGAACAGTTGATTAATAAAATCCTCCTCTGCTGCACCAGTTTTTCCGCATTGGGTTTTTCTGGGGGAAATTGTCCAAAATATCTGTGTTGATGTGTTTGATTATTATGCATGTATTTGTTTCTATATTATGGTGTGATGTCTGCAACATAGTTTAGTTTAATTTTTACTAAATGGTTTTCGTAAAAAACTTATTAGAAAATAAGTAGGTAAAATAAATCAGTTGTTGCAGTGATAGAATTTTCACATGGTATCAGAGCAAGTAATCAGAGACAGGAAAGGAAAATGAATTATGGGTCGAGACATGATGCAGAGGCATATACATCAAGATACTCACACAAATTTTCAGAAAATTGCACAAGGGACAGTAATTTCGATTTCTCTATGTTGGCTTCCAGATTGGAAGAAGAAGTTGCTTGTGTGACAAGCTCTACATCATGAGAGGTATGGTATATAGACAGTGGAGCCTCCTGGAATATGACACGAATTGAGGAATGTTTCTTAGATTATTAGGAGGAAAGGATGAATTTTAAGATCACCATGGGGAATAACGCAAAGTGTACTCCACTAGGGAAGGGTACCATAGTCTCTCAAATAGAAACGAGAGAGTGGTTCTGTGCTACCAATGCGCTGCATGTACCGGGACTCGGGATGAACTTACTTTGTGTATCACAACTTCAAGGAAAGGGCTATGTCATTTTCTTCATCAAGGAGAAAGTATACATCAAACACTCGAGCTGGAAAAAGAAAGTGTAGATCAAGATAAAAAATAACAGTTTGTATAGATTACAAATAGAATCACCAATGACACTGATAGGAAGTCATGGAGACAAGGATTTGACCGAACTATGGCACAAAAGAATGGGACATTTTCACCATGGGGCTCTCATAATTCTCAAGAAAGCTCTAACATGAATTCTAGATCTTAGTACATAATGAGATGATGTATCCAGAGGATGTGCTCTGGGAAAGTATGCCAAACAGGTATTTCCTAGAAGTAAAAGTAGGGCCAAGAGTGTACTAGGATTTATACACTCACATATATGCAGACCTATGTCCACTAAAGCTCTTAGTGGTGCAAATACTTTGTCACCTTCATTGATGGCCAGTAAAGGAAAACTTGGATTTATTTTTTGAAAACCAAGGATGAGATTTTCTGTCGATTCAAAGAGTTCAAGGCCCTAGTGGAGAACCTGGCACGGAAGAAAATATTTTTTTTGCTCTCAGATAATGGTGGACAGTATGTTGATAAGGACTTCATTGATTTTTGTTCTAAGGAGGGAATCAGAAGAGAGTGGACAACTCCTTACAATCTGTAGCAGAATGGAGTAGCAGAAAGAAAGAACAGGACTATCATGGAAGCAGCCAAGGCCATGATGTATGATCAGGATATGCCAAAATTCCTGTGGGAAGAAGCATGCAACACAAGAGTATATGTTGAAAATAGAACTCCTCATTAGGCATTGGGAAACATTAATCCAGAGAAAGTCTTCACAGGGAAGACACCTGAAGTCAGTCATTTTAGGATATTTGGGAGCTTAGCGTATTTCCACATACCTGAGGAAGAGAGGAAGAAGCTTGATCAAACTACAGAGAAAGGATATCTAGTGGGATATAGTGAGAATGCTAAGGAATATGGAATCTATCTTCTAGGGAGCAAGAAGGTAGTAGTTCGATGAGATTTAAAGTTCATGGAGGATAGGACCTTTAGAAAATCTGACGAAATGCCTTCCAAGGAGCAACACAAATATGAGTTGTTGGTAAAATGACTTCAACCAATGGAAGTAAAGAATTCTTCCTTGGATCAGGAAGAATCACAGGAGGAGGAGGAGCTAACAGAAGAACCTACTACCAGAGGATGAACAAGCAGAGAACTTCGTCAGATTATGCAAGATGCTGAGGATTTCATCGGTGCACCAAGAAACAATAAAAGGGAACTAAAACAATCAGATAGATATCAAGCATTAGTAGCTCAGGGTGGGGAGCCTGCTAGTTTTTAGGAGGCTGCTCAACATCAGGTTTGGTTGGATGCGATGGTAGAAGAATACAACTCCATAATGCTGAACGTTGTCTGGGAGGTAGTACCGAGGTCTCAAGACAGACTGGTGGTAAGTTCAAGATGGATCTACAAGATTAAACACACTGAAAACAACAGTGTGGGAAGGGGCATGCTCAAAAGGAAGGAATTGACTACTAAGAGACCTTTTCCCCAGTAGTTAGGTATACATCTATTAGAACTGTGATATCTCTTGTAGAACAGATGGGATGGGAGATTCATCAGATGGATGTCAAAACAACATTCTTGAATGGGGTGATAGAAGAGGAGGTATACATTGAACAACCAGAAGGCTTTGAGACACATGAGAAGAAGTCTCATGTATGCAGATTGAAGAAAGACTTGTATGGGATGAAATAATAACCTAGGTTATGGTATGGTCGAATTGATGGCTGCTTGCAGAAAATGGGATTTTTCAAGAGTAACACAGATCCAAATCTCTACTATCTGGTTGTAGAGAATAAGCCTCTGTTCCTACTATTATATGTGGATGATCCCTTCCTGAGAGGATCATATAGGCTCATCAGGGACTACAAGAAGAAGCTAGCCACATAATTTGACATGAAGGATTTGAGATAGATGCATTATTTCTTGGGGTTGAAAGTTTGGCAGCAAAAGGGGGATATCTTCCTTGGACAAGGGACATATGCTATAGAAATTCTGAAGAGATTCAAGATGCAGGATTGTAGATCCATGGCTACTCCAACTATCACCAACTCGAAGAAAATTGATGCGTCAGAAGACAAGGATGTTGATCCCACCTTATATAGGAAGATCATAGGGTCCCTATTATATCTGGTCAATACTAGGCCCAGCATTTGTTATGTTGTCAACAACCTTAGTCAGTTCATGGTGGAACCGAAGAGGACACACTAGGCAGCAATAAAACATGTTCTCAGATATATAAAGGGAATAGTTGATTATGGACTCTTGTACATGAGAAATAAGGATATCAGATTGAGTGGGTTTACTGATGCAGATTGGGTTGGAAGTTCAGTGGATTGGAAAAGTACCTCTGGGTATTGTTTCAACAATGGATTGGGAATGACCTCCTGGTGCAGTAGGAAACATAAATCTGTAGCTCTGGGCTTAGCTGAAGCAGAATATATGGCTACAAGCACAACTTCATGCAAATCCAGATGGCTGAGAAAACTTCTTGTGAATCTATTAAGAAGAAAGATGGAGGTGACCAAGATCATATGTGATAATTAGAGCTGCATTAATCTCTCTAAGGATATAGTATTTCATGATCGGTTAAAGGATATTGATATTCTATGTAACTTTCTTAGAGACTGTGTCCAACGAGGAGCTATACAGATGAGCTACACTCCTACAGGAGAATAGGTGGCATACATCCTTAGCAAGGCCCTTAGAAGAACAAAGTTTGATTATTTCAAGGAGAAGATGGGGATGATGAAGAACCCATTTTAGTACTAGAAATGGGTATGATGTTGCAGTACAATAGAAGTCAGCAATAGCACAATGCAGCATGATGAGAAGAGGTTGTAGTGCAGATGCAGTTTTGGGAAGAAGGACCAGCAACAACACAGATGCAAAGGGAGTTGCAGTGCAGATGTAGTGTTGGGATGAAGGACGAGCGACAGCATGGATGTAGAGGGAGTTAACATGCAGATGCAGCAATGGCAGTTGTAGTGCCATGGGCAGGAGTATATGATGTAGTAGTGTAGAGGATGTTGGGTGGGGAGGCCTAACATCATCACAGGTACCGGTGCGAGATAATCAAAGTGATGGATTATTAGTGTGGAGTATTACTAGAACATTGTCCCCGCTAAGAGGGAGTGTTGATTTGCGGTAGCATCGTATGTGCTCTAGCCATGAAAACTGGTAGAGAGGCTAAAGAGCATGAGATATCCAAAACTCAGAAATTTTTTTGGAAAATTCTATCCAGATGAAAATTTATTAAAATAATTAATATTTTTAATGAGGTCCTAAGTCTAAAATTAGGAAAATAAAAATATTAATGGGTATTAATAAAGATAAGGATGAGAAGCTTCTAAGAGACGAAGATCAAGTCTATTTTAATATTAGACGTTGATTAGGGACTTAATCTCGGTCATTGATTCATCAACAAGAAAAGTATAAGAGAAGGCTTGAGGGTCAGTTGGAGATATACTGAGGGAGGCCAGTGGGTTCAATTTCTAGAGCAGGTTTTGTTGAGAACTTTGAACTAGCGGTATGAATTGTAGCAATAGGTAGAAAATATAGAATAAAGAGACATTAACAATACCAGAAGATCGTGCAAAGATTAGAGAGGTAGATGTAGAGCCTCTTAGGTAGAGGTAGAGGCAACAGGATTCAACAGTCACTGGAGGGCCTGCATGGGTGACGCAGAGAGGCCGAGTGCTGACGTAGAGAGTCAGGAGCTCACGCAGAGAGTCTGGGAGTTGCGTAGAGGCTAGCAAGTCTAACACTGAGTCTGGGGTAGGTGCTGGAGAATTTATCTCTGTTGGGTAAGCTAGTTTGGTAGTCAGTGGTACTCAAGAATAGCTGATTAATAAAATCCTCCTCTACTGCATCAGTTTTCTTGCATTTGGTTTTTTCAGGGACAATTTTCCAAAATATCTACATTGATGTGTTTGATTCTTGTCCATGTATTTGTTTCTATATTATGTTGTGATGTCTACAGCATAACTTATTTTAATGTTTATTGAAGGGTTTTCATAAATAACTCATCAGAAAATAAGTAGGTAAAATAAATCAGTTGTTGTAGTGATAGAATTTTCACACTATTCACCACTTGCCATCTCATCATTTCTATTCACTTATTTATCATCACGTTACAACCCTTTCAAAATTTGAATAAAATACATTCAAATATTAAGAGAGAAGTTGAGGGAATCCCCCCCATAATCATGGCTACATTTATCGGCCATGTGTTGTTGTAGCTATCATTTATTGACCAATTCAAGGGATGTCTAGTCAAAATCCTAACTATGTCCTCTTTCATAACCTTTCCAAACAACATTTGAAATAATCTCTTCTTTTGTGCATCTTCAATAGTGCCTCCTTAATATCTTAACAACAATTTATTACACTTATCTCAAATCCACCTTGTACATATCACAAGGTGAGGCCTATATAGCCATTTTCTTGTATCGAATGGCACTAGTTACATTTGGTACATTCTTACTGCTAAACTCCTTGCTCTAGAACCCCTATTCTATTTCTCCAACACTATTCTTTTCTTGTTTGTCTTCATGGCCCATCTAAGTCTAGTATTGAAACTTTTTTTGATCACTCTATAGTGGAGTAGTAGTAAATATCATTGTATTGTAGATTGGTACCATTGTAATATACCCTCATACGGCATTGTAGTAGAGACCATCCTATAAGAGAAACCATCATGTAGTAGAGCTCCTCTTTTATTCTCATGGTAAATATCTAGACTTCTAGGCCTAATGTTTGAACAATAAGTATTATACCCGTTATGGGAATTTTGAGGTCTAAAATGGGCCTCCAAAGGAAAATAACAAAATAATAGTTAAAATAATAAAAGAAGAGTTATGAATTTTTAAGAAAAATAAAGGAGACTACCTCTTTATTGTATTTTCATCCTATCTCCTTATAGGTTTACTCAAATTTCAAGTGTAGACACCCATTGGATGTGGAATTAAATTCCATATCCAATGAGTACCCACTTTGCATACTTCTTGATTAGTGCTAGTATTGCAACAAGGATGCTGCAACTCCTAGGCTACCAACTTTACTTATGAACCCGGGGTTCGTAAAAACTTGGAGGTGACAGTGTTGTATGCACAAGTAAAAAGTGATGGTTCTTCCTATTGTCACCGTTCAGCTACTGAGAGACCACCAGGGTTCCAAGCCTAACTTATATGGAGTCAGAAGAATCTTGATTCTTTGATGGAAGAAAGGTAAATCTACTCTAAGAGAATTACTCTACTGCAGTAATGGAGAAGGCCAATATGTAATGCTAAACCACACCATACCCTAATTAACCATTTAAGAAGCCACGTTAGGAAGAAATGCTAAATCAGCAATAAACAAATGCTACTATCTAAGTTGCAGAAGTAAGAAGCATCAAACAATACTAATGTGTAGGTAAAGAAACTAAACCAAATTTGTTTTCACATTTTCGGTCCTTCTATGCAAAATCAAGCATGCAAACTAATTGTTGTTGTGGATGTGGCAAGTCGATTGAAGGTGTTTGAGGATGGCTAGAAGGTTTGTGAAGTGGTTGGATGGTGTGGAGGGGTCCTAGGAGGCTTTTGGTGACTTCGTAGAGGTTTTCCCTCAATTCGGCCTCAAAACAGGCCGTTTCATGAAAACCTACAGGATGATCCTATAGGAATTACAAGAATCCTACAGGATACAGCCAAGAGATAAATGTGAATTGTTGGAGGTGTTGGGAGGCTTTGGAAAGGTGTGCGATGGGTGGAATGTAGTGTTAGAATGTCTAAGATCACTCAAGAGTCAATATCCAAGATGATAGATGGCTAGATTCGCTCAATGTGTTTGGGCGAATTTCAATGAAAAATGATGAAAAACTAGTGAGGGTGATGGTGAAAACAAGGGATGGCTAAGGTGGATGAAGTGGAAGGTGGCTGCTGGCTATGAATTCTTGGTCTCCTCCTGAAGCACCTACTCTTCATAAAACATGTGTGTCTTCCAAAAAGCTATGCAATAAGATACATTTTCATATACTAGAAAGAAAAAACTAATGAATCAACTACCTATATTATGCATGAAGAAAGTTGTTGAAGGGAGTGAAAGCATGAGTGAGATCTACTACATAAATGGAGATGGAAAATATGACAATGAAATCTACCTTGCAACATTAAGCAAATACTAAATTAAAGACAACAAACTCCAAAGCTCATAAAAGAACTAGAAATTTGTGTTTTGGGGCCTGCTTAAGGGTCCCTTCCTCAAGTCGTGGTCCTAGAGGGAGGAAGTGAGGTTGAGACACCTGCTAACAAAATTATGGTGATCCTTTTTCTCCTTGATAACCTACTACTTGAAATAAAGCACAAATGGAAGAAAATTATCACAAAGCCAATCTAATCTACAATACTTGTAATGGAAATGCATCCAATAAGCAAATTAACAATTAAGCTATGAATCTACACTAAACATACATGTAAAATCAAGAGGAGCCTTGCCTTCTAGGGTTGCGCCCTAACCCAAGAGCTTCAGCCCTCTGAGTTAACTTAGTGCTAGCTCAAAACAAAACTCATTCTTATTACCAAATCAACAAATTACATCAAAAGAATTGTCACAAGTCTTGTAGCTTGAAAATAGAGTAGAGTTTTTACAATCAAAAATCTAAATCCTACTGAGATCCTAGGCCTCTCTACTTATACATCTGAAGTCCCCAATGACTTCCTTAAAATTAGGGAGGCTTGGCTCCGAAAATCAAGATAAATTGGTGCTTTGTCTCTCACTTGCTCTGTTGCCTTCTAGTCCTCATGATTTGGCTATTTGCACTCCGAGCTGACGGAGGAATATTTGAATTGAGGGGTAGTAAATGAGGAGGATTTATCTCCTATAATCCCTCTCCCTTGTCCCATTCAAGTTTTGACCTTGGTCTTTGCCAAAATTCCTTGATTTTCTCCTTTAATCCCGCATTAAATGCACATTAGGCCACAAAGCATAATATCCAACTCTAACTCACCTCATAAAAAAATATAATCAAAAGTGTGCAATAAGTTATGAGAATAGTTGGTTTGACTAAGCTAGGAGGTGAATTAAGGACCATATAATTACCCAATGATGAGGCTCATCATCACCCCCCTACTGAAAGTGTTGCTCATCCTCTGAGAAACTTAGTCAATATCCATACCCTTCATGGCTCTAGTAGCCTCTCTAACATCCCATGCCTATGTTGTGGTCTCCTCTTCTTGTACACAGAAGCCTGATTTCTTTTCTACTTCTTCCTGTTGCCTCTTTTCTTCTTCTCCTTTTCTCCCTTCTAGCATCCCTAAGAGTAGTGGTGGACTAAGTTTTAGGCCTATCCAATCGACCTTCAACCTTTGCATAGATTGCTTATACATAGGTGTCCTGTTGAGTGCCTCTCTCAACCTTTGAGGGGAGTGATATTCTCTTATCTTTCAGTTGTATGGCAAGGTGTTCCATCTCCTCAGGCAAGCATGTATACTATCATCTCCTAGCAACTTGAACATCTCCTCAAAATCTAAAATTGATTCCTCTTAGGTAGCAAGATATCTAGGTGCTAGCTCAGGATCATTTGTAATCAAATTATGGGTACTGATGAGGGATATGGGATTTAATTATTCAGCTCTGATCAGAAGAGGTTCAGTTTTCTCTCTTGCCAATATCCTTTTCATCTCTACAGCTCTTGAATCCTCATGGTTCATCCATGATGCCAAAGCCATTAATTGTAGATCTCCTAGCTTGGCATTAGGGTCCCATACATTCATGTCTGTGAGGGCCATGTTGTGCAAATAAAACTCAGCCATTTTGGCCCTATCCTCTAGTGTACTTTGATCACAAAGATCAATAAATTGCCTGTAGTCCTGAAATGGGATGGTTCCCCTCTGTTTTAGGCTCTTAATTTCAAACTGCAAGCATTTTTCTTTGAGGTAGAGAGCATAGGATTTAGCTAGCATCCTACACTGTATTTCTTCCAAGGAGAGACTGGTCATACATGCCAATTGATTCTCTCTTTCCAGAAGCTATCGCCTCAGCCATGCATCTTGTGTCTCTAGTTTATTTCTCATTATGGATTCTCTGTCCCTCGGGCCACTTAGCTCTCTGCCCATTTCTTTGAGTTTGTCTTCCATGTGCCCAATGTCTTCCACCCCCTTTGATTTGGTGATCTACATCCATCGGTGAGTTCTAGCCCTCTCCTTCTTAAGCTCGAAGAACAGTGGGATGGAAAATTTTTGAGGTATGACCTTGCATCCTTCAATAAACTGGTAATAGGAGTCTAGGTTAGGTTGGGGGTTGGGTTCTTTTGTCTCTAGTTCCTCCTCTTTAGTTTCTTGCTACTCCCTACCTTCCTTTGCAATTTTTGTGCCTCCTGTCGATTCAACAGAGTATCCTGTAGGACTATTTTTGCTTCCTGTAGATTTTGTTGTGTGTCTTGTAGGATTTCTTTTCGCTTAGAGGAAGTTGATCTAGTAGTAGGCCTCTTCACATAGGTGATAGGGGACTTATGGGAAGGAATTTTGTCTTTTTTTGTAGGGGAGTCTTCAATCACAATAGGAATTTGGTTGATGTTTTTGTCTTCCCCTATCTTATTTGTGTGCTCTTTCTTGTCCTGAAATATAACAGGGTATGCCTCTGCTTTTTTCCATTTTGCTTGATTGGCGTGCTAAGAGAAGTGAGGAAAGTTGCTACCTCTCTCTCAATGGCTTTTGGAGACACCATAGATGACTCATCCTTGTTTTTTGTCCCCTCTTTTCCATTTCCTTCTTCCTCTATGTCCTTCTTGTCTTCTTCTTCTTGTAGATCTTCATAATCTCTATCAATTTCCTCCTGTATTTCCTCCTTTATTTCTTCATCATCCTACTTCTCTTCTCCCTCTTCTTCTTCATCTTCATCATGTTCCTCTGTGTCATCTCCTTCTTCATCCATCTCATCCTTATCTCCTTCTGTATTGTCCTCTTCCTATTCTACTTCTTCTTCACTGACAGTAGGACTAACATCATATGTGAGAGCTTTGATGTCATCCTATGCTGGCATGTCTCTGAAAATTGTCCATGTTATAGGAGTTCTGAGGTTTTGGAGGGCATCTTCTATGAGGATCCTAATCAACCCATGGTGAGCTAACTATTGGGAACTTCCCTCCTTCACTTTCATGGTTGAGTCTATGAGTGATTGAAGCAAGAAGTATGGTATGTTGAGCCTTTGGTGAGGGGGTTTTTCTGTTCAAAATCTTAATTCTTCAAGGATCCTAAAATGATAGCCATAGACAACATTATACCTACCCTCACATGAGATGTATTTGATCATTTGGTAGCGTAGCTCATTCCATGGATATGGAAGACTTTCCCTCCTTAATCCATTTTTGTCCTTAGTGGGCTCCTCACCTTCTAAAAAGAATTTTCTTTTGGCAACCTGGATATCTCCTTTGTCTTGTTTTGTCCATGGTATTCCATGGGGGGGTGTGGTGACTCTGTTGATGAGCTTAGGGGTGAGATCTATAGTGAGGCCCCTTATTATAACAATGGCCTGGATTGTGGTGAGTGGAGTGAGGGAGAGAGAAAATTCTTGAGCCACCTCATCATTATACCCTCTGAATTTTTCGAAAAACCCCATCCAATTATGTCTTGTGAAGATTTCAATCACCTGGGGGTGTTATTGGATTCTCACAATGTTGGTGGGCTCTCTCCTAGTAAACCCTCCTATCATAATGCTGGTGAAGCTTGAGGAGAAAATGAGGGCTGAAATAATTTTTCAAATGCAGAACCAAAACAGAGATGATTGTGTATGTAATTCCCTTCACACAATTTCTAAATTCACTCAAATTTAGAGGATTCTTGGTTCATTTACTTGCAATGAGGGATGTAATTATAGAGCCTACCTCTTTAGATTGTTTGCAGTGGCTAACTCCTATGATATCCCTTCTGAACTCTTCTCTGCCAATCCTATAGACAGTCTATGTGTATCCTGTAGATGGTCTCTGTGTATCCTGTAGGAATTCCTATGCATGCGCCTGTAGGGATTCATGTGCAATCCTATAGGAATTCTTGTGCAGTGAAACGATGGATTTTTGCTTCTAGTGGGTTTCCTAGGTATGAGAGCAACTTGAGTGAGGGAGTTTCGAGGAGGTGAAATGCATGAATGTATGGGAACGATGTTTTATTTCCTCTTATGGTGATTCAAGGTGAGGTGGTGTGCTGGCAGCAAAGGTATGTTTCCATTTTTGGACTGTTGGTCCCCACTACCACCTCATCATTTCCCACTCCTCGTAATCAGCTCCCACCTTATGGATCCGCAGTTTAACCACTTTTTTTCCTACTCCTTCTTTGTCTTTTAGTTGACTGCAGCCACGTGTGAGAGGACACTCGATTGTGCATGTGTGATTGAATGAAGGTGGCTAAGTTAACTGGCCACCTTTTCACTTATAGACCAACTATATCGTAACCCTTACATTTTCTTGACTACATGATGCATATGAGAGAGTGAGCAGGATACATACCTGTGGTTCCAATGCTATGCTGCAGTTGTTGAAGACTAGAGGTGTTGTTGTGTATATTCACTACATTCCATTCTTCTTCCTCAGGTGTTCTCTTCTAATGGCTTCCTTGTTATTGCAGGTACCTGTGGTTGAAGATATGATGCTACGGCTTTATAGCTCCTAGATCATCATGGTGAAGACTTGTGGCTGGTGTGATTGGTATGATGTTGGATAGGTTGCTATAGGATGTCCTGTAGCTGTTTCTCCCTCAAAACTCTTTAATCATTTCTCTTGTTGGGGATGTGACGATGGTGACATGGATGGAAAGAAGGAGTGGGAGTGTGGAGAGCAAAGAATACTCAGGTGATGCTCTTTATTCCTCTCTGTTTCCTTCTCTTTTTTTTGAAGACTGGAAAAAACTCTTGAAACTGATTTTCTTTTGAATGGTGAGTGCAGGGATGATGATGGTGGACAAGGTGTGGTGATAGATCATGAAGAGGGTGAATTTTAGGGACCTAATAAGTCCATCATTTGCCTTCAGATTGCTTCTTGTAGGATTTCTGGGTCACTGTAATTCCTACAGGATCATGTTGTAGGTTTTCAGAGGATCTTGTAGGAATACAAGGGATCTTGTATAAAACACAACCTTTTTATAAACTAGAGAAATGGAGTGGAGAAATGACAAAAATTATGGAGGGGTGCATGGTAATGAGTGAAAAATAAATATGTGAGTGACAGGGGTCTCCTTGGGATCCTCTTTTTCTCTTGACCGTCCTTCTTTCCCACCTCCAAATGGAAAGTGCATGATTAAATTTTTTTTTTTTTTTTTTTTTTAAACAACTAGGCTGCCTCTGAGAGGTTTTCACCCTAGTTGTTTTCCTTGGGCACCTCAAGAAAGGTTTTCAGCTAGGGATCTTCTTATTCTCTTTTTACTTTTGTTTTGTTTTTTCTTTGTTTTTGTCATCACTGAGCCACCTCAAGAGGTTTTCAACCCAATGATGGGACTCAGGTGCCTCATGGAGGTTTTCACCTGAGTCCTTTTTCTTTTTTCTTTTTCTCAGTGATTTGATGAGGGAGGAGCTAGAACTTGCTCCACTATCATCATTGTTTTATTGATATCATCAATGAACTCTTGTTTTGATAAAGGTGTCTTGTAAATTTTCAATCGGCGTCCATTAACAAGCAAAGGAATGGCTTCTTCATCTATGGCTCTGATTTGCACTGAATATCATGGCATCTTTCCACAACATAAGGTCTGAGCCATACTATCCTTAACTTTCCCTTGAAGTCTTTATAATTATAATCATATAACAATTCCCAATCACCTTCTTGAAATTGCTTCTCCTTGATATTTTTATCATGCCAGATCTTCCTCTGAAGTTGAAATACCTCTGTACATAGGAGGGCCTGCATTCTGAATTCATACAAACCATTCAATTGGAATATTCTCTCTTTTTGTGCACTGATGAGATCCAAATCTAGTTGGGCTGCCATCCTTAATGTGTTATATTCAAATTCAATGGACAACAAGGCATTTTTCCCATAGAGAAACTCATAGGGTGTGAATCTAGTGGTGGCCTTCCATGTGGTATTATAGGCCCAGGTGGCCTCAACTAGTCTTTCTGCCCAATCCTTCCTGCTACTGCTCACCACTTTGGTCAAGATACCCTCCAGTTCTCTGTTGGTCACCTCCACTTGCCTATTAGCTTGTAGATGATAGGGAGTGGAGGTTATGTGCCTAATCTTGTGATGTCTAAGCAAGTCTTCAATCATGTTGGACATAAACTGGCTACCTTGGTCTGTGACCAACTCTCTAGGGTACCCAAATTTGTAGACTACATTCTCCCTTAGGAACTGAGCCACCTTCTCTTCTGTTTCTGCCTTAATTGCCTTAGTTTCAACCCACTTAGTCAAATAATCAATGCACACAATAATGTATTGTTTTTCCTTTGAAGGAGGGTCAATAGGCCCAATGAAGTCCATGGCCCACTTGTCAAATGGCTCGAAAGTCACTTGAGGCTGCAGAGGCATTTCATCTCTTGGAGTAGACCTTCCCATCGTCAGGCACCGATCACACTTACTAGTGTATCTTTCCACATTCTGATGAATAGTGGACCAATAATAGCATGCTTGTAACACTTTGAATGCTGTCCTCTTTGCTGCAAAGTGATCTCCACAAGGCCCATCATGACAGGTCACAAGGATGTCAAATACTTCCTCCTCCTTGACACAACTTCTCAAGATTTGATCTGGGCCAAGTTTGAAAAGATTTTCCCCAATCTAAGTTAAGGGGCTTCTTTTCCTGACTATCTTTCTCTTTTCTTTGGAGGACATGTTTGCTAGGAACTGTGATAATACCAAATAGTTTGCTATAGAAGCAAACCATGGAGAGAGAACTGAAATAGCAAATCAATGCTCGTCCGTTAACTGGTCATCCACCATTCCTTCCTCACCTGCAAGCAAATTTACCATAGAAAAAATGTCTGCAGCAACATTTTCCTTACCAGGCTTATCAAGAATGGTTAGACCAAATTGTTGTAATAAAAGTAACCATCTTATAATTCGAGAATTCACATTTGGTTTGTTCATTAAATATTTGATTGCAACATGGTCAGTATGCACAAATGTTTGATAGCCTGTAATATAATGCCTGAATTTGTTTAATGAATGCACAAAAACCAGGAGTTCCTTTTCGGTCACTGTATAATTTAGTTAAGCCCTTGATAAGTTCTTACTAATAAAATAGACAGCATAAGGCAGTTTTTCATCTATCTGACCTAGGGATTTTCCTCTGGCTTTGTATAAGGCATCAACATGAATATGAAAGGGGAGGGCCCAATTTGGGCCTCAGAGAATCGGTGTAGAGGTTAACTTATCCTTTAGGATATCTAAGGCCTCTTGACAACTATTTGACCATATAAACTCATAATCTTTGGCCAACAAACCAAATAAGGGAGAGGCCAACTTGCTGAAGTCCTTTATGAACCATTGGTAGTATCCAGCTAACCCTAGGAAACTTCTGACATCTCTTTGCTTTTGAGGAGGTGGGACCCTTTGGATGATAGCTATTTTGTTTGGGTCCACCTGCAGTCCTTGCTGAGATAATGAATGGCCTAGCATGGTCCCTACAGTCATTAAGAATTCATATTTTTCAGGATTGAGAGACATGTTCATTTCAATGCATTTGTGCAATACTTTGCCTAGGTTAGACAGGGATTCTTGAAAATCATAGCCATAAGGTGTAAAATCATCCACATAAATATCCACCGCATCATGGACTAATTCGGCGAAAATACTCAAGACTGCTCTCTGGAAAGTGGTAGGAACATTGGATAGGCCAAAAGGAAGGACCCTGTAGGTAAAAGTACCCCAAGGAAAAGTGAATGTGGTCTTATCCCGGTCTTCTGGGCATATCTAGATTTGGTTGTACCCACTAAATCCATCTAGGAAAGAGGAAAACCTTTTCCCTTCCAGGCCATCTAGCACTCGGTCAATGAATGGTAGAGGAAAATGATCCTTCTTTGTGGCTTTGTTAAACTCCCCATAATCGACACAAATTCTCCACTTAACATTTTTCTTAGGAACTAACACCAAAGGAGAGACCCACTCACTATCGGAGATAGGGTAAATGAATCTTGCATCTAGCAGTTTTTGCAGTTGTTCTTTGACAATATCTTTAAGAGCTAGATTCATCCTCATTTGCGGTTGTCGAACCAGCTTGCCACATTATTTGATGTATACGTGGTGAGCACAAACCAAGGGGTGTACTCCCTTCATTTTTTTGTAACTCCAAGTGAAGGCTTCTAAATTTTCCTTTAACATGCTGCACAACTTCTCTTCTTCGAAGGCAGAAAGAGATGGATTGATTTTCAAGGTTCTCTCTGGGCCGAATTCTATGGTTTTGACATGGAGTGGGTTGGAATCAGCCAAGCATAAGTCAATTGGATGATTGTTCTGGGTTTCCTTTACTTCTTCATCTAAGGGTAATGAACCGGGAGTTGGACTTTGGAGTAGGTGTTCAATCAAGTCATCCTCATCTTGCTATCCTCCTCCCATGGTTGCTTCCAAAGCATAAAGTTCGGTGGAATAAACTTCATCTTCTTCCTCCTCCTCCAATGATAAAGGTAAGTCATGCTCTAGAGAAGGTTCAGTAGGAGGGTATATGACTAACTGCTTGGACATATTCCCATTCTTGATGGTCATATTCCCAGCTCTGCAACTAATGTAAGCATCGGCAGTGGCCAACCATGGCCTCCCAAGGATGAGAGGGTAACCAATAAGCTTAGCCTTAGGCTAGAGAACTAGGAAATCTGCAGGGTACTCCCAAGAGTCAATGGAGACCATCACGTCCTCCACAATTCCCTTAGGGGTTACTGTGGAATGGTCTGCAAATTGCAGAACTATTGTGGTCTTCCTCAATGAACCTTGGAAGTTGAATTTGAGCATGGTGTCCTTGGTCATCACATTAATGGCAGCCCCAAGATTGATCAGAGTGTGTGGGACAATGGTTCCATTAATGTGCACATCTACTACAGGGCTTCCAGGGTCCAAATATTTTGGACAGATTACCTGCCCCAACATTAAGTCAGACAAGTGCCCAATGACATTAATGGTATGGGCATCCATATTTTGCCTCCCTGGATGCTTGAAGCACTTCACCTTAATCAATTTATTGTAAATGGGACATCTTTTATTGCCTGGAGAAGTGGGACCTTTACACATAGATTTTTCAATTGTCCTAGAAGTTCAGTCTCTTCTAGGGTAGGTTGGAGTGGTTGGGCTAATCTCCCAAGAAAGGGTGGATTTACTTTAAGGTTACTTTCCTCTCTTTCTTTCTCAACCTCCCTAGGTTGAGGTGGAGGTTGTTTATCTGGGAGAACTCTCCCAAATCTCAGGTTAATCTCTTGGATTTCCACAACATAAGCTAGATATGATGTCTCTACACTCTATACTTTCTAATCTTGTCGGTTATTCAAGTTCAAATTTTTCTAGGCATGCATCTGGGGTTGCTTGGGTGGAGCAGAGTGTAGGAGCTGTGGTTGGGAAGGTGGTGGAGGAAATAGAGCTGGAGCATTTGTTGGAAACACTGAGAGGGGGGGGTTGAATGAAAATTTATTTTTAATTGTTTCTTTTTATCACAAAAAACATTTATATATACAGAAATAGATAGCTGAAATAAATGCTTTTATTAATATAATCAGTGCAATGAAATAAATAAAATATATAAGTGGTTGCATTCAGTTTCCAAGCACCAACTTAGACCTTTGTGAGGCTTCAACCTCCAGAGAACCAACTCTGCTCTGCCATGACAATAGTCCTAGACCTAGGAGCACCAACTCTGAAGGAGTCCAATCCTTTTAATTCTAAGGCTCCAACCCCACGGGCCCTAAACCTTTACCATAACCTGTTAGAGTATGTTTTGCTATTGTTCTCAGCTCCCAAGCCTACTGAGCTTATTCTTCACTTCTACTCTCCCACTTCTCCCACCTCTACCTCAACTATGGCTTCCTCTCGCTCTGATTATGTTATGAAACCAGCTCAAGAAAATATAGAAAAGATAGATCAACGCCTTAGAATTCAGCCTCTTCGAGGGGGAAACCTCCCTTACATTACATAAATGAACAATTCTTGGATGATTCAAATGACAAAACCTCCTTTCTATATATAGGAGTCTAAGGAGTCACAATATAATCCAGCCGACCTAACAATAATAATATAAAGCCGCAAAAATAACAATAGAGGGATTCTATGGGGCACAGTAATAACAATATGGGGGCAATAGGGGCACAACAATATTAATAAGGGGTATAACTACAATAGTAATGGGGTAATCACTAGTATTATAGGGACCCAACATGCCCCTCTCCTTCAAAAAAGTGTTGTCCTCAACGCTTGAGTAGTTCTGGATACTTCTGCATAAAATTCTCATCCTCCCATGTGGAATCTTCAGCGGATAAGTTCTTCCACTTGATAAGATACTCTGAAATTGATTGATTTCGTAGCTGTCGAGTTCTTGTTTCTGTGACTGCTTCCAGTTCCAATATAATTTTTCCTTCCTCGTCAAGTTCTGGCAATATTGTTTGAACTGGGAGCTTGTCGCCTATAACCTTCTTTAAGCATGAAACATGGAAAACTGGGTGCAATCGAGAAGCTGCAGGAAGCTCCAATTTGTATGCCATAGTACCAATCTTTTGCAACACCTTGTACAGACCATAATACTTTGGTGATAATTTATTATCCTTCTTAGCTTGCTTGAGGGATATTTGCTTATATGGTTGTAGCCGTAGGAATACCCAATCACCTACATCAAAACTTCTTTCACTGCGATGTTGATATGCCTGTTGTTTCATTCTATTCTGTGCCAACACGAGGTTATCCTTTAAGAGTTGGAGGACTTGTTGTTGATGTTCGATGTGATGTTCCACTACCTGAACCTTAGAATTTTCTCTTAAATATGATGTGATGGATGGTGGTTGATACCCATAAAGTGCCATAAATGGGGTCATTTTTTTTGCTGTATGGAAGGAAGTGTTATACCACCATTCAGCTAGAGGCAACCATTTGACCCATTGTGTCTGTTTATCAGATACAAAGCAACGAAGATATCCTTCCAAACATTTGTTTACTATCTCAGTTTGCCCATCAGATTGAGGATGATAAGATGAGCTATGAAATAACTGAGTACCAAGACAAGAAAATAATTCTGTCCAAAAATTTCCAGTGAAAATGGGATCTCTATCACTTACAATAATCTTTGGGTTTCCATGTAGCTTTTGAATTGTTTCCATAAATGCAGTAGAAACTGTACTGGCTTTAAATGGATGTGATAATGCACAAAAGTGTGCATACTTGGTAAGTCTGTCAACTACCACCATGATGACACTCTTTCCCTCAGACTTGGGTAAACCTGTGATAAAATCCATTGAAACCTCCTCCCAACGTTGGCTTGGAATGGATAAAGGTTGTAATAGACCTGGTGTCTTAATTGTTTCAACTTTATTTTGTTGGCAAACCAAACATTCCGCCACAAACTTTTGAATATCTGATTTAAGGCCATCCCAAAAAAATTCCTTCTTAACCCTGTGGTATGTTTTTAAAAATCCTGAGTGCCCTCCTAAGGGAGAAGTGTGCAATTCCATAAGAATCTTTTGTTTTAGCTGGGAATTCTTACAGAGGTATAAGCGATCTTTGTACCATAACGAATCATTTTTCCAGCTAAATGTATCAGACGTACTGGAATCTTGTTGTAACTTTCGAATAAGTGCCCACACTTCTTCTTCATTCTTCCATTCCTCCCTTGCTTCATTTATCCAATCTGGTTGGATAATAGAAATGGCGCACAACAATGCTTCCACATCCTCATCCTTTCTTGAGAGTGCATCTGCCAGCACATTTTGCTTCCCTTTTTTGTAGATGATTTCAAAGTCATAACCCAACATCTTTGTGACCCACTTTTGTTGCTCTTCAGAGGATAATCTTTGTTCTAAAAAGTATTTAAGGCTATCATGATCCGTTTTTACCTTGAAGTGTCTTCCCATTAGGTAGGGTCGCCATTTCTTAAGTGCATGGAGTATTGCCAACATTTCCTTCTCATAAATAGCTTTGCTTATAAACTTTCCCTTGATTGGACGACTTTCAAAAGCAATGGGTCTTTCATCTTGCATTAGAACAACACCAATTCCATTTCCTAAAGCATCACATTACACAATAAAGGTTTTTGTGAAGTCTGGTGTAGCTAAGACCGGTGCTTGGCACATTGCCTCTTTAAGATGTTCAAAGGCCTTTGTTGCTTCCGGAGTCCATGAAAATGCATCTTTCTTCAATAATGTTGTTAGAGGTGCTGCTATTCTCCCATAATTCTTAACAAATTTGCGATAATACCCTGTCAACCCGAGAAATCCTCGCAGATGCTTTATGGATGTGGGGATTTTCCATTCCTTAATGGCTTTAATTTTGCTAGGGTCTACCTTAACTCCTTCATGAGATACAATATGACCCAGATATTCCACCTCCTAGACTCCAAAGAAACATTTGGATCTTTTTGCATATAATTGTTTCTCCTCCAATAGTTGTAGCACCCTGTCAACATGTTCAACATGATCCTTCCAAGACTTGCTGTAGATTAGTATATCATCAAAAAATACTAACACAAATTTTCTAAGGAATGGTTTGAAAATTGAATTCATCAAACCTTGAAATGTTGAAGGTGCATTGGTAAGGCCAAAAGGCATGACCAAAAATTCATAATGACCCTCATGAGTTCTAAATGCTGTTTTCGGAATGTCTTCAGTCTTCATTCTGATTTGATGATATCCTGAACGAAGATCCAACTTGGTGAAGTAAATTGATCCATGCAATTCATCCAGTAATTCATCAATGACAGGAATGGGGAACTTATCTTTAATAGTGAGCTTATTGAGCTCCCTATAATCTGGACACATGTGCCATGATCCATCCTTCTTGTGCACCAATACTACTGGAGCAGAGAAAGAACTTTGACTCGGTTGAATTATACCAGCCTCTAGCATTTCTGCAACCATACGTTCAATTTCACTCTTTTGGACATAGGTATATCTGTACGTCTTGATGTTTGGAGGAACACTTCCTGGAATCAGATGAATAGCATGATCATGATCACGCATAGGTGGGAGACCTTTGGGAGTCTCAAATACCTTGGAATGATTGTCCAGGACTTTTTGGAGATCTGGAGAAATAGATGATTCCGATGTGGAAACATCTAGTGAACATAATTGTGCAATTACACCTCTTTGCTCCTTTTTTAGAAGCTTTGTCATACCATTAGAGTTGATTATCTTTCCTGGTTTCCCTGCAATACCCCTTAATTCAACTTCCTTTCCTTCCGTAGAAAATTTGATGAAAAGCTCTTGAAAATGAAAAGCTATTGTACCCAAGGATTGTAGCCATTGGACTCCTAGTACAACATTAGCACCTCCCATTGGAATGGAAAGCATTGAGCTAGTCAATACATATTCTCCAATGGATAGCTTGATATTATGGCACTTTCCAGAGCAATTTATTGTTCCTCCATTTGCAATCATCACTTGACATTCTGGTGCTGGATATAGGAAGCAATTCAATTCTTTTGCTACCTTACAATGAATAAAATTGTGGGTGCTTCCTGAATGAATCAACACTATTACCTTTTTATTCTTGATTTGTCCTTGTATCTTGATGGTTTGAGGAGTGGTAATTCCTGCCAATGCATTACAAGATATGGTCGGATTTATTTGTTCTTCATCTAGGCTTTGTTCCTGGAGTATATCCTCTTCTTTTGCCCTTTCTTGCTCCTTTTCTTCTTCCTCTTCACAATCTATGTAGAATAATTTCTTCTCAGCACACTTATGACCTTTAGTGTACTTGCTATCACAACTGTAACAAAGTGATAAATTGTTTATGAGAGCAAAGCCATTGATACCATACAAACTGATTTTGTTCCAAATATAAAGTTGCCATACGTACCTTTTGTGTGTTTTGCACATTATTGAGATCAAAGAATTGCTCCATCTGTAATATCCATGTGGCAGGATCCTTGCCATCAAACTTCCTCATATCAATTTTTGGAACATGGTGAGTCTTCGATCCAACATTAGAGTCTATGGAATCATGATTAACATTTCTTTTGTTCTCATCATGAGTTTCCTTTAGTACCCTTTCACCCTTAGTGACCATTTCTTGTAGCAACTTATTCATATTTATCTTCAATTCTTCCATCTTATCATCCATGCCATAAATTTTAGCGTCCATGCCATTCACCTTAGCTTCCATGCCATCCATCTTAGCTTCTACGCCTTTCTTTAAACCATCCATCTTAGCTTCTACATCTTTCCTTAAACCATCCATCTTAGATTCTGTTGCTTTTTGTGCAAGTGACACTCGTTGCACTTGTTCTTGTAATTTTGATATATCACATAGCATTTCTTCTTCTTCTTCATGAGTCATGCTAGAGCTTTCAGGTTCCTTACTAGGTGTTTGCATTTTATTTCCTCGGGGCATCAGTTACCGATAATAATTCTCTATTACGCCCTTTGAATTCCTTCAAAATAAATTTTCAAACCAACCTTAATAAAAAATTTAAGAAAATATACACACCTTTTTTCACTTTGTAGGAGCTCGATATTGCCTCTGATGTATCTCTGTACTTTTTGATCATCTAGTTCTAAATTTGTGACCTATAGTATCCCTCTGTGTCCTCTTTCCAATGCCACAAGTTTGACCCAAATTGGATTCTCCAAGGAAGTGTTATGTGAAATCTCCCACAGTGACTTGATTCTAGACTAGTTCAGTAGAGCGAACTTGTACGATGTTCCACGAGTCACTGTTTCGACCTTTGGATCTAAAAAATGCATACAAGAAACTACAGTCCGTCCTCTTTCTATACCTTCTTATGAAATTTCAATCCGATTCCCAGAGAGAAAGTTATGACGATTTTCCCCAGGTCACCTATTTTGAATGTAATTCAGGAGTCTGCAAAAAGACCAACTTCCTCAGATCATATCTCCGCAAATATCGCGCGAAAAGCTCTGAAATTCGGACCCACGTTTCAGTGTGATTTCTTCTCAAATGGGTATTTTTACAACTTCTGAAACGTCACAGACAAAATGTTATAGCGAAAATGCCACGATGACCTGTTTGGATCAACGAAACCTTAGAATCCAAAGCTCTGATACCAAATGTTATGAAACCAGCTCAAGAAAAGATAGAAAAGATAGATCAACACCTTAGAATTCAGCCTCTTCGAGGGGGCAACCTCCTTTACATTACATAAATGAACAATTCTTGGATGATTCAAATGACAAAACCTCCTTTCTATATATAGGAGTCTAAGGAGTCACAATATAATCCAGCCGACCTAACAATAATAATATAAAGCCACAAAAATAACAATAGAGGGATTCTATGGGGCACAGTAATAACAATATGGGGGAAATAGGGGCACAACAATATTAATAAGGGGTATAACTACAATAGTAATGGGGTAATCACTAGTATTATAGGGACCCAACAGATTATACACACACACTCTCCTCTCCTTGTTTATCCTATTTTATGTATTCTTGATGCCTATGACTATTCGTTTCCACTTTCCACTAGCTCTTCAACTTCTTCAACGGTCACTTCAGCTCCCTCTGTGTCTTTGTGCTCACCAACACTCCCGGGACACATTGATTTAACGACGAGGACCAAATACACAGAGAAAAATTGTTGCATGTTAAAACTATAACAGAGCCCCTTTTTTCAATGATAATAGGCATACACATGACTTTATTGTTAAATGGACATGCTGCATCCCAATCGCAATCACAATCAGCTTTCGTTCAGGCCTCTTGAACTATCGGGAGTGTTTCTTAATGCATTTTTTCCTTCAAACCCCGCGCAATGCAAATATTCTAATACATAGGAATGTATGAGAAAAATCGGCTGAAACGCTAAAGGGCAGCCTTCAAAAAACAATACAACCGCATTTATTCCTGTATTGGGTCTGCTACATATATTGCAATCATTAGTTGCAGCTTCTCGATGGCCGATGGCTGATTCACCTGCGGATGCGATATGATATTAAAACAATAATGGAAGAAGTGTCCTCATACACGTAATTTTATTAATCAGGAAAAAATAATTACATATTTGATTTTGCAAGAGTTTACATCCGAACATTTAAACACTCTTGCAATGAGCTATTTATAAGCTCCATGTCCTAACTACCTCTAATTATGGATCACTTATTAAATAACAAGTGTCCATTTACAATAAATGCTACTGAAAACAACTAGCTAACAAATCTCCTAAAATAGAGCCTAAGATACGACACTTTTGGAGAGTCATATCTTGTTACAACAATATACTAATTCTAAATGTCTCCATTAAATAATTTAAACATTTTAGAATAATAATTATTAATTTAATATCTTAAATTAATAATTATTCTATTCCTACTTTATAATCTATGATAATATTTTATTTTTGGATCATCTAACATTCCCCCCTATGATCCAAGAATACATTGCAACAGATACCGAGCTCATCCCTGAACTTAGTAAATTTTATTCTGCGAAGCGGTTTCGCGAAAATGTCGGAGATCTGATCTTCGGAAGGACAATAAACTGGCTTGAGGAAATCTTTGGCAATGAGAGATATGATATGATGATACTTGGTGTCCACATGCTTTGTCTTTGAATGAAAAACTGGGTTCTTGGCAAGTTTGATGGCTGACTGGCTGTCAATGAATAATGATGTAGCTTCTTCCTGAGAAATGCCCAAGTCCTGCAAAATTCTACGCAACCAAACAATTTCACATGCTGCTTCCCATGCTGAAATGTACTCTGCTTCTGCTGAAGAAGTAGCCATTGCATCTTGTTTGTTACAACTCCAAGATACTGCAGCTAACCCCATGTTCATTAAATAACCTAATGTTGATTCTCGATCATCAATACTTCCAGCAAAGTCGGCATCAGAATATCCACCAAGTATAAAAGTTTTGGTCTTTGTGTAAAGAATACCAAAATCTTTTGTTCCTTGGATATATCAAAGAACTCTTTTGGCTGCATTCCAGTGGCTGTCTCGTGTTTCCTGCATAAAACGTGAAAGAATACTGATTGCATAAGATAGATCAGGACGAGTATTTGTCAAATAAATCAAGTTGCCAATCAACTGTCTGTAAGTTGTACTGTCCACCTTTTCCCCCCCTTCAAATTTTGAAAGTTTCAAGTTTTGCTCCATGGGGGTGAGAATAGGCTTGCAATCCTGCATGCCAAATCGTTGAAGAACTTTTTCTCCATACTTACTTTGAGAAATGAAAATATGATGTGGACGTTGGAAGACTTCAACTCCAAGATAGTAGTGAAGTAATCCCAAATCTACCATCTTAAAACCTGCATGTAACTCCTTTTTCACTTGTGAAATATGATCATCATGGTTGCCAGTAATGATCAAATCATCTACATACATAACAAGAATTACCAGATATTTTCCCTGTTGTTGCACATACAAAGTATCATCAGAATCACTTCGTTGAAAACCAACTTTCTTAAGGTATCCATCCATCTTTGCATACCAAGCTTGGGGAGCTTGTTTTATCCATATAAAGCCTTGATCAATTTACAGACTTTATGTTCTTGTCCTTCAAGTTCAAAACCTGGCGGTTGTGTCATATACACTTCTTCCTGTAAATCCCCATTGAGAAAAGCACTTTTCACATCTATTTGATGAACTTTCCATCCTTTCTGAGGGCCAATGCAAGTGTTAATTGGATGGTGTTCCATTTAGCTGTAGGAGAAAATGTTTTGTCATAATCAATGCCTTCCTGCTGCGCAAAACCTTTTGTGACAAGTCATGCTTTATACTTTTCAAGTTCTCCCTTTTGATTATACTTAATTTTGTAAACCCATTTGCAGCCTATGGTTTTAACATTTGATGGACAATCAATAAGTTTCCAAGTGTTGATATCAATTACTGCTTGATATTCTTCAACCATAGCCTATTGCCATTCTTTATGTTTTACTACTTCTTTGTATGTGGAAGGTTCAGTAAAATCATTTGCTATCAAGGAAAAATTGCCTTCACTTCTATGTGGCCTTCTGGTGCCTGGTTTATTCTGCTCATCAGGCTTTATATCTTTCAAAAGTTGAATTGCCCATTTCGGTAGTTGGTGCTCACTTGTTTGTGCTTATGAAAAATCTCCATCATTGTAAAGAGGATTAATATAAACTGATGTTCTTCATTCAGGTGAAGAGTGTGGAGAATCACTTTTAGAAGAACTGTTGCTGCTTGGAGAAGCGAATGAACTGGTAGAAGACCCAGATGATGTTGTTGAAGTAGATGGACTGGATGACTCATCTTCAGAGGAAGGAAAATCAATTTTATACCAATTTGCTGAAGTTGGTTGACTTTACATTTTTCCTTTTCTTTTACTGCCCTTAGTTTCTAACTTTTGAAGAAGACTTTCGATTTCTTCAGCACTCTTACTTTCTGTTTCATCAAAGATGACATCCCTGTTTACAATAAATTTTCCACTGGTCAAAGGACAATACCATTTCTTCTCATCAGAATAGCCAATCATTGTGCATTTCAAACTTCTTGAGTCAAGCTTAGTTCATTTTTCTTTCGGAACTAAGGCATAACATACTAATCCAAAAGCTCTAAGATGTTTAACTCGAGGTTTGAAACCAAACGAGGCTTCATAAGGTGTGATTCCATCTAAAGAAGCAGTTGGAGATTTGTTTCTGAAGTAGACAGCTGTATGTATTGCTTCTGCCCAATATGTTGGACTTAACCTCTTGAAAGTTAACATGGATCTCACCATTCCTAACAAGGTGAAATTCATTCTTTCAACTACTCAATTTTGCTCTGGAGTGTAAACTTTAGTAAGATGTCATCTTATGCGATTTTCACTACAATAAGTTTTGAATTCATTTGAAGTGAATTCTCCCCCATTATCTGTCTTGAGAGTACCTATCTTTTCTTTGACTTCATTTTCAACAAGTTGGCGAAAAATTTTAAATTTCTCAAATGCTTCTGACTTGTTCTTCAAGAAGTAATCTCGATTCATTTTGTTGCATTCATCAATGAATAGTAAGAAATATTTGCAACCACCAAATGAAGTTTGTAGTGGTCCACAAACATCACTGTGAACTAGTTGTAGCCGCCTATTTACACGCCATGAACTTGTTGGAAAACTTTCTGGACTTTGTTTGCCATAAATGCAAGCTTCACATTTTGCATTTTCCTTTTTGAAAGTGGGAAGTCCTTTAACCATTCCTTGTTTCTGCAATTGAGAAAGACTCTCAAAATTTAAATGTCCATATCTTACATGCCATAGTATTATAGGTGAAATACCTGTAGTCACTACCCCTGCAAAATCAGAATGCCTTGGAATAACTGTCCCTTTCATCCGTAATAGTTTTCCATCTTCATAACCTGTCATGAAAGTTTTCAAGTTCTGTTTGACTGAATTAATCTTGACTAAACCATATTACATAATCACCTGATGTCTAGCTTATCGAATCGTGACTAAAGAGAGAAACTTTTTCTTAAAAGTTGGTACATACCATACATTGGAAATCATTTTTTCTCCAATGCCAGGGAGAAAAATGTTAACTTCTCCTTTTCCATAAGGAGTATGTTTTGTATCATTAGCAAGAAAAATGGAATTAAGTTGGAAATCTTGAAAATTCTAGAAAAAATCACGTCGACAAGTCATGTGCTGAGTTGCCCCTGAATCCAAGATCCATGCATCTTCATAGTCACTTCTAAGTTGGGATGAAAGTTGTGATGCTGGTGAGGAAGTAAAAACGTATTCTGACTTATCATCATCTTGATCATTTGCAAATTGCATTGAATGCTGCTGAAACTTGGGAATTTTATTAAGAGATGTTCGACAACGTTTAGCATAATGGCCAACTTTGTTACATCTTTGACATACAATTTGACTTAAGTCTCTTCCTCTTCCTGAAGATTTTCCTCTGCCTCTGCTTTGACTTCTATGTTGAGATTGTCCTCTACCTTGATTATTATTTCCTTGTCCTTGAAAATTGCCTCTTCCTTGGTTATTTCCTCTACCTTGAAAATTACTCCTTCCTGAGCTGTTGCCTCTATTAAAGTTGTTTCTTCCACTTTGGCTTCGACCTCGACTTTGTATATCATGTGCTGCTTGATTCTGATTCCCTCTACCTCTACCTCGAGAACTGTCTGTTGATGATTTACTAGTGCTGGCCTTTGTGAAAAAAACATCTTCACTAACTTTCTTCTTCTTCCCAAAGGTTTTATCATGTTGGGTCAACATTTCACAGAGCTCATCAAACTTTAGTTTCTCTAATTTCCCAGTTAATTGTAAAGTCTCCAAAAAATGCATGTAGGAAGAAGGAAGTCCAACAATTACAATTGTTACCATAAA
Source organism: Pinus tabuliformis (assembly GCA_031772625.1). Taxonomy (NCBI): domain Eukaryota; kingdom Viridiplantae; phylum Streptophyta; class Pinopsida; order Pinales; family Pinaceae; genus Pinus; species Pinus tabuliformis. The sequence continues at coordinate 1,988,554,424 of CM062817.1, forward strand.
ATTATCATCTATTGCTGGAAAACCAGCATTAACGATTTCCTGCTTAATATTCTTAAGTCTTGAGATATATTCAAGAACATCACTTCCTTCAGTCAATTTTTGTTGCAACAATTTTAATTGTAGATCAACTTTATTTTATTCAAGCTGAGTATCAAAGAGGTCTTTAAAAGTTTTCAAAGCAGACCATGCATCTGTAGCATTTTCTATATGGACATACATTTCATCATTGACAGAAGATTTAATAAGAGCTAAGGCTTTGGCATTCTTAACTTCCCATTTTGCTAGTGCAGCTGCATCTGTGGGTTTATTTGGCTTAATATCTCCATCACATATACCCTGCCATAATTCATTGTAAATGAGAGTGCTTTCGATGAGACGGTGCCATGTTTTATAAGATTTTGTGCCTTCAAGTTTGTCGGAATCAGAAAACAAATTAATCAACTTAGACATTGTAGCGTTGAAGCTTCGCACCAAGAATCAGAACAAAAATGTCAAGATGGGCAACACAACACACCACGCAAAAGGCACGATCTATCGGGGCTTGGCGTTGACCCTCGTATAGTCATTGAAGCAGGAGAAAAATGACTGAGCTTTGCACCTGGCTCTAGTCAATTTCTCAAAAATTACAAGGTAACTTTCAAAATTTGACTTTTAGAACAATGCTCTTGCAAAACTTGGTAAAAAAAAGTTACCCCCCCTCAAAGTAAAACTACTTTGACTTACACTTATCCCTTCAAAAAATTACAATTAAAATCCCCTTATCACTCCAAAAATTTACAAATCACCTTATTACTCCACAAACCATAAATTCCAAAATTAAAATATCACCAGATATCTCCAAAAATATAATATTATTTATCTCTCCACAAAAATTACAAACAACGAAAAAACCTTATCACTCCATTATCATTACAAAATTAAAAAATATTTCTTATTGTTGGCACGCTAACTTGTTGCTGGCAGACTGGCTCACGCTGGCTTGTTGCTGGCAGGCTAGCTCACGCTGGCTTCTAACTCTTTCCATAACCTTTGCACGCTCTAACTCTTGAATGGACTTTAGTTTGCCCCAAAGTTATGAAAGATGATGCTGGTCTCAGATCAGTAGCACTCCATAGCAAAGTTCGTTGAAATTTTTTATATCAAAGTCAGATGAAACCCATCCCCATCTGCTAAATGTTGTTCTGGATGGTACAGATGCAATTCTATTATGTGCAAAAACATACCGCGGATTGTACCCTTTTCAGTCTATCTCAATAGTAGGAAAGATCTATGTAGAAGAAAAGAAAGTGTACAATCAAGCTATTTATTTTAAGAGAAGTATGAAATATAGCAATGATCCAACGAGTCACTTGGAATCTATTGCAACTAGTGCGGTAAGTGCAGCAATCGAAGTGATCGATTCGGTTATTATTAATAGCAAAATACTGAGCCAACGACTTGATCCTGGTTGAATACAGTGAAAATTTCATCACTTCCAGCCAAAATGCATTCATCTGCAGCTTTGTTCAGTTTCCTTTGTGCGAATTGTTGGTGTCATTTTCTAATTGCGCTCTGCTCATAGACACACTCTCACGCAAAAATTGTGTTTCAATATTGAATTACCAATACAAAATACCATACGAGCTCAATAGCTCAACTACAAATAGACCTCCATACATAACCAACTTAAATATAATGAATTAAATCAATTTGAAAGTAATACCATATGGAGGAAACCATTCATAATCAATTTGAAAGTAACTCAAATGCATATGGAGGACACCATTCATAATAAATTTTCTGAACGTAGATCAATTCATAATCAATTCTCCGTACTGCATGACTGCCTCAACATAGATCAATTCATAATCAATTCTCCGTACTACGTGAAACTTTTGCTTCCATTTCTGGTCCAAAATGCTTCAGACTCAAGTTCTTTGGTGCTGAATGGGTCCTTACAGATCCTGTCGGGGGTACGATTACTGGTGCAGAGTGTTATCTGAAGAAGAACAAGTAGCAGAGGGAGGGATGGAAGTTTCTTGGATGCAGCAGTGCTTCATTATTTTCACTAATTCTCCTTTTTTTATTCTTTTATAATAATACAGAAATTGGTTTTCAGATTTAAAAATCTAAAAACAATAATAAAATTTCTTTTCTTTTGAACAAAAAAGGGACAAATTCCATACCAGTCATATGTTGAGCAATTCAATGGAGTTTTCAAAAACTTGTACAGCTGGAATCTCCTCTTCACATCCACTGCAGCATTACTAGAGCTTTGATACCACAATAATGGCATATGTGTCCTCAGGCACGTAATTTTATTAATCGGGAAAAAATAATTGCATATTTGATTTTGCAAGGCTTTACATCTGAACATCCAAACACTCTTGCAATGAGCTATTTATAAGCTCCATGTCCTAACTACCTCTAATTATGGATCACTTCTTAAATAACGAGTGTCCATTTACAATAAATGCTATTCAAAACAACTAGCTAACAAATCTCCTAAAATAGAGCCTAAGAGACGACACTTTTGGAGAGTCATATCTTGTTACAACAATATACTAATTCTAAATGTCTCCATTAAATAATTTAAACATTCTAGAATAATAATTATTAATTTAATATCTTAAATTAATAATTATTTTATTCCTACTTTATAATCTATGATAATATTTTTATTTTTGGATCATCTAACAAACAAAACTCAATGTTGCATCGGGTCCGCAACATACATCGCAATTGGCGCTTGGGGGAGTTACAACCCTTTGTGTATTGCGATATGCGAGTACCAATAAGGCAGATGCGATATGATATTAAATCATATTGCAGTGTTTTAGTGGGTCTGCATGTATCGCAATTATATATATATATATATATATATATATATATATATAGATATATATATATATATATATATCGCACATGTATATTGCAGTCGGGGGTTTCGGGTGGTGGCTCATAGTAGAACCCACCGATAACAATATCGCCGATATATACATATTCCGCCTTTATACTCCGATATATACATATTTCTCTGCTCCGATAGTGTATTCGGATACAACTATGATTTCCACCTCCGATAGTGTAAATGCATATATATATGAGTCTTCTACCTCCGATAGTGTATTTGCATACTTATATGAGTTTTCTGCCTTCGATAGTGTAAATGCATATATATATGAGTTTTTTGCCTCCGATAGTTTATATAGCCTATATATATATGTGTGTTTGCACCTCCGATAGTTTATTTGCACACATATACACTAAATTGCTCCCAATAGCTCTTGATAGTGTATTCTTTGGCATTCTTTGGCATACTTTGCTCTGATAGCTCCCGATAGATCTGTTCTCTTCCTCCAATGGCTCTGATAGATCTGTTTGCTACCTCCATTACCTTGATAGCTCTGTTTGCTTCCTCTGATGGATCTATTTGCTTCCTCCAATGGCTCTGTTTGCTTCCTCCAATGTCTCTGTTTGCTTCCTCTAGCTCCTTGAATATTGCCATATTGACATCAATGACAATCTATGCCAACAATCTCCTGCATTGTTATTGATGGCAATATTCTTCTGCTCTCCCCCTTTGACATCAATGCCAAGGGAATGCATACAGACTCCCCCTGTTGAATTTCTCCCCTTGTCCTGCAACATCTTTATGAATGAACTTGAGTGACGCTAAAGAGATAACCCACATCTTTTGACAAAGATGTTCAAATTCTTCTCGAGGAAGAGGTTTTGTGAAAATATCATCTATCTGCTCCTTAGTATTGATATATTACAAGATGATGTTTTGTTCAGCTACTTGTTCATGAAGGAAATGATACTTGATTGGTATATGTTTGGTCTTTGAATGCATCACTGGATTTTTGCTAAGACTTATAGCACTTGTGTTATCACAATAGATGATAATTGGTTGATCTGTACCTATGTTGACATCTTTTAGAGCTTCCTTCATCCATAGTATTTGAGTACAACAGTCTGCTGCAGCTATATACTCGTCTTTGGCTGTGGATAATGATATGGATGTCTATTTTTTGCTGAGCCAAGATACTAAACAGTCTCCCAAGAAGAATTCATTTCCACTAGTACTTTTCCAATCATCTACACTTCCAGCCCAATCAACATCGGTGTATGCAGTTACAGTCAGTGTTGAGATCTTAGGGTACCAAAGACCGAAATCAGGAGTTCCTTTCAGATATCTGAGAATTCTTTTCACAATTAATAAATGGGATTGTTTAGGAGTAGATTGAAATATTTCCACCATTCCTACTGCCTGCATTATGTCGGGTCTTGTAGCAGTTAAGTACATAAGGCCTCTAATTATTGACCTGTAATGAGTTGCATCTACTCGAGGAGAGTCATCATTTTTTCTGAATTTGCAATTTGTGGTCATAGGTGTGCTCATGGGTGCACAATCTTCCATTCCATATCTTTTAAGCATGTCTTTAAGGTATTTGGCTTGAGATATAAACAATCCTACTCTGGTTTGAGATACTTGTAGTCCAAGGAAGTGAGATAACTCTCCTATCATCAACATATCGAACTCTTTTGACATGTTTTGAGAAAAATCATGGCTCATCTCATCATTATTGCTAGAAAAAATTAGATCATCAACATAAACAAGTGTGGCTAGTAACTTACCTTCATCCATCTTTATGTAGAGATTACTTCCTGCCACTCCCTTCTTGAAGCCTTGTTGTTCTAAATAGTGATCTAGTCTTGCATACCATGCTCTAGGAGCTTGTTTCAACCCATATAATGCCTTTTTCAACTTACAAACTAAGTATTTTCCTTCTGTTAGATCAAACCCTTCTAGTTGCTCCAGGTAGACTTCTTCCTTGAGTTCCTCATTCAAAAATGTTGATTTTAGATCCATTTGATAGATTTTGAACCCTTTTGAGAAAGCAAAGGCCAAGAACATCCTGATAGCTTCCACACGAGCTACTGGTGCAAATGTTTCTTCAAAGTCAATTCCTTCAATTTGTGAATAGCCTTTGCAAACAAGCATTTCCTTGTTTCTGATGACTTTTCCATCTTCATTCATTATGTTTTTGAATACCCACTTGGTTCCTATAATTTTTTTGTCCTTTGGACAAGGTACAAGCTCCCATGTCTCATTCTTCTCCATTTGGGACATTTCTTCTTCCATGGCTTTTACCCAATGAGGATCCTTACTTGCTTGTGCAAATGTTTTTGTGTCTATCATGGATAGAAGAGCAATAACATTTTTATTTGGTGTAATTATCATCCTTCTTTGGGTTTGCATCCCTTCATCTCTATTGGCAATAATTTGTTCTTCTGGATGATATTTCTGGAGAAACTTCATCTTTGAAGGGGTATGAGGTGGTTCTTTTTCCCCTTCTTCTTCTTCTTCCTAATCTATTTATTCTTCTTCAGGTTCTTCTTCTTCAATGAGAAGATCATCTTCATGTTCTTCTTAACTTATTTGTGTAAGAGTAGTGATAATTAGCAGTATATCCAGCAATCACATAAGTGTGCGCAATAAACAAAAAAATATAAATTTAAAGAAGGAAATACACAAGCAGATGCACAAAACTTGGAATCAACTTCTCTTTATTATTCTTCATTCCAGATTACAGATTCGACATCGCCCTGCGCACTCAGTTGTAGGGGTCTACGCACTCAATTGTGGACTCTACTTAGGCCTCTGCGCACTCAGCTGCAGGGGTCTACGCACTCAGTTGTGAACTCCACTTAGGCCTCTGCACACTCAGCTGCAGAGCCTCTTCCTACTACTACAACCCAATACACTTAGACTCTTACTATATGCTTGAACCATTCATATTCATCTATCTTTTTAATTCACTATCTTTACAACTTAGAGCCTCGCTCTATTTATACAATCCCATGGTCTGCAGACCATGGGTAGGCCAACATGACATTACATTACATAACAATACTTAGGGTGGACAACCCTATGACTTAACCTATACTTCACGCTCCACGCCCGCAATTCGCGGAGTTTTACAATACATTTGACCAAAACTTGGGCTTTGAGCCCCAAAACATGTTGTGGGGGGATTCCATGCCCAACAGGCCCCCAACACAATCATTGTGACTCATCCCCGAGTCACTCTGTCGGCGCAGCGATCTTGGCGCAGAGTCCCTCCAACTAGTCCCGACGGCCTGAATGTCAGCAGTGCACTGAGCCGCTGCCTACTGTACCTGCTGCATTCTTGCTTCTGAATCGTCCACATCTGAATGGCATCCTTACCTTGGTACTGGCATTTGTTGCATGTGTTTATAGCCCTGCGCCTTCGTTCGACTCCTCGGGTCACGAACACTGTGCTTCGGCCGATTAGTCAAAGAGTTGGCCCACCCATGTAGGGTTTCAAGTGACTACCATTTACTTTTCCTGGGAAGGGTTCTCCATTTAGTTTGACTGGCTGGACCATGCGTCCATCTGTGACCTGCTTAACCACATATGGTCCCAGCCAGTGCATTCTGAATTTTCTAGGAAATTTTTAAAACTTGTTGTCATACAGCAACACTAAGTCATTTACCTTGAAGGTGAACAACTTGATATGGTGGTCGTGTCAGGCCTTTTCTCACTACTTTTGTACCTGCTAATGAAATGCAACCAGAAACCATTCTTCCTCGAGTTCTTCTAATTGCGCGAGCCTTTCTTCCAGAGCTTCGCGGTCCGTCATGCCTGTGAGCACTGTTATTCATAGGCTAGGTACGATGTATTCCATCGGCATTATAGCTTATGTGCCATAGACTAACCAAAAAGGTGTCTATCCCATAAATTTCTTGCACATTGTCCTGTACGACCATAATATGGCAGGTACACACATGTCCCGGTCATTTTGCTGCACATTGCATACTTTGGTCAGCGCATTCTCTAGTATTTTGTTGAATACCTCTACTGTCCCATTGGCTTGTGGGTGGTACGGTGTACTTTTCTGATGATACACCTGGAACTCTTCTATGAGCGCGCTGATGGTTTCATTAAGGAAATGTGTTCCGTTATCGCTCATTAATATTTTCGGACATCCAAATCGTGTCAACACATTTTCAAACAAAAACTTCGCAATCGTAGCGGCCGTGGATTCCTTGATCGGTTGCGCTTCTGCCCATCGTGTCAGGTACTCCATCGCGGTGATGATGTACCATGCACTCGTCTATCCCTGAGGTTTGATTGGGCCCACAAAGTTGATTGCCCATTTCTCAAAAGACTGCAGTGTCATTTGTGGATTTAGTGGCATCTTGTCCCCTCGTGATGGTTTTCCAATCCTTTGACATATATCACAAGCCTTACAGTGCACTTTCGAATCCTGGTGCAGGGTTGGCCACCATAACCCTGCGTGAAGAATATTTTGTGCAATCGCGCATCCTACATAGTGTCCTCCTGCAATGCCCCCATGTACTTCCATGAGGATCTGACCTCCTTCAAATTCAGGTACATATCTTCACAATATCTCATCATTGCCCATTTTGTAGAGGTGCCCCATAATGACAGAAAAGTCCTCCGCGCGCACCACCAATTCCTTCTTCTGTTGGAATGAGTATTCCTTTGGCGTAGTCCCTGTTGTTAGAAAATAGATTATGTCTTCGATGTTTCCATCCGTGACGAACACTACAAAGAGATGTGCATCAGGTAATCCCTCTTCCAAATTCGTTGGTTCCTTGCCCGTCTCAATTCGTGACAAGTGATCTGGTCCTGTGTTTAGGCGTCTCGACTTGACTATGACCTCAAAATCATATTCTTGAAATAGTAAGACCCATCTTCATATGCACCCACCCAACACAGGCTTTTTCACCAGGTATTTCAATGCGGAATGGTCGGTGTACATATTGAAATGTCCCCCAAGTAAATAGTGTTAGTAATTTTGAGCGCGTACACCATTGCCAACCCCTCGTGCTTGGTGGTGGAGGCCAGTTCCCCTTCAGGACATCCAAACTCTTCATGCAATCATCATTCCAACAATATATAACATCCTTTTTTAATAGCTTTTCCATCAGCGCTGTTATTTGGGCATAACTTTTGATGAATTTCCTATAGTATCCAGTGTGTCCCAAAGTAGCGCGTAGTTGTTTAACACTTCGCGATGCTTCCAAATTTAGAATAATGACAATCTTCGCAGGGTCCACCATCAGGCCTTGTTTACAGACCACATGTTCCAGCAGGTTTCCAAAGGGAATGAGGAATGTGCACTTCTTTAGGTTCAACGCAATATGGTGTTGGTGGCAAGTATCCAGCATCAAGCGTAAGATTGCTACATGGTGCTTAACTAATCCAAAGATAGTCTAATCATCCAGATAGACCTCCAAGAACTTCTGGATGTATTCTTTGAACACGGCGACAATGATGCGCGAAAATATAGCTAGCATGTTCTTCAGTCCAAACATTATAATGGTATATTGAAAGAAGCCCCATTCTGTTGCGAATTTTGTTTTGCTCCTATCTTCTGGTGCGATCTTGATCTGATGGTACCTTGAGAACCCATCCACGAATGAGTATGCTTCCTGACCACCAACATTCTCCAGTACTTCATATGTGAATGGTGTTGGGAATGGATCATGTACACAGGCGTCATTTAGCTTTCTAAGGTCCACAAATATTCTTATTTTGCCCCTTTATTTTTTCTTCAGTACTACCATAGGACTCACCCAGACGGATTCTTCCACTGGTTCAATAATTTAGGTTGTGAGCATTTTCTCTAACTTGTCGCGGACCTTTTCTTTATACTTTGGATTCAAGCAGTAAGGCCATTGCTTAACTTGCTTCGCGTCAGGTTTCAAGGTGATCTTCATCATCCCTAAGTCACCAACGATCCCTTTTAAGTCTGTAATTTTGGTTGGGAACAAGTCTTGGTATTCAAGGAGTAACTCAGCGACCTTATCCACCGTGGCATCGTCCCAATAGTCTCAAAGCGTTGCGTACTTTGGCTCTGCCTCCATTCCAATGTTAACCTACTTTTTCTTTAGTAGCGCGGTGATGTCGGGGTCTTCAAGTGATGGTCCTTGAATCTTGCGACATCCTTCCATTTCTGAAATGTTAATATTTCGTGGGTGCTCATCATCCTCCTCAACACTTACGTTATAACACTCTAGCGCGCATCTCAACTGTGTCGCCCATTCTGGCTGAAGTACTTCCATTGGATCCTAGGGTATTTTGAAGATAGCTTCTTTTACTACCTATAGCGCATCGTCAACAATATCTGACCAACGATCTTCAAATGTGAATGTTAACAGAAATCCCTTACACAAGACATCCCATTCATTCGTACCATGGTGGAGCTTTGTCTCAGTATACCAATTCATGGGTATGACATCCAGGGTATGATAAAATAAATGTACCTATTCAGGCTATGGCTCTTCCCCGTAGACCTTGGTCCATTTCGCGAGGTGTATGCATGGATCATATTGTCCATAATATTTGTCTACTAGTTGTATCTACAATTTCCCAAATAGTAGGTGCATCATTCTACTGCATCCGCTGCAGTTCTCAAAACTTCCCTGATGCGTACCCCACCATCATGCGGGTGTTGTGTGTAGTGCCCACTTCAACGCATCAAACCACTGTTGTTCTGGTACTATGCTTTCAAAATTTCTCAAGAATTAATCCACCGATGTCAACCCATCATATGTTGGCAGATCCCTTGCTTCTGTTGTCACGCAACACAGTGATCTAACCATCATGTTGCAATTAAGTGTTGTTACTTCGTGCAGCCAATTCTACCATCACTCTATCTCTTCATCTAAATCTAAAGTGCAGGAGCTTTCATGCTCCCACGAAATCCTTCCATCTGTAGTCAGATTCATCCAATCCTCTTCTCACCTAGTTATCTTGTAAATACAATCAAGATCGTCATCACTATCGTTGTCGTGCACCCGCTCAATGTATCGTGCTCCTTCGGCTAGATCTAGCGTACTACTATGCATAGTGACTTTTTCTCAAAGATCATTTTCTGATTCTTTAGATTTATGACTGCATTAATATCGGTGGCCCAGTTGATTCCTAGTAGCGCAGGATAGGGATTACTATCATCGATAATCTCTATGACTTGTGCTCACACCTTAAATATCTATTGTTACCCCTTGTAATTTTCCCATGGGAAAGATATTCTGTTGGTTCGCCATTCGTAACTAAATAGGAGACCATTGTAGCACGGGTCTGCCCCTGCATTCCCATGTTTATTTTGGTGGTACATTCGCATCTGATCCCAGATCCAGGATTACCTAATCCATTTCATACTCGTCAATTTGTGTAGTCAACCTCATTTCCCTTCCTGTGTGCAATCCATGCTTTTCAAGATTCTGGACCATGCACGGCTCTCCTAACCCTGCGCACCTAGTGATAAGTTCCTGTAGCCCTTTTACTGCCTTGCTGTCATGTAGCAGTTTCATGCATGTCTCTAGAAAGGTTGTGAGCATTGAAGGATCCATCACTGGTTCTAGTTGATCCTTACTACCTAAAGTGGAGGCCTCCATGAATGTCTTAGCTTCCATGAATGTCTCCTTCGCGCCGCAAGTCTGGGGGAGGTTATGCTAAATTATCAGTTGTATATTCATGCTCAGTTTAACACATATTCTACATTATTATAAAAAATAGTTTCCACCACACGAATATATACATACTCAATAGCTCACGCATGGCATGAAAACAAGAAACATTGAACAACATTTACTTTAATTTATAGGGGATAAGTACACTTATTTTTTCTACTTGATTTCTATAGTAAATTGATGAAGGGAGTGCCTCTCTGGACTCAATTGCAGGAAAAAATACATTACAAATTTCTTCCAATTGGACACCACAAATCCAAATATGATGTCTAAAGGATTACCCAATTAGGGTATTACACTAAATGGTCAATTCATTGTAGGAAATGAAGTTCAATCTCCTTCATTGTCTAGTAAATAGGTATCCCACCACTTAAGCTCCAAGTCTAGGATTAATACACAAGGATGCAACCCCTTCACCACTCTCTATGGTCCCTTGACGATCCTCCCTCTTCGAGTGACTCACAGGAACCATACATTCAAATAACAAAGTTCGTCAATGAAACCCAACTTAGGAGGAGGGATCCTCCTAATGGCTTCCATAGCTAACACCAATCACACATGGAATTTATAGTAAAACTCTCCAAAACACAGGCTACAAGTTCATGGGGTTCTCAGTGGTCTAGGTTACACACATATAGTTTGGATACTTTTCCAATTGGCTACCTATAGTCTTCGACTTCGAAGTTCTATGCAGTGACAATCTTCCCCACGAGTATTTCCTTATGCAAGAGGTTTGGGATTTCCCTTCTACATATGAAAATTCAATCTGGCTAACCTAAGCTACACATCGTAGGATTGGGTGGTTCACATACCTCCTTCCCCATTCCTCATGATTGTATGTGGAAGATAGTAGCTACATAACCATATTAGTGGGTTAGAACATTAAATTCATGGATGGTTTGTAAAATTCCCAGTCACCTTCAAAGGATTCCTAAGAAAGTTATCCTTCTAGACATCATGATCCATGTAGGATTGTTCTTGTTCTTTACTTCCAAGAGATAGATAAATATTTACATCAAGTTGTCTTTGCAATATAACCAAACTAGATTTCCATCATTATCATCCTTGAATTACATTACAAAACTTATGGATTAGGAAAAGTGATGTTATATTAGTTTTTCTTGATATTTATTTTCTAAAGTGGGTGAAAGTCTCGTCCAACATGTATAAGTAATATTTCCTACATTAAGACTAAGACAAAAAAAATAGTCTCTTTATTAATATTCTTAGTATTAGAAAATAAATATATTTACCACCCTACTTAATGGGAAATACCATTTATACATTAGTGTTAGTATTGAAACTATTACATTAGTGTTAGTATATGCCCATTTTTACCAAATAGTAATGCAAAGAAACTAACATTCTTCCCACAACTTGTTCACTTTCCAATGCATTTATCATTGTGCTCATAATGCTAGGTATTTGGATTTGTGCTCCTAAAATGTTTTTCTCTTCATAGTCCATATATGCACATAGTTTGCTTTCTTTGAGATCATTCAAAGGCATGAATGTTTAGTTACTTTGAAATCATTATAAGCATTAATGTTAATTAAGGTTGGCACCTACCTTTTTCATAGCAAGATGCATCACAAGCGAGATAATTCAAGACAATAATGTTTGGTTACTCTAAGATATTTCAAGGCATAAATGTTAATCAAGATTAGCACCTACTTTTTCACAACTAGATGAAAATTATTGTTTTCAACCAAACATTTTATATTATGAACAATTTGTCCACCGAAATATATTATTGCATCTCGGAACATGTATGTAGTTATTCTTACTGAAATATTCAACTACCAATGTTATAATTAAATTATGTGTTGGTGTTGTCTTACTATAATTATTATTACTATCTTACACTCTAACTCTATGACAGAGAAGATACACGAAAATTGTGGGCATTATATACCATGTCACCATTCCTCCTCCCATAACACTGGTTCACAACTCTCACATTGAATTTTACATTGTGTTATTTTTTTAACGCTGCAATGGTTTGAATCCGCTCCAATTTTTTAACTGTGATATATGTGCGGCTTTTTCACCACTCCCAATGCATTGGTTACACTCCTATACTCAGTGGTCCCGTAATACCACCCTCCAATCCACTACTGTCCAATCTGTTGTGCATTTTTTTTGTGTGGTACCTCCCTCCCACCCTCAGTTTGGTGATATGTTGCATAAATATGCTCCTTGGTTTTTAAGTATGTGACATTGACCCCCCTCCTCCATATAATACCCTCCCCATATATCCCCTCCCCCATATAATACCCTCCCCATAAAACCCCTTCCCCAAATATACCTTTGATATATACATATCAGAATCATATTTTCATAGTTTTGTTGAAACACCAAGTGCAAATGTTTGCCAGCAGAGGAGAGTTTTTTTTTAACACAGTACACATTTAAATGTATTCAATGATATCCATGGTTGGAGTATTTATCTCTAGAAAGGAGAACTATCCTAAGTGGTGTCAAAAGATCAAACACACTCTCATTTTCAATCAGTTGTGGAAAGGAGTTTGTGAAGGTGTAGGAGACAATGCACCTGGAAAGCCAACTTCAGATAAGGAGTTTGCCATTTGGGAAAACAAGAACAACAAGGCCTATGCCTTAATTGAAACATCTGTAAATGAAGAGGTGAGTCACCATATTTCACCATTTTCGAATTCTTTTGAAGCCTTATAGAAGTTGGAGGAACTCTAGGACTCACACTTTGCACTTGAAGTTTTCCAATTGATGATTAAATTATTCAGCCTTGAATTACAAAATGATGATCCTCTTCCTCTAGCATCAAAAGTAAAATCTATTATGCACGATATCAAAGATGTTAATTTTGAACTAGAGATTCCTCTTATAGCTTTTGTAGAGCCACTTTGTCCCACTTATTCAAATTATCTTGAGTCATTGCAAGCAAATGGAAACATCAAAGAGATTACCTTTGACTCCCTTGTTAATAAATTTGCTGAGAGAAAGAAAGATTTTGGGAAGAAGACAACTCCTCAGTATTTTGAAGAAGTTGTGTGTCGTTCAAATAGAGAGAAGAATCATGCTCAAGATTCTTCCATACGAAGAGGTAGTCGAAGAGGAACAAGAAGAAGAAATTTCAGAGGTAGGGGAAGCAAACACTCTCAAGGAGAAAAGTTTGATCTTCATTGCATACGTTGCAATAGAGATGGATCACATGATGCATCCACATGCAAGTTTCCTTGGGACAAAATTGAGTACGAATGAAATCAAGCCAAAGGTAAAACCAATGACAAAGAGAAAGGTAAAGAACCTAAATTCGCTCACTATGTTGTGGCACATTGTAATATTGGAGTAAATGAAGACTTGTTTGATGCTTCACTTGCTTCTTGGAAAAATGATTGGTTGCTTGATTCAAGAGCAAATTGCAACATATATTTTAGAAGATATTTGTCTGAATAATTTACTGACAATGTTGATGGAGCAATATAATTTGTAGTCAAACCAAAGCTCAAGCCATCAAGGCTTGGCATAATCAGGCTCAAATTGCCTGGTCTTCCATAATTTATTTTTCATGATGTTTTATATCTCCCACATTTCAGGAGAAACATGTTGTCCTTGGTCCACGTCCTCCAGCAAGGACACTCCATCCATATGTTTGATGGCAAGGTTGAGGTGAGAAAAGCATCATATCACTCACTTTCCATGACGAGGATAGAAGAAGAGAGACTTCTAAAGCTACAAGGTACCTCTGCTGATGCACAACATTTCTCATACGGTTCTCATTATGATGAAGGTAGATTTCCATCAAGTCTATTATGGCATGCTACATTGGACACTTCAACTATTACAACCTTCACTTGCTGGAGAAAAATGGTGCCTACAATTCGTAGGAAACTTAAGCAATGTGATTCTTATATTCTAGGAAAGAATAAAAAATGGTATTTTTATGATTCACATTCCAAAGCACATAGAAAACTCAAACTCATTCATTTAGATTTATGCTATCCAATGCTTGTTCCTCCTACAAATGGAAATAAATATATGATGACATTTATTGATGGCTACACTAGAATATGTTAGGTTTATTTATTGAAGAACAAATATGATTCTTTTCAAAAATTCAAGAACTTTCATACATGTTTGCTCTATTCGCACTGATAATGGAAAAGAATACAATTCAAATGAATTTTAAAACTATCTTCGCCAACGTGGGATCAAACATCAAACAATCGTGCCTTATAATCCCCAACAGAATGGAGTAGTTGAAAGAATGAATAGGACAATCTTAAATATGGTACATTCCATGATGTTTTTCAAGAATGTAAAACTAATTTTTTGGGCTAATGCAGTTCTATGCGTTGTATATGTAATGAATAGATGTCCATCTAATGCTATTAGAAACAAGACTCCTTATGAAATGTGGTATGACCACATTCCTTTGGTAAAGCATCTCAGGGTCTTTGGTTCCACCTGTTATGCCTTGATAGCAAAGGTAGAAACAGACAAACTTGGTGCAAGAAGTCGTAAGTGTATCTTCTTTGAGTATTCAAATAGCTCCTGTTAGAAAATTATATATTATAGAGCAATGGAACACATAAAATATTGTAGAAATATAAACACATAAAACACATAAAAGAAGAGAGACACAAATATACATGGTTCACCCAATTTGGGCTATGTCCACAGAGAAATAGCCAGTCCTTTAATATTATCTAGCAAAATGAATAGATACAACCTACAACAAATCCATTGTAATTCCCTCTTTTCTCTCAATCTCCTCTCTCTTCCTCGATCAGAATATAGATCTACATAGATGCAATAAAATTCACTCATATATAGTGAGGGGTTTCCTTCTAGAGCAAAAAACCCTAAATTAAACATAACTTCTATCGTCAGATCTATGCATAATGAATGACCCAAATTGACTATGAAATTACAACATTTTACAAGGCAATTTTACATCTACTTTTAGCTTCGGGGGCACTGCCACCGATCCCCCACCTAGGGGTGCTCCATGTAATCATCGTTGCCTCCACATGGACCCCCCTAGCAGTGTACATTTTACGGGTGGCGTTGCTACCACATTATGAAATGGGGTCCAATGCAGTGATTTTTTCCACTGGAAAAATCAGTAATTTTCATTAAGATTAGAAAATTACATAAGTAGATGCCCTTGGCATTGCTGTAATGTTCATAATATCAAAACTGTCCTGTTAATCAGGAGCTATAGTCAAACTAGCTAATCTAGACTTTCCTACCCTTCTTTTTTTCCACTTTCCGCCAACCTTCATTGTTAGGCGGATCAGTTACAATAATCATTTGTGTTTCATTTGTGGCAGCGATGATATCCTTTTCAGAATCTGTACTTGTTGGCGAGTAAGCACGCTTGCTGCCTCCAATTTCCTGCATGGTGTTCTCATCTTGCTGCTGTGGGTTACCTGCATTTGTGTCTATTGCTCCTTCGATCAGATATTCGTTGCTCAGTAGGTGGTGTGGATAGCTTGCATTGCTGTTTGCTGTATTTATCTTTCCGTCTTCATCTTCTTGTATATTGCTGTTGGTTCCCTCATTCCTTCCCTCTTCTTTTTCCTCTTCTGCATCCTCTGTCCATGTGGCTGAAAATTGCCATCCTTTCGGTTTCGGTGGTTGTCTCCTTTTCCTGTCTTTTTTGTTTTGTGGGCATGTACTCTGTAGATGACCTGTTTGTCGACATATGCGGCAACGAAAGGCGGTGTTTTCATAATCCAATGGCTGTGCCCATTGTTTTCCATTGTGAATTAGGATAATGTGCTCTGGTAAACCTTGACTGAGGTCTACCTCCACACATATCCTGGCGAAAGTGTAGATATCCTTAGATAGTCGCTCATGATCTGCTTTTAAAAAGGATCCCAGGGTATTGCCTATTCCTTCCAGTACTTTGTAGTGCCAGAAGTGTATAGGAAGATTAAACAGTTTTACCCATACTGGCATTTTGGTGACCACCATGTTGTTTGGATCGAAATCCGGGAACCAAGATTTCACAAAAAGGCCAGCGTTACCCCAGAACCATGGCCCTTCGTTCAAAGCATAATCTTTGTCCTTTATGGTGTCAAATTTGACAATAAAGAAACCCTTTGAACATAGATGGATATCACAGTTTTCTGTCCAAATGGAGTAGATCCATTGTCGAAGGGCTTCTGGTTTGGGCCAAAATCCATTGAACCTGCATATCACTGCTTTAGTCAAATAATCAGATTGTATTTCAATTACCTCTGGTATGGAGATTACTAATGCAGGGTTCTGTGTTGTCTGCTCAACAATGTATGCCCCTGGTGCTGTATCTTGCTGTTCTGGTTTCTTTTGTGATTCCATCTTCCCTTTGACTGCATCTTTGAAGGAAACAGGCCCTTTTGAACTTGAGCCGGGGCAGCCTCCGCGCAATCTTGAGCTGAGACAGATTGTAGAGTCCTTTGCTATACCGTAATCCATTAGTTGATACCCCTCCTGCATTACTTTCCCTGCGTAGAGGAGGAGTTGTTTGTATGGTGGGATTCCCATCTTTTCATGTATCCTCTGTTTGAGGTTTTTTGTTGCCTCCCATAACCCTATTTCAATGCATATTGTGTGCCCTCCCATAGATCTGATAAAGAGAGGGCTTTTTTTGCCCTGAATCTTCTTTTCCGGTGGGTGTAGTTCCAGATCTGATCTGTATGGGGTTAGATCTGCTCTACAGAGGTCTAGATCTGGAAGTTTATGTCCCGATCTGTGTCTGAGTACTGTGGCTCGCAGGGGATCCAAAACCAAGGTCTCGTCCCATGCTTGATCTGCATTCATATTAATTGAGGGCTGCCAGAATGAGTTAGAGCGAGCTCGCTGTTCTCCGAGAGGGGGTATAGGAACAGTCTGCCAAACATATTCCCCATACCTGAGCATGTACTGCTGCATCGATGTGGTCCAAACCCAGATCTGCGTTGCAGGGGTCATTACAGTTTCCTTACGCCGTGGCTCCAGGATCCTACTCCCATCCTCAGCCTGATCTGCATCTTTCCCTTCTAAGAAACGATCTCGGACGACAGATCGAGTCCCCAGGATTCCTGAAAGGCCCATGTGAGTTAACAGATGTCCTTTCTTTTCATACTCGCCATCAGATTTTCCATACCTACTCGATCGCGAGTCAAGTCGCTTCAGGGTAAAAAATATTTGTTTTGGGGCCGCACAAAGGGTTTCTGAAGCCGCCGGGGAGAAGGCTTTCTGTACCCTGTAGGCGGGGGAGCGCAAATAGCTAAGGTTTGATGCATGTAAATCCTTGCCATCCGCCAATACAAACCAGTCCGCAGTGGGGGCTCCGAGCTCGGGGAAGCCATCAGCCACACCTCTATCCGATCCGAGGCAGATCAGAACTTTCAGATCCGCGGCGGCGCAGCGAATGTTTTCTGTAACCCTAAGACCGATAACCGCCTCCATCGCTCTCCCTCCTTCCGACTGATTACTCAAAGTCCAATGCAGTGATACCTCTGAATAGGGAAGATAATCAGGCTCCACACCCAACACGTCCAAAGAATATCGTCTCTATGATGAAGTTAATAAAAGCTTTCTTGAATCTTCCAAATCTTATAATGTTGTTGAGTGACAACTTGATCACTTGGATAGATTCGGACATGCAAAATCATTTCAAGAATTTGATAATCAGATTCCACGTCTTGGAAGTGGGATTCCTATATGGGATCAATCTTTGGAATCTTCTTCTGAAGAACTCTCTCCCCCATATGAAACTCCAACCACTGATCATACTTCGAGGGATGTGATTTTCAGAACTGGGAGACTCAATCTTGATTTAGTTCCAACATAGTCAAATGAGAAGCTTAGACCATCTTATAAAGGTCCCCCAAAGTGGCTCACAAGGACACTTGAAATTTTTCATCCTGATGAGGTTGGAAAGACAAGAACAAGAAACTCAGCTAGGAAAAATGGAGGTGATGTAGATGATTATGATTCACCTATTGATATGGATGTTTTTATGATTGTGAACTCAATTTGTCTACATATTTTGAGGCAACTTCCTTCAAAGAAGCCGCTTCTCATGATGAATTGAAAGAAGTGAGAGAAAAATGAGTATGATGCCTTCATAAAGAATGGAACTTGGAAGCTGGTAGATCCTCCATTGGGAACCAAACCAATTGGCTGCAACTGGGTCTATAAGAACAAGTATAATTTGATGGCTCACTTGACAAGCAGAAAGCCGGGCTTGTGGAAAAATGTTTTGCATAGAAGGAAAGGGTCGATTATGAGGAGATTTTTCCCCCACAACAAAATTGGCTACCATTTGGACACTCTTTGGCTTAGCAACTCAAAACGATTGGAAAGTCCATCAAACGGATGTAAAAACTTCTTTCATAAATGGAGATTTAAAAGAAAATGTTTTTATGTCATAGCTAGAAGGATTTGTTGTGAAGGGACATGAACATAAAGTATACAAACTTGTGAAATCCTCTTTGGCCTCAAGCAAGCACCATGATCTTAGTATGAAAAGTTAACTGAGAATTTTCTGAAACTGAAATTCAAACATTATGATCTTGATGATGCAACTTTGTTTGTCAAGAATGTTGGAAAAAGATTTGTATATCTTGTGGTATATGTAGATGGTTGTTTGATGACAGGGAACAATGAGAGCTACATCGATCCAGGAGGATTCCATTGATTCATTTGCACGGGCGTTCAAGTGTCATTGTCAGTAATTTAGAGTCTTCATCAATTTCGCCAATGTTCTTCAGTTCTTCTAGGGTTAGTTTCGTCGATAGATCTCATGGTGGAAATGTCACAATGTGACAATTTGTTTTGATGTGGTTCATTAAAGCGGGACATAAGCTATGGTATTTAACCATGCTTCAAAACCTATGTTAAAATCTAAAACCTAACCTACCATATTAACACTATGTATCAAACCTAGTTCTAAACAAATACAAACCATGACTTAAAAAACCTAATCTAATGACTCTCGGATATGAAATACATTGTAATACATAACAAAACATTATAAACCCATATACAGTCCCTAAACCACCAACTAACCATGTCGGAACCATCAGAGGATAGGTCCTATGTCACCAACGTATGTAAAATCGTTGGGTTTCATAAGCCGCTAACTCTAGCCGCAATGGATACTAGGTGGATGTGACCAGAGACAAGGTAACCGCAACATCACACTGTCAGAGTTTGCATAGCCATTAGGTCTTGACCGCAAGGGAAATAGTTATCACTAACCACGGTCATGTGAACACATGGAGTGTTAGCTGTCGACAGACTTCTGGATAATTGCTAATGAAAACCGCGTCGAAGGTGGACACATAACAACTGTCAGAGTAACGGTAGCCGTAACAGTCAGGGTAAGATGCTAGGTGGCAGGTTTACAGTTGACTAATGGGAGATAAGACCTGTTCACATGCAAACGGTTAGCCAGCGTGCCATCTGATAATCGTTAGTAGTTCGGAATTATAACCAAAGTTATTTTTGGGATTTTTATTCAATATTTGGTAAACAAACTTGTAATGTCACTATGTGACACACCTAAAACTTATGCTAAAACCCTAAATTGTACCTTCAAGTCAGCTGATGCATTCCCAAGTTAGCAACAGTTGTGTCGATGCATATAATCACTGTATAAATGTACATTTGCAGAATTTTGAAGAGTTAGTGAATATTTTGAGTGTTTTTGGAGCTTGTCATTCAGAGGTTGAGACAAAGAGGCGATCAATGTTTTGATCGCATCTTGTGCATCCTAAGTCAGTATTGGAAACCGTAAGAAGCATTGAAAAGATGGTTCAGAGATATTCCTAGTTACAGAGGTTAGAATTGCCTATGTGCAAGTTCAGTCTGACCAAATCACTGTGTAATCAACTCCTTCTTTTCATTCCTAATAAAAACAGTCACCCATCTTGAAAGCGGACCCGGAGACGTAGTCCATCAGGGATGAACTCCATCATCAATCTCATTGTCTGGTATATCTGTGTTTTTACAGTATATTGCTTCATTTCTTATGCATCCTAATTGTGTTTAATCAACTGTCATAAAGTCTTCTTTTCAAGCAGTTTTCCTCGATTTCCGCACTTTCAGTTAACATTCAAATCATAAATGGCTAATCACTTCTACATCAATTTTTAGTTTATGATCATTTCAGATCATATAATTTGGTATCAGAGTAGGTTGTGTTTGTAGAATTTTCCATTGAATGTTAACTAGGTCAAAGTCGCGATGAGGAGAAGGACTCCTTGAGCAGATCGATCCAGAGATTGGAAACCAACGAGTCGTTCATAAATCGACCATGTCAAGACCTGATGCAAGTGAAAACACTGAAACTAAGATGAGTGAGAAACGATTTCAGCAAGCATTCTTGACTATGCAGCATATGTTGGGAGAACTGTACGAAGTCAAGAAGGCAAGAGATGTAGCTTCTTCTTTCAAGACATTGAAGAAGGACAAAGGTAAAGTCAAGGCTGATAAACCTCCTTGACCTCCATCATTTCCATCATCTTCTTCTTGTTCTTCTTCTTCTTCTTCCAGTGTAGAATCTGAAACGGAAAAGAAACCTAAGAAAACATCTCTTTTGAAATTTGATTTGAAATTTGTGTTACCTGTTTATGATGGCGAAATGAATCTTGAAAAGTTAGATTACTGCATTAAGGAGTTAGAAGTGGATTGTCGCACTCAGAACATTTCTAACGATAAAACTAAAATTTAGTTAGCCACACTTAGAATGGGGGGAACGACTTTAATCTGGTGGGAAAATAAAACTCAGATAGATGTAAAGCGTAAAGGAAAAGTCATCTTGTCATGGTCTAAGGTTTCAAAAGCTCTTAGGAAACAATTCTATACTTTAGGATACATGCAGCAAGCTGTTATTGATTGGCAGCATCTGAGGCAAGGTAAAGGGAAGAGTGTTCAAGAGTTTACTTAGGAGTTCAGAAAGAAAACATTGGCTCTTGGTATTTCATTGGATACATGTGAAACTTTGTTAAAATACATCGACAATTTACATTCATATTTGCAGCATACATTATCGATGTTTAATCCTGATGATTTTGATGAAGTGTGTGTTTAGGCCATACATATTGAATTAGGTGGCATACCATTCAATTTTTCATCACAGTAATCCAAAGAGTTGGAAATCAAAGATTCCAGTGACAGTAAAGGGAAGAACAATTCGAAGAGAAAGAAATAAATGATCATTCAAAAGACAAGGCCTAAATATAAGTCATTGCCAGAGAATCGGTCATGATAAATATAAGTGTTGGAAACTTCATCGAAAAATTAAGCCCAAAAAGTTCCTTAAGGAGAAGGATGCAAAGAAGGCCATTGCAGCAGTCCAGCAAGATCTAGGTTCAAATTTAGGTGATGAAAGGAGGATAACTTCCATGGTTATGACAGGTAAAACTTCTGACACTGGTTCAAGTTCGAAAACTATTACATCTTCATCAAACATAAATCCTTCAAATGGGGATAAAAAAGTTGAATTGTTTAACAAAAAGATAACTTCTAAACATACAAAGATAGATACAATGTTTGACAGGGGATCACAGGAAAATTTAATCTCTGAATATTAAGTTAAAAGTTTGGGTTTGGAAACATAGAATCATCCAATATGTTACCCATTAGGCTGGCTAAATAAATCAACTCAGATAAAAGTTACCAAACAGTCTCAATTAAGATTTGCCATTACAACTAATTACATTGATGAAGTGGAATTAGATGTGGTTCCAGTAGACATATGTGGAGTTGTCTTAGGAAGTCCTTATCTTTATGATTGTGATGTAGTATTTTATAGGAGAGAACATAAAGATCACCTTAAAAAATATGGGGTTGAATTTATTGTCAGGGAACATCAAAACAAAAATCCCTTGAATTCAGTTAATGTTAATCACATGAAGCGATTAATAAGTTCAAACAAGAGATTTGTAATCATGTGTATGAAAGGACAACATAACAATCAACATGATGGTTGTTTAAGTTATGAGATTCAGCTTAAAGATGGTTTTTTTAAAAGAGATAGAAACAATTCCAGTTCTATGTAAAACCAAACATCTTATTCATAAGTAGGGATTACAACATGAATTACAATTTGTGCCTAGTCTCCTCTTCCTAATATCAGAATGAATCAATTTAGTTTAAGTTTGGAACTTAATAGATATAGGGATAGAGGTCAGTATTTGGGAAAGTTAGCGTTCAATTTCTCTTGTATTGTTTTGCCATTTCATGTTTCAAGCTGTTTGGAAACCTCTTTTCAAGTGGAGAGGAAACCTATTTGTTTTCATATCAAAGCCTTTTCTAAAGCAGTGTCAAAGTGTCTAAGGGAAACTTATGCATCAGGGGAAAGTGCTAATCTATGGAAACATCCTTTGAAACTGATTCAAACAAATCAACTACTAATTCAATACTTTCAGAATCAAGCTAAGCTATAGCAGATTTCACCTTACAATTGGATAGGTTCATTGCAGCAAGTTCACTTAGTAATCAGGAAGCAGGAAAATATGCGTAATCAAGTAGCTGGTTTGATGTCAAGAATATATTTGATTGTCTCTCTTATTCTGCAAAATATATTGTTAATACAAGTTGATGGTATTGAACAATGTTCAGTAGAAACTATTTTCAAAGATTATGAATCACTAACTTTGTTGGCATTATGATACAGGGATTGTCCTTGATGGAAACTCACTCAGATGAAACATCACAGTACAGCAGGTTAACAACAAAGAATTACAGATCAGTCTACACAGAATGAAGAAAGAGAGGTATACGCAGGTTCACCTTGACCAAGTTGCGTATACACGCAGGTTCACTGACCACAAGTAGCGTATATGTACACACACACTTCCATAGAATGAAAAGCGCGTATACCTTGGAAAACTAAGTTTTTGGTCTGAGGTATTTGGTCCATGGTATTTTGATCCATGGTATTGGTCCAAGGTATCTGGTCCAAGGTATTGACCCTAGGTATTTGGTCCAAGGTATTGGTCCTAAGTGGTTTTGGTCCATGGTATTGAGAAAGGCCTAAAACTATAAAAGGAGGAGAAGATCATTAAGCCAAAGTGTGCAAGTATCGAATGTCTAATGAAGTGTGAGATCTAGTATGCAGGTTATTGGGTTATGGTGCATTGTTGGATCTGAAACAAAGATGAACCTTAGCAAATGATGAGGGATTAGATCTAATGATTGATCGGGATCTTAAGGCATAAAATGAACTATCATTATGTGGTTTTCCTCATGTATATTCTAGATCTGAATACTGACGCATATATTATTCTGTAAATGTTATTATCTGGGTATAATTGAAGTCTGGTATAGCTATAAAATTATGAATTAATATTTACAGATGTATACTCTAGTTGGCTTTGACAAAAGCACATACACACACTGGTTAGACACAAGGAAGTAGCGTATACCTTGTGAAGAATGTTTCAGTTGTTTCTGTTTGTTGTTACAGAGATCCGGGTTCTAATTTGGTGACTGTATTTTGGTGACAGTATTCTGAATGATCAGATTCAAGAGTTTTAGTGATTGGTTTATGTACTTGATGATTGTATTGCAACTATGATGTTGATGGGTCCAATATGAAAATTGGATGAAATGTGGCGTTCAGATTATGGTGTTGTGTTTCAAGAGTATCCAGTCTAAAAATTTATGAAATGTGGTCCCTGGTAGAAGAGTGGAGTTTCCCTGTAGTGTGGCACCTACGTACTAGTAAACATATTGGCTAGCACAAGAGCTAGGGGGTTGTAGCTCCCTTCCAGTAGTATCTGGAAAATGAGAGAAGGTTGTAGTCTTCTACAGATAGAAGCATGCATACTGGTATAAGTCTACACCAGTACAAAATTGTAAACATATTTTTCTTATTATTAAAAGAAGACAGACACGACAACAACAGGTAGTTTTTACCCACATTGGGTTTCCACATTATATCTTGGTCTTCATGTGTTATGCTTATGTGTAATGTTTTATTCTTCTTTTACTACACTGTCTAATTAATCTCTGACATACTGGTTAAAGTTCAATGCATGATGAATTGGGTAAACCAAAAGTTATCTGCATATACACTAGTTTCTTTAATAACAGTCGCGCGTACACGCTGGTTCACTTAGCTAAAGTAGCGTATACAAATCTGCTTATGGAAATGAAATATTATTGATTTACAAATACTAATTCATCCCCCCCTCCCCCCCCCCCCCCCCCCCCCCCCCCCCCCCCCCCACCTCTCATTATTATTTCCAACAATTGGGATTAGAGCAGGTCCTTCAAGAGAGGCTTGATCACTTGAAGGAAGATCCATCATCATGATTAATCAAGAAAGCATGGGATCCATCAGACCACCAATCTTTGATGGGAGAAACTTTGTTTATTGGAAGATAAGAACCACAGTCTATCTTCAATCACTTAGAACAGATGTCTAAGAAATCATGGAAGGAGGATATACATTTCCATGAGAAATTCCTACAGATACGGCAGGTAAAAAGCAATATGAAACCAATGCCAGGGCTGTTAATACATTATTGGGAAGTCCGTCACAATCAGAGTTTGTCAAAGTTATGCAGCTCAAATTAGCCAAAGAAATATGGGACAAAATCGTTCTAAGCTACGAAGGAGACTCTCAGGTAAAACGTGCTAAACCGTAAACTCTCAAAATTCAATATGAAACTCTTAAGATGCACAATGATGAAAGTATAGCTAGTTACTTCTTATGGATAGATAAGGTTGTTAATTGCATGAAGAATCTGGGTGAAGAGATAAAGGAAGTTACCTTAGTTGAGAAAGTTTTAAGATCCTTGTCTACTAAATTTGAATCAAAAGTATTTGCCATAGAAGAAAAACAAGATCTATAGACTATTACTATGACACAACTTCACAGAATCTTAACTGCCTTTGAGATGAGAAAAGGAGGCCCATCAGATATGAGAGAAGCCACATTTAAAGCTTCAGCAAAAGGAAAAAAAGAACTCAATGAATTAGGACATATTTCAGAAGAAGAAGATGAAGTAAACTTTGTCAAGAAGCTTCAACGGGGTTTCGGAAGATTTAGAGGTAAACTACCTTTCAAATGTTTTGCCTGTGGTAGACTCGGTCATTATGCTGCCAAATGTCCTCATAAAGATAAAGATGATAAAGGGAATGAATCTGCAAAATGGAATATAAAACAAAGTGTAAGTAAAAAGAGTTACTATACTAATGAAGATAGTGATGGTTTATCAAATAGTGATGAAGATGAAAATGGTAATGACTATAGACTTCTAATGGCTTATGAAGATGATAATTTCTGGGATGCTTTAGAAGAAGATGATCTTCATGATGAAATATCTAAACTCAAAATATGTTTAGAAGAAAAGGATATGATTATAGATAGCTTGACATATCAACTTGCTGAAAGAGAAAAACACAATGAAAAATGAGAATGTGAAATTGTGGGTCTAAGAAAGGATCTTGAGAAAAAAAAATCTCTCAACCTTAGATTTGCTAAAGGATTAGAAACCTTAAATGAAATTATCAAAGTGCAATGTTCTCCTCTGATAAAGACAGGTCTTGGATATACTGAAGAAGCATCTCAATCACAGAAGTCGTCAACCTCCACTAAAAGCTATCTTGATGCAACAAATAACAGTGAACAATATGACAATCATCAGCAAAGGCATAAAGCAGATCACCAGGTAAATCAGGCTCAATTTGCTTCAAGGATGAACAAAAGTAACAACCAAACTCAGGTAAATCATACTCAATTTTCTTTGAATATGAGTAGAAACTACAATCACCAGGTCAATAGATTCGATAATCGCAAGAACTTCTTTAATAGTCAATGTTTCACATGTCAAAATTTTGGACACAAAGCTACTCAATGTGTTGGTTACAAAACCATCATGACTAGAGAAGCACGAAATCAAAGGAATGTGATAGGGATCAAGAAAAGTTCCTATAATAACTTTTCTCTTCTTGAAAATGAAATAAAATGCTTAATTTGTAACAACTTTGGACATGAAGAATCTAAATGCAGGAGTAAATTTCGGCAAATATCTCAAAAGGAGCAAACTCCATAAAATCCCAAAATATGGGGACAGAAAGAACCACAAACAGAAATATGTGGTATAGCCTTGTATGCAGAAGGACAAGAAAACCAGTGGTACATCAACAGTGGATGCTCAAAACACATGACAGGTGACAAAGAAAAACTTCACTCATATAATTCCTTAGAAAAGGAAAAAAATGTCTCATTTGGAAATGACACTCTTTCTGTCATAAAAGGTAAAGGCTTTGTTTTCTTGAAAGAAAATGATAAAGCTGGGAATGTTATGTATGTTGATGGTCTGAAGCATAACTTGTTGAGTGTCAGTCAAATGTGTGATCAAGGAAATGAAGTGGTGTTTCGATCAAATAGATGTGTTTTTCGTGAGCTTGATATAGGAGAAACTGTGATCAAAGGTACAAGAATTCCAAACAACTTTTACATACTCAAGGGAGGACACCAATATTGCTATCTAAGGAAAAATGATGAAAACTGGCTATGGCACAGAAGATTGGGACATCTAAGCTTTTCGCAAATAAGAAAGGCATGTAGATTCCAAGTTGTTCGTGATCTTCTAGATATCAGTGTTCCTAAAAACACAATATGCAAACCATGTCAATTCGGTAAACAAACCAGATCTCACTTCATTGAAAAAGAAGGGTCTGCTAGTAAGCCTCTTGAACTTGTTCATACTAATTTATGTGGACCATCAAGGAAAAAGTCACCTCATGGAGAAGAATACTTTATATTGTTCATTGATTATTTTTCTAGAATGTGTTGGATAGGTCTTCTAAAGCATAAAGATGAAGCATTTGAAAATTTCAAAGCCTTCAAAGCTTTGGTTGAAAATGAATCAGATCGCAAAATCAAATGCCTCAGATCAGATCGAGGAGGGGAATATACCTTGGATTAATTCTTTGACTTTTGTGAACAACATGGAATAAAAAGGCAGTTCTCCACCGCAAGGACTCCTCAACAAAATAGAGTGGTAGAAAGAATGAATAGAATTGTTCAACAAATGGCTCGAGCTACGATAGATCAATCTAGAACTCCTGCAACCTTCTGGGGTGAAGCTGCATTCACCACCAACACTATTCTCAAGCAAGCAAATGTTCGAGTAAACACATTCAAACTCCACATGAACTTTGGTATGGTAAGACTCCTACTATAAAATACTTTAATGTTTTTGGAAGAAAATGTTACATCAAAAGGACTGATGAAAAACATGGTAAGTTTGAACCCAATGCAAATGAAGGTATTCTTCTTGGTTATTCTTCCTGAAGTAAAGGATATAAATGTTATAATAAAATACTTGGGAAAATTAATGAAATTATTGATGTTGTGGTTGATGAAGCATGCAAAAATCCAAAATAGATAAAAACCAAGGATTATGATAATGAAGAAGATGGGGATTAGTTTCCCACATCAAATCACGCTGATTCTGAAGAAGAAACCAATGAAGCACCAGAAGAAGAGATAATAGTAGAAGAAAAGACCTCGTCCAAGTATGTTAAGAAAAATCATCCAGAAACTCAAATTTTAGGGGAAAAAGAGGCAGGTGTGCAGACAAGAAGAACTATTACAGAAACCTCAAGCTATCTAGCATTATTATCTTCCACTAAACCTCAAAATGTAAATGAAGCATGCAAAGATGAATGTTGGGTCAAGGCCTTCAATGAAGAACTTGAGCAAATTGAAAAGAATAATACTTGGGAATTAGTTCCTAGACCTCATGATCAGAACATCATAGGAACTAAATGGATATTCAAAAATAAGCTAAACAAAAATGGAGAAATGATTAGAAACAAGGCCGGAGTTGTTTGTAAAGGATATGCTCAACAAGAAGGTATAGATTTTGAAGAAACTTTTGCACCTGTTGCTAGACTTAAAGCCATAAGGATGTTTCTTGTTCTTTCTAGTTTTCAGAAATTCAAAGTATACCAAATGGATGTAAAATCTGCCTTTCTTAATGGAGACTTAGAAGAAGAAGTCTATATTGAACAACCAAAAGGATTCATTCTTGGAAATGATGCAAAACTTGTATGCAGAATCAACTAGCTCTCTATGGTCTAAAATAGGCTCCAAGGGCTTGGTTTTTCCATCTTGATAAATATCTCCACCAATAGGCTTTTTCAAAGGGGTCAACAAATAGCAATCTATATACAAAGATTAGCACTGACAAATTGCTAATAATTTTTTTTTATGTTGATGATATCATTTTTGGTAGCAATGAAGAATCCATGAGTCAGAATTTTGCCTCAGTAAGGCAACAAGAATTTGAAATATCCTTGCTTGGTAAGCTTACCTATTTTCTTGGTCTACAAGTTCAACAAAATAAAGATGGTATTTCTCCTTCACAAACCAAATATCTCAAACAGATCTTGGAAAAGTACAACATGGAAGACTCTAAACCAGTATGTACCCCAATGGTAAGAGGATGCAGTCTTAGCTCAAATGATGAATCAGCAGCACTACATCAACCAACTTATAGATCCATGATTGGCAGTCTGCTTTATCTAACAGGTACCTGACCTGACATCATGCATGCAGTAGGAATAGTTGGAGGATTCCAAGAAAATCCAAAGGAATCACACCTTCAGACAGTCAAAAGGATTTTCAAATATCTTCAAGGAACACAGAACTTTGGTTTATGGTATCCTAGAGATACAGATCTCACACTTCATGCATATACAGATGCAGATTGGGCAGGAAGTGTTGATGACAAAAAAAGCACTAGTGGTGGTGCATTCTATATGGGTTCCAGGTTAGTGTCTTGGTTCAACAAGAAAAAAAGTTCAATTGCATTGTCTACAACTAAAGTAGAATATGTGGCTGCTGCATCTTGCTGCACTCAACTACTTTGGATGATGCAAACCTTGCAAGACATTCAAATCACATGTACTCCACCCATCTCCATTCAATGTGACAATACAAGTACCATCAGTATTTCAAAGAATCCAATCATACACTCCAAGACCAAGAACATACCCATCAAATATCATTTTTTACGTGAACAAGTGCTTGAACAAAAGGTCAAATTGGAGTATGTTCCCTCCAAATAACAGGTTGTTGATATATTCACTAAACCACTGCCCATAGATACATTTGAATATCTCAGACAAAAGCTGGGAATAGTTGCTGCATCATCCTGCTGTTAAATCCTATTTTTCAAAGAAAGGTTGTTATACGCGAGTTTCATGAAGTGTAGTTGCGTACATATGCAGGTTTCTGTTGGCACAGTCGCGTATATGTTGGTTTGAGGAAAAGCAATGGGCCAGACTCAGAAAAACAGGTCCAATATGGTTCTATCAATTATCTGCTCTGTTTGATTATGGTTACAAACTGTTGATAAAATGTGGAAATATGTTGGTCCTCATAAGTTGTTGATAACTTGATGTATATCTGATTGATGATGATGCCCTGATATTTCTTACTGATATATGCAATAATCAGATTTGACAGTAAACATCTGCCGCAAGTTTAGGGGGAGCATATGCTTCTAATAATGCATTGTTGGCATTATCTTAGAAGATCTTGGTACAGATCTGCATAATTGTTTTGATTCAGGTGACTCTTTTGATGATGGAAGCATTCAGGCTGTTGATCCTGGTGTTGCTGATGGTGCAGATCATATATGGTGTATGATAGTTGCTGATGACTATCATGGTCTCATTTAGATTAGTTGTCCTTATTATAAATGTCATGTAAAGGTCATGAAAATACCCAATATGTAACACCACTATGCATGGGATGGATGATGTAATATTTCTTGTTCTTGTCATGTATAAACAACTGGTATATCCCCACTTGGTTGGGTGGATGAGTCAAATTTGGTACATCCCTTCTTGGTTGGGAGATGGATGTATGTATGAGTCATTGGTGATAAGAAGGTCATTAGTAATGTATGTATAGAGTCATGTTATTCTTTTAGAAAATCCTTTTGTAGACTTTGCTTGTGCTGAAGGGGAGCATGTACTCAATCATGGGAGCTCAATCAGTACACATCAGCATATCAGAGAATTCGGCATGTACTCAGGGGGAGTATGACCAGCATAATGTATGTCAAAGGGGGAGCATGACCCTTTGCCCTTGATGTCAAAGGGGGAGATTGACTTGGTACAAGTATTGTCCTTGATGGTAACTCACTAAGATGAAAGATCATAGTACGACAAGTTAACAACAAAGAATTACAAATCAGTCTACACAGAATGAAGAAAGAGAGTATAGGTAAGTTCACCTTGACCAAGCTGCGTATACATGCAGGTTCACTAACCACAAGTAGCGTATACGTACACATGCACTTTCACAGAAGGAAAAGCGCGTATACCTTAGAAAGCTAAGTTTTTGGTCCAAAGTATTTGGTCCATGGTATTTTGATCCATGGTATTGGTCCAAGGTATCTGGTCTGAGGTATTGACCCTAGGTATTTGGTCCATGGTATTGAGAAAGGCCTAAAACTATAAAAGGAGGAGAAGATCATTAGGCCAAAGTGTGCAAGTATCGAATATCTGATGAAGTGTGAGATCTAGTATGAAGGTTATTGTGTTATGGTGCATTGTTGGATCTGAACCAAGGATGAACCTTAGTGGATGATGAGGGATTAGATCTAATGATGGATCGGAATCTTAAGGCGTGAAATGAACTATCATTATGTGGTTTTTCTCATGTATATTCTAGATCTGAATGCTGACACATATATTATTCTATAAATGTTATGATCTAGGTATAATTGAACTCTGGTATAGCTGTAAAATTATGAATTAACATTTACGGATGTATACGCTGGTTGGCTTTGACAAAAGCGTGTACACACGCTAGTTAGACACAGGGAAGTAGCGCATAACTTGTGAAGAATGTTTCAGTTCTTTCAGTTTGCTGCTACAAAGATCTGGGTTCTGTTCTGGTGACTGTATTTTGGTGACAGTATTCTAAATGATCAGATTCAGGAGTTTCAGTGATTGTTTTATGTACTTGATGATTATATTGCATCTATGATATTGTTGATGGGTCCAGTATGAAAATTGAATGAAACATGGCCTTCAGATTATGGTGTTGTGTTCCAGGAGTATCCAGTCTGAAAATTTATGAAATGTTGTCCTTGGTAGAAGAGTGGAGTTTCCTGTAGGCTGGCACCTACGTGATAGTAAACATATTGCCTAGTACAAGAGCTAAGGGGTTGTAGCTCCCTTCCAGTAGTAGCTAGAAAACGAGAGAAGGTTGCAGCCTTCTTCAGGTGGAAGCCTACGTATTGGTATAAGTCTGCACCAGTAAAAAGTTGCAAACAGATTTTTCTTATTATTAAAAGAAGAGAGAGATGACAACAGCAGGTGGTTTTTACTCACATTAAGTTTCCACCCTATATCTTGGTGTTCATGTGTCATACTTATGTGTAATGCTTTATTCTACTTTTACTGCACTGTCTAATTAATCTCTGACATACTGGTTAAAGTTCAATGCATGATAAATTGGGTAAATCAAAAGTTATATGCATATACACTTGTTGCTTTAATAATAGTCATGTGCACACGCTGGCTCACCTAGCTAAAGTAGCATATACAAATCTGGTTATGTGATGCAGGATAATTCAACCAAAGAGAAAATCATTGTATTTTAGTAGACATAGGGGGTCATGTGTTTTAGAGAAGTTAGTGTACTAAGTGTTGAATTAATGTAATATTTAGGCTTTTGAGTGGGTAGAATAGGAATTAATTAGATGTGTGAGGTTGTTTGTAAATGCTCTCGAATAAAGGAGAACATGAGTGGTTAATAATGATGAGAGTGTTTGAAGTCAATTATAACTCTCTAGGTAGTTTCATGATTCGAGGAACTAGAGAGAGTTCTTAGGAATTAAATGAAGTTAGAAGTGGACATAGAGGATTTAGGAGTCAGTTCAGTAGATTTAGGATTGGAACCAGAATTAGTTCAAAAGAACCTTTCTGGTATAAATGTAAGCCTACGGGCAGAGTAAAGGAAGGAGGCCACTAATACTGAAGATCGGGCCTGAGAGACAGAGAGTCTCGATATGTAATCAATTGTTCGTAATTACATATACAGAGGTTTATTCCATAGCTGTGTAAGTGTGTGGAATGTATATTCAATGATTGAATTATATGTGAATTCGTAGGTTCTGTAATAGGGGTTGCAAGCAGAATTCTGTAGATACGCAGAGGAGAGAATGATTCAGAGGAATCATCACATGTCTTAGAATCCAATTGAAGAAACAGAGTGAAGCTCTGGAGAGAAGTAGCAAAGTGAGAATTTTCAGAGGATTTAAGCTCAGAGAAGTTGAGCAGCAGAAGTAGAAAGCGAAACCCTGAAGAAAAACCCAAACTACAGAGAAAACGCTAAAGAATTAGCGTAAAATCTAAGTAAAAAGGAAGAGCGGAGAAGCGAAGTATCAGCACATATTAACCGTTATATCTCAGAGATCAATGGTGCAGATCAAAGACTTAGAGGACCCTGAAGGAACCATCATAACCATTCAATGGAGTAGATCGACGGTCATTGCATGTGCAAGAGCGCGGAAGTTAATTCATGAGAGAAGTGGTTTCGCATCAGTAGGCAGTATTTCGGGTGAGGTATAAACGGTAAGTGGTATTGAGTGTTGAGCGCCTGATTCCATACATATCATGATGCGTGGCAACAATGTGGAGAGGGGAAACCACTTTGTCAAGTAGTTAACCCCCGTGCTCATGGTCTATCTAAAGTCGGGGTGAACCATCAGATTTACTAAGTGTAGATCAACGACGGAGGATTAATATGCAAGTTGTCTGATCGAAGAAGGGTGAAGGGAAAGTGACTTGCGATAATGCGAATGGCCAATGAGCGGACCCGATGAAAATTATGAATGCGGGCTTATAATGTTTGAAGTCTGGCTTTATTGTTTGGAGCAGGTTTTCCTTTGTATTCCCGTATTTCCCATATTTTTCGGTAGAATGAATGGTCCAGGTTTTTAATGTAAAAGCACCAATAATGTGTTCCGACAGTGTGATTGCATATCGGGAAAGTGGAAGGTTGGTGTAATGTGACCCGCAGAAGAGCGATACCCCGACTGCGATAAAGGTAAAGCATTGATATCTATGCAAAGGCCGTATTAAGGTGGAAAGGTATGTTTTAAGTGCATTTCTATTATAAAATGGTTATAATAGAAATATAGCACTGATAAAGGGTTTTCATGTGTTAAGTATGGTATAACCAAAGCTTATAAGGTGAAGGTTTAATGTGCGGGCTTAAGGGCTAATGAAGGTTTATAAGGGTGAATAAGTCCCGATAGAGGAGATTGAAAGTCTAGACTATTATATTGAATAATTCCGCATATGAAGTTTATTAAGAAAATGGTCCTTAACCATTGAGGGTTGAAGATTTTGACTCCTTAGAGAGTTAAATTCCTGGGACAAATGTGTTTATGCATTTTACATGCATACTGTGGGTGTAAGGGGGGGTAACCCTGCCATCATTTGGTATCAGAGCAGAATTATAATTGAAACAATTGGTGTTAAAATAGAACAAAGAAATTCTATGTGAAAGAATTGAAAACAAGATATGTGTCAAAGATGTTTATGTAAAAATTTTGAATAATTTAACACATATTCAACAGAGATTATCCTGATCATGTACTATTGCGGAATACATACAAAATACATAAGCTCCTCTATGTTGATCATCAATATAGCAGCATCAATAACAATAAAACATCAAGAGCATTCACACATTAACACAGTATGTATCCCGGGGAAAGCATCTCGCTAAAAACCCCAACTATCTGTATATTAATGATTGAGTCATGTAACATTACACAGCATAATACTTCTCACAAGTATCTCCACCTGTTACACACAATACAGCTCAGATCTGATCTCCAAATCTCTTCCACTGCTTGCCTGCCTCCACTGCTCAATACCTGCTCAAGAACTGATGAGAATGGCTTACCAAACTCGTTTTTCACTTGAAAATAGTCACTCACACAATGTTGGACGTGAGCACAAGCTATAATACTGGGCAAATACGTGGGAAAACTCATTGGCATACTCAATCCCTTGATTGTGCAAGATCTGGTGCACAACTATAGTCACAACTGATAGCAATCTGATTCTCTACCACCTGTCCCTGTTGAACTGAACATGCACTGACATGCAACTGAGTTAACTGATGTATTCATTAGTTGTATTATGAGTTAATAACTTGTGAATTAATTAATAACTAATTCACCCAACTCATCTCTAGTCTATTTTTCAGTTAGACTAAATACAACCAGTTTAACAAAGCTAAACTGAACACAACTCCATCAACTCCACAATCAACTCCACCAAACTCAACTGATTGAGTTCTAACTAAAGTCATGCATGCAACAACTCAACTGACTCATAAGAAAAGCGTATTTCCTTCTGACAGCTGCATGTGCCACCTCTGTAGCTCAAACTGAAGTGCTC
The DNA here is from genome assembly GCA_031772625.1 of Pinus tabuliformis. NCBI lineage: Eukaryota > Viridiplantae > Streptophyta > Pinopsida > Pinales > Pinaceae > Pinus > Pinus tabuliformis. The sequence continues at coordinate 1,988,589,356 of CM062817.1, forward strand.
CAAGAGAATAAGATTAAGTTTATAGTCCAAATATTATTGTGAGATAATAATATTTGACTTTTCTATTTTTGACTTTGATCACTCACACTGTGATCACTCACACTTTCATTAAAAATAGAAGTCCATCTATTTTTTCCCAACTTGATCAATCATCCATAAACAGCAACCTGCAATCCATAGACATGATCCATATGTCTAAAATTAGACATAGTCTAAAAATAGACTTGCGCCAAAAATAGCCTGCGGGCCCACTTAGTGAAGGCGACTCTTTTCACTAAGCTCCATCATCTTGTTGCAATCTTGTATTTAGTCTAACTGACAAATAGACTAGAGATGAGTTGGGTGAATTAGTTATTAATTAATTCACAAGTTATTAACTCATAATACAACTAATGAATACATCAGTTAACTCAGTTGCATGTCAGTGCATGTTCAGTTCAACAGGGACATGTGGTAGAGAATCAGATTGCTGTCAGTTGTGACTATAGTTGTGCACCAGATCTTGCACAATCAAGGGATTGAGTATGCCAATGAGTTTGCCCACATATTTGCCCAGTATTATAGCTTTTGCTCACGTCCAACATTGTGTGAGTGACTATTTGCAGGTGAAAAATGAGTTTGGTAAGCCATTCTCATCAGTTCTTGAGCAGGTATAGAGCAGTGGAGGCAGGCAAGCAGTGGAAGAGATTTGGAGATCAGATCTGAGGTGTATTGTGTGTAATAGGTGGAGATACTTGTGAGAAGTATTATGCTGTGTAATGTTACATGACTCAATCATTAATATACAGATAGTTGGGGTTTTTAGCGAGATGCTTTCCCCGGGATACATACTGTGTTAATGTGTGAATGCTCTTGATGTGGGGGGTAACCCTGCCATCATTTGGTATCAGAGCAGAATTATAATTGAAACAATTGGTGTTAAAATAGAACAAAGAAATTATATGTGAAAGAATTGAAAACAAGATATGTGTCAAAGATGTTTATGCAGGCAAGGAAGGATCAAATTCCAATCTGACATAAAGTAGGCACACATATGTGATGTGTAGTAGAACTTACAGATGTAAGAAACAGAGGACAATCCATTTAAGGTACAGGTGGAATGTTGAAACAAGATCATGCTGAGATCTTGAAGGTGAGATGACATGTTTGTTTTAATTTTATTGGAGAATGTGTGTTTTTACACTAATTCACAGGTAACAACATAAGGAACACACCATGATGTTGTTCCTTGAGGAAAATGGAGATTCACTAAAATGTGAACCTGAAGAATCCAATTGAAGTTTGGACAAAGAGGATAAGGGTATTCTCAAAAGGAAACTGAGAAGCAAGCTTTTGAAAGCTTGGGAATGATCTTTGGTTTGAGTAACATTGATATGCAGGTGACATCATAAGAAGGTGTGAAGGTTGCAACAATCTAGAGCAAGGAGTGCTCAATCGGTTCCAAAGGAAAGAACCAGAGAGATGCTAAAAGACTGAGCTCAAAGGAGAGAATCTTAGTGAGGAACATGTAGAAAGGAGGACACTTTTTAATTTAGAGGGATTATTGCAGATCACAAAGGCAATTCCACAGAAGATGTGGGTAGAATTGCTAAGGATGAAGGAAGCTGGTAAAGTGGAAGAGGAGGTGGTCAGAACCAAGTATTTCATTGTGATTGAAATACAAGAGGACAGTTGTGTTCTTGAGATGTGGAGATGAGTTGAAGCCTAGAAGGAGCAGAGAGAAGTGCTCAAAGGAGGTTCTAGAGATAGAGAACCAAGGGCTTGCCAAAAGACCAAGTACAAAGGAAAGCTTGCTGAGGTAAGTTGCAACAAGGAGGACTCGTTGTTCCAGAGGCTTTAATGCAACTCATAGTGACTGAGTGAGGAGCTCATGAAGAGAGAAGAAAAGAAGATGGATACTGATAGTCATATACAAGTTCTGAGGAAGACCACAAGAGAAGAAAGATGAAGAAAGAGGATGCCAAGGAAAATGGCAAGAGGATGAGTCAAGAGGAAATTGACAAAGAGATTGCAGAGTTAAAAGAACAAGTCGATGCATTAAGGAGGATACTAGAGGAAGGCCAGAGACTAGGTTGGGTCTTGAGGAAGAAGCCAATGAAGTGGTCTAAGTTGCAGAGAAGGCTACAATAGAGGCAAGTAAGGTGGCTGGTGGAAAAACTCAAAGAAGTTGAGTTGGAAATGGAAGAGTCCAATTTTGAACCAGAATAGGGAGAAATTCTAGGAGAAAGAGAAGATGAGGACTTGAAGATTGAAACTTCAAGTGAGGCCAAAGGGTCACATGGTTTTAAATCTAATAATTTGTGTATGTTTGCAGGTGAAACATGTAGAGAAGGACAATTTGTTGATATTGTCATAAAGGAGGAAGAAGACAAGCAGAATATAAATTCTGTTATGGAAATATATGAGATAGATAGGTCTCATATATAGTTAGGGAAAGATATCAAGCAACCAAGTGAAGGGCTTGAGGAGATTGAAGAGGAGACCATCGAAGAATTTCTGAATCATATGAAGGATTTAGAACAACAAGGAGATATGATGGTTGAAACATCAAATGGGACCATAGGGTCTTATGTTTTTAAGACTAATAGTTTGTCTGTGGATGCAGAACAAATGAAGGAGAATATTAATGCAGATGGTGAGACAAGGATAACTCTTGGAGAAGGTAAAAAACAAGAGATTAAAGTCAAACTTGAGGAAGAGACTATGTTAGCTGAAAGCATAGTAAAGAATAATCAGTTCACTATGATGATAGGAACAGTGGAAATAGCCATGGAAACTGTTGAGACAGTCAGTAAGAAAGAAGGACATCTACTGAAAGATGTTAAGAAGGAAGAAACCTATGCAAAGGATTTAACCTTGGGAGAAGGAACACTAACAAAGGAGTGTTTTGTAGAGGATGAGCAATCTTTTGAAGATGTCAGAAGTATGGAGAAGTACCTTTCAGAAGATAAAAACTTTGAAGTAAAGGAGGATGGAGAATGTCTCTTAAATGAGAGAAGCTGTGATTTATTGCAGCAGAAAGAACTTAATAATGCATTTATATTTGAAATTGTGACAACATAGGAACAATTTCTTGTGAAAGAAGGAGATGAAATTTAGTCTGAAGAGCTGATATGTGAAGCAACAGTTGAGACTGTTGAATCTTGTGATTTTTGAATTAATGCAGGAATTATAAGTGATGATGAAGTACTTGCGAAGTGTCACAAAGAAATTGCATTGTTGGAATATTTGCTAGAAAATTCAGAGTATGACAGTGTGATTGCAGAAGAAGGAGTTCACTACAGTGGACAAGAGCAGGAAGATGTCATTAGAGTAGATGATGTGGGGGAGAGACTAGTTTACAGTCTCATGAATTCTTTTGAGAATTCAAAATAGCATACTGATGTGCTGACAGAGGAGAAAGTAACAGAGCAACAAACTGAATTTTTTCCAAAGGAAGATAAGGCACAGAAGCCTTATGTTTTTTATTTTAACAAGTATTTTGTGAGTGCAGGTCTTGTTGCAAATGCTAAAGGAAATTTGGCATAGATGAGTAGCCAAATAAGGATGAAAAAAGAAGATTATGTGGAAGAATTCAATCCATGGAACATAGATGCTTAATTGCTGGAGAGAATGTTGGAAAGTCATGATTCAGTGCAGATAGAAATAATCATGAAAGAGGGTAAGGATGAAAGGGAGGCAGCAAGAATAATAGAACAAGTAAGAATGAGAGGAAGAGTAAGAGTAAGTGATAGCATTCGACAACTCCAAGAAGAAGAACAATAGATTGAAGAGTTGGTGGACAACAACAATAACCTGAAACAAAGAGAAAGAGGCAGAAATAAGTCGCAAAGTATAGACCGGTCCAAGGATGTACTAGAGATGAAGATTAAAGAATTCTGGCGGCTAATGATGAAACAAGCCATAGGGAGTAAAATGATAGCAGCAAGAAGCATGATCAATCAGAATTTGAACCTGATTGACAAGGAGAGGAAGATGAAACAAAAAATAGCAGACATATAGTAGCAACAAAGGTGCAGAGCTTTTAGACAGTTACAAACTAAAGTTTGGGATCCTAGTAGTTTCTATCAACACACGAAAACACATGATTAGGAGATCATGAATTTCTTCTACTTTGGGAGTCTGATGCAGGAGCATTCAACCCAAGAGAAAATCATTGTATTTTAGTAGACATAGGGGGTCATGTGTTTTAGAGAAGTTAGTGTACTAAGTGTTGAATTAATGTAATATTTAGGCTTTTGAGTGGGTAGAATAGGAATTAATTAGATGTGTGAGGTTGTTTGTAAATGCTCTCGAATAAAGGAGAACATGAGTGGTTAATAATGATGAGAGTGTTTGAAGTCAATTATAACTCTCTAGGTAGTTTCATGATTCAAGGAACTAGAGAGAGTTCTTAGGAATTAAATAAAGTTAGAAGTGGACATAGAGGATTTAGGAGTCAGTTCAGTAGATTTAGGATTAGAACCAGAATTAGCTCAAAAGAACCTTTCGAGTATAAATGTAAGCCTACGTGCAAAGTAAAGGAAGGAGGCCACTGATACTGAAGATCAGGTCTAAGAGACAGAGAGTCTCGATATGTAATCAATTGTTCATAATTATATATACAGAGGTTTATTCCATAGTTGTGTAAGTGTGTGGAACGTATATTGAATGATTGAATTATATGTGAATTCGTAGGTTCTGTAATAGGGGTTGCAGGCAGAATTTTGTAGATACGCAGAGGAGAGAATGATTCAGAGTAATCATCACGGGTCTTAGAATCCAATTGAAGAAACAAAGTGAAGCTTTGGAGAGAAGTAGTGAAGTGAGAATTCATAGAGGAGTTAAGCTCAGAGAAGTTGAGCAGTGGAAGTAGAAAGAAAAACCCTGAAGAAAAACCTAAACTACGGAGAAAACACTGAAGAATTAGCGTAAAATCTAAGTAAAAAGGAAGAGCGAAGAAGTGAAGTATTGACACATATTAACCGTTAGAGCTCAGAGATCAACGGTCCAAATCAAAGACTCCAAAAAACCTGAAGGAACCATCATAGCCGTTCGATGGAGTAGATCGATGGTCATTGGTTATGGAAGAGCGCGGAAGTTAATTCGTGAGAGAAGTGGTTTCGCATCAGTAGACGTATTTCGGGTGAGGTCTAAATGGTAAGTGGTATTGAGGGTTGAGCACTCGATTCCATGCATATCGCGACGCGTGGCAACAAAGTGGAGAGGGGAAACCGCTTTATAGGGCGGTTAACCCCCATGGTCGTGGTCTATCCAAAGTCGGGGTGAACCGTCAGATCTACTAAGTGTAGATTAATGACGGAGGATTAATATTTAAGTTCTTTAATCGAAGAAGGGTGAAGGGAATGTGACTTGCAATAATGCGAAGGGCCGATGAGTGGACCCAACGACAATTATGAACGTGGGTTTATAATGTTTGAAGTCCGGATTTATGGTTTGGAGAGGGTTTTCCTTTGTATTCCCGTATTTCCCACATTTTCCGATAGAATGGACGGTCCAGGTTTTTAATGTACAAGCACCAATAATGTGCTTCGATAGTGTGATCACATATCAGGAAAGTGGAAGGAGGGTGTAATGTGACCCGCGGAAGAGCGATACCCCGACTGCGATAAAGGTAAAGCATTGATATTTGTGCAAAGGCTGTATTAAGGTGGAAAGGTATGTTTTACGTGCATTTCTGTTATAAAATGGTTATAATAGAAATATAGCACCGATAAAGGGTTTTCATGTGTTAAGCCTGGTATAACCAAAGTTTATGAAGTGAAGGTTTAATGTGTGGGCTTAAGGGTTAATGAAGGTTTATAAGGGTGAATAAGTCCCGATATAGAAGATTGAAAGTTTGGGCTATTATATTGAATAATTCTGCTTATGAAATTTATTAAGAAAAGGGTCCTTAACCATTGATGGTTGAATATTTTGACTCCTTAGAGAGTTAAATTCCTGGGACAAATGTGTTTATGCATTTTACATGCATACTGTGGGTGTAAGCGGGGATAACCCTGCATCATTATGGAAATGAAATATTATTGATTTACAAGTACTAATTCACGCCCCCCCCCCCCCTTAGTGTTATTTCCAACAAACTCATGGTTCTTCGTGGAAAGAAATCAATTGCCATGTTCATAACAAGTTGTTTTCCCATCATCACAAGTTCTTCATACTGCAGATGGATGGAACAGGTCACAAAATCAAAATTTTCCATGGTTAGCATCATCGGGGTTTTCACTTGTAGGTGATTGATTGAATGTATTGGTAGATCATTAGGTCAAGGTGGAAAGAGATGGAGTTCTACCCTCATTGACTATTTGATTAGTCAAAATTTTGTGGTCCAAAAGATTTCAAGTTGAGAGGAATGATATAGGAGGATTCCATTGATTCAGTTGTGTTATCACTCAGATTTTCCTAGAAGTTGTCAAAAGAGGCAAGGGGTCTGAGGTAACCACAAACCAACTTTTAAGTACAGAATCTAGCCAATCTATACTCAGAGAGGGCTCTCTCTTTATGATTTAGCTTTGTTTAGTAAGGTATTAGGCTAGGTATGAAAGCTTGGGGGTTTTGATTTTGATTGGTGGTGGAATTCAGGAATAGATGGGTAAAACAGAGTATTTCAAGCCATTGGGCTATGGAGTCAACTGAGGATGGCTTAACTAGATTGGGTTGTTTCAGCAAAGGAGGGCTTCAAAGGGCAAGATAGCAAAACAAGAGGCAAATGGTAACTCGAAAGGGTGAAATGGTCTCAAAAGGGAGGAAGGGAAATTAAGGATCCTTCAACAAGTTTTGAGGGGAGGGAAAGTGGATGATCACTAATAAAAAGCAGTTAAGAATTTCTTACTAAATGATCATAATGAAAAACTAAGAAACAAGGAGCAACTAAGAATTCCTTGTCTATAATAGTTTTGAAGAAAACATTAAGAAAGATAAACCTTTTAAAACAGATTGCACTAAAGCACTTTCTGAGATATCATTATTTCGTTTATCATTCAGATTTCATGAAAACACATATGATTTTTAATAAACAGAGGAAAAACAATACTAAACAAGAGATATAAAATACTTATTTGACCATTGTTTGCACGAAAATCCTGTGAAAGTCCTTTTCCTTATTCACTGCTTCCAGCTAGCCATACAAGAGCTATTCCAATATCACTTCTTTCCAAAATAATAAGTATACAGAAATGTTAGGGAATCCACCCTCAATACTCCAAATGAGGGAGTACTTATACAAAAATTTACAATAAAATATCTCTTAACAAAGAGAGATATAATCTAGGAAGCCTAAATATATGTTACGTAAAAGTAGAGACAGATGGTCTCGAATATAAAAGATACAAGTGAGCTGCTGCCTTGTTGTCCCTGTTTTTGTGAATGAGCAGAAGATAGGTCCTGTGATTGGGCATCTTGCTGTCTAGCTTGTAATTTTGCGCTAGATGCCTGCTTTTGACTTTTGACTGATACTCTTTAACCTATTCTGATACACTTTACCTGTTTTATCCTCATTCATCTTCTTTTACCAAAGCTGACCATGGTAAATATTTGATTTTACCAAAGTAAATTACAAAATTTCTGTCATGTCCGTCCACCAGTTTTCCTTTGGTATTCTGGTCCTTTGAAGCTTCCTAAAGATTTCATCAGTTTCAGTATATTTGGAAAAATTAGGCTGAACTGAAAACAAATGTTTTATCTCATGTTCAACATAGAAAAGGTTCTCTAGACTGTCATAGAGAACTCTGCCTGTTGGTAGTGCCTTGGGTGCAGATGCACTTGCTGATGAACTGGGCTGATTGTTTGCATACTGGGCCAACTTGTCCATGTAGTCTTCATGCCTCATCAATTTATCATTAATTACTAAAGGACTGGGAAGCCCTTTGCTCTGCAAAATACCAAATTTCTCCATAAAATCATCAATATCTTCTTGCATGTTCTGGCACCTCCTTTCCAAATTCTGCATCAGTGACCTTTTGGTCAATACCTTTTTGATTTCTAGGATGGTTGCTGTTCTGTCTTCAATACCCAGCTCTTCTAGCTGGTACCTATTTTTGCTGTTCAAAAAATTTATTAACCTGATGGCTTCCTCAGGCTTCCTTCCTAACTCTTCCTTGGTTTTCTGAATTTCTTCAAGGGCTACTTTCAACAAGTCAATCTGTTAAAAAATTATTTGTATGGAGGACCAAACATCATTTATTGACTGAGTGATGTTGGTCCAAAGAATCCTCCTAATATCTGTTAAGGGCTTTTCAAAGGTGAGGTCCTTCTCTAGAGCTTTCACCTGTTGTGCTAAGCCTTTATTCTTCCTCATTTCTTCAACAAAATTAGCCTTTGAAACATCATATTTATGCTCTAAAGTGACAAATTTTTCTTTTACCTTTTGGAGTTCAGAAAATTGTAGTTTCATTTAGTCCATGGACTTTATTAATTCCTCTGTACTCAGACTTGAAGTTTCTGCCTGTGCTGTTGCTGTGCTTGTACCTATAATTACTTTTGCTGTGACCAAAGGGATATTTGGTGCCAGATCTATGGCAAGTGTTGAGGGGATTGTCGTTGAGACCACTGGTATCACATTTTGAGGCTAAGTGGTCGACTCACTCTGCCTGCTTTTCAATGACTTCTCTAATTCTTGCTCAGTCTCTTTCAATTGTTCATTAAGCTTTAGGACTAAGTCCATAAGCTCTTCTTCAGATTTACTTTGAATCACCTCAGCAGTTTATGGATGCCTTGATGGAGGCAACTTTAATTGTTTTCTTAAGGTAGCTATGTCTTCATCTTTCTTCTTTATCAAGGCCTATGTAGCCTTCACATATTTTGGTTTATGGCCCAATCCAATAACCAATTCCTCAAATGATTTTATTCTATTATCCTTAGCCTGTGAGGAGACTCTTTCTAGTTGTAGTTGAGCAGTTGTATTATTCATTGAGTTTTCCAACCTTTGGGACATCATGGATTTACTTGTCAAGGTGGAATACACAATCTCCCCTATTTGCTTATGTAGTTCAGTCTGATCTAAGGGGTGAATGTCCTTGGCCATGACCTCAAAATCAGTTTTAAGGTAGTCTGCTATTGACTGAGGTTGCTGTACTTTGGGCTTGAAGAAGTTCATCTACATCTTTCCTTCTTTGATGCCATAGGCTGATATCAACCTAGTTTGATTTGTAGGGGCCACTTTCAAACACTGATCGTAGACTTGGGCCCTTAATGGTTCATTTTTAGACTTTATTTCTTTTAATTTCTTTTTAATATCTAAATTCTCATTTCCTGGAGGCCTGAAGGATGACACTTCAGCATATTGTAGACTTTCTAGTTCTTGTCTTTGTGAGCTAGAAGGTGTCCCACCTGTTGGGAAAGTATGTTGGCTGTCTGCACCTTCTTTTCTTTGACTCTCTGTAGTATCTTCAAAAAATTCCTCCTCAGAAAGGGGATTTAGCCGGTGCCTCTTAGCACAAGGCTGGTCTGATGGGCCTCTGACAGAGGTAGCTACTTCTCTGTCTCTCTTTTTGTTCCTTTCCTCATTCAAAGGAGTATTTAAAATAGGGGGCTCTCCCATGTTGACTTGAGTAGAGTGGGCCTGTGTTTGAGCCTGCTTTTGAGAAGTTTCACGTTGTTTCGACATGGTTGATTGTTCTGTTGCTGGAGTGCTGGTCTCTTTTCCTTTTCCCTGTGAAGTCTCTATAAGTGGTGCATTGGTCTCCTGTGAGTGCCTTTGTGAGGTATCAGTTGTTGAGGAACTAGTCCATGATGCTGGCTTTTGAGAAGTCTCAAATTGCACCTGTCCAAAAGAATCCAGGTCAAGTGTTTTTTCAAGATCTTTCATGACATTTTCTATGTTGACCTGCTCACTATCTGTTTCTACTAGGGTCCCTTCCCTCCATTCATCCATGTTAGCATATTGCTCAATCTCTGGAATTATGTGATGCAAGTATGGTGATAGTCTGTTTTTCATCCTTCTATCACAGATGAAACTATGAGGGTCATATGGAATGCAATTAAAATTTTTCTTTTATTTCATGTAGTCCTCTAGGATTTGTTCTGCTACTTTCCATGCTTCCCTAGTATTGCAGACAAATGGGCCTAAGTGATCCTTGATTTTGAGTTGTGCTTTCTTCTTGGCCTTAGTAAAATGTGTCAAATCTGAGTGTATCATCTATCTATAATATTCCAATGCAAACATCCTCATTGGAACATATTTAGGTAGCTTAAATGGGGAAAGCTCACACCCATATATCCTGATTTCTGTGTGATTCTGGTACAAGTACTAGTCACCTACTCTATATTGTTTGGATAGCTGAAGGATCCTTTTGATTTCATCATTGATCCTTGGGGGATGATTTCCATTCAGTAAGGTAGTTGTTGGGTGGACAAATTTGTCAATGAACTCATTATATGATAAGGGCAAGCAAAATATTCATGGAAGATAGAAGTCCAAAAGATGACAGACCTTGGATTACCTCAAGTTTCTTGACAGAAAATGGGAATTTGTCTGATTGATAGTAGATGATGAGGTGGTATATGAAGGTTGAAAATTTGAAAACCTTCTCATTCTCCAGTGTCATGAACTGGTCATGAATTTTGTCAGCAATAAATGAAGCATAATCATACTTAACAGTAGGGGGTTGTCCAGGGGTGAAGATGGACATCAACACTAGGGTCAATTCATCTACATACTCACTAGTGTTGAATCTCATGGCTACAGATATCATATCAACCAATATTTTGCCTGTATCTGTGAGGAAAACTGAAAGGTAAGGAGGGGGATATTTGGGTTGATGCTCTTTCACTATGAAAGTTTGGCAGAGGCGACTCAGCTCATCTTGGGATAATTTGGTTGATTTCTCAAGCAAATTTCCAAGGGAAATGGGGGAGAGGGCATGACCAGGATGAAATTGCAGCATCTCATTGATTCATTTAGTAGTTATTGTGAAAAGGACTCTTTGGTTGGGGGACATCACTGCTTTGAGGTTGGGATCATAATTTGCATGGCACTGATGGATTATATCAGGGAAAACATGTACAGAGGGGAGAAAATACATTGGGAGATTGGATTCCCATAGTCCTATGACATCATAGCCATTCAAGTAGTTATCACGATATTGGTAGAAAACTTTCAGATGGTCTTTATCAGTATTTAGGTCTTTTATTTGAAAATCCTTATTTGCCAGAGGCAGATAGTATAAATCAAGATGAGGGGTGGTAATGGGTGCAATTTAGGGCTGTCAAAGTTCCCATACTAGTTCTTGTGGATTCAGAAAAGAAACTGAGGTTTCTTAAGTGAAAATGATGAAATAGCAGGTCCAGGAACTTGAATTACAAATGTAGTAGTAGAATTATGGTGAATTTTTGCTTTTAGGGCAATTTGAAGTGGAAAACAAGTATTTGCAGGGTTCTTTTGTCGGGAAATTGATAAATACCTGTTCTTGGGGGGAGGTAATAGAATGCAAGTACTGGGTGTGATCGGATAGCTCAGGGCAACGTCGGCTGCAAAGGTTGAAGCTGGTTGGTGGCTGGAAGTACAAGATAGCTGACTTTGTTGTTATATTTGCATGGATGTATAGGTTCGTAGAAGAAACGACGAAAATGATTTATTTTTGTTTTATATACAAAGTCAAGAATTGGCGGGTTTCATATTTTGGGAGGGTGGTAAGCGGTTTATATCACATCGCTTATGGAGGAGGGGTGGTATTTGGGCTCATATGCGCGATACCATAGGATGATTGATGCATGGCGGAGGCACTGTACACAAAACCGCTTTGTGATCGCACGCTAACGTGTAGTCACAAAGGGTCATGTGATATGCACGATAGCCATTGGATCTAGGTAGTGTGATGTGACGACTATCAGGGATGAAAGGTAATGGGAGTTTCATAAAGGCAGGCCCAATGAAATTAAAGAATTTTTAATTATTTCGGGAGAAAAATGATTGGTCGGGGAGGTTATTAATTAACCGTGAGGGTTAATTAATCCCTTTTTAATATGGCAGGGGGGTCAGGGCTGTTAATTAGTTATTGATTAACTAATTAATCCTTGCTTAAAACATATTATGGTTATATTTTAACCAAAGGGGCGGGATATATAGCATTTCAGGGTTTTTACATAATTAAATAATACGGGAATGGGTAGAATTTTTATAGGGGATCTATATAATATGGGTTAGTAGTTAATATGACATTGAAAATGGAAAAGCGCTAAATATAAAACATTGCTGTGTGTATTTAAACTTAGGCTAAAGTGAAAAAATGTTTTTTAATGGAAAATATTTTTAATTTCCCTAAATAAAATAGGATTTTACTTAGGGAAAACTTTATAAAGGGAATTAATGATTTATGAAGAGGTGAATATTGACGAAGGGGTTTAAGTACTTAGGCATTAATAAATTATTGTGCCGATGGTTCAATCCCTCCAAAAGTCAGAGACATGCTCTGAGCCCCCCTAACTTTGATAGATAGCTTGGCACTTAGGGGAAATTAGTGAAAATTTAGGGGAAATGAGAAGGGAAGTTAATTATTATTGACTTTGCTTTTTTGATGTGTTGTCTCCAATGTGAGTTGTGCTTTGTCCAAGTGATGAAAGCAAAAGATTTAAGCATTAAACTTAACCATTCACCACAAATTTATTTTGTAACCATCATCTACTTACACTACCTACTTTAACCTAGCATTTTCACTTCTTTATTAGGGTCCACTTAGACTGGAAAACCCTTATCAAAATTTTCTTTTCTTTTACATGGTAATTGTTAGCTTTGCTGTACAAAAGAATAAAAAATGGATTCGAACACTCTCAAAGGCTGCAAACACACTTATAATTATGCCAAATGATCCATTGATGCTGTCGAAATCCTCAAATTATGGCTAAAGGCTTTCCACTGATTGAAAAACTTGCAAGAGGAAAGCCCTTTGGGAGGCGGAAATACCCCAAAAACTATGTAAAAACCAAGATTACAGGCTTAAGGATTCACTTCAATCTCAGCCGTTGGATCTGGCCAATCAACGGTCCAGATCGTGTTGGCATATCACAATCGGAGGAGGTGGGCAGTGGCACTGACATGATATACTCGCCGATGAGAGATCGCAGATATCGCATCGGCGTATCGCTATCGACATTGTCAAAGGGGCAGGTGCAATGGCGATGGGCCGGACCCGACGGCCATACAATGCTACATTCTATATTATTTCGGGTCCGCAGCGATCGCCGATATCGCATTGGCGCTTTCAAAGGGGGTGGGCCTTTCACACATATATATGCCTCCAATCCGATGAACCAGACCCGACATGTATTCAACATTGTATTTCATGTTATTTCAGTTCCGCCAGCAGCCTTTTTCTCGTATTTTTAATGTTTTCCAGGCATAAGTCAAAATATATTGCTATCTTCATGTTGCTATCGGTGATAACAAAGGGGCAGGCTTTAACATATGTTATGTTGCGATGCGAGGGGCTGGACCCGATATATGTACAACGCTCCATTTTATAATATTTCAGGTCCGTGCCCTTCGCATTTTCAATGTTTTTGTGTATTTTCAATGTATAAGAAAAACCGCCCAAGAAAGCCACCAGCCTTATCGGACCGCTTTTGCTCAGCAACTAGTTTTCGTACAAGTGAGCCCGATGCAATAGAACAATGCCACGCGTCCTCTGTACGGTTCCAAAACAGCCTCTCTATCGGGACGTAAAGGACAGTCAGGAAAGGGCTCCCGATATGCACCTCAACCGTTCGATTTCTTGAGGGCAGATCAATGGTTGACGGACAACAGCCGACTTATAGCAAATAAATGTCATGTGGAGTAAAAGTTTGGTTGACCAGCGTAACAGAGTGACGGGCGGGAATGAACAGAGTGGCAGCATTTCACTGTTTTAAAGCCAAGCAGTCATGATTGAGCTGTCTTAATGATTCAGTAGCCGCCATTAATCAAAAGTATGACCGAGGAGGAAGCGGGACATCATTTATCTGATTAGTGCATTCAATGGTTATGGTTCTTTTGGTATTTCACGCCACCTGCTCAAAGGAGGACTGCAGAGCAACAGAAAGGACAAATCCATTTACATCACAGCCAGATTTGTATCAGCGGTCCATTCCTGAATGTAAATGTGGTTGGTGGCCATTTATGGGCTCCTCCACGCATAGCTAACAGAGAGATATTTTGTAATGTAACACCATATATACCTAGAACAGAGATGTAATCGATTGATCAGTGTTAGATGAAGAGAACCCTGTTGTAGGGTTCAACTTCTGGAGACTGTAACTACTTTGTAACCTGCAGCGTCTGGTCTTCATTTCCATCTAATACAAGCTTCTTTTGTTGTTTATTGCTCACTTTCCACTTCTCTTTCTTGTTCTAGGCTGTGCCTGTTTGCATTTGTTCTATTACTATGAATGTTTAGAATCAGAGGGGCTGTCATCCCACCTCTGTGTTAGGATTTAGCATGTATCATAGAACATGTGTGCAGGTTTCTGTTGTTTAATGCATAGAGAGTTGTCATCCTGTCTGTGCATTAGAAACTAGATTTACAGACCTCTTAAATGGTTGTAGCCGGCCATCACAGGGTCTGTGCATCTGCTGGTGTGGTCAGTCTTCTCCATTATCACCTTATCCTCAAACTGTGAGTAATAGGTTGTTAAAAGCCTTGTAGTCTGGGGGTGTTCAACCATGTCTAGGGTCAATCATAGTAGAAGTGGTTATCTGGCTTGAATATGCAGCATTTGTTCCATTCATCCACCATTTATCCAACTATATTTGGTTGAATTTGTAATGTTCCCGAGCATCACCGATATGCAACCTAGGTGAGTTTCTTGGGGTGATAACATTAAATGGCGCTATTGCCGGGGAGAAGAGAATCGAAGCTCGGCTTCCCTGGGAGATGACACAGCTTCAAGCTTTGATGACAGACAAGGTTTGAGCACAGATTTTGTTTGTAATCATCTGTCTGGCGACTCCACTGGAGGAAGGCCATCCTTTGGCGACTCCACATTGAAGTTCTGGTCTAGTTCGTTAAGCATGCTCGGAGAAATCTTCAGAAATCACTAGCTGGCCAGTGCCTGATCCTAAGAGGATCGATAAGCAGAAGAAACTTTGCGGAAGGGAGCATCAGGATCAGGTAAGCCTTAAAAATTCCATGTATCCCTGTTAGTGATTGTCACCTTCAGAGATTCATGCAGCTCCTTGTTATTCATTCCCCTTTTGGAATTCACTTCACAGAAAGAAGCTCCATGTTGTCCGTTATATTCCTATGTTTCTGCCATTCCATTCATTGATTCATTCTACTCTGTCCATCAGTATCTTTTTATCTTACCTCAGTCATGGCAAGCCAGCAAGCTCTTACAAAGATAGAAAGAATCGTTGCTGCTAGGTATGGGACCTTAGTTTTGCCTACCCCTTTGAATGCCATGCCTGTAGGAGATTATATGGAATATATGCCTAAGTTTACTGGTACAGAAGGAGTATCAGCTGAAGAGCACCTCGAATCTTTCTATTGTTATGCTGATAACCTCGATATCAATGAAGAGGATGTGTGTATGAGGGTTTTTGTCCAAAGCCTAGATGGGGAGGCTAGAAAATGGTTTAGAGAATTACCCCCTAGGTCTATTGCAGATATTGGAGCCCTAGATGATGTATTTTTAAAGCACTGGGGAAGTAATAAAGATCTGCTCTATTATCATACTGAATTTGGGAACTTGCAGTGAGAAGATGGTGAACTGATGTCTGATTTCAATATTAGATTCAATCAAATGTATAGCAGAATACCAGCTGAAATAAAAGCTACCCCTTCTTCTGCCATGCTCACATATGCCAATGCCTTCGATTCTCAGTTCTGCCTGTTGTTAAGAGAAAGGAGATGTGCTTCTCTAGCTGATATGCAAGATGCAGCTTTTGAAGTTGAATCGAACGTTCTAGCTACAGAGAGACTCGAAGATGATGCCGAGTGCAGAAGTCAGGGAGGTGAATCCTCATCATCCTCAGAGCCTGAGATTGATAAATTAGCTAGGATGATCGAGCTTTTGACCTCTGAAGTTTCCAAATTAAAGGCTGAGCAGTATTCTAAGGAAGCAGGAGCTCCTTGTTCCATTTCTCTTCCAGCTCCAAATCTATATAAAGGAGCACAGGAGCAATTGCAGATTTTGCAGAGAAACAGAGATGCAAACGAGGATCAAAGGGTGAAGACCCTTTGTCAGGATATAGTCATGAAAGAAGATCTGTTTGAAGAAGAGGAGGAGGTCCATGGTTTGGGAGGTGCTCCTTTCCTAACCAGAGCTGCATATGAAGAAGCAATAGCTAGAGGAACTGCTCGTGAGTTTGTTGTAGCTGCAGAACAAAAAGCTGATCAGCAGCAGCAGATGGCAGCAGGTCCCTTCCTCCATGAATCTGAGCCCGAAGCTAGCTCATCTTCACATGGCTATGCAGATATGCAAATTTTCTAGCCTGCTTTTGTCCCCGGCCCAGTGATTAAAGAGGGAGAGGAAAACTCCCCATCATATTTTGTCCCTATGTCTGCTCATCAGGAAAGCCCTCGTTGCTGCCCCTTGAACACTGAGGCAGAATATAATTCTATGCTCAAGGCTGAAACTGGTAATCTTAGCCTTGATATTCCGATGCCTGCCCAGAAGGCCTCCACAAAGATTGAAACGGCAGCTTATCAGATGACAGAGGAAGAAAATGCGCAGTCATGGGACTCCTCCTTGGATGAGGATTGTTCTATGAAAGATGCTAGAGCAGATGATGTCTTTGTGTCCCCTGCACAAGAACACTGTGGTTCACCATTCATATTAGTTGTGCAGACCATAGATAACATAGGCAAGTATACGCCAGAAATGAATATTCAGCTGGTATACAAAGGCTCCCATGAAGAACATCCAAGGAGGAGAATACGCAGAGGGGAAATGAAATTTGATCCCTACCTACTTGTCAAGCTCAAATGTCCTAAACTCTTTGAGGTAGAGGATCAAATCAATCCAGTCCTGCTGATCTATGATGAACCGGGCTGAGAGCAGGAGAAACAGTTTTGGTTGCCCTGCTAATGGGAAAATTTTGAAGTTTAAGTTTTCAGGCTTTTATGTTTGTAATTAAGTTCTTTTACAATTTTATGTTGTATGCTTAATTGACTCCATGCCTAATGGACACTAGGCAAGTGTTTTTATAGCTGTTTTTGTATGAAGGCATTGGTCTGCAGGTTCTTGAGACCTCACAGGGAGGATCTCATCCCCAGAAGGAGCCAGTGTTAGCTTTGCTGTACAAAAGAATAAAAAATGGATTCGAACACTCTCAAAGGCTGCAAACACACTTATAATCATGCCAAAGGATCCATTGATGCTGTCGAAATCCTCAAATTATGGCTAAAGGCTTTCCACCGATTGAAAAACTTGCAAGAGGAAAGCCCTTTGGGAGGCGGAAATACCCCAAAAACTATGTAAAAACCAAGATTACAGGCTTAAGGATTCACTTCAATCTCAGCCGTTGGATCTGGCCGATCAACGGTCCAGATCGCTTCGGCATATCACAATTGGATGAAGCGGGCAGTGGCAGCGACATGATATACTCGCCAATGAGCGATCGTCGATATCGCATCAACGTATCACTATCGACATTGTCAAAGGGGTAGGTGCAATGGCGATGGGCCGGACCTGACGGCCATACAATGCTACATTCTATATTATTTTGGGTCCGCAGTGATCGCCGATATGGCATCGGTGCTTTCAAAGGGGGCGGGCCTTTCGGATATATATATGCCTCTAATCCGATGAGCCGAACCAGATGGGTATTCAACATTGTATTTCATGTTATTTCAGTTCTGCCAGTGGCCTTTTTCCCGTATTTTTAATGTTTTCCAGGCATAAGTCAAAATATATCGCTATCGGCATGTTGCTATCGGCGATAACAAAGGGGCAGGCTTTAACATATGATATGTTGCGATGCAAGGGGCCGGACCCGATATATGTACAACGCTCCATTTTATAATATTTCAGGTCTGCACCCTTTGCATTTTCAATGTTTTTGTGTATTTTCAATGTATAAGCAAAACCGCCCACGAAAGCCGCCAACCTTATCAGACCGCTTTTGCTCAGCAACTGGTTTTTGTACAAGCGAGCCCGATGCAATAGAACAGTGCCACGCATCCTATGTACGGTTCCAAAACAGCCTCTCTATCGGGACGTAAAGGATAGTCAGGAAAGGGCTCCTGATATGCACCTCAACCGTTCGATTTCTTGAGTGCAGATCAACGGTTGACGGACAGCAACCTGCCTGTAGCAAATAAATGTCATGTGGAGTAAAAGTTTGGTTGACCAGCGTAACAGAGTGATGGGCGGGAATGAACAGAGTGACAGCATTTCACTGTTTTAAAGCCAAGCAGTCATGATTGAGCCGTCTTAATGATTCAGCAGCCGCCATTAATCAAAAGTATGGCCGAGGAGGAAGCGGGACATCGTTTATCTGATCAGTGCATTCAATGGTTATGGCTCTTTTGGTCTTTCACACCATCTGCTCAAAGGAGGAGTGCAGAGCAACAGAAAGGACAAATCCATTTACAGCACAGCCAGATTTGTATTAGCGGCGCATTCCTGAATGTAAATGTGGTTGATGGCCATTTATGGGCTCATCCACACATAGCTAACAGAGAGATATTTTGTAATGTAACACCATATATACCCAGAACAGAGATGTAATCGATTGATGAGTGTTAGATGAAGAGAACCCTGTTGTAAGGTTCAACTTCTGGAGACTGTAACTACTTTGTAACCTGCAGCGTCTGGTCTTCATTTCCATCTAATACAAGCTTCTTTTGCTGTTTATTGCTCACTTTCCACTTCTCTTTCTTGTTCCAGGCTGTGCCTGTTTGCATTTGTTCTATTGCTATGAATGTTTAGCATTAGAGGGGCTGTCATCCCACCTCTGTGTTAGGATTTAGCATGTATCATAGAACATGTGTGCAGGTTTCTGTTGTTTAATGCATAGAGAGCTGTCATCCTGTCTGTGCATTAGAAACTAGATTTACAGACCTCTTAACTGGTTGCAGCCGGCCATCACAGGGTCCTGTGCATCTGCTGGTGTGGTCAGTCTTCTCCATTATCACCTTATCCTCAAATTGTGAGTAATAGGTGGTTAAAAGCCTTGTAGTCTGGGGGTGTTCACCCATGTCTGGGGTCAATCATAGTAGAAGTGGTTATCTAGCTTGAATATGCAGCATTTGTTCCATTCATCCACCATTTATCCAACTATATTTGGTTGAATTTGTAATGTTCCCGAGCATCACCGATATGCAACCTAGGTGAGTTTCTTGGGGTGATAACAGTAATGACTATCTAAGCCTACACTTATTACATCCTAGGGCTCAGATTACACTGTTGAGCCCCTTTTATTTACTCTACCTATCTACTTATCTGCCAAGATTACATTGTTTGGTCAGATTTTATTCTCTATTTTTACAACATGAATTTGAAATATGAACTACCCAAGTTTAAATTGTTTGACTGTTCATCAATTGTGGCATAAGTGACAAGCCGCACACAATTATTTATTACAAAAAAGTAAAAAGTAGTGGAATTTAGACTTGCGCACTTTCCTAGTCCTTCTTTTTGTTGGCGTTCATTTTCTTTCATTTTCTTAACCATCTTTTATTCTTTTTACCCTTTGATTTTTCTTTTAGGGTATACCCTCTTTACACTTTTTTTTTTAATTTTTTGATTTTTTACAAATATGGAAAACCTTTGAAACAAGTAAAGGTATGAACATATTACATAGCTCATCAAGTCAATCTTGAAATATGACACCTATTGGTATAGGGCCATAACAGTGGCTCCACTTGGTGATGGCTTTCCCTGGTGGAAAGTCAAGAACAGTAGACCAGAGGCCTCTGGATGACTTTGACTGTGCTCTGCAATCTTCTTTTGCTTGATTCTTTATTGTATGTATGACAGTGAAGCTTCTGAAGCTTAGGGCCTTCTCTTCGAGCTTCAACTTCAAAAACTTACTGTCCAATCAACACTGTGACAGTACAAAGGATATAGTATGTACATGTTAAGAATATTATAGCATTAGTAAGTAGGATCAAAGTAATGTTTTAACATCTGACCATTAACTGGTCCTTCTTCAACTTCTGTACCATCTAAGTTTTTGAGAAAATATGCATTGTTTCCCTTGAAAGCATAGATGATGTATGGTCCTTTCCATAGGAAGTCAAACTTCCCATGCTTACCCTTATCCTCTCTCCTGGAATCCCATATTAACACTTTATCTCCAAGGTAGAAATCTTCTTCCTTGGTTCTTTTGTCAAATATCTTCTTAAGCTTCTCCTGCAACACTTGGGATCTTTGGTACACCTCCTCTCTGGTCTGCTGTAAATTGATAGTTTGGTTTATCCTTCTTTGAATATCATTAGGTTCCACTTGAGCTTCTTGGAGTATTTTCATAACAGGAACTCCTAGTGATGAAGGAAAAACAACCTCCATGCCATATACTAATTCATAAGGACTAGTTCCAATGGATTTTTTGGTGGTAAGCCTGTCTGCCCATAATGCATTTATCAGTTTCTTGTTCCAAGTCTTCTTGTTTTCTTCTAACAGTTTTTTGATGATATTAACTAGACTCTTGTTAGAAGATTCTGCCAATCCATTCCCTTGAGGGTAATAGGTTGTGGAATGGCCCAATGTAATATGATACTTGTTATAGAAACTGATCATCTTCTTGGATTTGAAAGCTGCAACATTATCAGTGATGATTTTAGTAGGGCAGCCAAACCTGGACAATATATTGGTTTCTAAGAAACCTATGATCACTGTGTCATTGGCCTGTCTGGAGGGGATGGCCTCTATCCATTTAGTGAAATAGTCTGTGGCAGTGAGTATCCATTTATGTTGGCCTGAGGAGGGAGGATGGATTTCTCCAATGAAGTCGAGACCCCATTGTTGGAAAGGCTTCTCGGTGGAAATTGGTTTTAGGGGTAAAGGTAACAGCTTCCTCTTGCCTTCAAAAATTTGACATTTGTGGCAAGAAGTCACAAATTTCTTGACATCTGCAAACAAGGTTGGCCAATAGAATCCAGCCCTTAGGATCTTATCTGCAGTTGACTTCCAGTATAGATGCCCACCACAGTCTCCTGCATGAAATTCTTGGAGAGCCTTGTCAGCTTCATTTTTTAATAAACAATTCAATAAAATTCCTTCATGATTTTTCCAAAAAAGAGTATTATCTAAAATACAAAACTTTGAAGCTTTCATTTTTAAAAACTGATTCTTGGTTCTGGATAACCCTGGAGGAGCCTGCAGGTTTTGTAAAACATAAATTATATCAGCATACCAAGGTGAGTCTATAAAGGCTTGGCTGATTTGTGGAGTCACCATCTCTTGCTTGTTATCCAGTTCATTTATGTCAAGGACTTGGCAATTAGCTTCTCCCATGAGTTTGGCCAATCCCTAACCTTTTATCAGTTTTGTAGGTTTTATTTCTATTTCATACTCTCATATGGTAGCAATCCATTTACCTCTTTTGCCATCAATTCCATCCTGAGTCGGGATGTCTTTGACAACTGCATTAGGTGCATAGGCTATCACATGAGAGTATAATATGTAGACTCTGAAGTCCTTAATGGCTTTTACCAATGCAGAAGCTTGTTTTTCCATTATTTTGTATTTTAGTGATGCATCTTTGAGTGATTTACTAAAAAAGGCTATAGGTTTCTCGCATCCTTGATCATCCTTTTGTAATAAAACAACTGCTATGGTGTGTTCTGATGCAAAAGAAAAAATGATCAAGTCTCTATCAAGTTGTGGACTGGTGAGGACCAGTGTTCTGGTTAAGGCCATTTTGATTTCTTCAAATGATTGCTTGGCTTCCACTGTCCATTTGATACTTAAATCCTTTTTAAGCATGTTATTAAGTGGTATGATGAGTTCTACTAAATTAGAAATGAATCTTCTCAAAAAAATTATCTTCCCTAGGAAAGCTTGAAGTTCTTTAATACTTCTTGGATGAGGTATTTGTAAAATAGCTTCTATCCTAGAAGGGTCAACTGAAATTCCATCCTTGGATATGATGTCACCTAAAAGTTTACCCTCCTCCAGACTGAACAAGGACTTCTTTGGATTTAAAGAAATACTATATTTTCTGCATTTTAAGAAAACTTGTCTGAGATGGTCTAAGTGCTACTGATCGGATTTTGAAAAAACAATTAGATCATCCAGATATATAACAAGAAAATCATGAATTTATTTGGAAAAGGCAATGTCCATTTCCCTTTGGAAGGCTGCTCCAGCATTTTTTAGTACAAATGGCATTTTGATTTACATAAATGTGCCCCATGGTGTTGTAAAATCAGTTTTATCTTGGTCAACAAGATGAACTAGAATCTAGTTATATCCTGAAAACCTATCTAAAAGTGAAATTCTAGAAGAACCTACTACCCTTTGTAAAATATGATGCATCTTGGGTAAAGGGTATTAAGAGAAACCTTATTCACATTTCTTATATCAACACATAGCCTTATTTCCCTAGTTTTCTTCCTAATAGACACCAAGTTAGACACCCACTCTGAAAATCTAATAGGGCCAATAATCCCTGCTTCATACATGCGTTGAATTTCTTTTTCAATCAATGGCAAGAGCACATCGTTGATTCTTTTGAGTTTTTGCTTAGAGGGCTTCTGATTTTCTTTTAGAGGTATAGTATGCTGTATTATGGAGGTGTCATATGACTTCAAATCTTCATAACTCCAGGCGAAGACATCCTAGAATTCCTTCATAAGTTCAACATATTTTATCTTCTGATCAGGAGGTAAAGATTTTGACAGTTTTATCATCTTTGGATTTTCCTTTGTACCTAAGTTGTATTCTTCAATATCTGCTTTTAATGGTTCCATTTTAGGTTTGTTGGGAATGTCATTGGAATCAAAGAGGTCTTCAAGAGGAGTTAATCCTTTTGGTAGATGATTATCTTTTAAGTTAATAACCTCTGTTTCTTCTTCAATTATCTCATCAAGGTCCATTTGTTTTAAGTCTTGAACTTCTTTTTGTGTGAATTTTGTGGGATGAAGCATTTGAATTGAACTTTCTTCTGAAATGTTTGTTTCTACCTCATCTATTTGATTAAATTCAATAACTGTATCTACATCTATGTGACTGTTAGAAAACTCTTCATCTAAAGTTAAAAAGTTATTGATCTGCTCATCACTATCAAAGACCTGCCAGTTCTTGAGATTATCAAGGATGGTTGGCCTATGCCTAATTTCAGCAGTAAACTAATGATTAGGTTCGAAAGGTAATTTGCAGGTGCTAGCAAACATTGCCAGGTTGTGGGCTTGCAAGTTGTGTTTTCTAGGGATTGTAGCAAGCTGAGTTTCCAGAAAAGTATTGAGAATTTCTATGACTGTTCCTCTATAGTATCCTAATCTAGGATCCCTGGTTAAGTATTTCCCTTTAATCTGTTTGATGATTAATTCTAAATCTCCTATGACAGATACTCTAATTGCTCCTAATATTTTAACAAGTTTGAGACCTAGCAAAAGAGCCTCATACTCTGCCATATTATTGGTGCACTTAAAATTTAATCTGTAGGCATGGCCTTTAGCATGATCGTTTTCTAAATTGTACACCCAAACTCTTGCTCCTGCCCCTAGTTTATTGACAGAGCCATCAAATTCTAAATGCCAAAGAATTTCATGCTCATAATTGGTGTTAGGGGTGGTAGGAATTTGTTTGACAGTAGGATCTGGTTTTTTATTCTCAACTAGTTTGTCATTGTTATCTGATGTTTCATTGTTATCTGATAATTCCTGAATCTGAACACTTGTTTTTTCTTTTTTGATTTCTTTTGGTTCTGCTGCTAAAACTTCTAAAGTATTGGGAGGATTGGTTTCGGCATTGTAAAGGATGAATGAGTCCATATTAGAGTGTACTGAGTAGATGGGGAAATTTTGGGATTTTTCCTGACTACTAACTACATATTTCATCAATGTTTCTCTGTATAACGTCTTTGGTTGGCCAAAAACTGAGATAGTAGCATATGACATGTCCAATTGAAGAGATCCCTGAATTTTAGCACCCCAGGACCTGGACAATAACATGCCATGTTTTGGTGGTATATCTGCTACTACTATATCCATTAAGATTGTTTTTGTAGGGTATTGAACTAATGAGACACACAAGTCTTTTATTAGTCCTAAACATCTCACCTGACTAGAATCAAAAGAAAATAAATCTTTGTACGGTCTAGTGATGTCAAGGTATAGTTTTTCCATTACAGATTGGGACATTAGGTTATGAAATGCCCCAAAATCAAACATGGCATTGTGAAAGATTTTATCATGTATATTTAAACTCACATAGAAGGGAGGAATTCCTCCTTCTAAGTGTTTTCCATTTACTTTTGGGCCAAAGATTAATTCTGGTTGGTCATCAAAAACATTAACTGAGTCTTCAGTTCCAGTAATTTTTAATGATCTATTTATTTGAGCTCAGTAAGCATCATGTTTAGCCAATTCAGCTAATGGGACAGCTACCTCAGTTTCTAGATTAAAGGGTTTTTCTGTTTGTGGTTTTGGATTTCTAATAGTGTTATTCTCTCTGTTTTCTGTATTTTCTGTGTTTTTCTCCTTTTCAGGAGTGGGGTTATGATTTGCTGGTTCTTCTAAATCAACTTCTGGTGGTTCTTCCATAGTTCCCTTAGAAGGAAAGGGGATGGAAGCCTATTTTTTGCTTGGTTGATTGTCAGAGACATCTTCAATTATTGGGTTAGAGGGATTAGGATCTGATCTAGAAAGAATATGTACAGGTGTAGTGACTGTCTTACCTTTTATGGGCTGTTTTGGAGCCTTTTTCTTGTTTGCTTCAAGAACATCAATTCTCCTACTTCTTAGGTTGTACTGCTTGTGAACCTCAAAGATGGTTGTGTCATAACCTTCCCTAAAGTCGAATGATTCACCTGACTGAGTATGAAATTGTTTAAGAATGTGGGCCTCTTGATCCTCTTGGGTCAAGAAAACTTCTCCTTCATTACTAAGTCCCATGAGATTAATTTGAGTGTCTTCTACTGGTTCATCAGAGTTTGAGGCTTCTGCATAATTTTCCTGGAAAGGAGATCTGATGTTTTGGTTAGGGCCATTCTTCCCAATGTTTGGGTTCTGATTTCTTATAAAATTGGGATTTCTCCCTATGTTGGTTGGCTGACCCTCCCAAGGAGCTTTTCTCTCGATTGTATCAACTTTTTCTCCCAATCTATCTATCCCTTTAATTATGGCATCTACTTTCTGTTCAAAGGATGAGGATTCTTCCTTCAATGGTATTCTCCTTTCACTCCTAACCTTGGCTCTTTTAGACATTAGGTTGGCTTCAACACTGACATCTATGCTTTGCATATCTTCTAAAGTGTGAGGAGCTCGTTCTCTCAGTTGGAAGGCCATATCAGAATCAAATCCGTTTGGGAATTTGATTAAGGCTAAATCTGGTGGGGGTCTAAGATTTTGAGGGATGGCATTGTAGACATTGTTGAATCTAGTGCAGTAATCTTGTACAGTTTATTGTGTTCCTCTCTTTAGGTTTTCATACTCAGAGAGAATCTGAAGAGGATCTTTCTTTTTCTCCCATCGGTTTAGGAATTGTCTATAGAGAGTTTCTAGGCTGTCTATATTGTTTGCTGCTAGAGCTCTAAACCAGGTTCTGACTTCCCCAGTTAGACTCTGAACAAATATTCTCATTCGCACATCATCAACATCTATTTCATAAATTTCAAAGTAATCAGTCATCTTTTTGGTGTGTTGTTGGGCTGTATAGGTACCAGTACCATCAAATTGAGTGATCTTACTTTGGTAATCCTGGGGCATGGCACCTAGGTTCGCTGGTAGTACCAGGGGGGCATATATGTTTGCCATTGTTGTAGGTAATGATGAAACAACAACTGGGGTTGGGATGACAGTGGGTGTTTGAGTTGTGGATGGAGGGGTAGAAGGGGTGGTTTGAGGTTGAGAGGTATGAGGAAATGGTGATGAGCTTGCAGAGGCAGAAGTGATTACAGAGGGATTGGGTGTTCCTTCAGAGGTAAGATCAGATTGTATTGAGTTCTGCAAATGTCTATCAATTGAGAAATTGACAGCTTGAAGCTGTAATTCTTCGATGAACAAAGGGTCTAGGATTAGGTCAATTAATTCAGAATCAGATGAAGTCCTAAACAAAGAGGTCTCAAAGTATTCATCAAAGGGTTCGTCTTCAAGGTAAATCCACCTAACAGGACAAGATGTTGATCTGAAGGTGGGCCGAGAACTAGCAGAACTTTCTTGACTTTCTTGTCTCCTAAGAATTCTAGGGATCAGATTAGGGTTCTCAAACACTTGTGGTGGATTGGGATCAGGATTAGCTCTAGTGTAACGAGTCCTTTCTGAAGCCAGGTTTTAGATTATGTTTTTGATTTTCTAAAATGATATCAAACAAACAACTTCTGTGATTTCTTTAAGATGCTGTAGATTTGGGTTTAAATTTTCTTAAAAGCTTATTATGATTGAGGAATTGTCTTCCGGAGTGGAGTCGCCACTATGTTATCACTCATATTTTCCTAGAAGTTGTCAAAAGAGGAAAAGGGTCAGAGGTAAACACAAACCAACTTTTAAGTACAAAATCTAGCCAATCTGTACTCAGAGAGGGCTCTCTCTTTATGATTTAACTTTGTTTAGTAAGGTATTAGGCTAGGTATGAAAGCTTGGGGGTTTTGATTTTGATTGGTGGTGGAATTCTAGAATAGATGGGTAAAACAAAGTATTTCAGGCCATTGGGTTATGGAGTCAACTAAGGATGACTTAACTAGATTGGTTTGTTTCAACAAAGGAGGGCTTCAAAGGGCAAGATGGCAAAACAAGAGGCAAATTGTAACTCGAAAGAATGAAATGGTCTCAAAAGGGAGGAAGGGCAATTAAGGATCCTTCAACAAATTTTGAGGGGAGGGAAAGTGGATGATCACTAATAAAAATCAGTTAAGAATTTCTTACTAAATGATCATAATGAAAAACTAAGAAACAAGGAGCAACTAAGAATTCCTCGTCTATAATAGTTTTGAAGAAAACATTAAGAAAGATAAACCTTTTAAAACAGATTGCACTAAAGCACTTTCTGAGATATATTTATTTCATTTATCATTCAGATTTCATGAAAACACATATGACTTTTAATAAACAGAGGAAAAAACAATACTAAACAAGAGATATAAAATACTTATTTGACCATTGTTTGCACGAGAATCCTATGAAAGTCCTTTGCTTTATTCACTGCTTCCAGCTAGCCATACAAGAGTTGTTCCAATAGCACTTCTTTCCAAAATAATAAGTATATAGAAATGTCAGAGAATCCACCCTCAATACTCTGAATGAGGGAGTACTTATAAAAAAATTTACAATAAAATATCTCTTAACAAAGAGAGATATAATCTAGGAAGCCTAACTATATGTTACATAAAAGTAGAGATAGATGGTCTCGAATATAGAAGATAAAAGTGAGTTGCTGCCTTGTTGTCCCTATTTTTGTGAATGAGCTGGAGGTAGGTCCTATGATTGGGCATCTTGCTGTCTAGCTTGTAATTTTGTGCTCGATATCTGCTTCTGACTTTCGACTGATACTCTTTAACCCGTTCTGATACACTTTACCTGCTTTATCCTCATTCATCTTCTTTTACCAAAGCTGACCATGGTAAATATTTGATTTTACCAAAGTAAATTACAAAATTTCTATCATTTTCGTCCACCAGTTTTACTTTGGTATTCTGGTCCTTTGAATTTTCCTAAAGATTTCATCAGTTTCAGTATATTTGGAAAAATTAGGCTAAACTGGAAACAAATGTTTTATCTCATGTTCAACATAGAAAAGGCTCTCTAGACTATCATAGAGAACTCTGCCTATTGGTAGTGCCTTGGGTGCAGATGCACTTGCTGATGAACTAGGCTGATTGTTTGCATACTGGGCCAACTTGTCCACCTAGTATTCATGCCTCATCAATTTATCGTTAATTACTAAAGGATTGGGAATCCCTTTGCTCTGAAAAATACCAATTTCTCCATAAAATCATCAATATCTTCTTGCATGTTCTGGCACCTCCTTTCTAAATTCTGGATCAGTGACCTTATGGTCAATACCTTTTTGATTTCTAGGATGGTTGTTGTTCTGTCTTCAATACCCAGCTCTTCTACCTAGTACCTATTTTTGTTGTTCAAAAAATTTATTAACCTGATGGCTTCCTTAGGCTTCCTCCCTAACTGTTCCTTGGTTTTCTAAATTTCTTCGAAGGCTACCTTCAACAATTCAATCTGTTCAAAATTTATTTGTGTGGAGGACCAAACATCATTTATTGACTGAGTGATGTTTTTCCAAAGAATCCTCCTAATATCTATTAAGGGCTTTTCAAAGGTGAGGTCCTTCTCTAGAGCTTTCACCTGTTGTGCTAAGCCTTTATTCTTCCTGATTTCTTCAGCAAAATTAGCCTTTGAAACATCATATTTCTGCTCTAAAATGACAACTTTTTATTTTACCTTCTGGAGTTCAAAAACTTTTAGTTTCATTTCCTCCATGGACTTTATTAATTCCTCTATACTCAAACCTGAAGTTTCTGCCTGTGCTGTTCCTATGCTTGTACCTGTAATTGTACCTGTAATTACTTATGTTGTGACCAAAGGGACATTTGGTGCCAGAGCTATGGCAAGTGTTGAGGGGATTGCCGTTGAGACCACTGGTATCACATTTTGAGGCTGAGTGGTCGACTCACTCTAACTGCTTTTCAATGACTTCTATAATTCTTGCTTAGTCTCTTTCAACTGTTCATTAATCTTGAGGACCAAGTCCATAAGCTTTTCTTTAGATTTCTTTTGAATCACCTTAGCAGTTTATGGATGCCTTGATGGAGGCAACTTTAACTGTTTTCTTAAGGCAACTATGTCTTCATCTTTCTTCTTTATCAAGGCCTCTGCAGCCTTCACATCTTTTGGGTTATGGCCCAATCCAATAACCAATTCCTCCAATGATTTTATTCTATTATCCTTAGCCTGTGAGGAGGCTCTTTCCAGCTGTAGTTGAGCAGTTGTATTATTCAAGGAGTTTTCCAACCTTTGGGCCATCATGGCTTTACCTGTCAAGGTGGAATACACCATCTCCCCTATTTGCTTATGTAGTTCAATCTGATATAAGGGGTGAATGTCCTTGGCCATGACCTCAAAATCAGTTTTGAGGTAATCTGCTATTGACTGAGGCTGCTGTCCTTTGGACTTGAACAAGCTCATCTACATCTTTCCTTCTTTGGTGTCATAGGCTGACATCAACCAAGTTTGATTTGTGGGGGCCATTTTCAAATATTGATCGTAGACTTGGGCCCTTAATGGTTCATTTTTACACTTTATTTCTTTGAATTTCTTTTTAATATCTAAATTCTCATTTCCTAGAGGCCTGAAGGATGCCACTTCAACACTTTGTTGCCTTTCCAGTTCCTGTCTCTGTGAGCTAGAAGGTGTCCCACCTGCTGGGAAAGTATGTTGGCTGTCTCCACCTTCTTTTCTTTGACTCCCTGTAGTATCTTCAAAAAATTCCTCATCTGAAAGGGCATTTACCCTGTGCCTCTTAGCACCAGGCTGGTCTAATGAGACACTGGCAGGGGTAGCTACTTCCCTGTCTCTCTTTTTTTTCCTTTCCTCATTCAGAGGAGTCTGCAAAATTGGGGGCTCTCCCATATTGACTTGAGTTGGGTGGGTCTGTGTTTGAGCATGCTTTTGAGAAGTTTCAGGTTGTTTCGACATGGTTGATTGTTCTGTTGCTGGAGTGTTGGTCTCTTTTCCTTTTCCCTGTGATGTCTCTGTAAGTAATGCACTAGTCTCCTGTGAGTGTCTTTGTGAGGTATCAGCTGTTGAGGTACTAGTCCCTGATGTTGGCTTTTGAGAAGTCTCAAATTGCACCTGTCCAAAAGAATCCAGGTCAAGTGTTTTTTCAAGATCTTTCATGACATTTTGTATGTTGACTTGCTCACTATTTGTTTCTACTAGGGTCCCTTCCCTCCATTCATCCATGTTATCATATTTCTCAATCTCTGGAATTCTTTGATGCAAGTATGGTGATAGTTTGTTTTTCATCCTTCTATCACACATGAAACTATGAGGGTCATATGGAATCCAATTAAAACTTTTGTTTAATTTCATGTAGTCCTCTAGGATTTGTTTTGTTGCTTTCCATGCTTCCCTACTGTTGCAGACAAATGGGCCTAAGTGATCCTTGATTCTGATTTGTGCTTTCTTCTTGGCCTTAGTAAAATGTGCCAAATCTGAGTGTATCATCTATCTGTAATATTCCAATGCAAACATCCTCATTGGAACATATTTAGGTAGCTTAAATGGGGAAAGCTCACACCCATATATCCTGATTTCCGTGTGATTCTGGTACAAGTACAAGTCACCTACTCTGTATTGTTTGGATAGCTAAAGGATCCTTTTGATTTCATCACTGATCCTTGGGGGAGGATTTCCAATCAACAAGGTAGTTGTTGGGTGGACAAATTGGTCAATGAACTCATTATATGAATAAGGGCAAGCAAAAGATTCATGGAAGATAGAAGTCCAAAAGATGACAGACCTTGGATTACCCTTAGTATCAAGTTTCTTGACAGAAAATGGGAATTTGTCTGATTGATAGTAGAGGATGAGGTGATATATGAAGGTGGAAAATTTGAAAACCTTCTCATTCTCCAGTCTCATGAACTGGTCATGAATTTTGTCAGCAATAAATGAAGCATAATCATACTTAACAACAGGGGGCTGTCCAGGGGTGAAGATGGACATCAACACTAGGGTCAATTCATCTACATACTCACTGGTGTTGAATCCCATGACTGCAGATATCATATCAACCAAGATTTTTCCTGTATCTGTGAAGAAAACTGAAAGGTAAGGAGGGGGATCTTTGGGTTGATGCTCTTTTACTATGAAAGTTTGGGAGAGGTGACTGAGCTCATCTTGGGATAATTTGGTTGATTTCTTAAGAAAATATCCAAAGGAAATGGGGTTGAGGGCTTGACCAGGATGAAATTGCAGCATCTCATTGATTGATTTAGCAGTTATTGTGAAAAGCACTGTTTGGTTGGTGGACATCACTGCTCTGAGGTTGGGATCATAATTTGCATGGCACTGATGGATTATATCAGGGAAAACATGTACAAAGGGGAGAAAATACATTGGGAGATTGGATTCCCATAGTCCTATGGAATCATAGTGATTCAAGTAGTTATCTCGGCATTGGTAGAAAAATTTCAGATGGTCTTTATCAGTATTTAGGTCTTTTATTTGAAAATTCTTATCTGCCACAGACAGATAGTCTAAATCACAATGAGGGGTGGTAATGGATGCAATATTTAGGGCTACCGGAGTTCCCATACTGGTTCTTGTGTATTCAAAAAGGAAACTGAGGTTTCTTAAGGGAAAGTGATGAAATAGCAGGTCCGAGAACTTGAATTACAAATGTAGTAGTAGAATTATGGTGACTTTTGGCTTTTTAATCAATTTGCGGTGGAAAATAAATATTTGTAGGGTTTTTTTGTTAGGAAATTGATAAATACCTGTTCTTGGGGGCAGGTAACGGAATGTAGGTACTGGGTGTGACTGGATAGCTCAGGGCGACGTCGGCTACAAAGGTTGAAGCTGGTTGGCGGCTGGAAGTACAAGATAGCTGAATTCGTCATTATATTTGCATGGATGTACAGGTTCGCAGAATAAACGATGAAAATGATTTATTTTTGTTTTATATACAAAGTCAAGAATTGGCAGGTTTCAGGTTTCCAGATAGGTGGCATCAGCGGGCAAATGACGTGATGTTTTGTCGTTTAGTGGGAGGGCGGTAAGCGGTTTATATCGCACCGCTTACGGAGGGGTGGTATTTGGGCTCGTCTGCAAGATACCATAGGATGATCGACACGTGGCAGAGGCACTATACACAAAACCGCTTTGCGATCACATGCTAACGTGCGGTCGCAAAGGGTCGTGTGATATGCACGATAGCTGTTGGATCTGGGCGGTGTGATCTGACAGCTATCGGGGATGAAAGGTGATGGGAGTTTAATAAAGGTGGGCCCAATGTAATTAAAGAGTTTTTAATTATATCGGGAGAAAAGTGATTGGTCGGGGAGGTTATTAATTAACCGTGAGGGTTAATTAATCCCTTTTTAATATGGCGGGGTGGTCAGGGCTATTAATTAGTTACTGATTAACTAATTAATCCCTGCTTAAAACATATTATGGTTATATTTTAACCAAAGGGGTGGGATATATAGAATTTCAGGGTTTTTACATAATTAAATAATACAGGAATGGGTAGACTTTTTATAGGGGATCTATATAATATAGGTTAGTATTTAATATGACATTGAAAATGGAAAAGCGCTAAGTATAAAACATTGAAGTGCATATCTAAACTTCGGCTAAAGTGAAAAAAGGGTTTTTAACGGAAAATATTTCAATTTCCCTAAGTAAAATAGGATTTTACTTAGGGAAAACTTTATAAAGGGAATGAATGATTTAGGAAGGGGTGAATATTGACGAAGGGGTTTAAGTACTTAGGTATTTATAAATTATTGGGCCGAGGGTCCAGTCCCTCCAAAAGTCAGAGAAATGCTCTGAACCCCCCTAACTTTGATAGATACCTTGGCACTTACAGGAAATTAGTGAAAATTTAGGGGAAATGAGAAGGGAAGTTAATTATTATTGAGTTTGCTTGCTTGATGTGTTGTCCCCAATGTGAGTTGTGCTTTGTCCAAGTGATGAAAGAAAAAGATTTAAGCATTAAACATAACCATTCACCACAAATTTATTTTGCAACCATCATCTACTTACCCTACCTACTTTAACCTAGCATTTCCACTCCTTTATTAGGGTGCACTTAGACTGGCAAACCCTTATCAAACTTTTCTTTTCTTTTACATGGTAATGCCTATCTAAGCCTACACTTATTACATCCAAGGGCTCATATTACACTGTTGAGCCCCTTTTATTTACTCTACCTATCCACTTATCTGCCAAGATTACATCGTTTGGTCAGATTTTATTCTCTATTTCTACAACATGAAATTGAAATATGAACTAGCCAAGTTTTAACTGTTTCATTGTTCATCAATTGTGGCATAAGTGACAAGCTGCACACAAATATTTATTACACAAAAGTAAAAAGTAGTGGCATTTAGACTTGCACACTTTCCTGGTCTTTCTTTTTGTTGGGGTTCATTTTCTTCCATTTTCTTAACCATCTTTTATTCTTTTTACCCTTTGATTTTTCTTTTAGGGTATACCCTCTTTACATTTTTTTTAAATTTTTTGATTTTTTACAAATATGGAGAACCTTTGCAATAAGAAAAGGTATGAACATATTACATAGCTCATCAAGTCAATCATGAAATATAACACCTATTGGTATAGGGGCATAACAAGTTTCACAGGTGTTCAAGGGTTGTTGTCAGTAATTCAGAGTCTTCGTCAATTTCATCAGTGTTCTTCAGTTTTTCCGGGGTTAGTTTCGTCGATAGATCTCATGGTGGAAATGTCACAATGTGACAATTTTTTTTGAAGTGGTTCATTAAAGAGGGACATAAGCTATTGTATTTAACCATGCTTCAAAACCTATGTTAAAATCTAAAACCTAACCTACCATATTAACACTATGTATGAAACCTAGTTCTAAACAAATACAAACCATGACTTAAAAAACCTAACCTAATGACTCTTGGATATGAAATACATTGTAATACATAACAAAACATTATAAACCTATATATAGTCCCTAAACCACCAACTAACGACGTCGGAACTATTAGAGGACAGGTCGTATGTGACCAACGTATGTAAACCGTCGGGTTTCATAAGCCACTAACTCTAGCCGTAGCGGATATTGGGTGCATGTGACCAAAGATAGGGTAACTGCTGCATCACACCATCAGAGTTTGCATAGCCATCAGGTCTTTGCCATAGTGGAAATAGTCAGCACTAGCCGCAGTTATGTGAATGGATGGAGTGTTAGCTGTTGGCAGACTTCACGCTAACTTCTAATGGAAAGCACTTTAGAGGTGGACACATGGCAACTATCAGAGTAACGGTAGTCGTAACAGTTGGGATAAGCCGTTAGGTGGGAGGTTTGCAGTCAACATCCAGGAGGTAAGACCTGTTCACATGCAAATGGTTTTCCAACGCGCTGTCTGATAACCATCAGTAGTTCGGACTTATAACCAAAGTTATTTTTGAGTTTTTTATTCAATATTTGGTAAACAAACTTGTAATGTCACTATGTGATACACCTAAAACTTATCCTAAAACCCTAAACTATACCTTCAAGTCAGTGGATGCATTCCCAAGTTAGCCACAGTGGTTATGATGCATCTAATCACTATATAATTGTACATTTGCATACTTTTGAAGAGTTAGTGAGTATTTTGAGTGTTTTTGGAGCTTGTCATTTAGAGGCTGAGATAGAGAGGCAGTCGATGTTTTGATCACATCTTGGGCATCCAGAGTCAGTTTTGGAAACCGTAAGAGGCGTTGGAAAGCTGGTTCAGAGAGATTCCTAGTTACAGAGGTTAGAATTTCCTGTGTGTAAGTTTAGTCCAACCAAATCATTGTGTAATCAACTCCTTCTTTTCATTCCTAATAAAAATGGTTGCCCATCTTGAAAGCGGACCCAGAGACGTAATCCATCAAGGACAAACTCCGTCATAAATCTCATTGTCTGGTATAGCTATGTTTTTATAGTATATTGATTCATTTCTTATGCATCCTAATTGTTGGGCATGGAATCCTCGCAAGGCATGTTTTGGGGCTTAAAGCCCAAGTTTTGACCGAACTTTGTTGTAAAGCTCCGTGTATTGCAGGCGCGAGGCACGAAAGTATGATAGAGTCACAGGGTTTTCCACCC
This sequence comes from Pinus tabuliformis, assembly GCA_031772625.1. Taxonomy (NCBI): domain Eukaryota; kingdom Viridiplantae; phylum Streptophyta; class Pinopsida; order Pinales; family Pinaceae; genus Pinus; species Pinus tabuliformis. Next base: position 1,988,624,222 of record CM062817.1, read on the forward strand.
TAGTTTTGTAATGTAATGTCGGCTGGATAAGCCTACCCATGGTCCGGGGACCATGGGATTGTATAAATAGAGCAAGGATCTAAGTGTAATAAGGAGGGGGAAAAGAAAGAAAAAAAGAGTCTTAGTGACTGAGTCATAAGTTGAAGTGTGGCTTTGGGTCGTAGAGTAGGAGAAGGCTCTACAACTCAGTGCGCAGACCCCTACAGCTGCATGCATAGGGCAGAGTCGATTCTATAACCGAGGAATGAATTAATAAAGAGAAGCTTTATCATAATTTTGTGTATCTACTCTTGGGTTAATGCATGTTTGATATAATTTGAAAATATACTGTTTGTTTACCGCACGAACTTGTCTGAATGGTTTATGTTGTTAAGTATAACTTGAAGCATGCAAGCAGGCTAAAATAATCAACTAACATTGGAATACGAGTAAGGTCTTGGGTAATAATGTAGAAGCGCAATGTTTAGCCCCTGAGTAGGGCTGTGCAAAGGCAATATATCAGGTTGCAAGGTAAGGGAAAGTGCATGAAGTGACTTGGGCGCAGGGTCAAACCGCAGACTACTTGAACTCATCAGACATCTCCACGGTGCAGAAACCTGGTTCTAGCACCATCCCATACTACTTTGGGTGAGACCTCAATCCGCGCTCCACAATTTGTTGTCGAAAGGGCCAGTAGTACGGGATTTGTTTGGCTAACTTAAATTTGAACCTAGGTCAGGCCCCAATAAGCCAACAAATGGTTCCGTTGTTGGGACCGGGATCTGCATAGAGATGTTTGATGTCGTATCACTAGAATTTGACAAAGAAAGGAAATGAAGCGTGGTTGGACACAAAAATTCATGAGTTCACGATGCAGGAAAATAGGGATCTGCAATTATCAAAAGAAGAGTAGTTAGATTGCTACTTATATATGGAAATCCATGAAATTTTCTTTGAATCCTTCCCCTATGAGTTGTACGAGTGGATTGCGAAGCTAGAAGAGATTCAAGGAAGGTGTAGGCTTGACAAACCTATTGTGTGGACTCCAGAGTTGGTGCGCAAACTGGAAGCATCAGAAGATAAGATCGCACATGTTGTGGATCACTGGATCGATCGAATTATAGGAGGATTTATCACTGAGTTCATGGTAGATACTTCAGTCAGCTATATCGAGGCGGAACGACGCTTCCTCAAAGGATTGTGAGGTAAGTATGTTAAATCTTTGAACACTTGGATTAAAATGCTACTATGTGAAAAGTGGGTTATGTGAATAAATTGATGTTTGGGGCTACGCGGTGTTGGAGGATCTACAGAAACGAAGGTAGTGCAGAACTAGAAACTAGCCCCTTGATTTCACCTCCATGAGAAAGCGAGGAAAAGCTCATGAAGGTTTCACCAAGAAGTGCGATCAGTTTGATAAAGCACCAAATTCCACGCATACCACCCGTACCTACACCACCACCAGTTTCACCATCTTCACCCACGTCTTCGCCCACACCACCTCTGCCACCACCACAGTTCAATATGGTAAGCGCGATAAAGTTGCTAGTGTTCAAAGGAGTAGGGATGAGGATCCAGACCAATTTCGGTTCATGGTAAGGGTTGTATGGCAAGCCCAGGGAGTCATGGATGATAATATAAAGAAAGCAATGGTGGTCAGTGCTCTGCAGGATCACGCATTGACTTGGTACATTAAGCATTCCAATGACAATCCGAATGTAGGGATCGTGGATATCCAAGCTGCACTAAACAAGGAATTTATCAGGCCAAAATCAGAGACACGGTCGATTATTGGATTTAAGGAAGTCGCGATGCTTCCAGGCAAGACCCTCTGGGAGTTGGATTAGAGGATGAAGTGTACAATTCGTGAAGACAATATGACCTTGATGAATGGGCAACACCACACATGGTTTGTAGCATCGCTAACACGACATCTACGAAATGCGTTGTCATAAAAGAATCTAACCACTCATGCTGAGGCCTTGGAGATCGCAATGAGATTGCACAAGACCCCAATACAAGATCCTAACCTAGAAATTCAACAGATCTATGTGTAGTTGAAAAACTTGTGCCTTGAGATGAAAAGTTTGAAACAAGACAAGACGGCTTGCCCAGAAGTGCACGAGGAGGTATAGTGTGTAAAATGCAAAGGCCAAGGACATGACAAGGACCATTGTCCAGTCTTCATGAACTACCTAACAGGAGGAGGACCAATGCCATTGAGACCAGAGGCATAAGCAAGACCGAGCGTGGCGCCTACATTATAGTGCAAAATTTGTCAGATATGAGCGAAGCATGCTACAAATAACTTCCATCTATTACAAAAGTATATGCAAAATTCCCAATAGTTGTTCTGTAATCTCTGTAGTTCAGTAGGCCACGATGAGTGCACCTATAGAAGTTATGAATTGATGATGGATCAGACTCCGACCTAGAGAATTCAGACGAAACACGGGCCATCGATCAAAATACAAGGATGGCGCACACCAGATTTTAGGGGCACAGATGAGGTCGAGGTGGAATGGGACCAGGAAGAGGTCGCAAGCAGCTGATATGTTACAATTGCGAAGGGCCAGGGCATTATGCCCGTGATTGTACAAATCCGACGGGACCATCATGCTTATATTGTACCCCATTTGATCATGAGACAGAAGATTGTCCCACATGGATAGTGAGGTTGTGTGATAAAGGAGCACTCCAACCTCCCCGACTCAGAACCTGCGAATGATGAGGTTTGAGCCGCTCAAGGAAGACCTGAATGTAAATATCGTGCTCCAAAGCAGTATTATGACAGGAGATGACAAAGGCAAGAAGCTTGAAAAAAGTACTTGGGTTCACAAGGCTCCAACAAAAGAATCAAAATTTGATTTAGAGCGCGCTAAGGAGACTTTCATGGAAGCTAAGAAGAGCTTCGTAGATGCCTCCACTTTAGGAAGTAAAGACAAACTAGAACCGAAAATGGACCCATCAATGCTCACTACATTTTTGGAGACATTCATGAAGTTGCTGCATGACAGCAAAGCTATGAAGGGGCTATAAGAACTCATCGCTAGATGTGCTGGAACTATGCCAGGAGAACCGTGCATAGTTCAGAAGCTCGGGAAGCACACAACGCAAATAGGAAGACAGATGAGATTGACTACACAGACTGGGGAATATGAAATGGATCAAGTGATTTTGGATCTAGGATCAGACACGAACGTCCTGCCAAAGCAAGCATGGGAGTGCATGGGCAGGCTTGCGCTACAATGGTCTCCTATTCAATTGCGAATGGTGAACCAACAAAAGATCCTACCTATGGGAATATTGCAGGGAATAACTGTAGATATCAAAGGTGCGAGCACACTTGCAGATTTTGAAGTGATATAGATTATTGATGATAGAAATACATATCGCATGCTACTGGGAATAGATTGGGCCACTCACATGAATGGAGTGATAAATCTAAATAAGTGCAAGATGATTTTTGAGAAAAAATCACTGCGCGTGGTGGTACCTTTAAACCCTGCGGAACGATTGTGCTACACAGAGCCAGTGCCCAACTACGATAACAACAATGATCTAGATTATATCAATAAGATAACTGCATGGGAGCAAGATTGGGTAAATCCAACAATGGATGGTAGACACTCGTGGGAGCACGAAAGCTTCTGCACCTCAGATTCAGACAAGGAAATAGAACGATGGAAAAACTAGTTACATGAGGTAACCATGCTCAACTGCAACATGATGAAAAGGTCATTACAATGCATGGCAACATAGGTAAGAGATCTACCTATATATGATGGGTTGATCGAGGTGGATTATTTCCTGAACAAATTTGGAAGAGAAGTACAGGAACAAAAGTGTTTTGACGCTCTGAAATTGGTACTGCGTGCTACACCCACAAGATGGTGGGGTATGCATCAAAGAAGTTTTGAGGACTGGCGCAAATGCAGAAGGATGATGCACATGTGGTTTGGGAGGCCTCAGCTGTGGCTAACAGAAAAGTATGACGGACGGTATGATCCATGTGCACACCTCGCGAAATGGACCAAGGTACGGGGAAAAGCCACAATCGGAGTGGGTGCACCTATTCTGCCATAACCTGGATATCATACCCATGAATTGGTATACTGAGACGTGGCTCTACCATGGCACGAGCGAATGGGATATCTTGCGTGAAGGATTCCTGTTAACCTTCACGTTTTAGGATCGCTAGTGGGATACTGTTGACGATGTGCTACAAGCAGTATAAGCGGCGATCTTCAAAATACCTCAGGAGCCAATTGAAGTGTTTCAGCCGTAATGGGCAACCCAGCTGAGCTGCGCACTGCAGCGTTACAATGTAAAAATTAAGGAGGATGATGAGGATCCATGAAAAATTAACAGTCCAGAAACTGAAGGCTTTCGCGAGGTTCAAGGAGCATTGATTGAAGATCCTGACATCACTGCTCCGGTAAAAACGAAGTAGGTAATCATTAGGACGGAGGGTGAACCGAGGTATGCAATGCTGAGTGACTATTGGGATGATGCTAAGGGGGATAAGCTCACTGAGATACTCTGTGAGTACCAAGAATTATTCTCGATCAAGATTATGGACTTAAAGGGGATCGTTGGAAATTTAGGGATGATGAAGGTCACCCTAAAACTTGACATGAAGACGGTTAAGCAAAGGCCTCACTGCTTGAATCTCAAGTGCAAGGAAAAGGTCCGCATAGAACTAGACAAAATGATCACAGTTGGAATTATTGAGCTAATGGAATAATTCAACTGGGTAAGCCCTATGGTAGTGTAGGAGAAAAAGCAGAAGGGCGAGATAAGAATATGCGTGGACCACAGGAAGTTGAATGACGCCTGTGTACACAACCCATTCCTGACCCCGTTCACGGATGAAGTATTAGAAAATGTCGGCGGGCAAGAACCATATTGTTTCACCTATGGATTCTCATGGTGCCAACAGATCAAAATCGTGCCGGAAGATAGGAGCAAGAGCACCTTTTCCACTGAATGGGGATGCTTTCAATACATCGTCATGCCGTTTGGGTTAAAAAATGTGCTAGCCATCTTTTCGCGCATAGTTGTTTCTGCCTTCAAAGAATATATCCACAAATTCCTGGGGGTCTATCTGGATGATTAGACTGTCTTTGGATTGGTTAAGCACCATGTAACAAGCATACGCTTGATGCTGGATACTTGCTGACAACACTAGATTGCACTGAACCTTAAGAAGTGTACATGACTCGCTCCCTTTGGGAACCTATTGGGACATGTGGCCTGCAAACAGGGACTAATGGTAGACCCTACTAAGATTGCAGTAATTTTGAATTTGGAAGCACTGCGAAGTGTTAAATAGTTGTGTGCTACCTTGGGACACACAAGGTACTACAGGAAGTTCATCAAAAGCTATGCCCAGATCACCCCGCCGATAGAGAAACTATTCATAAAGGATGTCACATTCTGCTAGAATGATGATTTTATGAAGAGCTTGGATGTCCTAAAGGGGAAATTGGCCTCCGCTCCAATCCTGGTCTTCGCAAAATGGGATATGGAGTTTCATGTCCATGTTGATGCGTCATGTATCGCATTGGGAATGGTGCTCACACAAGAGGGTGGAGAAGGCTTGGATCACCGTATCATGTTTACAAGTCATAGATTGTCCAAATCCGAAAAGCAGTATTCCACAACCGAGCGCAAGGGATTGGCTATGGTGTGGGCACTCCAAAAATACCAACGCTATTTGCTAGGAGGACATTTCAAGATGTACATAGATCATTCCGTGCTAAAGTACTTGGTCAATAAGCCTGTGTTGGGGGGTGCATATGTGGGTGGCTCTTATTGTTCCACGAATATGACTTTGAGGTCATGGTAAAACCTTGACGCCTAAACGTAAAACCCGATCAGTTGTCACGTATCGAGATAGGCGAGGAACCTACTAGTTTCAAGGAAGGATTACATTGTTGGGTTATGTTATTTTCTTTCCATGAGTAGCCCACATAGTTAACCAGGGGGTTAGAAGGGGGGCGAAGCCCCCCCTTCGTTTCGCCAATTGCATAGCAGGGAGGGTCACATGGGGTTTGAGGGGTGTAGGTAACCCCACTCTATGGGGTCCGGGGCAGCACCCTGAAAATTTTTGTTTTTGGATCCTATATTAGGTTGGGTGGACCTACCTATGATTTTGTGCATGATTTTCACACATGGTTTTGGATGCGATGGTTTTCGCTCCATGGTTTTGAACGCGATGGGTTTTGCTCCATGATATTGGATGCTTCAGCATGTATAAATATGTATTGTAACATTGAAAGGAACATAATGAAAAACCAAGTTGGTAGTCTCGGTTTTCGGATCCATGGGAAAATATCTATGTATATGTGTTTTATGTGTTATGCTCTCGCATTGTTTATTTTCTGTCTTTTAGAATTCTTATGCAGGTAATTTCTATATGAGGATAAAACCTAAATTTGGTATCAGAGTTGTTTTGGCTTCAAGGGGACACCTTTGTTGCTGAGGGGTTTCGCTCGAGCCTGTGGTAGGCCCTGTTCTGTGGGAGATCTGCGAGATTGATTCAGGTGGTGAAAGAAGATGGCAAGCAATGGAAAGATAAAGATCGAGAAATTTAATGGTCAGAGTTTTGAGTTATGGAAACTTAAGATGGAGGATCTATTAGTGGATAAAGATCAGTGGATTATGGTAGATCCAGGTACTAAACCAATGGGAGTGTCTGATGAAGAATGGAAGAAGTTGGATCGGAAGGCAAAGAGCATAATACGATTGTGTTTCTCATATTCAGTATTATTGAATGTATCAGGGGAAGCTACGACGAAAGCTTTGTGGGACAGGTTAGGGAATTTGTACTAATCTAAGTCTCTGGTGAATAAACTTTTCCTACGGAAAAATATGTATAACCTGAGGATGAAAGATGGAGATTCAGTGACAAGGCACCTGAACACATTTAATATTGTAGTAAGTTAGTTATTATCTGTTGATATTAAAATTTCAGATGAAGATAAGTGCATTAGTTTGTTGTGTTCTCTACTAGATTCGTGGGATAATCTGGTTATTGCAATAGGTAGTAATGCAACTGCCTTTCAGTTCGATGAAATAGTCTCAACCTTGTTGATGGAGGAAATGAGACGCAAAAATATGGACAACCATAATGGTGATGCCTTGTCTATACGAGGACAGTCCGAGAACAGAAACCAAAATAATTCATCAAGTGGGAGGTCTAAATCTAGAGGGAGATATAAATCTATAGGAAAACCTCTAAATGTGGTGTACTGGAAGTGCGGAAAGGAAGGGCACTACAAAAGGGACTGTAAATCTACAGCTCCTGATAAAGGAAATGGATTTGATGATGCTCCTTCTACAGAGGCAAAAACCACCTTAGATGAAGGTGGGGATGTGTACTTGGCTTCTTCAAGTACACATGTAGATCATGAGGCATGGTTGATTGGCTCAAGTGCATCCTTCTACTTCACTCCCTATAGAGAGTGGTTTTGTGAGTATGAGAAATATGATGGTGGTGATATCTTCTTGCGGGATGACAGGAAGGCTAGAATCGTTGGTCGCAGAAATGTAAAGTTGAAGTTGCAAGGTGAAAGGGTTAGAACACTTCCAGGTGTTTTGCATATTCCTGCATTAGCCAGAAATCTAATCTCTATAAGCAAGTTGGATGATGCAAGTGTAAAAATAGTGTTTGAGAAGGATACTTGCAAGATGGTTCAGGGAGCACTGGTATTGATGCAGGGAGTTCGGATTGGAACTCTGTACAAGCTGCAAGGTAGCACTGTTGTTGATGGCCGCAACAATTTTGTGGTTCCTGAAAGTGGAGCAGAAAATCTAGTGGTCTCTGGAGAGAAGACCATGCTGTGGCATCAAAGGCTTGGACATATTGGAGATAAGGGCCTTCGAATACTTCATAGTAAAGGTATGGTAGAAGTTATGAGTAATATCTCTCTGGATTTTGATTTCTATGAAAATTGTGTATATGGGAAGCAGAATCGGGTGAGTTTCCCCTCTGGTGGTAAGAGGGCGAAATAGATATTAGAGTTTGTGCACAGTGATGTGTTTGGATCTATGAAGGTTCCGTCACTGGGTAAGTCTGTGTACTATGTATCATTTATAGATGACTTCTCAAGGAATACATGGATATATTTCCTTAAGAAGAAATATGAAGTCTTTGACAAGTTTAAAGAATTTAAGGCTTTGGTGCAAAACCAGACAGAGAAGAAGTTAAAGGTGCTGAGAACAGATAACGGTGGAGAGTTTTGCAATAAGGAATTTGAAGAATTCTGTAAGAAGTGTGGTATAGCACAGCAAAATACTACTCCATATACACTTCAGCAAAATGGAGTTGCAGAAAGAATGAACAAGACATTGATGGAAAGGGCAAGAAGCATGCTCAGTGGTGCCGGGTTAGGACAAGAATTCTGGGCAGATGCGGTGGAGACTGCATGTTACCCAGTCAATGGATCACCTTCATCAGCATTGGAGGATAAGACTCCACAAGAGGTATGGATTGGTAAGAAACCCTCTCTTTCACATCTCAGGGTATTTGGATGTGATGCATATGTACATGTTCCAAAGGAGAAAATAACAAAGTTGGATAATAAATATGAAAAGTGCATCTTTATTGGGTATAAGGATGGTTTAAAGTGTTATAAGCTTTGGAACCTAGTAACAAGGAAGGTTGCGTACAACCGAGATGTGGTGTTCAGAGAGGTGAAATATGTTATTAAACATGAAGTCCAACCAAAGGAACCTGAGAAGATAGAGTTTGAGCTTAAGGATGAAGATTCAAAATGTACTGCAGAGGAGGAATCATAGATGAATAGCCACAAACTCCGGGTGTGAGAAGATCAGTTCGAGAAAGAAGGCAACCAAAAAGGTATAGTCCATCTGCTTTCTGTTCAAATTTTTCTTTATCTATCACTGATGATGATCCTAGTCTATGAAGGAAGCAATAGATTCAGAGGATGGAAAACTCTGGAAAGAGGCCATGGTTGATGAAATGGCATCTTTGCACAAAAATGAGGCTTGTAATCTGGTGGAGTTGCTGGCTGGAAGGAAACCCATTGGCAACAAATGGGTGTTGAAGAAGAAGACAAATGCAGAAGGAAAGGTGGAGAAATACAAAGCTCGGTTGGTAGCGAAAGGTTATTCCCAGGGGTAGGGAAATGATTTTGGTGATATTTTTTCTCCTATTTCCAAGGTAACTTCTATTAGATTACTTTTACTTATTACTACTTCTTTTGATTTTGAGGTATAATAGATGGATGTGAAGACAACATTTCTTCATGGGGATCTGGAAGAGGAGATCTACATGAAGCAACCTGAAGGATCTGCGGTGAAGGGTAAGAAAGAATTGGTTTGCAAGTTAAAGAAGTCTCTTTATGGGTTAAAATAGTCACCAAGGATGTGGTATCAGAAATTTGATACATTTATACGGGGACTTGGCTTCACCAAAAGAAAAGCAGATCACTATGTGTATTTTAAATTAATTGGTGATCGTGTTCTTTATTTGATCTTGTATGTGGATGATATGTTGATGGTTGGAAATGACAAAGAAATTATCAAGGATTTGAAGACCCATTTTTCCTCCAAATTCGACATGAAAGATCTTGGTGCTGCAGACTATATTTTGGGCATGGAAATTAAAAGAGATCGGACAAATAGAAAGCTCTAGTTAAACCAGAGGAAGTATGTCAAGACAATATTGCAGAGGTTTAATATGCAGGATAGTAAACCGATGAAGGTTCCTATTCCTGTAGGTGTAAAGTTATCTGTTGAATAATGTCCCAAGACACAAGAATAGGAACAAGACATGTCCCATGTTCCATATGCAAGTGCAGTCGGTAGCCTGATGTATGTCATGCTCTGTACTATACTAGACATTGCACATACAGTGGGAGTATTGAGCAGTTTTATGTCAAAACTAGGGAAGGACCACTGGACAACAGTGAAGCGGGTTTTCAGGTATTTGCATGGCACTAGTGATTATGGTTTGTGTTACCAAGGGAGACCAAGATTGGATAGAGTGTTGGATATTCATGGCTTTGTTGATGCAGACTAGGCTGGAGATCTAGTTCAGAGAAGATCTACAAGTGGGTACATGTGTTTAACCTATTTGGAGGTGCAGTCAGTTGTATGAGTAAGAAACAATCTGTAGTTGCACTATCAACTACAGAGGAAGAATACGTGGCAGCCACTCATGCAAGAAAGGAAGTAGTTTGGTTGCAGAGATTGTGTTCAAGTATGGCGTTAGTATAGGGAGCTATAAGGATAGACTGTGACAGCCAAAGTGCAATTTTCTTGGCAAAGAACCCTGCATATCATTCAAAGACAAAGCACATTGATGTTCAGTATCAATTTGTCAGGTATATGATAGAAGACAAAAAGGTGTTGCTGGGAAAGGTGGACACTTTGAATAATACTGCAGATGCATTGACAAAATCTGTGAGCTCTGAGAAGTTCTCTTGGTGTAGAGAAACAATGGGCATTGCAGGGTTGGATAAATGACTAAGCTCTCTTGTGGTCCCCTGTGGAAAGAAAACAACAAGTGGGAGAATGTTAGGTTGTGTTATATTCTTTCCACAACTAGCCCACATAGTTAATCGGGGGGTTAGAAGGGGGATGAAGCCCCCCCTTCATTGGGCAGATCTACCTATGGCTTTTTTGCATGATTTTCGCACAAGGTTTTGGACGCGATGGTTTTCGGTCCATGGTTTTGGACACGATGTTTTTCGGTCCATGTTATTGGATGTGTCGGCATGTATAAATATGTATTGTAACATTGAAAGGAACATAATGAAAAGTCAAGCTGGTAGTCCCGGTTTTGGGATCTAGGTGAAAATCTCTATGTATATGTGTTTTATGTGTTATGCTCTTGCATTGTTTATTTTCTGTGTTTTAGAATTCATATGCAAGTAATTTCTGTCTGGTGTTAAAACCTACCTACCTGATGCACAACTTTTTGTTGTGCGTGTCGCGGACAGACACTTCGAAGATATAATCCACTTTCTGACAATAGGGACTGCACCAATGGAATACATTGTCCAACGGAAGAAGGAATTGGTGGTGCACACAACGGATTTTTCTGTCATCGCGAGGCACCTATACAAAATGGGAAATGATGAGATATTGCGAAGGTATGTACCTGAATTTGAACGAAGTCAGATCCTTGCAAAAGCACATGGGGGCACTGCAGGAGGACACTATGCAGGATGAGCAACCGCACAAAAGATTCTCTGCGCAGGGTTGTGGTGGCCAACCCTTCATCAGGATTCAAAAGCACACTGTAAGGCCTGCGATATATGTCAAAGGACCGGTAAACCATCGCGAAGGGACGAGATGCCTTTGAATCCACAAATGACGTTACAGCCCTTCGAAAAGTGGGCAATCGACTTTGTGGGACCTATCAAACCCCAGGGAAAAACGGGTGCGCGATACATCATCACCGTGATGGAGTACCTGATGCACTGGGTGGAAGCACAGCCGGTCAAAGACTGCATGACCACTACGGCTATGAAGTTTTTATTTGAACACGTGTTGACTCGATTTGGCTATCCGAAAATCTTAATGAGTGATTACGGTACACATTTCCTGAATGAAACCATCCACGCGCTCACATAAGACTTCCAAGTGTATCATCAGAAAAGCATACACTATCACCCACAAGCCAATGGGATAGTAGAAGTATTCAACAAAATACTGGAGACTACGCTAACCAATGTGTGCAATGCACAGCGAAGCGATTGGGACCTGTGCGTACCTACAGTATTATGGGCTTATTGGACAATGTGCAAGAAATTAATGGGACAAACACCTTTCCGATTAGTTTATGGCATGGAAGCTGTCATGCCGATGGAGTATATTGTACCTAGTTTGCGCATAGCAATGCTCACAGGTAGGACGGACCATAAAGCTCTGGAAGAAAGGCTTGCGCAATTGGAAGAACTTGAGGAGGAACAATTTTTGGCTGGTTTTCATCAGTAGGTACAAAAGCAATGTGAAAAGGCCTGACACGATCACCATATTAAGTTGCGCACCTTCAAGGTAAATGACTTAGTGCTGCTGTATGACAATAAGTTTGAAAATTCCCGAGAAAGTTCAGAATGCATTGGCTAGGACCATACGTAGTTAATGAGGTCACAAACGAAGGCACAGTCCATCTAGTCAAACTAAATGAAGAACCTTTCCTAGGCAAAGTGAATGACAGCCGCTTGAAGCCCTACATAGGTGGGCTAGCTATCTGACTAGTCGACAGAAGCACAGTCTTCGTGCTCCACGGATCTGGACAAAGGCACGGGACTATAAACATATGTAGCAGATACCAGTACAGATGTGGAGAAGCACTCTCGACACAGAGGTGTCAGAACAGCATATGCAACAAATCCAGTAAGAAGCAGCTCAGTGTGCTACTGACCTTCGCGCAATTCAAGAAGAATTGGAGGGACTCCGCACAAATATCACCGCACCGATAGAGTGACTCAAGGGAAAGTCACGATATTTGTCTTAGGGGCCCGTTGGGCATGGAATCCCCCCAAGGCATGTTTTGGGGCTCAAAGCCCAAGTTTTGACTAAATCTTGTTGTAAAGCTCCGTGAACTGTAGGCGCGGGGCGTGAAAGTACGATAGAGTCATAAGGTTGTCCACCCTAGTTTTATAATGTAATGTTGGCTGGATAAACCTACCCATGGTCCACGGACCATGGGATTGTATAAATAGAGCGAGGCTCTAAGTATAAGAAGGAGGGGGAAAAAGAAAGAGAAAAAGAGTCTTAGTGACTGAGTCATAAGTTGAAGTGTGTCTTTGGGTCGTAGAGTAGGAGAAGGCTCTGCAGCTGAGTGCGCCACTGAGTGCATAGGGCGGAGTCGAGTCTATAATCGAGGAAGGAATTAATAAAGAGAAGTTTTATCATAATTCTTTGTATCTGTTCTTGGGTTATTGCATGTTTGATATAATTTGAAAATACATTGTTTATTTACTGCGGGAACCTATATAAATGGTTTATGTTGTTAATTATAACTTAAAGCATGTAAGTAGGCTAAAATAATCAAGTAACATTGGAATACTAGTAAGGTCTTGGGTAATAATGCAGAAGCGCAGCGTTCAACCCTTGAGTAGCGTTGCGCGAAGGTAGTATATCAGGCTGCGAGGTACGGGAAAGTGTGCGAAGCGACTTGCACACAGGGTGAAATTGTGGACCACTTGAACTCATCAGACATCTCCAGGGTGTGGAAACCTGGTTCTAGAACCCTCCCATACTACTTCGGGTGAGACCTCAGTGTGCGCTCCGCAGACTGTTGCCGAAAGGGCCAATAGTACTCGAATTTGTTTGGCTAAGTTAACTCTGAACCTGGGTCAGACACCAATAAGACAACACTAATTTTGTTTAATCAACTGTCGTAAAATCTTCTTCTCAGGCAGTTTTCCTCGATTTCCACACTTTCAATTAACATTCAAATCATAAATGGCTAATCACTTCTAAACCAGTTTTTAGTTTATGATTATTTCAGACCATACATTGCATGCATAAAGAAGGAATTGAGGAAAGGTTTTGAATGACTGACTTGGGCTATTTTCACTACTATCTTGGTATTGAAGTAATTCAACATCCGCAGTATATATTCCTCTCTCAAAAGAACTACATTAGAGATCTATTAAACATGTTTGACATGGATGAGGGAAATCCTTTCACAACTCCAATGGAACAGAACTTGAAGCTCGCATCCATTGAAGGAAAAGAATTTGAGGATGCAACAAGGTATAGACAACCTGTAGTATGTCTCAATTACCTGACTACTAGCCGACCAAATATTTCATTTTTTGTTGGAATCCTCTCCGACTGAGTGCTAAAGTACTTGAAGGGAACTGAAGACTTTGGACTCAAGTATACATAGGTGGGCGACTTCAACTTGATTGGATACTCTGATTCATACTTCAGTGGAGACAAAGAAATTGGGGTATCTACTTCAGGTTATGTTACGAGTCTTGGATTAGGAGCTTTCTCGAAGAGATCATGAAAACAATCAATTCCAACAGATTTCACAATAGAGGGAGAATATGTGGAAGTTGGTGTGGAAACAAAATAAATTATGTGGCTCGGGAAAATTATGGAATATTTGCAAGTAAAACAAGTAAATTCAACTCCACTCATGATTGACAACACCTCCACAATAAATTTGGCCAAGAACCCAAAGTTCCATGGTCAAACGAATCACATCAATACAAAATACCATCTTATTCGACATCATGTTGAGGCCAAGACAATCCATCTACATTATTGTTCCACTAATGAGCAGATTGTGGACATCTTCACCGAAGCGTCTGGAAGAGAAAATTTCGAAATATTCAGAATGATGCTTGGACTCATCAACATCCCTTCAAATTAAGGGTGGAAATGTTGACACCTAATCATTGGGATTGGGTGAACATTTGTAAATATTACAAACAGTAAATAATGTGGAATAAGAAAATGAAGAGACACTAGGAGGTGAAGCCCAAAAGTCTCTCCCTTTTTGTATATAACCATGAGCAATCTTAATAAAGAAACACAATTCGATTTGAGGAGTTACCTCTTGGCCATTTAGACATCATATCGATGTGCAAGTTCTTTAACATTCAATTAGATACAAAATAAATTATGTATGGTTCAATGAATAACGATGTGCGTTTTCCACATTCGAATGGTATTCTTAAACCGTCTTAGTAATTGATTCATCTTATCACCTCGGTTACTTTCATAAGTCGCCAACTTAAAATATTGATTCATAAATTTAAATTTGAAAGTGGTAATTTGGCACTAAGTTTTCATGTTTTGAGAGCTTTTGACTATTCAACCAAACTACGTGTTAATCAAGTTGTTCTTTTGGATATTTACTTCATGGCACCCTCATTCTATTTCATGCTAGCACTACTAATCCTCATCTATCCTATGCTTGCTACTTGTGAGCTCAATCGTTGTGGTACAAGACGTTATTTTTTTCTTGAGTTTTCCTTTAAAGTTGCATATTTTGAATCCATAACCTTATTTGACATAAGGTAATTCAATCTCGTTGACATAGGAACATCTTACTTTATAAATATATGTTTTTGACTTTTATTTTTATAGGTATTTAATTTTTTTAAATGTAAGAAAGATTTAAAAAATAGTATATTATATAAAATTTTAGAAAGGAAATGTAACCAAAACTAATTTTATTTGACAGCTGCCACAGATTCCTTAGCTTGAGAGGATTTCTCTCAACTTTATTTGGTGAGAGATTATTTCGCGAAAATTCAAGAGTTTCCTTCCTTCCCAGGAATATAGAAGGATAAACAAGAATGTAATTAACATGTTGAACCAACCTGGAAAGTCCCCAGCTTCATAATTAAATAAATGTTTGTTTGGTTAAGTAATTAATGGTGCGATACCAAAATTTTGTGTTTAATGTCCATGCAGATTCAGAAGTGGAACCATTGTGGAATTGTTGCGCAGACATTTGTATGAAGGCTGCGTATGGCTGAAGCTATTTGTTGGATATCTGTGTTGGTGGACCTGTGTGTGTGGATTAACCCGCGTACATGTGAAAGAGCCACTGTGTATATGTGGAAGAAAAGTCGTTGCTTGAAAGCGAATTGGAAACGGCTCTAAATAGTGTTACGACTTAGAGGTTTGTGTTTTGCCTAGCATGAGAACAAGGTCGTCGTAATGTTTTCAAAATCATCGTCGTAGACAATTGTAATGGTGGTAGGCACTGCAGATGTCTCATATCATATCATACCTGCAGTAGGTTAGTTTGGTTGTCATGGGTGAAAGCGGTTTCTTGGGTACCAATTAATGAATGGTTATCAATTCCAAAGTTGAATCCGTAGGGAAGAACCGAACTTGGCCTGGAAACCATTCTGGTGTGCTATTAGATAACTTGCTGTGTGTAACAAAGGTGTGGTTGCTCCGTGGGAGGAGCCGTAATGAGGTTATGGCTTCCTCTCATTGCATAATCTTGTGATTTTCGGTTTGAGTGTGGGATGGTCCTTTTTTTAGGGGTTGTGTATGTCCGTCCTGGAGCATAGGGTGTCATAGACATAATATCCTTAATAGTGAATTATTATACTTTTCATTATTTCACGAGAAAGTTTCCCTATTTGAAATTTTAAAATATGAGAGAGAATAAGTGCATTTCTTATGCTTTATTAAATATTTTGCGTATAAAAAGTTGGGTAAGAAGTTTAAAGAACTTGTAAAAGATTTAAAAGTTTGAAGATATGTTAAGGATAATTTCATTTCTTTTGTAAGAAAAAAATACGGAATAATTCAGAACAATTATTTGTAAGTTGTGTAAAAGATGGAATATAGCCCTCGAGGAGTCAGAATGGGTCAAAAAAAGATTTGATGCCATCTAAATTTTATTAGAAGAATAATGACATTGTTGGCGCAAAAGGCAAATCTAGACTTAGAGTAAAACAACCAACAAAACCTTTCAAACCCTTTCCAACATCATGTGTGAACATGTGAAGTCTCACTTGAGGCATTTATAAGGGACTAAAGGATGTGGACATTTTAGTAGTATGAAGGAGACATGGAGCCTATGTTATCACTATTGCTCTCAACTTCAATCACTTATAAAACAAATTGATGTATATCCTTATTTCATGCGGTAAATCGATCATTAAAAGAGTTATAAAAGATAAAACTAGACAATCCATAATACAATGTGAAAAAACAAATAATGAACCTGAAAGGAGTATTTGTATTAAAACTGGAAAGTGTTCATTACATTCCAACTCTTGTGGTTTACAAATGTAATATGTCAATATTTTAGTGTGACATCATGTATGAGAATGGTACACACACTCATTGTTCTCTCCTCTCTATCTGTTTTAACTTGTGGCTTTATAGATTTATAGATTTACATTTGGGCGCAACGCTAACAAACGACCTACTTTTACTATGAATAGTAAATATTACCATGGGAAAAAACCCATAATGACTTTTCCTATTTTTCGCATATTGTGCACTCATCCTTAGCTGAATTTCCTGCATTGTATCCTTCTGCACAATGTTCCTATGTGTAGATCTCCAAAATATTTCTTCAAAGCGCTACTCCTGTAGGGCCCAAACACTCACATGTGGTTGTCCGGAGCCACTCAATCCCTCTGCTCTTTAACTAAGGCACTGTGACCTTCGTTGTTGTGATGAATGTTTCCAATCTCTTCTTGGTTGTAGTTTCCTTTGTTTTTACCCCCTCTACTTGACTCAAAATTTGATCTAGTACCTCTAATGTCAACGGGGTTTATAACTTGTTGACACTCTATTCAACTGCTTGGTTGACCAATTTATGTATGGTTGCAATTTCGGGTGTGTATTTTAGTGCCTCCCTTCATATTTTCAACCTTTTGAGCTAATGTCTATTGATTCATTCTTGGTTGATGGATTTTTCATGTTAACTATGTGCCCTCCATGATTTGTATTCTTCACTCATTAGGTATTAGGGTATTCAATTTTCGTACAACTTTCTCTAATTTTCCTTCTGTAACTTAAATGTTTTGTGAAACTTCTTTTAGTTTTGCATTCTCTAGTAGATTTGTCCATATCCATAGGCCTTTCTCATATCATTGGTTTCATTCTTCATCATATCCCTTTAGTTTCTTGACTATTACTGTGACTGTATATTCTTTATCTCATTACTTTTCGTCTTCAGGTGTTGTTGCAGGCTTCATATGTGATTCCAACACCTTAATATTTTCCTTGAGGCCTTGTATGGCCTCACCAATCTTTGTTAGTTTCCCCTTAGTCAGTGTTTCTAATTCCATCAGTGCTTTTGGGAGGTTGTTGTAGAACTTATTGACTACTTTCCTTGTTTTGTGTTCTCTCTATTATACATGTTATTTCTCTCCCAACAATTGCATTCTCTCTACATTCAATGTGTCATATGTCATTGATAATTGTTCTAATTCTATTTGTGTGCATGCTACATGAACTTGGATCTCTTGGGTAATACTACATTATAATTGGCGTAGACCACCCAAACATAATTATGATAGAATCAATCCTATATGCCTTAGCTCTTATGCTTGTTTCTATATTTCCTCAAAAGTAAATATCATCACCCTTGGTGATATATAAAGGATGCAACACTCTCGTGTTGTTATTTATAGTTAGAACTGTACCATGGTTCCATCATGCTGAGTCTGATTGGTCCTACTCCCTACTCTATCCCTCTAGAATGCAATGAAATCAGTCTAGTACCTTGAAATAATTTTCGTAGCTACTCCAAATACTACTATGTCTTGGCAACTTTCCCTGATACTTATTCATTAGTCTCCTTCACTCAGTTCCCAATTTCTTCCATGTTGTCATCTATCAACGACTAGTCCTATGTATCTAAGAGTTTGGAGGTTTTACACTTTGGTCATGCATGGGAGGTCCCTTCTACCTTCTTCTTCCACTTTGTCTTCTCCCCAACCTGTGGATTATCCTCCTCCTACTTATCTCATGTTCCATTTCCCTGGTCAACCTTCTATGTTGATTTCTGAATGGATTATTCCATGCTACTTTCTCTAATTTGGGGTTCTTCTACCCATCTAATTGGAACTCTCAATGATGCATCAAACCCATTAATAATATTACTGACTTTGTGCTCCACAATTATGTAACAACTTAGTAACCACCACTTCTCTATATCTCTTATACATGAAGTGTTCAGTCTCCTTAAGGCATGTGATTTTGCTATATATTTCAACAATATGGTAGGTATGCACAGGATATGTTATATTATGTGGCAAACCATTTCCTTGTATACGTAAATGATGACAATGTTATACTGTTGTTGATTCTTGTTCTTGGAATGTCACGGCGTTATAGACATATTTGGGCACATCAACCGCAAACTTATATGTCAATGAATTAGGGCTCATCAACCCCTAAAAGAGTTGTTTCATACCCTAAAGGAACATAGTCATCTGAATACATCATTCCCCTAAAGTTCCATCTCAGAAACCATCCAGAAATTGCCTAAATTGAACCATACTAACTACTCCATTGGCAAAGTGCGATGCATACTGAGTGGTACACTGCCAGGGTGCAATGCATACTATTTATGCCTTCTATAGGGTGTGATGGGCAAGGATAGACAAATGTCCGGCACAGTTTTCTAAGAGGTTTCTCATGGGATCTTCTAGAAACTTCTCCTGTGCCACTTGCCTCTCTAAATCCACCTAAGGATGAATAAGGGATCTAAGAAAATCTCCAATCCCTTCTCTTGTGGAACCAATTGTAACAAGTGGAATGACACTAATCAAACCCCATGGATGACTCACACCCTTGCACACATCTATAAATTGATCCCTCATCCAAGGGATCTAAAGGCTAAAATATGGTGAATTGCAAGGAAGTGCTGATAGTTTGTAATTGAGGAAAAAGTATTGTATTCTTGTTGGTATGATCTTGTTATTTCATGAGGTGAATAAGGATTGAAGCTGGGAGGATATTGCTGGATCAGACAACTGAGTTGTAATTCTCCTTCCTATTAATAAAGCTCTTCAAGTTTTCTTCCATATGATTGTGCAATTATGAATGTTATCATTTGTGAATGCTATCATTCGTTCATTATATATCTAATTTTATAATGTTTATGTTGTAATAGATCACGATGCTTTAACGGTTCTTTGTTGCTGTACTTGTTCAGGTACTCTCCAAGCATGTTATGTACGGGGAGGAGTTGCAGGATCTGTCAAAGGAGAGAAAGATCAAGCAATGGATTAAGCGGAAGTTCCAGGTTGGTTCCATTATCTTTCTCTTATCTGTTACACATAGAAGAAATCATTGAATTTCTTTAAACTGTTGTTTCTAGGGTAATTGCCAAACCTAGAGGGCTAACATTCTTTAGGAATACTAGTTTTCCCAGAAACAAATTGGTGACTCCACTGGGGAATGAACAGATGTTTGTTTGTTGTTATTGTTTGTTAATGAACAGATGTTTGTTTGTTGCTATTGTTTGTTCTATGCTCAATTTGATAAACTATAGACAAAGTCTAAAGTCAGCCAGGTAGCCTTCAAACTGCTCTTGCTCTGCAATTACATAGTAGATGAATGCTACTTCAGTCGATCTCTGGTTTAGTTTATGAATTAAACATTTGACTTGCAAGAACATCTAGATGCCCTTTTGGTAGCTCAGTAACCTCTCAAGACATTCCATCAAACTTTTCTCATCATTGTTCATCAAAACCGAACTTAATTCATTGAAAACAGTGCCACATTTGAGCCAAAACCCATTTCAATTGCACTCCCTGGACCATCGCACTGTCTTCCACTGTGACTCAGTATGCATAGAACCTCCCGATTGTAGTAAGTGTGATGCATCTCAAGTTCTATGAAGCCTAGGTGCGATGATTGACTGAACTCTTTTTCCATCTAGAAATTGAGGGTTTTTTACTTTGTCTTCAGTCTTGTTTGGTTGTTTTGTTGCATATGAACAATGCCTCTTTACTAAAGCTTAATTGCGTCACTTAGATCATCCTCAATTACTTTAGGATTAGTGAATGTTTTTTTGTATTTGTTCCTCATTTACAATCCTTTTTCGAAAAGTTGTTTTAGTCGATTTGTCGCTTTGGTACAAAAAGTGTCGTAATTGTCATTTTTTGTCGAAAAGAGAAGTGTTGTAAATTCTTCCTTCCCTTGATAATCGATTGAAATTTTCTTGATGCATTTGATTTTATTTATTTACATTCAAAGTGCCGAAAGCATTTTTATTCAAAATTGAATGTGTCGTTTTTTAGTCTTCCTTTCTCTTTTGAAAAAGAAATTGTCGAAAATGTCATTTTGAGTGAAGTATTTCAGATCTTTGTTGCATTTAGCTTTCCTTTTGGCATCTTTCACATTAAGGAGAGTGAAAACAAATACATGCATTTGCATTTAGAATTTTTTGATTTGTGTGCGAAAAGATGATTTAGGGAAATGCACTAGTGTGTGCTCTTTGCTCTTTGCTTAAAAGCATTGTTATCTTCTTTCCCTAGTAGCTAGGATTTTCATTGCATAAATAAACAAAGATTGTTTATCATTATAGATTGCATCTTAGGAATTTCAGATGATCAACACACGGTGAACCATTGAAATGAAAACTCTAAACAAGATCAACTTTAAAATGAATTTCAATGAACCTAACAATGCTTTGGAACTTAACACAAGATATCTAGAGGTCTAGGCTATTGACATGTTCTGGCGTCGTTAAAACTAGTGGCTATTGTTTTCATTGAAGGTTGGGTGATTCATCCTCCTTGATATGACAAGTGCTAGCACAAACTTGTGCTCCCCGTACCGTCATGTATATATTGGGAGACCGCAATAGGCTTAAATCCTTTATCCATAGGAAACTGAGTCTAAAGCCTTATTGATCGCAATGCGCTGAACACAACATTCGGGAAGACTGACTACCGTACATAAGTCCTTGGTAACTTCTTTTTAATTTATCACCAACGTGTATATTGCAGTTTTGTGATTGGTTTGGTAATCCTCTGTCTAGTTTTTCCAGAGTAGTCACTTTCGTTCCTTTTCGACTCTTTAAAAGAAAAGGTCCATCTGAGCACTTGTCCTTTCAGGCTCATTAAAAATCAAAGGAGACTAGAGTCATCTTTAGTTTTTTCTCGAATCTTAAAAACTGAAAAAGCAAAGTTTTGTCCAAATTGTCGTTAAAATTAATTAACTACGAATAACATCCCTATTCCTTAGTTGATCTTAGGTTGAGACATATGGTGACAAATCCAGAGTCCACTAATCAAGGAATCCTTTTTTATGGGAATCCTAGTCCTTTTCCTTCTTTCGGAAATATTGGTGCTCCTTATATGGCTACATTATCCCTTCCAGGATTTACCATTGGCCTGCCAGTATGGCTATTTTCAACCTCTTTAGTTCAAAATGTTGTGATTTCTCCACAATCGAGTATACCTTCAACTGGACAAAATCAACCTCCATTTGATCCTGAAGTTGACTCTTTGCCTTCTTCCTCGTTTGTTTCTTCCTCCCCTTCTTCCTCTTCACTTGGTGAAAGTATTGATACTAGTAACCAAGTGGCTAAGAAGAAGAAGAAAGGGTAGGAGAAGAAGAAGAAGCCAATTCAGCAAGGGGGCAACCAAGCAACCATTGCTCTAGATGCAACATCTGATGAAAATCCATCCATTAAGCTTCACAAAGCCAAATATCCATGCATAATTTGTGCGGGAGACCATTTTCATCGAAATTGTCCTTACTTTCCTCGGATCTGGAAAGAATGGTCTTCTCATTCACACCATCAGAAATCATGTTGGTAACACAACATCAACTAGTGATAGTAAATTTCATGGACAGAAGGGAAAGGTTAGGATTCCATGTAGGTTATGTGAAGGTAATCATTCCCTTCACCTTTGTCCCTTTTTGGATGAAGCCAAAAGAGTGTTGGATAACCATCCTGCTTCACCGCGGCAACTTCCATCTGGTTACAGGAAACTCTCCCTAAATCCTTCACTAGTTGATGAACCGACTGGCCAAAATCAACCGTCGGTCGAAACCACTCTCTCTGAAAGTGAATCCAATGAGTCTATACCTGACCCAAATCAACAGGTCGAAACAAAAGTTGACTTAATTTCATCTTCAGCAAATCGTACCTTTTTCGAAGAGAGTGAAAATGATACCGCTCAAGTTCTTTTTGTTACTTCGGATTCTAATGAACTTGGGGGCAATCCACCTGTTCCATCAAGACAGGAGGAAAATCCTCTAGTTCTCGTAACTGAAGGGGTTAATTCTCCTGTTTCTACGATACCCTCTTTAAGTAGTCTAGTCACTTCCTTTGATTGGAATCGACCGGCAGGATCCCGCCTTCCTTCTTATGTGCCTTTCTAGATCATAGTACAAGTTTGTGAAATGATTGTATCTCGCACTATTATAGATGAATGTTATGAATCCAGCTCACAAAAAGATAGATCAATGCCCTAGAAATCAGCCTCTTCAAGGGGGCAACCTCCTTTACATTACACAAATGAATGATTCTTTGATGATTCAAATGAAAAAACCTCCTTTCTATATATAGGAGTCTAAGGAGTGACAATATAACCCAGCTGACCTAACAATAATAATATAAAGGCACAAAAATAACAATAGAGGGAGTCTATGGGGCACAGTAATAACAATATGGGGACAATAGGGCCACAACAATAATAATAAGGGATACAACTACAATACTAATGGGGTAATCACTATTATTATAGGGACCTAACATGCCTCTCTCCTTCAAAAAGGTGTTGTCCTCAATGCTTGAGTAGTTTTGGATACTTTTGTATAAAATTCTCATCCTCCCATGTGGAATCTTTAGCGGATAAGTTCTTCCACTTGATGAGATACTCCGGAATTGATCGATTTCATAGCTCTCGTGTTCTTGCTTCTGTGACTGCTTCCGGTTCCAATATAATTTTTCCTTCCTCGTCAAGTTCTGGCAATATTGTTTGAACTGGGAGCTTGTCGCCCATATACTTCTTTAAACATGAAACATGGAAAACTAGGTGCACTCGAGAAACTACAAGAAGCTCCAATTTGTATGCCATAGTACCAATCTTTTGCAACACCTTGTATGGACCATAATACTTTGATGATAATTTATTATCCTTCTTAGCTTGCTTGAGGGACATTTGTTTATATGGTTGTAGCCATAGGAATACCCAATCACCTACATCAAAACTTCTTTCGCTGCAATGTTGATCTGCCTGTTGTTTCATTCTATTCTGCACCAACACGAGGTTATCCTTTAAGAGTTTGAGGACTTGTTGTTGATGCTCGATGTGATGTTCCACTGCTTGAACCTTAGAATTTTCTCTTAAATATGATGTGATGGATGGTGGCTGATATCCATAAAGTGCCATTAATGGGGTCATTTTTGTTGTTGTATGGAAGGAAATGTTATAACACCATTCAGCCAGAGGAAACCATTTGACCCATTTTGTCTGTTTATCAGATATAAAGCAATGAAGATATCCTTCCAAACATTTGTTTACTCTCTCAGTTTTCCCATCAGATTGAAGATGATAAGATGAGCTATGAGCTAACTGGGTACCGAGACAAGAAAATAATTCTGTCCAAAAATTTCCAGTGAAAATGGGATCTCTATCACCTACAATAATCTTTGGGTTTCCATGTAGCTTTGGAATTGTTTCCATAAATGCAATAGAAACTGTACTGGCTTTAAACATATGTGATAATGCACAAAAGTGTGCATACTTGGTAAGTCTGTCAAGTACCACCATGATGACACTCTTTCCCTCAGACTTGGGTAAACCTGTGATAAAATCCATTGAAACGTCCTCCCAACGTTGGCTTTGAATCGATAAAGGTTGTAATAGAGCTAGGGTCTTAATTGTTTCAACTTTATTCTGTTGGCAAACCAAACATTCCACCACAAACTTTTGAATATCCGATTTAAGGCCATCCCAAAAAATTCCTTCTTAACCCTGTGGTAACTTTTTAAAAATCATGAGTGCCCTCCTAAGGGAGAAGTGTGCAATTCCATAAGAATATTTTGTTTGAGTTGGGAATTCTTACAGAGGCATAAGCGATCCTTGTACCATAACGAATCATTTTTCCAGCTAAATGTATCAGATGTACTGGAATCTTGTTGTAACTTTCGAATAAGTGCCCACACTTCTTCATCATTCTTCCATTCCTCCCTTGCTTCATTTATCCAATCTGGTTGGATAATAGAAATGGTGCACAACAATGCTTCCACATCCTCATCCTTTCTTGAGAGGTCATCTGCCACCACATTTTTCTTCCCTTTTTTGTAGATGATTTCAAAGTCATAACCCAACATCTTTGTGACCCACTTTTGTTGCTCTTCAGAGGATAATCTTTATTCTAAAAAGTATTTAAGGCTATCATGATCTCTTTTTACCTTGAAGTGTCATCCCATTAGGTAGGGTCGCCATTTCTTAAGTGCATGTAGTATTGCCAACATTTCCTTCTCATAAATAGCTTTGTGTAAAAACTTTCCCTTGATTGAACGACTTTCAAAAGAAATGGGTCTTTCATATTGCATTAAAACAACACCAATTCCATTTCCTGAAGCATCACATTCAACAACAAAGGTTTTTGTGAAGTCCGGTGTAGCTAAGACCAGTGCTTGGCACATTTCCTCTTTAAGATGTTTGAAGGCCTTTGCTGCTTCTGGAATCCAGGAAAATGCATCTTTCTTCAATAATGTTGTTAGAGGTGTTGCTATTCTCCCATAATTCTTAACAAACTTGCAATAATACCTTGTCAACCCAAGAAATCCTCGTAGATGCTTTATGGATGTGGTGATTTTCCATTCCTTAATGGCTTTAATTTTGCTAGGGTCTACCTTAACTCCTTCATGAGATACAATATGACCCAAATATTCCACCTCTTGTACTCCAAAGGAACATTTGGATCTTTTTGCATATAATTGTTTCTCCTCCAATAGTTGTAGCACCCTGTCAACATGTTCAACATGATCCTTCCAAGACTTGTTGTAGATTAGTATATCATCAAAAAATACTAACACAAATTTTCTAAGCAAGGGTTTGAAAATGGAATTCATCAAACATTGAAATGTAGAAGGTGCATTGGTAAGGCCAAAAGGCATGACCAAAAATTCATAATGACCCTCATGAGTTCTAAATTCTATTTTCGGAATGTCTTCAGTCTTCATTCTGATTTGATGATATCTTGAACGAAGATACAACTTGGTGAAGTAAATTGATCCATGCAATTCATCCAGTAATTCATCAATGACAGGAATGGGAAACTTATCTTTAATAGTGAGCTTGTTGAGCTCCCTATAATCCAGACACATGTGCCATGATCCATCCTTCTTGTGCACCAATACTATTGGAGTAGAGAAAGAACTTTGACTGGGTTGAATTATACCAGCATCTAGCATTTCTGCAACCATACGTTCAATTTCACTCTTTTGGGCATAGGGATATTTGTACGGCCTGATTTTTGGAGGAACACTTCCTGGAATCAGATGAATAGCATGATCATGATCACGAATAGGTGGGAGACCTTTGGGAGTCTCAAATACCTTGGAATGATTGTCCAAGACTTTTTGGAGATATGGAGAAATAGATGATTTCGATGTGGAAACATCTAGCAAACATAATTGTGGAATTACACCTCTTTGTTCGTTTTTTAGAAGATTTGTCATATCGTTAGAGCTGATTACCTTTCCCAGTTTCCTTGCAATACCCCTTAATTCAACTTCCTTTCCTTCCACAGAAAATTTCATGAAAAGTTCTTGAAAATTAAAAGCTATAGTACCTAAGGATTGTAGCCATTGGACTCCTAGTACAACATCAGCACCTCCCATTGGAATGGAAAGCATTGGGCTAGTTAATACATATTCTCCCATGGATAGCTTGATATTATGGCACTTTCCAGAGAAATTTATTGTTCCTCCATTTGCAACCATCACTTGACACTCTGGTGCTGGATATAGGAAGAAATTCAATTCTTTTGCTACCTTACAATGAATAAAACTGTGGGTACTTCCTGAGTCAATCAACACTATTACCTCTTTATTCTTGATTTGTCCTTCTATCTTGATGGTTTGAGGAGTGGTAATTCTAGCCAATGCATTACAAGATATGTTCGGATTCATTTCTTCTTTATCTAGGCTTTGTTCATGGAGTATATCCTCTTCTTTTGACCTTTCTTTCTCTTTTTCTTCTTCCTCTTCGCAATCTATGCAGAATAATTTCTTCTCAGTACACTTATGACCCTTAGTGTATTTTATATCACAACTGTAACAAAGCCCTTTTGCTCTTTTTCCTTCCAAGTGTTGTGCTGTCAAACTTATAGGTTGTCGAAGACTAGGGGCAACAACACTTCCATATTTATAGTTGTGAGTGGTATGCTTCTTGGTTGCCATAATTTTGCTTTCCATTTTTCTTGCTAACCTGAATGCCTTCTCTAATGAATCAGGTTCCCAAAGGTGAACATCATGTTGGATATTATCCTTTAAAGTCCCTATGAACACATCAATCCTATGCTCCTCTGGAATATTTTTTACCCTTATGTTCAATTTTTGGAACTCCTCAATGTGCTCCATTATTGAACCCTTTTGTTTGAGACTTATCAATTGGCTAAAAAAAGTGTTGCTTTTTGTATCCTCATAATGTGTTGTCAATTCTTCCGTAAAAATTACCCAAGTGATAATTTTTTTGCGAGAGAAAAGCCATTGATACCATACAAACTGATTTGGTTCCAAATATAAAGTTGCAATACGTACCTTTTGTGTGTCTTGCACATTATTGAGATCGAAAAATTGCTCCATCTGTAATATCCATGTTGCGGGATCCTTTCCATCAAACTTACTCATACCGATTTTTGGAATATGGTGGGCCTTTGATCCAACATTAGAGTCTATGAAATCATTATTAACATTTCTTTTGTTCGCATCATGAGTTTCCTTTACTACCCTTTCACCATTAGTAAGTATTTCTTGTAGAAAATTTGTCAAATCTGTCTTCAAATCTGCCATGCCTGTCTTCAAATCTGTCTTCAAATCTATCTTCAAATCATCCATCTTAGCTTCCATGCCATTCATCTTAGCTTCCATGCCCTTTATCTTAGATTCCACACCATTTATCTTAGCTTCTGTTAGCTTTTGTGAGAGTGACATTTGTTGCACTTGGTCTTGTAATTTTGATATATCATGTAGCATTTCTTCCTCTTCTTCATGAGTCATGCTAGAGCTTTTAGGTTACTTACTAAGTGTTTGTGTTTTATTTCCTCGAGGAATTATTTACCGATAATAATTCTCTACTATGCCTTTTGAATTCCTTCAAAATAATTTTTCAAACCAAGCTTAAGCAAAAATTTAAAAAAATCTACACACCTTTTTTCACTTTGTAGGAGCTCGATATTGCCTTTAATGTATCTTTGTAATTTCGGATCATCCAGTTTTGAAATTGAAAATTGCAGTAGCCCTCTGTGTCCTCTTTCCAATTCCACCAGTCTTATCCAATTTGGATTCTCCAAGGAAGAGTTATGTCAAATCTCCCACAGTGACCTGATTATAGACTAGTTCAGTAGAGCAAACTTGTACGACATGCCACATGTCCCTGTTCCGACCTTTGGCTCTGCAAAATATATACATGAAACTATAGTCGGTCCTCTTTCTATACCTTCATACTAAATTTCAATCTGATGCCCAGAGAGAAAGTTATGATGATTTTCCCCAGGTCACCTGTTTGGAATGTAATTCAGGAATCTACAAAAAGACCAACTTCATCAGATCATATCTCTGCAAATATAGTGCGAAAATACTCAAAATTCGGACCTAAGGTTTAGTGTGATTTCATCTCAAATGGGTTTTGTTTTTATTTTTTGAAACATCACAGAAAAAAAGTTATAGCCAAAATTCCACGATGACCTTTTTGGAACAGCAAAACCCTAGAATCCAAAGTTCTGATACCAAATGTTATGAAACCAGCTCACAAAAAGATAGAAAATATAGATCAATTCCTTAGAATTCAGCCTCTCCGAGGGGGCAACCTCCTTTACATTACATAAATGAATGATTCTTTGATGATTCAAATGACAAAACCTCCTTTCTATATATAGGAGTCTAAGGAGTCACAATATAACCTAGACGACCTAACAATAATAATATAAAGGCACAAAAATAACAAAAGAGGGATTCTATGGGGCACAGTAATAACAATATGGGGACAATAGGGGCACAACAATATTAATCAGGTATACAACTACAATAGTAATGGGGTAATCACTATTATTATAGGGACCTAACAATGAAGGTGCATGAGTGAGTATCCTTTCTTGAACTACTTGGAAAGCACTTGGTTCGCCACCGCTTGTGCCTATTACATAGAATTTGTTGGGCTTTAACAAAGGAACTAGTCGACCATTAGGGATCCTTCCTAAGCTACCTATTACTTTGGGAGGAAAAATCATTTATCTGAACATCATGGTAGTCCTAGGACCTTTAGACTACAATTTACTTCTTGGGCGTGACTATGTTTATAACATGCAAGCTATTGTTTCAACACTCTTCCGAGTGATGTGTTTCCCACATGAAGGAAAGATTGTCACCGTTGACCAACTTTCATTTCTTTGTCCAAATATAGCTCGAAGTCAATCATCGTCCCTAAATAGTCCTTTTGTACCAATGGTATCATCCCGGCCATGATTTAATTATGTGGCAACCTGTTCCATACCTACATCGATTGACGAACAATTTAGTAATGTTGTACATTATGTACTAGGGGCATTGGAACTAGATATGTCCTTCATGACCACTTATGAGTTCTGAACAAGGAGTCTGAGGATGGTTCGTCGTCTTGTGTTAACCTCGTTTAAAAAATGAAACCAAGTGTCACCGAGAATGGTTCGTTGTGTTGTGTCAACCACATTAAAAAATGAAACAAGAGTCTCCGAGGATGGTTCATTGTCTTGTGTCAACCTCGTTAAAAAATGAACCCAAGGACTTACGAGAATGGTTCGTTGTCTTGTGTTAACCTCGTTAAAAAATGAAAACAAGTAGTCCGAGGATAGTTCTTTGTCTTGTGTCAACCTCATTAAAAAATGAAACCAAGGAATATGAGGATAGTTCCTTTATTATGCCAACCTCATTA
This sequence comes from Pinus tabuliformis, assembly GCA_031772625.1. Classification (NCBI taxonomy): domain Eukaryota; kingdom Viridiplantae; phylum Streptophyta; class Pinopsida; order Pinales; family Pinaceae; genus Pinus; species Pinus tabuliformis. The sequence continues at coordinate 1,988,653,795 of CM062817.1, forward strand.
AAAATAAAAAGGAAACAAGGTCCCAAGTTGAGTCTCTGATTAGATCTCGTAAAATCCCATTCGAGTCTTTCACTTGATCTCGTAAAAGAACCTTCATTCCATCCACTTGATATCCATGAGTAGTCTACTTAGGTGAATGTAATGAAGCTTGGGGGGCATGCACCTAATGGTAAAGTTAAGTTTCCCTGTGGGTTATATGATTGGTCTATCACACTAAAGTAAAGTTTCCATGTAGGTTATATGATTGGTCTATCACACCATTCATCTTTGTCTATCTGAACGAAGCCAAATAGGTGTTGGATAATTGTCCTGCTTCACCGCAGCGACTTCCATCTGGTTACAGAAGACTCTCCTTTTCATCATGCTGGGGGCATGTAAACCAATTCAAGCATATTTTTTCGTTTTAAGCTTGTGTAAAAAATAAACTGAAGCCAAGCATAGTTTGTTCATTTCAAGCTTGTGTAAACATGAAACCAAATCCAAGCATAGTTCCCCATGGTTCAAGCTTGTCTAAAATTGAACCCAATTTCAATTTTTAAACCTTGTGATTGCCATTCTATCAGTTGAGCCTTGGTTGTTTTCATCTCATCACCACCATCTCTTTAGTCGATCATATGCTTTCACTTGGTTGTTTTACCCGTTTTGACGAACAGTTGCAATGAGTGGTCTTATTAGCCAGCCTCTTCACATAAATCAAAATGTTCTGAGAAGTTCCAACATCACCGGAACCACTTGCTACCCTAGACACCACTCGTTCCTTTCAGACTCGTTAAACATGAAAAGATTGTCGAGCACTTGTCTTTTCCAGCTCATTAAAGTATTGGAAATGTCATCCCTCCTGTATTATTTTATCCTTTTTTGTACCCGAGGGATTACTTTACGAAAAATAACTTGTGCATTTTTCTTTTCGTCCCTTTTCAAACTCTCTAAACATGAAAAGGACCGATTTATCCTGGTCATTAAAGTCGTTAAAAAAATAGCGCCAAACTTGTCCATCTAGACGAGACCGAGTTTCACTGTCGCTAGACTCGTTAAAAAATTAAATAGTGGCAGGTTTGCCCGAAGGGCGAATTATAGAACAAGCATATGTTATCCTCCACAAGCTTGACAAAATAAAGAGGTACTGGTCAACAATGACTGGGGAAAATGGGCAAAAAGCTTGAAGAATTTATGGTAGCAAGTCGCTGTTGAACATGACACTTTCACTTCATCTCCATTATTGAGTTGGGTTGGGTTATTCTGTTCACCGGTCATCATACCATTGGTCTTTCATACCATCCATCTTTTGGGGTTAACACTACCAATTCATCTCAGTGTTACCGACATGTTCAAGAGAAGTCATTCAGTTGAGAAATCACCATCCAGTTAATGTCTCATACACTGCAATACCTCCAACCTTCATTTTTTCATGATCGTCATTCCTAAACCTTGCATCCTCAGTTCATTTTCACCTCCATAAATCATTTGCTTCGTTTCATGTCATAGATGTGGGATACATCAAGGCCGTCCTACGATGAGTTTCTTCTTGTCGATATCAGCTCATTATCCAAGAAGTTGACTTAGAAACAACCCTTTAAGTGCTTTGAAGCTTCCATACATCAAAGGAAAGCTTCTCACTTCTGGCGACATGTTGACATCAATGGCCTTCGACTGAAAGAATTTGCGTGGTGTTCGACATCGGATCATGTATTCACACCACATGAATTGTACTGAAGTACCTTTAGGGTCATTATCATTATCGGTGATTCCTCTCATGTCTATTAACAACTCACATCATTGCTTGGTAATCAGGCAATGTCTTTCCATGTTCGACTTCAAAACATCTCTTCACATGGATTGACTTGTACATCGAGCGAAGATTGAATGAGTTTGAAGACCCCGGATCTAGTTTCATCCATCCGGGCTGCGATATATTCAGGGATATAAAAACATCAAATGTACAAAGGCTCTGCGGAGATGGTCATCCAAATCATGGATGATGACTCTATATCTGAAGAATCACCAATGTATCTGCAAACGACTATCTGACCTATGTACATGAAATGAAATTTATAAAGTTGAGCATGGGAATGCCTCCCTCAGCTCGATCATGAAAATCATATTATGATAATGTATTGTATTGTAACTGATGCAAGTCACCTTCCAGTTCGAAACTTCAGATCCTCATAATAAAGCATTCCACCCGACATGAATATTTACGACCTCATGCTTTAGGGGGAAACTGTTATAGACATATTTGGGCACATCAACCCCAAACTTATATGTTGATGTATTAGGGCTCATCAACCCCTAAAACAATTGTTTCATTCCCTAAAGAAACATAGTCGTCTGAATACATCTTTCCCCTAAAGTTCCATCTGAGAAACCATTCAGAAATTGCCTAAATTGAACCATACTGACTCCTCCACTGGAAAAGTGCAATGCATACTGAGTGGTACACTGCCATGGTGCAATGCATACTGTTTAGGCCTTCTATAGGGTGCGATGGGTGAGGATGGAGAAATGTCCGGGACAGTTTGCTAAGTGGTTGCTCATGGAATCTTCTAGAAACTTCTTCTGTGCCACTTGCCTCTCTGAATTTGCCCAAGGATGAATAAGGGATCTAAGAAAATCTCCAATCCCTTCTCTTGTGGAACCAATTGTAACAAGTGGAATGACACTAATCAAACCCCATGGATGACTCACAACCTTGCACACATCTATAAATGGATCCCTCATCCAAGAGATCTAAAGGCTGAAATATAGTGAATTGCAAGGAAGTGCTGATAGTTTGCAATTGAGGAAAGAGCATTGTATTCTTGTTGGTATGATGTTGCTATTTCATGAGGTGAAGAAGGATTGAAGCTGGGAGGATGATGCTAGATCAGAAAACTGGGTTGTAATTCTCCTTTCTATTAATAAATCTCTTCAAGTTTTCTTCCATATGATTGTGCAATTGTGAATGTTATCATTTGTAAATGCTATTATTTTTTCATTATATATCTGATTCTGTAATGTTTATGCTGTAATAGATCATGATGCTCTGACGATTCTTTGTTGATATACTTGTGCAAGTACTCTCCAAGCGTGTTAAGTACGGGGAAGAATTGTAGGATCTGTCAAAGGAGAGAAAGATCAAGCAAGGGATTAAGCAAAAGTTGCATGTTGGTTCCATTATCTTTCTCTTATAGAAGAAATCATTGAATTGCTTTAAACTGTTGTTTCAAGGGTAGCTGCCAAACCTAGAGGGCTAGCATTCTTTAGGAATACTAGTTTTCCCAGAAACACACGGGGAAGCATATCAAGGTTTCAAGTATGATTTTTCTTTGATATTTGGGCACTACATCCCCTCTAGTTCCCTCCATGTGACAAATATGATCAGTATCAAGAGCACACATAGTGAAACTCCACATTATTATCCCACTCCTTGTGATAATTAATTAAAAATTGGCTAAGTAGAAAGGTGGTTTAATTCATTTAGACCCTTGCTATGCACTTGGCTATTGTCACTATTACTCCTACTAGGGCATGATCCTTACGACATTTATGAAGGAACTTACATGCCATTTCCTATAATGAAAACATAATGATGTCCTCATTTATACATGGGATGTCAAAACCCTAATTACCTCTGTGTGTTCCATACTTTTTCTTTACTTCCTCTATGAGTATTGTTTCTCTTCTTTTATCTATGAAGTACAAATATGGATCTATACCTGTTATATGAAGCCCTGTAATTTTAGCAATAACCTCTGTGTCTATGGACACTAGTTTATATAGCCATAGAAACCCTCTCAAAACACAACTCAATAGATATTTGACACATATACTAATTTTTTCACTTGCTCTAAAATGTGGGATTTCGAACAAGTTTAAAATACCTTATTTCTCTCATTCGTGCACCCATTCTAGCACCTCCATAGTGACAACCGTGTCAACTGGGTTCTCAACATCCTTGGGGAATTTGTCTAGTGTGAGCTCTGGAAATTTCTTTATGTCTATGATGTCATTGTCCAAAAACTTTAAGTTCGTGATAGAACCAATCATGTTTCACTCAAAGATGACTATAGCTAGGATCAAAGGTGTTACCATACAATGATTAGTATCCATATGGAGTTTATTTGGTGGCGTAGTGGCTTTTCCTAGTGGTATATTATACTCTTAGAAATTGCCCTATATTGAGCACAGTGTTGTCTTTGATATCAAGTGGTGTCAACTTCAGAGGGAGCTTGTTGGATATTTTCATGGTTATCATCGATGTCATGTAATCACTGTTGAAGTGTCTCTAGTGTCTACAGAGTTTTGTAATGGCTGCAGGTTGCTAGATAAATGATTCGATGGCCTAACTTTGAAGGAATTTTGGTTGAAATAGATTACCTCAAATGGTTCTCCAAAGCGCAGAGTTGGATAGTCCTCTGAGATACATTTCCAATGGTATACAACACTTGGAAAAACTCCTAAGGAATAAGGTATTATGGTGGGTTGAAGTGTGGTAGGGTTTGCACAATGCCAAATTGCAGACCCCCCTTCCCCTTTATTAACTATCATACTTGGTGGGGAGGGGGGGCATACTTAATCTGAGTCATTGATTAACTAAAGAATATTTAATCAATGAATGGTGGAGGTAATATGCACAAGGGGATAACAAAGAGATCAGAGGATTAATTGTTGAGGAATATCCTATTAAGTGATGTATGTCACACCACACCATGTTTGAGTTAAGAGTTTAGAATTTTTACTGTGATGATAGGAGGCATGATTGACAAAATTTGCTAGATGGAGAAACATTCTAGCACTAGAAAATGATGTAAATTCAAGGAAGAAGTATTCTAATTTAATAAATGAAAATGGCACAAAACAACAAAACTCGAGACACTTCTTCTGTACAATAGTGATGTGGCAAGTAATAGGTGATGAGGTGTAATCTGAGTTCAATCATGAGATGGAAAATGAGTTATCATATAGGTGGTAGTGATGTCAACATAATGATGACATGGTATGATCTGGCAAGGTCATGTGGCATGCATATATGGCATTCTCGAATTCCCATGCGGCACTTTCCCAGGTGAAAGGTGGCAAGGCGTGATTGGAGGACAATGATGAGCTAGAAAATGAGTTTGCATATAGGTGGTAGTGATGTATAGATGAAAATGACATGGTATGATGTGGCAAGGGCATGTGGCAACATATATGACATTTTCAGATACCCAAGTGGCCCTTTCCTAGGCGTCATGTGGAACCACTCATAGTGTGACACATGGAAATGTGATGACATGGGATGAAAGTTGGAAAGGGACATTAGCACACCGTGTTAGGTTTAGGCCAAGTGAATTTTTAGCGATGGATGCACTGGTGTGGTTAACATAAGCCAAGAGATTGTGAATTTGTTGTTAATTGGTAGATAGTGTGTCAAGTGAATTTTTAGCGATGAGTGCATTGGTGTGGTTAACATAAGCCAAGAGATTATGAATTTGTTGTTAATTGGTAGATAGTGTGTCATGGAGGTTTTCAATAGAATACTTGACGCGATTGGTTCTGAGGTTGTGGCATTATTAACAGAAGTCACAAGAAATAAAATTGTTTGCAAAGAGGTGCAGAAAATTCATGCCACACCACATAAGGTTCAATTTCATGAGGACATGAAATTTTGGAGTAGTGGTGTAGTAGAAAAATTCTGAGGAATGAGAAATGTTTCATTTATTGCTGAAAAATTCATGTCATTCCCCAAAAGTATTAGATAGAGGAAGGTTACGAGAGTTGTCCCGATGAACACAATGAAAAAACAAAAGGAATTAAACAAAGAATTCCATAGCATGGGAAATAATTTGAATCTAGTACCCTAGGAAATTTTTGATTAACGAAGAAAAATGATGCAAAACACAAAATCTGGGATCCCTTTCCATACTATGACAACGCGCTGACTGTTAATGATGATGCAACAAATATCCAACATCGCCCAATAAGAAAATGGCACGTGGCAGGTGTTTTTAGATTCTTTGGGTCGCTAAGTGGCCCAAATCTAATTGCCATGTACCAATGATGACTTCAAAAAATGACATGGCAGGTCTGACATGTCAACGTGTCATGTTAGGGTTTGGTTAAATAGGTTAGAAGGAATTGGTGTAATGAGCATGGCATTGTAGCACACGATTTTTAGGTCTTAGTCATATGACCCAAGCACTTAAGGTTAAGCGAGTGGTGACAAGAATTGGTGTTAAGCTCAATTATCTATGCATTTAAGCCATTGGTCATGGCTAAGGGTTATATGGGAAGAGTTCTACTGAGTGGGGACCTCTACTATACTATCATAGTTTAAGGCACAGTTTTGAGGTCACAATCATATTGTGAAGAGTGTTGAAGATTGAGGTGCTTCAATATTAAGATTTGGTGTTCAGGGTGCCAATATTTCGTAAGTGACAGTTGAAGAAAATCCTAGTAATTACTGCGATGACTTAGTGTGTCAATACTGTATAATATAAATATTACTAGGAGAAAAATTGTTGTTTGATTTCCCATAGTATCTTAGGAAAAGAGGCTACAAGAGGAAAAATAGTTGATGACAGACGTTAGCTGTTATTTTCAACATAGGAGGAGAAGGGAGAGCACCAAAATGTGTTTTTAAAAATCAAAGGAAAAATTGTAGTTGATTTTATCTTGTATCAGGTTACCTCCTTGCGCCAAGAAAATATTAAGGAAATGTATCCACAAGCCATGTGTAATAGATTGAAGAATATGTTGTTATGTCATGAGTGAGTCTGATAGTGCGTCCAAGGTTGTCCAATTGACGATGAGAGGTGTGAGAGCATGAAGTGCCTGATGCACCCTAAGACTATAAGAGGATGAGCCTAATTGAAGTATGATCAAGATGGTCAAGAATTGGTGAGGCCAAGTGAGTAAATGGGCTATGTCCGTTTTTGACCATTCTGATGAGGAGGAAGGTGTGAGAGTGTAAAAGACTAGGGAGAATAATGATTCTACAACATTCATAACAAGAGACATTAATGTATAGTCTTTATACCTTATAAGTACTTGACTTTTACATGGCGACCTTCTTGGATTTTTATTGCTTTCATCTTTCTTTCTTCTTTGCGGAGTCTCCCTCCTCTTCTTGGACTGTCATGACTGTGTGATTCTCCTTGCTCTTTAACTTATACATGTTCCTGTGCTTGTTCCTATTATTTTTCAACACTTGTATCTAATTTGACATAATCATCAGTATCATGACACACACCAGTATTATTCATTATATCATCTTCATTTCCATTATCATGAAACACCACATCCCTACTTGCAAGCAATCTATGAGTACTAGGATCAAACAACTTGTATGCTTTTTTATCATCACAATAACCAATAAATATGCACTTAATTGACTTTTCATCAAGTTTTCTTCTTTCACCTTTTGGAATATGAGAAAATTCCTTGCAAGAAAAATATCTTAAATTACTCACTTTTGGTTTGTACCCGTAGAATGCTTCAAAAGGTGTTTTAAGCTCTACACTTTTTGTCAGACTCCTATTTTTCAAATAAACATCAGTATTAATGGCTTCAACCCGAAAACCATTAGAAATATTTTTATCTTGAAGAATACTACGTGCACATTCAACTAGTGTTATGCTTTTCCTCTCAACAACTCCATTTTTCTGAGGTGTATGTGGTAATGTAAATTGTTGTAGAATCCCATTGGTTTACAATATTGATTAAATTCTCTTTATTTATATTCTCCCCCTGATCAGATTTCAAAATTTTGATGCAATTTCCAGTTTGTTTTTACACCATACTCTTAAACTCTTTAAAGTACTAAAAAACATCACTCTTATTTCTTATGAAATAGACCCATGTATACCTAGATCTATCATCCACAAAAATAAGAAAATTCCATGCTCCAACAATAGATCTAGTTTGCATAGGTCCACATAAATCAATGTGAATTAATTCAAGTATTTCCCTCTGCCTTGTTTCTTTATGTATACGAAATTCCTCCCTATAGTTCTTGCGAAGTACAGATGCTTCACATTCAGCATGATCATTCTTCAAAACAGGAAGACCTTCAAACATTGTGTTCTTTTGAAGTAGCATTAAATCATTGTGATTTATATGTCCATACCTTTGATGCCATAACTCTACTGTTCATATTGTTGTAGATTCCAATGCTTGATGACTTTTCCTCATCACATCCAACTTATGCAAGCCTCCAACTCTAGTACCTGTGGTAATAATCTTGTAGAGATCTTGAATGTCTTTCACTACACACTGTGATTTAACAAGTTCCACCTTCAAATCTGGGTCATCAACAGTAGAAACAAAATTAAATTCTTTTTGATACCAGGAACATACATCACATTATGAATCTGCCTCTCTTGTCCATTAGGAAAATTCACAGCTATTACTCCATACCCTTGAACTTTAAGTGATGTGTTATCTCCTAGATAAACATATGGTCCATCAATCTTTTCATAATATTCATCAAACCAATTCTTATTATAAGCCATATGGAGAGATGCACCAAAATAAATGAACCAAGCATTCATATCATCATTTTCCACGGACAATGTAGCATCAGAAGCAAATGATTTAAATTTTTTAAATCCATCACTGGTTGAGGTGTATTTGTCCACAAAATTTCCATTATACCATATGTTTCTTTGCCTAGACTCATTATATTTCCTTTTATAGCAATCTTTAGAATGATGCCGAGGTTTGCCACAAAAATAGCAACCATCATTTTCGTTACCATGGGTTGGAAATTTAGATTCTGTCATACCTTTCTATTTTGCTTGAAACTTGTCTCCTTTGTTCTTGTCGCATGGCTTACCTCTTTATGGATGTTTACCCTTGGTTACCACTGCCAAATCTGAACTACTAGAGCCCAAATTAAAGCTCTTCATCCTCTCCTCCTCTTGTAGAAGAATTCTTGTCACTTTGTCAAACGTAGGGGGCTTCTCTCTAGCTGAAAGACTTGAAAAAAAAAATTGATAATCTTGCACAAAGCCATTTAATGTAATGGTGACTAAATCGGTACTAGACACCTTTTCACCAATATATTCTAACTTATCACTTAAATATTTGAAACGAGATATGAAATTTCTTATATTTTCATTTGCTTCCATTTTTCGAGATAAAAGCTTAGTCTTCAAAAACAAGATCTGGTTTGTATTTGTTGTTTCATACAAACCCTTCAGCATATCTCATGTTTCCTCTGATGTCTTGCAATCTCTGATGTGAGGAATAATATTGTCCTTTATGGACATATGCAACAACACCTTTTCTTTTGTCTCTCATTTCTCTGACGATGGAATAGAAGCTGCAACAATGCTTTTGGACTCATCCCCACTCACGATGGACCACAAATTATAACCTTCTAAAATAGTCAACAACTTGGATTTCCAATTCACATAATTTCCTGCATCAAGTTTAGTGGATTCATTCAAATAAATATCACCCAACAAATTTGACATGTTAAAAAAAACACCTTTCTCCAATCAACAAAATGCAATCAAATCCACTAGATCTAAAACCAAATGAACCCAAATTCACCAAATCCTAGAAAAACTTTCACCACACATACACCATAAAAATATTTACTAACTCCTTTTCGCTAGTAAAAATTTTCACAAGTCCTTTTTTTTAACACCTTTCAATATTTGAAAACCTTATCACTCCTCATAATATTCACATTAAAAAAACAAAAATTTTCTCACCCTTAAAATAAAAGAATATATTTTCAAAACCTTATATCTTCATAAATTAAAAAAACAAGCCTAAACTTTGCGTTGCTTTGTTTTAAATACTTCAAAGGTGGAAACCTTTTAACTCAACGCACCCGTTCTTTTAAAAACAAAGTCAAACCTTTTAAAAACAATGGAAAGCACCCTCACAAATCGAATCACCTCCATGTTGAATCAAAATTCTTCACTTCAACGCATGATTCGGTTGTAAGAAGGTCTAAATGGGCAGACCCACTTGCAGATCTCGTTGCAGCGTTCAGCTCTAACAACACAGAATCCTTGCGGAACGCTCAACACAAGCGCCTTGCAGATTGTTCCTTCACTAAACTCGTGATCGCTCACAAGCTTTTGGACAAATCTTCCTCAGGCTGAGCCAGCAGTTGAAGCAACAAACTAGCTTCAGATAAATATAAGCCCCAACGATTACAACTTGCAATATTTGCAGCGGCTCCTTAATAAAAATACACTTTCTTCCTACTGTCGAGCATCTCTCCCTCGGCTCGTGGTCGTATTATAAGAAGGGCACGATCCACGACTTTACCCAGTCCAGGCAGCCGCTCACACCTGAAAGACTCCAAAAAAAAGGGAACTCCACACCACCAACTCCAGCTGGGCGAACTCCAGACCACCGAGCCCTCACGACCCTTACTCTGATACCATATTAGAGAAAACACTCAGCACTCAAAGGTTGCAGATTTCATTATTAAAAGTTGCAACTTATACACAACTTCAGCCACAGATTAAACAATAACTGGGCTGAATGAGATTTATTATGTGCTAACTCTAGCCGACTATGCTGACTACGGAACAGTGAGCAGCGCTGTCTGAATAGTGTGCGACGTCGTGGTGATTAATATCTTTAAGAAGATAGCTGTTGATGTAAATATTAAGTTGTTGTAAGAGTCTGTGTGATATATGGGTTGAGAGTGTGAGAGAATGAAGCATATTTGAGTTGTAATCAGACCTGAGTATGAGGACAGCTACAGAGCGGAGACAGTTTTAGTATGCTAGTTATATTGTGAACTATATAGCTGAGTGAGTGTTGTAGCATAGAGAGATTAGCAAATTTAATATAAAAGTGCATCTATAGAATTGAGTTTGAAAATGACATGAAAATAGGTCTCTATGTTTTGTAGGTTGGTGCTTGCACATCAAGGAACTATTGCTTCTTTCAGGCGAATGGCTAATAAACAAATCACGGATTTGGTGATTCATGTTGTTGGTGCCAACAAAACTACTAGAGAATTGGTGTTTCTCGCTGGTTGTTGCCAATAAAACAAAGTGGGGTTGGTGCCTTCTATGAGTGAGTGTTCAGAAAAACTTGATGTAATCAGACGTAATTGTTTAAGATTTACATCCTAACAAAATAATATTTGTAATTTTCTCTTTTTACTAATTTTTACATAGAAAAATCTGTGTCATATGTGTATTACGATTATGATGTCGTTGCGTATATTTTTATCTGTTTGATATTCAAATTACTTCATTTCATGCTGAAGTCAATGATTTCAATAAAGTCAATCCTTTAACAAAACCTATTCAAACTAAAATTTGTTCGAATGCGTTTGACGATCTCCAACTGAACATAAACTTAAACACATTCACTTAAATTCCTCGAAACTCGTTTGGGTATGTACGTTTAACTGATGAATTAAAAAAAGTTTAGAAAAAGAGAAGGGAAACCTCAACTTAAGTTAAAGTCTAACTCGTCTCCCCATTCTATAACATCATTCCACATTACAATCTTCGCGGCCCACGCTGAAAACTCCTGAAATTTGTAACCTGGAGGCTGAGTGTCGATACCTTGATCGAGTCCCATTTCTGAGCACTCCCGATTGCATCCTGTGGTTGTCTTCGGTTCCCCAAACTCCCTAAATTTGTGCCCTGTGCCACTGCATAACGTGCCCTTATCACTCTTATAGCTTGCCACTAACTAGAGAGATCTGAAATCTATAGCCTGGTGTCCACTAGTTGAATTTAATTCTAAAGTTTATTTCGAACGTTTAATATTTTGAAACTTCAAGGTCGCAGAACCTTATACACGAAGACGAGCTAGATGACTCAAGTTTCATGAATAGATTTAAAACAATTACGGGGAAAACTAACTGCTAGTGATACCAGAGCCTAAGAGAATGAAAATTATGTATGTTAGTTAGAAGGGGCCTTCGTAATGACATCCATCACCTCCCGGTGTGTGTTATGAATATCCTTGACATTTCAATTAGGGGATAACCAAAAAAGCGTATCCTCTAACTACATCGTTCTTCTCTTCTCAGCTAAATATAGGCCAACAAGCCCTTTTAACAACTTAACATGATAATTCTTTTTCAAAATTGTATTTCTCCAATAACACATATCCTTACATGGTAAACAACAACAAAATTGTATAAGAATTAATTTTTATTTTTATTTTTATTTATTTTTATTTATTTTTATTTTTTATTTTTTTTCTGCGTAATTCTAATCTATTATATTAATAAAGAGGTGGTAAATATACAACATGACCGTAGTCAAGCACTCTGCTCCTGCGGGAGGCAATTCTATCCAGCATATACATATTTGAAAAATGTTTGATAGTGTTTCCCACGCAGGGGAATAATCTTTGGAGCCTAAGACAAGTCAAAAACTCAAAAAGAAAAGACTAGGGGAGAATAAACACAGAGACACAAGAGAGTGACAAAAACACGTGACCATTCCGCCTTACATCCTTGCCCTGTGGACAGGGGCATTCTGCAAAAAGAGAAGCATGGTTGACCTTCCTATTCATCAATGGGCTCTTTAGTAATTCGACACCAGCCCATATAAGGTGGTTCCTCTAATTGTGTCGCATTCTGGGCATCAGTACCTAGATCTACCATCACCGACTCCTGCGCGTTGCTTCTTTGCTCCTTAATTCCCTACTGAGACATGATCTCCGAAGCTAACTCAAAAGATGAAGAGGGGTCCTGCATAGCCCTCGAATTTTCCTCTTGCGTCCTTAAGTCTACTGCTAAACCTTCCTCCTTAAACACTACAGTGAAATAGGCTATGATTCTGGGCCTAATGAGAGCGTTGTCGAAGGTGAAAATGGAGGACCAGGTCGAGAGTCAGAGGCTCGAGACCTTCCTCTTCTACTGCGAGAAGAAAGCCCTCTTCTTGGAGGATGGTTCAAATCGCTGGAGGATGAGTCCGTGGGGGCTCTTCTCGGCTCCCCTCGACGATTGCCTGCTCTCAGTCTCAGACGAGGCATCCTACGGATGATCGCGGTCCAACTCCAGAGAAGTTCCTGTGGGGCGTTTGCTTGGATGCGGCGATGCCTCCCAATTGAGCCTCCTCTGCCTAGAGTGAACACTTTCTTTGGGTTTGCCAAGTCCCTGCGTCTATGCTTAAACCAAAAACAAACACAGAAATCAGAAGCCGAGAGAAAAGGACAGGAGAGCCGACTAGCAATACCTGAGCGATACTCGGGGAGGGGAGCGACCAGCCTTGCAGCTAGGACCAAGATAATCAGCACCCAAGTCCAATTCCCTGAGCTCTCTCTGAGATTCTTATCGTGCGCAGAGGAGTGCCGGCAGAGCGGCAGCGCTAACAGATTTACCATCCCCCTCGTCCTGCCTCCAGTTTTAAGATTGCAAGCTTTGTCTTGGGAGTTGTCTCCCATTACTGCTCCCTTAATGGTATGATCCCTCCGCTGCACGCTAATGCGTGTGAACCTTAACTCTCCCACTATGAACCTGACGTTCCAGCTGAACCAGCAAGATAACGTACCCTGAGCGATGGTCATGCAGGTGTGCCACGCGCTATGCTGTGTTGCCCATCCACTTATCATGTGCAGGTCAGGCAGGTGGCAATCGGCCCCGCCCAACCACTGTCTAATCACATTAATTCTCATCTCCAGCACCCGCATCCGGGGGAGCAGCTTCCTTTTGGATCTGAAGTTTGCATTCCTGTGCATGATCATGGTGTTGGATTATGTCCAGCGTCCCGGTGGTGAGAGTGTGCTTGGAATTCACTCCCAGGTTGGCTAAGAGGTCCGCTACCTGATTTCCTTCTCGTTTTACATGAGTGAAGATGATAGCTCTATTATTGTGAAGCCATTGTTCTAAGGCCTCCAATCTAGCTTCGAGTCTCCAGCTCTTGGCAATTTTCCTGGCATGAGTCCCATTGAGAATTTGCTTGGCCATGTTGATGAGGACGAGGGAGTCGCCTTCAACTTCCAGGGGTTGAAAGTTGTGGATTCTTGAGAGGAGGAGTCCTTGCCAAAGTCCCTCCAGTTCAGCTGAGTTATTGGTGTCCCATCCTATGTTGCCATGGTAGATGAGGAGGGGTGAACCTGCATGATTTCTGAATATTCCTCCATATCCAGCATTTCCAGGATTGCCTTTTGATGCACCATCAAAGTTGAGCTTGATAGTTTGCTTTGGTGGTGGATTCCAGGTATCCTTTTTTGCTTTGCTGCTTCCTGAGTGGGCTTGGGGAGGGTTTTCTTGTTGGAGTGGTAAGTTCCAATTTGCCCAAATGGCCTTCTCATTAGCCAAAGTAGGAAAATCATCTGGCATCCAAGTGCGAAGCGCTAATGTTTCCTTAAGGTTCAAGCAAAAGTTGCTCCAGATGATCTCTATGGGGGTTGTTTGATCTTTGAATATACGCTTGTTCCTCTCCTTCCAAATGCACCAAGTGAGGAGCCCTGGTATTAATCTCCACAGGTGATTGAGTACTTCACTTTTGTATGGACTCCGATGCCATTGGCGAATTGAATCGATGATGTCTTCCGATACTCTGCATTTTCTTTGGCAACGAAAACTAGCTTTTTCCCACATTTGGTTTGCCAGGGGACAGGAGTCCAGAAGGTGCTGAAGAGTTTCCTCCTGCGCTCTGCAATTAACACATATTGATGGCCCATGGTAATTTCTGCGCCTGAGTTTGTCCCATGTCAATATTCTTCTATGCCCTACCAACCATAGGAAAAGTGATACTTTGGGCCAGTTACCAGCTGACCAAATTCTCCCCCATATAGGATCTAGCGGCGATGTGGGTGCACTGATGATCTTGTGGGCTTCTGCAGTGGTGAAAGTTCCTTTTGGCCAGTAGCCCCATCGTAAGATGTCTTTATCCTCAGAGTATCTCACTTGGCGCCTTTGGAGTTCTAATTGTCCTTTGATCAGCTCTATTGATAATCCATTCGCTCTGCTTCCATTTCCTGTATCCTTGATCATTTTCCTGAGTCCAGTGGTGCCATACTTCCTCTTGATGTAGCTCATCATCTGAGTGGCTTGGGTTTTGACTGAGGAGACTGCTGAGTTTTGGCAATTGGTTCCAGGCATCCATCCAAAAACGTGCAGTCCTGCCATTTCGAACTTCCCAAAAACTATGTTGTTGAATCATTTGATAGTGTTGTTTGGCTGCGTTCCAAATGAGAGAGCCTTTTGCATTGGGCGTTAGTCTAATGAGCTCCTCCTGTGGCCTGTTGTTGGCGTATTTAGCTGTCCAGATGGCCGCCCATGGTTTGGTGGGGATGGTTAGCCATTGCCACCAGATCTTTGCGCACATTATAGCATTACTGTGACTGGGGTCTCTCAGGCCAATGCCTCCTTGCTCTTTAGGCTTGCATACGGAGATCCATTTAACCAAAGCCCATTTGTGGTTTGTACCCATCGCTCCCCATAGAAAGTTGCGCTGTATATTTCTTATTCTTTTTATTACCCATTTAGGGGCTGCAAGGACAGAGAAAAGGTAAAGCAGCATTGCCTGTAGAACAGCCTTGATTAGAACGAGTCTGCTGGCGATATTCAGAGATCTATGGGTCCAAGAGTTGAGCCGGAGGTCAATTTTCTCCAGAAGCACGCGCCAAGAGGAATGCTTGATGGCGGAATCAATGAGAGGGGCACCAAGGTATTTGGAAGGGAGGGAATCAATGGAGAAGCCCAGAATACGAGCGATGGCTCTTTGAACGACAGGAGGGGTATGAAAGAAAAAGATATGAGATTTGGAGTTATTGATGCTGGTTCCTGAGGCCTCGGAGAAATCATTCAGCAGGGATTTGAACATAGAAGCTTCTTGGACAGAGGGGTACCCGAACAGCATGTTGTCGTCGACAAACTGCTGATGGGTAAGAGCAGGAGAGTTGTGGATGGAAAGACCTTTGATCTGCTGGGCAAGGCGAGCTTGAGTAATGTGGCATCCTAATCCTTCAGCCATAAGAACAAAAAGGAAGGGCGACAGAGGATCGCCCTGCCGGATACCTCGAGAGGGTCTGAAGGGGCGGGAAGGGATGCCATTGACAAGAATGGAGAAGAAAGTCGAGGATATGAGGCTATGAATCCATCGAACCCATAAAGGAGAGAAGCCAAAAGCTAACAACATTTTTTGTATGTACATCCAATTTAACTTATCAAAAGCTTTTGACAGGTCCAACTTGAGTATCATACCTGCTTGCTTGGTGTGCTTGAGAGAGTGTATAATTTCGTGCGAGAGGATGATGCCATCTAGGATCTGTCGTCCTTCCACGTAGCCAGATTGTTCCGGAGAGATGAGCAGGGGCAGGAGCGGTTTTAATCTGTTGGCTATGACCTTTGAAATCACCTTATAGATTACATTGCATAGAGCAATTGGGCGAAACTTGTCTGGGGTGATGCTGCCTTCTTCCTTTGGAATGAGCGCGATAAAAGTAGAATTGAGAGAGGGTAGAAGCCAGTGCAAGGTGCGCGACTCCTCTACAACTTGCCAGACTTCATCTCTGATTAAATCCCAGAAGGCATGGAAGAAGGTGGTTGTGAATCCATCCGGGCCAGGGGCTTTTCCTTCCTTGAGCTGATGCATTGCAGTGTCCACTTCCTGTTGTTGAACTGGGCGAAGAAGGAGCTTGTTGTGATCTTCGGTGATGAGTTTAGGCACATTTCGAGTGATTTTCTCAATGGCCGGCCTTCTGTCTTTTTGGGGCTCTTGGTGAACCTGCCGAAAATGCCTTATGAATTCCTGCTCAATCGCATCATGCTCTTCTACTCTTCCCCCCCCCTGCTTCTGAATGAAAGGGATAGAGTTATGCATTCTTCGCTGAACAGTTGTTCTGTGGAAGAACTTGGTATTTCTCTCCCCTTCCTTCAGCCATCTTATCCTTGATTTTTGCTTCCATAGTATTTCCTCCTGCTTTCTCCTCTCCTCTAATTGGTGATGAATGCGTTTCTCCTGTTCCAGAGTTTCTTCATTGTGCCCTTCTATGATTATTCTCTATTGGAGCTGTTCCATTTCCCTATTTAGATTCTGTTGCGCCTGAAAAATGTTTCCAAAGGTTTCTTGATTCCAGAGCTTGATATGAGTTTTGAGATACTTTAGTTTTTGTTGAAACTGATACATTTTGGAACCTTCAGGTGGCTGATAAATGTTCCAGGTGTTTCTGATGAAGTCTTTGAATGCGGGATGAGTGAGCCAGAACGCCTCGAAGCGGAATGGTCTCTTATTAGCATTACCCGGTCTTTGCCATTGAAGGGCGATGGGCCAGTGGTCCGAGCCTGCATACGGGAGAATTGTTGCTGTTATGTCCCCTCCTAAATGGACTGCGTTGTCAGTTAGAAGGAATCGGTCTAACTTGGAGGCAATTTGATGCCTTCCAATCCTTCGATTGCTCCATGTGTGCGTTCCATTGCAAAACTGAGTATCAATAAGGGCATTGTTTTGAATGAACTCCTTGAAGTGCTCATTTTCCTGCTCCAACCTTGTTCGACCTCCTTGCTTTTCCTCTAATTTAGTTATCATATTAAAGTCTCCTCCAATAATCCACAGGGGGTGGACTCTGTGTAGACTCAATGCTTCTATCGTGTCCAATAAAGCCATTTTACTGCCCGCTTCCTGAGGGAAGTAGACATTCGTTAGATGCCCATGAATGTTGGTACCTAGAATGTGAAAGCTTGCTTGGATGATGTGGTGGGATGCGTGTATATCTGAGAGCGCTATCGCTTGCGGGTTCCATGCTATAGCGAGCCCGCCAGAAGCCCCAGAGGCATCCACTGCCACTGATCTACTACCTACCCATGCTCTGGAGAGTATGTTTCCCAGAGTATCACTGTTACATTTCGTTTCCTGAAGGAAACAAATTTGTGGCCTTTCCTGCTTTATCATGTTCTTAATCATTCTGTGTTTTCCTGGGCTATTGAGCCCCCTTACATTCCATGATGTGAGCTTCATCTTTCACTATTGATGGTGGGTTTGTAGTACTTGGTCAGCTTCGCATATCTTCCTGAGTCAACCAGGATTTTCCCTAATGCAATTGTTCGTTGAAGGTCGGTTCTTCGCCCTCTTTTCTTGGAATCTTTTGGAGTGAGGCTCCCATCCCAGTGGCTGCCCAGTTGGATGCCTAACTGATGCTGCTGGTACGCCCTGGCTAAAATGACTTCCAGCGTGTTGAGTTGGTGCTCTGGTATCCTGTCAAACTCCTTCTTTTTGCATGCTGCTTCTAGCTCCAGGATATCGAGTCCTCCTAGGTCGATGCTTTCCGGCTCTTCATCCATCATTTGTGGTTGATCCATATCTTCTGGGGCTGTGGCTGTATTCATAGATTGGATGGGGGGGGCGTCCACCTCCATATCCTTTGTCTTTCCACTCAAGAGCTTTCTGGTATCTTTAGGAGGCCCAAGGTTCTTTACCGGTTGACTGGGAGGGGAAGAGGATCCTGGGGAAGGGGGGGAAGCAGAGGCAGGGAGAGGTTGGAGCTTTGGGATGGAAAGCAGGGGATCTTCAATGGTATTGGCTAGGATCTCGAAGCTGTTGCTAGTTGAAGGGAGGGATGAAGCTTCTGGCTGGGGTTTCTTCCCATTTGAGGGTTTTCTATGCGGTCTTTTTCGATTGGTAACCTTGGTAAATCCATCTTGGTTTTGCAAGTCAGAGGGATTGGGGGATTGGGGTTTGGCATTCAGAGGGCAGTCCCTGAAGAGGTGGCCAAGCGCATGGAATTTGCGACAACGAAAGGGGACATGTTCATAATCCAAAGGTTGAGTCCATTCATAGTCATCATGAGAGAGACTTACTGAGTCTGGTAAGGCCTTATCCAAGCGCATGAAGACGCAGATGCGAGCGTAGGATGTGTATTTGCACAGTTTCGTTTCTTCTGCTGCTTTTATGTATTCCCCCAGTCCATTTCCTATGTCTCTTAGCGATTCTTCATCCCAATATTCCTCTGGCAGTGAGTACATTCTGATCCATACTGGTGCCCAGCTGAGATCCTCCTTATCCGGGTTGAATCTTGCTGCCCATTCCCGTAAATAGAGACCAGCTGAGTTGAAAAAGTATGGCCCTTCGTCCATTACTCGGTTCCTGTCCTCGATGCAGAAAAAAATCGCCGTGAAGAACCCTTTTGGCCCTAGCTGTAGAGTGACATGGCCCTTGGGTTTCCATTTGGCCGAGATCCATCCCTGCAATGCTCTTTCTGTTGGCCAGAATCCGATAAATTTTCCAATGAGTGCATGATCCCTCATATACTGGATTCTCCCATTGATTCTGTGACTGGGTAGTTCTATTCTTGGCCTTTCAGTTGCTATGGGTTTGCATGTGTTCGAGGTTACCTTTGGTGCTTCTGTGTGCATTGTATCTCTTTCTGGTGTCTCATTATTTCTTCCTGCCTGGTTGAGGGGCGCATTTGTATTGTCTTGCTGAGGGGGTTCTCTGTTAACCCCTTCCTCATGTACCATTCCTGAGTGCGTCGCTCCTGGTTGCGCTGTCGATTCTTTTTCAACTTCTGGGGAGGGCTTTGAGGCCCCCCCTGAGATTTGCCCATTCTCGTCTGCTCTATGCTAGATGAGTGTAGTCGATCTGCATTAACCTACTGCTGCAGCACCGCTAGGACTGAATACTCTGCGCCGTCACGGGGTTTGCTCAAACCCTAGCTGCAAAGCCCAGATTCACATGTATTGCTTTTTCCGTATAAGAATTAAATTAAATGTATGTAAAAATTCTAATTAATTGTAGAAAAATCATTAGTAGGTAATATGATTAAGTCTATATACCATTACATAAGCATTTGAGATAAGTAAATGAAAGGGTATATCCAACAAGCCTTTTTAACAACCTAACATAATGATTTCTTTTCAAACATCTATTTCTCCAATAACACATCTAGTTAGGAAATAACAATGATATGGTATGAAGAATTAAGTTAGGTAATTTATAAAAATAACTTTAACCATGTAAAAAAGTATAGGGGAAGAACAATTACATAAAATATCGCTTATACATTTAAGATAATTAAAAGAAAGGGAGCTATAAAATAGGCGTTAAAATTATCTTAAAAGTATGTATTAGAAAGTCTCCAAATTCTTTATTCAATGTTAACTATGGAAGTTTTAATTACATCAAATATTTAGGTTAGACTAAGGTCTATTTATAAACTATCATTACATAAAGACAATGGTTAAATTGAAAAGTTTTAAATCTTAGCTTATTTTTCAATTTACTTTAGTTATTTCTAAATTTAGATAACATTTTTTTTTAACTAAACCTCTCAATATTTTATATTATAGCATAACATATAAATCTAACATATTTTAAAACTTGCATTTAGGGTAAATATTTCTATAAATATATAATCCTCTCCATATTAAAACAATAAAATCCTATATTTAAATTACCATTTTTTCATAATATATTTACATTATAAATTCTTTATTAATATAATTTTATTATACACTATAAACTTACATATAAATTATAAATTCAAGATATTCTAAGAAGATATTTTCTAATAAATATACTATTATGTAAAATTAAGCATAATTTTTGTAACTTTTTTCTCAATGGAGATAATTTTATTAACATATATTCATTAACTTAACAAATAAGTTATGTTTGAAGAAATAACGAATAGTATAACATTGAATTGAAAAAACTTGTATAATACTTACTTATTTCGATAGGTTTGATTATTATATTCTTTAGTTTATTTTTATTTATTTATCTTTTATTAAATAATGAAAGTGTTACATTGTATACAGTGATTAGGAAAAGTAGACAAACCAAAAAGTTCTTAATGAAAGTGTTACATTGTATACAGTGATTAGGAAAAGTAGACAAACCAAAAAATTAGAACTTTGGTTTAAAAGAGGACATAAAAACAACATTGTCTAAACCATAATCTTTGAATTCTATTGATATCAAAGATTCTCAAGAAGTATATATGACTAGATGTATCCAAGAAACAAGTAGGTTGCCTATGAATGAGATAAATCTAAAATATATAGAAACAAAAAAAGAGAAACATGTTGGTGTTGATACTATAAACCAAGGTGTCAGTCAAGTGGAGGTAGAATCATCTATTAGAGTTGTTCGAGAACCCAGGGATGTTGGGCCCTTGCCTCAAGAAAGCTTGGAATCAGTTTGGGAAAGCAAAATGACTATGTCGTTATGCTTAAGAGAGATATCCTGGTGCTATACCTACATGTCGTCTAGCTATAAATAAATTTACTATTTCTCTTTGTTTCTCTACAACAATACTTTGCCAAGGAGACATTTAATATGCTAGAATAAATCACAATGCTATGATATAGATTTTCCGCCCACAAGTATGTCCTATGATAGGAACCATCTTAGCCATAGAAACCAAAACATTTGCATCCATAAACTTTCCAGAATCTTACATATATTCTATTGTAGCTTGAGCCAATTCAAGATTGATAGGATCAAGGGACTATGAATGATAATGACTGGAGGTAGCATGGGCATGCTCACAACCCCTTGCTCTTCCTTCAACACAAATATAGGAGTGTATTCGACTACGAGCTTATTCTATAGGAATAATAATCAAAACAAATGAAGGAGTGTAGCAAGTTATTGAGATAATGTGTTTTATGTGTGTCCAATGAGCTCAAATGAGGAAGTAAGAAGAGGATGGTGTGGAGATGAGTGTATAGGTGAAATAAACTAGAATGTACAAGACTTTCCTGCTTGGGATGAATTGAGGGAAAAACTAAAGAACAAGACAGGGAAACAATCCAAAAATAAACAACACAGCCCCAATTTTAAAGACAGAGACCCACTGAGGAAATTGAAATATGAAACAGCTAACTACCACCATAGCTACAGTAAAAATAAATCATATAATGCAACACATCATAGTATTCCTAATTTGAAATTCAATCATCCACAAGGATGAATGAAGAATAAAATGACTAAGTGCCATGAAAACCACAAGAATGTCAACCATAACATTTGTTGTGAGGGACATAGATAAACTAAGGAATAAAATACATAGAGCCAAACAAATATTCATGGAGAGGTTAGATGATGTTCTCTAGCACACTACCTACCTTTGAAATTGATTCCCTCTTAATTTAAATTTCTAAGCTGAGTGGAAGCACAATTCTATCAACACTTTTCTTATGAAAAATTTGAACTTGAGAAGCCCCTAGGAGACCAGTTACAAAAAACACCACTTTGTATATGTTAATGAAATTTACCTACATTGTAGGTGAAGTAATGGATATGGAGTAAGTAGGGCAGCCATTTATAGATGACCTAGTTCATCCCCCACCCCCAAAGAGAGATATTGAGATAATGAATGTAATTATCAAAAGTGAGATGTGAGGTAGGGTTAAAGGAAGGGTCTCCACGATAGAGAAGGTTAAATGGATCAGAGAGAAAAATAAGGAATAAAATTCCTTATCCATGGAAAAATGTTGAACTAACACCCTACATAATCAATGCTCTATCATGAGCTCAAAAACATGTGTGTTCATCATGCATAGATTATGCATTTGGGAAATGGGATGGCCATTCTTCCCCCTATGACGAGTAGGGTGACGACAGTGAGCCATACCATCATCTATATTATTTTGGTTTATCACCTCATTCAAGGTTGAGTCATTCTTGTTAGAAGCCACTTGATCCTTGTTGCTTACGAGAAGCACATGACAATTGTTGAGTAGGAGAGAATATTTCATGGCATCCCATTGATAGGAGATATATATATATATTTTCATTGGAACAAACCAACTTGGCTAGAGATTCTAAAACGTTATTCTTTGATTTCATAGTATGGGTAGGAGGAATGGCAGGGATGAAGGGGAGGAGAAACTCTATGTGAGAAAGGAAATTTTCCAACCTCCAAGTAGAAGATAACTTCTCTATTCTTGTACTATTCAAAAGCATTTTTAGGATTTCAATCACTATGTGTATGTCTCTGTCCACTATTATTTTCTAAAATACATGCTTTTAACATGTTGGAGATTTGACTCAAGAGCAAACATCTTTATTTCATTATTACCTATGAGTCCCATGGAACCTCCTAAGATGAAAATATGATTACGAGAATGATCTTGGAAAATTCCACCATAATCAGAAATGTCAAGTTTCCCTTTGGAGACTCCATCAAAGCTTAATTTAAAGAAGCACAAGTGATATGGGGATTAGAGTGAGGCAAATGACGGGGGTATTTTACGCCAAACAGGTTGGCTTAGAATTTTCCATATAAATATTTTTTTGAGATGTCTTAAACTACGAAATATGGTGGATAGAGAGAGTAGAACATAAGGTAATTGTGATAAAAAATTTGTACCTTATTTTTCTAGAATTTTGAAGATACGAGGTGAGGAACTTAGGTTTCCTGAATGCTCTTGAAATATTCTTTGGATATTTAAGCTAGGAATTTTCAATGTAAATTTATTTCTAATATTTTTCAAACTGCAAAACCTAAAGGATGATAAGAAATACCCCTAGGTACCTTTCGTAGAAATTTTAGATATTGGTTGCCTAAAATTTTTGAGATATGCTTTGAGGAATTTGGCATTCCTTAATGCTCTTGATATATGCTTCAAATATCTTAGTTTGAAATTTTTTCTATAACTTTCCTTTTGAGATGTTTCATAATATGAGATCTAGAAGAGATAGAGTAGATATAGACATGTACTTTTGATAGGAATTCAATTCCTTGTTCCACTATAATTTCGAAGGTATTATGTGTGGAAGACACTATTATTGAGTAGTCCTCAATTCGACTTCAAATAAGTCAATTTGGGATTTTTTATATAGCTTATTTTATGGTACATCTTTTACTCTGAAAGGTTTAGAGATCCAAATATACATAAAAAAAACTTCCTCATGTAAAAATTTCAAAATATACTTTAAAAAATTTGATGTGTATCATGTTGTGCATTCTCTTTCTTAAGAACAAAAAAAAAAAAAAAAGTTTTGGAGAAAACAACCTAGTGAAGGAAAAAGAAGCAAGTATACTTGGTGAAAGTAGAAGTAGCAAGAAGAGTTGATGGAGGAAGAAGTAGCTAACATACCTGGAAAAGGTAGAAGAAGAAATTTGAATCAACGGGTATTTTTGTTTCCAATAGGTTGGTGGCCATGAAAATTTGAAGTAGTGGGGATTGGTGTCACTTGTAGGTTAGTGCCTAAAAATATTGTAGCAGAGGGGATCACCATCTTTTGTAACTTGATTTATACAAATATTGCAATAGAGGGGATTGGTTTCTCTTTTAGGGTGGTGCCTACAAACCATGCAACACAATGTATGAGTTTCTATTATGACTTGGATCCTAAAAATCTTATAGTAAGGCGATTGGTGTCTCTTATAGGTTGGTGCCTCCAAATCTTGTAGCAGGGGGTATTGGTGTTTCTTATAGGTTGGTACCTAGAAATTTTTTAACATTACATTTGTTCCTATAAATTTTGTATAAGAAGATTGTTTCCTACACATATTTATATAAAAATTTTCATTTACATATTTTATTCAATATATGACATTTATTTCATTATGATTCATGAATGTTTAAATAAGTGAGAGGTTTTCTTATAATTTCAATCCCCCTTCTTAGTATAAGTGTGAATCCAATAGACCATGTTTAGTCAATTCCTCTAAAAACATCAATTTCTTGATAAATTAGGCGCCTATCCCACGAGTAAAGGGCTCAACCAATTGTTTGTTAGTTACTTACTCGACCAATGTTATGACCATGCAATTGGTTGTGAGTTTGCTGCACTATTGAATACTTTGTATTTGGTTAGTAAACTTCCTATTGGCTATGAGATAATCATGAAATGAGCTATCTCCATAAGTTTTCAAGTTGTGATGAACCATAATAACATTAGGTTGCAACAATGCTCCATTAGTAGAAAATTCTAAATGTTTAGGAAGTGAAATTAAATATGTAAGACACATTCTCCCATTAACTGGAATATCATAAATCCTAGGTATATGACATATATTAATAAGCTTAGGTTCTATCAATTTCTATATAAAGATATTAGTGAGTTAATCATCAAATTTTCAATAGATAAGAGTAATAATGTTATCATGAGCTAGCTATCATATGTCAGGAGCATGAATTTTCATGTATTTCATCTTACTATGTGCAACATAAATGTTAGCAACTTGAATTGCACTTTGGTTGTCACAACAAAAAATAATTAATGCCTTAACAGGAAACAAAAGCTCTCCTAAGAGTTAATCAATCCAAATTTTCTCCATTCCTACATTAATATATGCATGTTATTCTTCTTCCATAGTCAATAGAGAGACTACATGTTTCTTACATGACCAAATTACGGGTATAACATTAAAGAAAAAGAAATAGATAGAAATGGACTTTCTCTCATCACTATCACCTACTTAGTCAGAGTCTATGAAGATAACCAATGGATATAAGAATTGATAGTATTTTATAAAATAATAAGAAGTACCTCTAATGTTACAAACAATTCACTTTGTAGATTTCCTATGGATTTCTCATGGACACATCATAAATTAGGTAATAAAAATTGTTGAGATTTCTACAAATCTAGCTTTGTTACCATGTAGAAATTCCTAATATATTCAAACTGCATATTGTAATATCCTACAACAATTGATTTGAATCTACTATGATCATCATCGGAAACAGTAAACAATCGATGAAATCATGAAGCATATGAGATAAAGAAATCAATCACATATAAAACAATGATTTCCTCGGGAAATCCACAACTAAAAGCCCCTGTTATATGTGTTGGCATTATGAGACAAGTGTTGTCCTTGATGGAAAATCACACTGATAACAAATCATAGTGCAAAAGGATAGCAGCAAGGAATTGATGATCAGTCTACAAGTATGAAGAAAAATATATACACGCTGGTTCACTATATACCAAGTCGCGTATACAAGTAGGTTCACTATATACCAAGTCGCGTATACGCAGGTTTGCTATATACCAAGTCGCGTGTATGTGGAAAACTTATCTTTGGTCCACGGCGGTTATTCCTTGGAAGTTGTGCCTATGGTTTTGCACCTTGGTGTCTCGACGGACGTGTTGATCCCTAGTTTTGAAGATGATGGTATTGGATTTCTATAGTTTTGGCCCTTGGTATTGAACAAGGCCTAAGGCTATATAAGGAGAAGGAAATCATTAGGCAAGTGTATCTGAAATGTCTTGAATATCTGAAGAAGTATGAGATCCAGTATGCAGGTTATGGGTTGATGATGCATTGCTTGATTAGAGCTAAGGAGGGATCTCACCGGCTGATTGAGAACAAGATCTAAGGAGAGATTGGGATCAAATGGTTTGAAATGAACTATCTTAATGATGCTTATTCTAGATCTACATACTGACGCATGTATTGTTCTATAAGCGTTATGAGTATGACTGATGTCTGGTACAGCTGCAAGTTATGAGAAATTATTTTTAGATCTGCACGCGGGTTGTCTTTGGCAAAAGCGCGTATACACGCAGGTTTGATTCATCGAAGTAGCGTATACATTGTAAAGCTTGATATTTGAAGTTGCAGATGGGTCTGATGGTTATTACAGAGTTCTGTGTCTGCTCTGTGTTCTGGTGACGGTGTTGTTAACAGGGTTTCAGTGATTCAGAGTTTGATGATTGTTTTGAGCTTCAATGATAGTTATGGGTCCAGTATGAAAATTGGATGAAAAGTGGCCTTTCAGATTATGTGTTGTGCTTCAGTGTATCCAGTCTGAAAATTGATGAAACGTGGTACCTGGAGGAGAGAAGATTGTAGGCAAGCACCTACGTACTAGTATCTAAGCTAGTAAAAAAAGCTAAGGGAGATCTTTGTAGCATTGTAGCAGGTAGCAGCCTGTGTACTAGTAAATGGATCGGCTAGTACAAGAGAAAAGGGGGTTGTAGCTCCCGTACTGGTATAAGACTGCACCAGTACAAATATTGTAAAAGGATTTTCTTATTAAGAAGAAGATTGAGATTACTTGCAGCAGGTGGTTTTCACCCACATTGGGTTTCCACCTTATATCTTTGTGTTCATGTGTGTGGCTTTTGTGTGATGATCTGTTCTGTTATACTGCACCTGTTTACTGTTAATATGGTTAATAATGTTCTGATGCATTTACTGAAGATAAGCTAACTGAATCATAAGATTTCTGGATATACGCTAGTTGCTTTAGACACAGCAGCGTGTACACGCGGGTTCACTTAACTGAAGTAGCGTATATGTTTTTGAGCATTGAAAAAGTTTTAATGATCTAATAATACTGATTCACACCCCCCCCCCCCCCCCTCTCAGTATTATTTCCAACAATATGTATATTACATTAGTTAGAAAACATGATAAGGTTACAATTTTTAAATAATGAATCCATGCAGGTGAGGATAGTTTTAGGTAGAGGAGGAATGACCTGTTGTAGAGTTTTATGAACCCAATGTTTCGGACCACCAAGTGAGTCCATCATCAGGGGAGAATGCGTCAATAGATATTCTTAAAATCATAATGATGTATCCAAGAGCTAAAATTAGGGTATATATATAAGTTATTAAACAAAAGAAATAAGAAAATAGGTTGGCTCTTATCTTTTTATTTAATTAATTAATTAAATTATTTATTATTATTATTATTATTATTATTATTATTAATTAATTAATTAATTTATTCAAGGGGATAACTTAATCAAATAATTTTATTATCTATAGAAATAATTATTATGTTTATTAATTCTATTTTAAATAGTTGGTTCAATTGATTCATTAATTTGTTTAAATAATAAATTAATTTGTTTGATTAATCAAATTAATTAATTTAATCATGTATTCATTATTAATATGTTTATTCATTTATTTACATTATTAATTTATTAATTTGATTAATTAATTCATTAGTTAATAAGTTTACAGGGATAGATTAATTACTTATTTTTCTAATTCTTGAGTTTGATTAATTTGTTTTATTTGCTTTTATAATTCTTTGCTAAAGCTTGAGAAACCTTTGCACTATCTCTATCTATCTCACTGCTTCCTAGGCATGCGTTGGATGAATAAAATATGTTCGTGTCAACCTTGAGCTCAACTTGCACAAGTATTTTCTATCCTCTTCCTAAATGGCTGCCTTTGGCAAATACTTTTCCAAATTCCAAGCCTTTCAAGATCCTACTTCCTTTTCCTCACAAGCTCCCTACAAAAAAATGTTTTTCCCATAGCTTTGTCTCACCAAAACAATTATTAAACTTGTGCCTTCATTCCTCCTTTTAAAGGTAATTTTAATGGTTAAAATTAGCGATTCTTCTAATTAAGAAATGATGTAATTTAGGCCTTATTTTGACTGCACGCACCATCTGTTTAATTTATATTATTTTACAATTGACAGTACATTGATTCTGAACTCCAATATCAACTGGGTCTTTCTATGATCCAACATGCATGATTTAATTATGAGTCGATCTTCAGTTTACTAGCTAATCACTGTAGAAAACACCCCACTGTTTGATAGGTTACACCCCACTATTGCAATTTACACCTCATTGTTTGACAGGCAACACCACATTTTACATCAGGGAGAACCACACTCGCCTACAGGTTACACACCACTACTACAGGTTACACCCCACTACTGTAGGTTACACCACACTAATTCCTCCAGTAGTTGGAACTAGTTTAACTGAATTTAACCCAGTTAGATTAAATTAAATAATTCCAACTCAAAATAAACTCAACTACTGCTCCTAATTGTAGGAAACAATCTGCATGACTCTAGTTAGACTCTCAACTCAAATTAACTGAGCTAACTAAGTCAAATTAAAGTAGTTAAATATTACAAGTTTTCATGAGATGTGGAATCACAATTTAATTCGTAATTTAATTCAAGGAAAAGTTAAATTAACATTTTTCTTGATTACATTTTTAACATTTCTTGCTGTTATTTTCAACACTCCCTCTCAAAAAGAAAGGAAATCAAATCTATCACAATTTGGAACCTTTCAAATGTTTTGCATGCAACTCTTGTCACTATCATTGTTTCTACTGCAACATCTGCAACCAAAAAAATGCATCCAAACAACATAAAATGAATCAACTATGTTTGCAATTGTCTACTGGGAAAAACTGTGCTACTACTGAATTTGTTACTCAGCCTCCTGCTCTATTGTCAACTCTTCTTTACACTCCTCAATATCTGACTCACACTAATCCCTGTCTACTAGGAAAACTTTGTTGCTACTGACTCCACTACTGAGCCTCCTACTATGTTGTTAAAATTGCTCTTTACTCCTCAGTATTTGACTGGAACTAATCCTCCTGATAGTAGATACTGTGGGAGGTAATGATCTATGAGACAAAAATACCTCAATGGACCCTTTCCAAATTCCTACAACTCTTGGGACTATTTCCTCATGTCGCCTCACCTCCCACCTGGAGGTATGGTTGCATGCACTCCCTCTAGCCACATAGCTTGAAATTTCCCCCCTACTTGAGGTCTTTTCTTGAGTGGATGTCTACACTCATCCTCCTCTCTCCTTCTTCAATTGTCGTTGGTCCACAACTTGATGAAGCTGCCTTTGAGGTTGCTTGTTGAAAGGTAATTCATGCTCCCTCTCAACCACAAAGTCTCTAGTCTTGGCCTTGCTTCTTAAGGATTTTCATGCATGATATAAATATGAACTATTCATATTGTTGTTTTTACTTCTCTATTACTGCTTCTACACTGTTACTACAACTACTGCAATAATGATTTTGATATCCCCAAATCATGAAGTACTACCTTCCATGGGGATGTTCCCTATGAAGATAGACTCCCTGTAAGTCTCGATCTCCCTATGGAAAATATCTCTGCTCCTAATTATGTGAATATCAATGATCAAAAATCCTTTTTTTGTCACTAAACATTGGCTCATTGATCTTCCCACTAATAAACTTCTAGATCCATTAAGAAGTTTGGACATAGGGTGTTTTGGATCTACCTTGAACTAGAGCTCCATCAATCTTCATGGACAACTTGAAATTCTTCTCTTATATCATGATTTCAGCTCTGATGCCATGTAGAAATTGCTACAAATATACCTCTGATACCATGTAGAAATTTTTGAAAATATAGCTCCAATACCATGTAGAACTTTCTACAAATCTAGATCTGATACCATTCTGAATTTTCTACGAATCTAGCTCTGATACCATGTAGAAATTCCTAGTAGATTCAAACTGCAAATTGTGATATGCTAAAACAATTAACTTGAATCTACTCTATGCATCACCATAAACAATAAATAATTGATTAAATCATGAAGCATATAAAAGAAAAAATTAAATCACACATAACACAATGATTTTCTTGGGGAAAGCCATAGCCAAAAACCCTTGCTATCTATATATTGCATTAGCTAGAAAATATTGGAAGTTTACAATGCTTTTCTCAAGCCCAAGCAACCGTTGCAATATCTCTATCTATCTCACTACTTACCAGGCAAGTCCTCGATGAATACAATAAGCTCCGCTCAACCTTCAACTCAAGCTGCACAAGCAGTTTATATCCTCTACTCGACTGACTTCCTTTCGCTAATACTTAGCCAAATTCCTAGTCTTCCAAGCTCCTAATTCCTTTCCCTCACATGCTCCATGGAAAAACTTGTGCTTCTTATTGCCTGGTCTCACCAACTCATGCCCACCAAAATAATGATTAAAATTGTGCCTTCATTCCTCTTTTTTAAGGTAATTTGAATGGTTAAAATTAGTGAGTTTTCTAATTAAGGAATGATTTATTTTAGCCCTTCTTATGGATACATGGACCATGTGATTAATTTAGATTATTTTACAACTGATAAAACACTATCCTTAAACTCCTATCTCTGATATTTATCTGATATGACATGCATGAGTTAATTATGATTGAATATTTAATTTATTGGTTGATCACTACAGGAAGCACCCCACTATTCGACAAGTTACACCCCACTGTGTGACATGCAACACTCGATTGTTAGGAAGGAAACACCACACTGTAAATCAGGCAACACCACACTCGATTGTAGGTTACACTCCACTACTGCAGGTTACACTCCACTAATTCCTCCATTAGTTGAAACTAGTTTAATTGAATTTAACTCAATTATACTAAATTAAATAATTACAACTCAGAACAAACTCAAGTAGTGATACTAATTGTAGGAGACACTCTGCATGACTCTAGTTAGACACTCAACTTGAATTAACTGAGCTAACTAAGGAAAATTAACTGAGTTAACTATTACAAGTCATCATGAGATGTGGAATTTCAATTTAATTCAAGGATAAATTAATTTAGGATTTTTGTTGATGCTATTTTTAACACTTGTTGTTGATATTTTGAATAAAAATAATAACGAAGGAAATGACACGCTAGTTATGAATTAAATAATTAAGGATCTATATCGATTGTTGATAGAGTGTAGTACAAACTTTCAAAGAGCAACACTCTTTAGTCAACTTCATACCTAACTTAAAAGGTGTAGCATATGGTTTACAATCATCCATCTTAAATCGTCCCAAACATTCCAATGGATATTTACATTCAGGAATAAAAATATCATCATGTAAATGAAAGACATTAAGACAAAACAAAAATGCTAAGTACCAAGATCAGCCATCTCAAAGGTGATAGCAAGTTGTCTCTTCAATCTAAGCATCACATCTATATTAGTTCATGTTACAAATTATTTAGATACACAAAAACAACCAAATAGTTACTATGAATATGAAATACATAAATACTGTGATCATATTCATAGTGTTTGAACCTAAGATTGAGAAAGAGTCTATTAATCCTAGCACACTAAACTTATGGGTCTCTCTTTGAACCATACAATGACTTCTACAATCGATACAAAAGATTGGAATATGTCATAAAACTTGAGGTTTTCTTCATTATATTTCTTCATATAAGTAGCCATGAATTGAGGGACCCTTAACATCCATCTAACGAATTTTTCATCTAAATAAAGTGGCAAGGGAAATGGTGAATAAAATAGAATTCATGTTTCCAAAAAGGGAAAAGGTATTAGTATAATTAATTTCATTTTGCTATGAGAATCCTTTCACAACAAAAGGAACCTTATAATGCTCTACCGCACAATCAAAAGTGAATTTGGTCCTATATACCCATCAACACTTCATGACATTATTTCCTTGTGGTCAAGGAGTTGAGTACGTAAATTCCTCAAAAGAGAGACTATCTTAGTCCACATAGAATTTTCCCATTCAAGTTATCTGTGCATATCAAAATAGGATTTTAGATCACTTGTTTCATGAATAGAATCCATCAATGTAATATTATCATGTTGCTTTTGGCTATGATTCTGTTGGAATGAAAAAATACCAACGACATCAAATTTGGAAACTTTAATTATTCTTTCATCCCATTAAGGTAAACAGGGTATGAGTGAATGTGAATCTGCCCTAGAAATTTAATCACGAGAGGTTATAGTTTTAGTCATAGATGACCTATGGTCAGTTGACAAAATAATGGTAATTAATGGAAATTTATAAATACTAGAAAAGGGGACATTCAATTCATTTTCTTCAACTATATCAAGAGAAAAATTGTTTGAAATTCCAACAAAAGAATTAAACAACTTAATTCTAAAGAAGTTCTCATAAAAGATTGAATTTATCTAATAATGATTTGAATTTTTCTATTTGATAGGATTAAATAGTCAATAGTATTTGTACTTTTTAGAGTATGTCACTATGATAAAAGCATGACTCTTTGCATCCAATTTTGTTTCTGTAATTGTCAGAAGTATACCCTCGAGATGTAGACTCAAAAATTCTAAGGTGATTGACTTAGTTTATTTTACGACATAAATATTCGACTAGAGTCACAAAACTAATAGCTATAGAAATAATAGAACAATATATAGAGGATAATTTTCATAATAGACAACTTCAACCCAAAATATTTATTGGTAATTATTTGGCCTCCATGGGACATCAAACCACCTTGACCACAAGGTTTAATTCTTATCTTTTTACACACCACTCTTTTAAATATTATGGGAACCAATATCTATTAGTAGATACCTTACTAAGAAAGGTAATCTTTAAATGGTAAAATTATATACCCTCCTCCATTATTTAATCTTGGTAATTTATAGGTCATGCACATTATTTTTTAGCCAATTCTCCAAATTCCATAAAAGTTTCAAATACATACTCATTATTCTTCAAGAATGCTATCAATATAATTTATGTAAAAGTAATAAATATAAATAATAAATAATAAATAATAAACATAACAATATGTAGATAAATAATAATTATTTAAACAAAGAGGCATGTCTAAGGAGACATCACTATTCATAAAGGGACACCTGCTTGGTATATAAGCAAGCCCCTCAGTCTCAATTGTAACATCATTCTCATTCATACATTTTAATATATATTCTTGTATCTAAATGGAAATCTTTATATTTGAAGTCTTTTGAAATATTTAACTTGAAGAACGAATATTGTTTGTTCCATTTAGAAACAGAGCAGTTTGGTCCTCTAGGTTGCTTAACTACTACACAGAGCCACCTTCTCTAGTAAAGGTCTTTGATTGTCGAAATACTTCAACTTCGTTGTCATTGAAGTGCTTCAGTACAAGATTTTGGAGTTTCTTTATTTTCACCAATTGGCCCTTCGCCATTTAAAAATATAAAATAAAATAACAATGAAAAGAAAAAAAAGTATGTTCTATAAAAAAGGGGAGAAACAAAAAAATTAACTATATATGTATAAAAGGAATAATAAAATTATTTAAAAGCAAGGATATCAAACTGGGGAAGTAAAGGGATCATTTAATAAAATATACAAGGAAAGTTAAGTCATTTTAATAAGAAAAATGACATCTAATTAAGAAATGAATATCGAAATATTCTTATAAACTAAATACAACTATGCTTCAATGTTATTTGGAATTAAAGGGTCTATTGTAGGGAAGGATGTTACTATCGCTATCTCACCAGCCAAACATAAAAACAATATAAAACCTAAAATCACAAACCAATTAGCGATTCCCGAGTCAAATATAATAAAAAAATTATATTGTTATAACATAAAAAATTATGGCATAACCAATTTACAATTAAACATTGGAGATCATATATTCATATCATGATATTTAGTAGAAACCCTATGGAGCGATCCAGGTGACATTATTTTAGGTTCACCCTAGATGGAAACCATAGGTTCCTTCATTCTGAATACAAAAAATAAGTTTTTGATATTTTCATACAAAAAGAGAAGAATAACACTACAAGATGTTACATTAAAGTTGGATTGAGTGACTCTAGAAGTCAAACAAGATAGTTCAAAAGTAATTTTTTAAGAACATAAAAATGTTCTACAAAATATACAAAGGGAAGTTGACAATATCACTGCTGAAAAAAAAATTAAAGTTTCTTGGCTTAAATATCATAGTGACAAATTATTGATGCAAATTAAGAAGCTTACGAAGGAAAAAAAGTCATTGGAAAACAAGGTACACCAATTTATCGAGAAGGAGGAATTGAATGTAGAAGTCTAATTTGAAGAGAAAGGAATTAATATTGAGCCAGTGAATATCACAACTCAAGAAGAACACATGTGAGTTGAAGAAAAAGGACACTTAGATGTCGGAGTTAAGACGATGAACATCCCAAGTGAAGGTTTTGTACCAAACTCAACAAACACAATACTAGAAGAAAAGAAAAAAATTGTGACACTTAATAAGGGAAAGTAAAACCATAATAATTCCCTATCGACATCTGAATCATGAGAGTAGACATCTAAATCAAGCTATGTATCTATACAATTCAGAACAAAAACAAGAAACTGATGTTCCGAAGAATATTGAGCTAAGCTCAATCGCGTCCAGTGATAAAAATTCATCACAAGTTTCTTGTAATCAAAAGATTCCACAGAAGATTAATTTTCGATGTTTAGATCCTTCCTCATTTCAATAATTCATAATTAGAATAACAAACGTTTTATGCTACTAGAGATGTTTGCTTGTGAGAAGGGATTTGATATCTAATGCCCAAACAACTTAATTTTGTCCATTTAAAATGATGATATAAATATTCAAAGCCATCTTGGAATTTCTAATTGATCTTATCTATCCATGACTCAAATCCATTAGGGAAAACATTATCTTATATTCAATCACTATAATACCTATCTTAGAACAACTTGCAAATAATAAGGGTACGTCTAAACTATCATCTTTTTGACGTGAGACACTCTTCATCCCTGTATAAGGTAGATGTGTAGTTGTAATGTAAGTATGTAGACATTTTTATTTGTGAGCTTTATTATGAGCTTTTATATATATATATATAACCAAACACAATTACATTCATAGACTTATTGCAATAATTCGTGGTTAAATTTGTCGGCTGACAGAAGTTACTGGGAGTAGGATGAGTTGAAACAAGTTTGACCTAGTTATTGTTTTATTTTAAATTTTATCATGGTTATGGTCCAAATGCATTTTTCATCTTATTTATTGTGATGGATAATTTCATATAGATTGTGTTACAAACTAAAGGTTCACTTTCCTTACCACTTTCCTCACCAATCTATTAGACATATTATCAGGCCTTGAAGCTTATCACATACATACAAGTTTTCCATTAGTGTCAGAACGGATTGAATTTTTTATAGTGCTACAAATAATGCAAAAATGTTTGCAATAATATTGGGAATTTTCATTTTGAGTAACTGTGCAAATAATATATAGTTTTTCCTTGCCTTTTAGATATCACTTCCACTCTAGACAACAATTTACAAATTTAGGAACAAGCATGGGAAAATCGTGTTAGATGAAACTATAGAAAAACATCTGACCTTTGATTACAATCATGCTAATCTCGTAAAATTAGGTTTTTCCCTATCCTTAGAGAATAATCTTGTATAATCATAGTTTTTCGTATCCTTAGAGCGTAGGTGAAGTAATTAATGTATATCTTCTTCTAACGAAAGGAAATCTAAAGCATAACCCAAGCCATCAATATCATTTTTCTACATTATCTTGATCATTTAGGATACTTATAGGAATGGATGCATCTACGTTAACTTCTACTGTTAACTTTGAACTAGCATTGTGTCGATCAACCTTCTACAACTTTATAGTTGAAAACTACAATCAACATATTGTGTCCTATTCATTCCAGGTACCACAACCAGGATATGACAAATTGTGTATATGTCTGATATCATTAGAGAGAGTAAAAATTATAAGGAATATAGGATCCCATGTCAAAACATATCAATTTGAATACTAACGAATGTCTGTAGCATGTATCAAGCAATATGCATAAAATAGTTACAACACATTTCATTTGTATTTCAAAATCTATGAAATGTTCAACAAACTAAGAGGTTGTTGATTTGATTCCCTTAATATTAAGTAATGTTGGGTTAAAACTATTCTAGAGGAAGATAGAGAGAAATCAAGTGAAAAATAATTCATAGATTTATTTAACAGAGTTGATGTGTCGAACTTTCAGTATATTGTGTGTGTTCTTTCTTAGAAGCACTAAGCAAGGTTTTATTGACATCTACCGATTTAATTTGTATGGAAATGTTTAAAAGTTATTTTCAGCGTACAAGAAATGGAAATTACCCCATCTTGTAATGCAATTTTTCTTTGAATATCTATTGGAAATATTCGAAAGATCTTTTCAATGTATAGGAAATTGAAAACTTGTTTAGAGAAGCTTCGACCCAAAACACCACTCTTGAAAGTACATAAGTTATAAATTTCAATCTTTGAATGGAAAGAATTTCAATGACTCAAATTAATATAAATCAATAATGTTTGATTCAATTTAGATGCAAGCAACAAAATTAGAGGAATGTAGTGTGATATTACAGTGATAGTGACAATTGGATGCAAGATACATAGCAACACTTAAATTTTGATAGTGCACACTAAATTCTATATTCACATCAAATAATGTTACATATAAATATATCTAGTGTTGTCTCAAGATAGGTAAACTATCTTGGACACACAATCACTTGGTTGAGAGAATATCTCAACCACACACTAATCTAGGAACAAACTCCTTTACATAGTAAGAGTCACAACTGAGACAAGTAGGAATTAAATTTCCAAGTCACCCCCTTAATGACTACTTGTCTCAATCTCAATATGCAAAGTCTAGTTGTGGTCAAACATGACAAAAGAATATGTCAATGTCCATATAAAAGAACAACCATCCACCATAATGCATGGGTTCCCAATGATTTGTACCACTAGTCTACTAGGATTCCCTTCGGATACATGCTTGTGTCAACCATTATAACTGCATACATGTACTTATACCTACAAATCCCCCTCCATCATCATCATCGTGTTTTTTCTCAGATTACCCATAACCGTGCTCTAGGTTTTATCGACTTACTCTGAACCATGTCCACGGTTTCCTTGTCTCACCCTAAACCATGCCCAGGGTTTTCTTAGCTCACCGTAAACAATGCCAAGGGTTTTCGCATCTCACCCTAATCCATCCCTATAGAAATCCCTATCCACCTCACTCTAACACATGGTTTATGGCTTACCATAAACCAACAATGAAAATTGGTTTCCAACCTACCGCAAACCTACAATCACAAAGTTTTTTTAAGATTACCACGAACTTCATGGGGGTACACATACCTCATCAGGCTTACATTACGCACTCCAACTCTTGGAGCTAACAGGTACATGCATTACAAAGACAACTACAAAACATCCTAGACTTGCTTACTAAGAAATGTATGTGACACATACTACATGATTGCGAGTCTATTCTACAAACACAAAAAAAATTTCAAGCCCATTTGGGTCCTTTGCCACTCATCTTGGATACACCAGACCATTCATATGGTGGAACACACCACTGCGTTCACACTTGAATATCACAGGCTTTGTACTTTTGAGTCTTTGGCATCTCCATTTTTAACTTTTGCATATTAGTCTTGGTCTAAATGTTTTACCTGTCATCAGTTAGAGTCACAAATTCTAGCAAAATGACTTCATATTGAGGTCGGGAATCTAAATACCTATACAAATTTCCAAGACTTATTCACCTTTACCTATACCAAAAAAAATACAATACCTAATAATAATATAAGCACAAGTAATGATCTAAAGATAATGATGCTTTTATGAATTAAGGAAAAAGGAAATATCCATGAGTTCATTATTATAAAGCACACCACACTAACCACACAAAGTGCAGAACCTCTGAACAACAATCAAGATTTTGAACAAGTAATTTTCTAAAGATGTTTTATATGGACTTTTAGAACCTTTGATTCAATATCACCCACTCGACACTTTGCGTCAGGCTATGTCCACTATAGCTCTCGTTTTTTACACACTGAATGGCTGACTCTTAGCTTTATTGAATAGCTATTTGTGTTTGACACTCTACACAGGTCTCCTAACTCTCGTCATGTGCATTAAACGATTTTCATTCTTCCAATCCGCACTCCACAAATCTCAGCAGAGTACTAAAGCACTTTCTATCCATAAAGTTTAGTTGAGAAATTCCACGCAATGAACCAAAATAGTCCCCTCAATTCCAAAGGAAAGACAACATCAATTATCCTTTGTTGTTGAACCTCCACGTTCAAGGTTTCATGCCTCTATAACTTTTGTAAGCGACCACTGTGCATAGAATTGAAAAGCTCCCAAATAGGAAAGCTCAAGAATAGGAATAGATACGCAGAACATAATGTTGGCAAATTTACAATCCGTAAATGTACATAATGGAATGATGGAAAATTTGGCATCAATTTATTTAAGGCTACAATAATTCAAGACAATAGTATTCCACAAATCCATGCAACGGCAGTGTTGAAATCATGTAATAAATAATGATGTTCCCAATTCCACACATAAGTTCTCTTCAGTAAGAATAAGAACCACACACAAGAAACACTCAGTGTGCCACAATCGTCTCTCCACCATTGATTGATTTCATTCATAAAACCAGTCACAGGCTCTCCACCATCGGCCAATCCAATGTGCAAACCTACTCAAAGACCCACTCCACCAAGGTGAAACTCCACACAACAAAGAACCATAGTCTCCATGACTAGATACATAGATAGATCTGTACCCAAGATCATATGCACTCTGGGGATCAGACTCCCCACACAACTCTTGCATAAAAAAATGTAGATCCATCAAAATAAGCCAGAGATTTCTCCAACGTCTCTGTTGTCAACAAATCACAACTCACAGTCCACATTCGAGGTCTTAGCCTACTCTGTTAGGCCCCTATAATACTAGTGATTCCCCCATTACTATTGTCATTGTATCCCTTATTGTTATTATTGTTCCCCTATTGTCCCCATATTGTTATTAGTATGCTCCATATAAACCCACTATTGTTATTTTTGTGCCCTTATGTTATTACTGTTATGTCGGCTTGATTATATTGTGACTCCTTAGAATATTATATATAGAAGGGAGGTTTAGTCATTTGTATCATCAAAGAATTGCTCATTTGTGTAATGTAGAGATTTCCCCCTCGAAGAGGCTGAATTCTAAGGCGTTGATCTATCTTTTATATCTTTTTGTGAGCTGGTTTCCTAACATACTCTTGCCACAACTCAGCAAAAATTAGATCCAACAACTCCAACGCTGAACAAATACTTTTATTCTTCATAGAATTTACCTGCGCCCTCCCGTGAGGGAGTCAGCCCAGACTCACTTTGGTACCAATTTAAATTTTGATAATGTGCATCAAATTCTATATTAACATCAAACAATGTTACATTTAAATACATCTAGTGTTGTCTCAATGTAGGTAAACTAACTTGGACACACAATCACTTGGTTGAGAGAATATCTTAACCACACACAAATCTAGGAACAAACTCCTTTTCATAGTAAGAGTCACAAATGAGACAAGTAGGAATTAAATTTCCAAGTACAACAACATCAATTTTTTATCTTGATATAGACCAACATCATATACAACATCATTACTATGTGAAATTTCATTGTGAAGCAACCTTTGTGGTTGTAGTGAGAGGACAAAAATTTAGAGAAATTATCGTGTGACGACGTAGAATGTTGAGAAATGTCAACATAAGAGGAGGTAATTAAATGTCACGTTACCATTGTACATAATGTTCAATCATGTTTGGGAAATTAATTTTGTATCTTCCTTGACAAACTCGTGAGAAATAAAAATTATATTATGCCCTTAAAATGAAGTAATGTTGGGTTAAAACTATTCTAGAGTAAGATCAACAAAAATGAGGTGAAACAAAATACAAAATGATTTAACAAAGTTGATATGTCAAACTTTCACTATACTGTATGTTGTTTCCCAGAAGCACTAAGCAAAGGCTTTAATTGAAATTTATAGACTTAATTTATAAATGATGAAGTTAGATCACAAAAAAGTTAAAAGATAATTTAAGCTAGTTTTAATGTAATTAAAGAACATATAGGTGAGAGAAATGGGCAAGTTAAAACACAACAATTTCATATTTTAATTAAATATTCTCTCTTTCGAACAAAGAGAATATTTAATAAAATTTGAAAGTATTGAAGTAATAAATAAAGCTACATGATGTGCAAGATAGGTTTAACTAGAGGAAATTAAAAAAATCATAATTTTAATATTTAAATAAATAGTTACATAAGTAAAAATGAATTAATTAACAATGCAGTTTGTAGTAGATTCAATCAAGCATCAAAATTGAAAATGTTTTATACAATGTTCTAGAAAATATGCTTTTGCTTTAAATGTACATTAAAATTTTTGTATAAAATAAATTTAAGGGATATAGTTGGTATGTATTTTTAATTTTAAAAATTGTAACTTTTTGATAAAAAAGATTTTGAAAATAAACTTTTATACTAGTGATATATTAAATTTTCAGTGTAGATTTTAGTATACAATGCTATTTTGTTGATTTTAGTAAATGTATTGATTTCAGTGTAGATGTTAATATCTGATTCTATCTCATTGATTGCACTAAATGCATTCATTTGAGTGTAGATGTCAACATATGATTCCATTTAATTGATTTCACTAAATGCATTGATTTCGATATGATGTTAATTTCTAACTCTATAAGATTGTTTTCTTTATATTTATTGATTTCAGTGTAGATGTTACTTCCTAATATGATGTAACTAGATAGATGACATGCGTTTCTTTAAAGTAATTTTATTATTGGAGAGAATTGATTTTAGTGGATCTCAAAAAAGTAATTATTTGTGACATGCATTGATTTTTTTTGTTACAGTAATTACTGCTACTGCACACTCTCATAATAATAGGATAGATAATGTGTATGTGGAAGATATAAGAAGAAAAACACATGAACATGCTAGGCAACAACAAAACAAAGAAATATGTGATGAACAAAGAGAAGATCAAAGAAAAAATAAAAGTGAGGAACAAAGATAAAATTGTAGACAATATCAAAGAACATATTAGAAAAAAAGTCATAAAAGATGACAGTTGAAGACCATGAAAAATAAAGGATAAAGGGAAATGAATAAGTAAGAATAAGTTGACATAGAAGGTCACTATAAATGACAACTAAAGAGCTTGAAGAAAAAGAATAAAGAAAAAATAAGAAACAAGAGCACGTCGACAGAGAAAATCACTATAATTAACAATTGCACAATAACAAGAAGAGATAAGAGAGCATCAAATAGAATATCAAACATCATATATACAAAGAAAGAAAGCAAAAATTAGAATAAAATGCACAACAAAGAGGAAATCAACAAGAAAAGCTAGAGGAAATGACAACTAAAGAGCATGAGGAATAGGGAAATGAAAGAATGAACAACAAGGAGCATATTGAAAAAGAAAATAATATCTAACCAACTCAAACATGCAACAAGATGTAGGAGAAGATTATATGAAAAATATGCTTTTAAAAGGTATCCATGCCCAAGCTCACCTAAAACTCTCTCTAATATTAAATTTATTGCACATTGAAAATTTCATGATAGGGTTGATCAATTAGATGAAGTTTAAATACATCATGTGTGTGAAGAGTCATATGCCAAAATTGAATTGCTTAGGACAAATACAGGTCCAATGTGCATGGAATAGAAAAGAGAAGAAATTCATCATATATTTTTAGCTGATAACCATATGAATCTAAGACAGAAACCTAAAGTTATAATAAAGCTCACACAATTCGAAGAGATTTTGATAGCAAGTGCAAGTCCAATTTTGTAGGTTATGCACTCAATAGGTCAACAATACAAACATATAGGACACACCATCAATTTTCTACAATAGTTTACCAATCTTTCGATGAAATTACCCCAACATAAAAGACTTGGA
This sequence comes from Pinus tabuliformis, assembly GCA_031772625.1. Taxonomy (NCBI): domain Eukaryota; kingdom Viridiplantae; phylum Streptophyta; class Pinopsida; order Pinales; family Pinaceae; genus Pinus; species Pinus tabuliformis. Next base: position 1,988,695,994 of record CM062817.1, read on the forward strand.
TTTGATAATTGTTGGGCAGAAAAAAGGTGGAAAAGGATCAAGTTATGATTTTACTATTGTATTTATTTATTTATTGTGTGCATTATATTATAAGTTTGAGAATGATCCATATTATCATCGATTTCAAGTTGATAATGATGTACTTCAAGAATTACCCGAAATTGCAACATATGTATCACATGATTAATTTTGTTTCTTTTCCAATGGTATATAGGGAAACTGAATTTGCAATATTTCGAGGGATTTTAGGGATTAATCATGCATTAAATGGCTTTCATACATATTCATTTGCATCAAATCTTCCAAACGCTTGAAGAGAGATTGATATGGTTTGAGATTGGGTAAATAACCCTAATGCAGAGGATCAGGAACAACCTAATGTAGAGGAAGTGCTTAGTTCACATGTCATTAGCTCATCTCCAGTTAGTGAGTATAACACTGTGGGATGATTTGATATGGAATTTCTATCATTGTTCCCAGAAGGTGAAGCAAATTGGTTTCAAGTGTGAGAGAGACATGTCCATCTTCATTAGTATGCAAAACATCTCCTCTGATACCATGATAACAGGTTTGGAAGGAACTTGTGATTCATATACCTTTCACTTAATATCATCATTACACATCGTGAACAAAATTACTTTATGGTATTTGCAAAGAATAATGTGACAGATTTACCGATGACAATGGAGGAGTTACGAGAAAATTTGAAAAATATTCAAAATTCATGACTTGGAGAAAGATTTATGTGATTTATAATTGTATTAAGCGGCTCATGTGTATATTGGAATAATTGTCCTGTTGAGTTATCTGACTTGGTTCAACATATTTGGTGTCCTACAATATTCCTCTTAGTAATTACAATAGATATGCAATGTCCATATTTGCATCAATTAATGCCAAGTACATCTCCTGCAGATGTATGGGAAGAAAGGAAATGGAGACGTCAAAATGTAATTGATAATCTTCATATTGTAGCACATTATATGCACTTAAGGCATACAATGTTCCAAGATGAAATTTTTGAATCTTTTCATCATGATATATATTATTGGTGTCACCTTGAGTAGCACATCATGTGTCTCACATGTTCATGAATTTCTATGATTAAAAAATGCTTGTAACATTATACATTGGACTAGGATGATTTTGTGCAAGTTAGATTTGCGAAAATATATTTTGATGGATCTGTATATGCAATGAATCTATGTGCTCAAGATCAAAGAAATATTCATGTTAGAGTCAATATTCATGATCATCCTTGCTTAACAGGCACACAAAAAATATTTCAATCTGATCATATGATTGATTATGAAGAACTTTTTAATTGTAATGAGCATCATATCACTTGCAATGAGAGTTCATGTCTTTAGAAGAAGGTAGGGAGATTGGTATGTGGATATAATGCACCATGAGATCTATATGATGAGTCCAAATTTTTTTTTGGTGAGAATGGAGAAGAGAAGTATGAACCAAGATGAAATGATGATAGATTGAATACACACAATCGTAAAACATTTATGATGTTGTGAGCTAGTATAGATTGGAAACTTTTTCTTTCAAAGTGCATCATCATTAATTACATAGAAAAATATGTGAAAAAATATTAAAAAGCATTAGAAACATTTTGTGATATGTTGATGCATGTCTCTTCTATCCAAAACCCAAATGAAGTAGCAACACGTGAATACAATAGTTTGTTGTGTGATATCATTGTTGACAAGGACATAGGTGCACAAGAGACACACCATTTAATTTTAGAGCTCCTTTCTAAACATAGCCATCAATGTTTGGTTCTAAATGTTGGCATGAAAATTTTAAAATAAGTACAAATTGATACATGTGATGCTAACAATGATAATTCGGTTATTGATGCATATACTGAGCAACCAACAAATATTGAGCACCTTGCATTGATAGATGTTGTAAAATTATGGTCATATGACAAACATCTATGTGGGGAAAATTGATCAGAATAGAAGAATGCATTTATTGTACTGTTACCCTGATTTAACTCAGTTCCTCATTGAGAAGATGACAAGTTTGTAAAATTTTGTTGGTATTAGTTAGTATTATATAAGGCCTTCGGTGATTTTCATATAGATATAGGTCAAGAAGATTATGAGATAGTACATAATTGGGAAAACTTTCCATATAAGCCATGACATCTTGATCATAATCAATTCTCTCCAATTGATCTAGTTGAATCTGATGGAGTAGAATAAGTTCGAAATCTGCCTAAATATTCAAGGGAGAATGTGTGCTTGATCATTTGTGCATTGTATCAGAATACATATATAAATTATAATGAGTTGGAGATGTTGAAACATAGAAATCGTGATCATGCACATAATTTGAACAAACATTTTGTTGATTAAGTAACCTCCAATTCTCATATTCATTTCATATCTGAAAAGAGAAAGTTGAATTCCATTCATGCTAACCAACATGAAAATTATTATTCATTTGAATATTTGGGAGTAAGAAAATAATAACATTTGATATTGTCCTTAATAATTATAGATTAGGTTTCGATCCGCTCCGTATAATAATCCAAGGAGCTACAGGTAGATGAATATGTTATTTGATTGAAGCTACTAAAAATTCCCTTGAAATCGAGTCCTTTCTAGAGAAGAGTCCAATATTTTTCTAAGGTCCTACAAGGGTTGCAAATTTCAAAATATCTTTAAGAACGATTCATTCTACACTTCAGCTTCTAATCAAGGACATGCCACCTTTAAAAGGATCAATTTTAATTACCTTACAACTAGAGTTGAAGCATGCGAAGTATATATTGATAGATGAAATGTGTTTCATTGGAAGAAATATACTACAAAACATTGATAGGAGACTTCGATAGGCTTTCCCCGAATATGAGAAGATTTATTTTTGTGGGATTTGTGAAAGTTTCCTCTTATTATAGATTAATCTATATACATATGTGAAGGTATTGTAAGATAATTATGGATCTCATTTAGAATGGTTGTGATCCTTGATATCGTGTTTCCACAAGATGGAAAAAGAAATCAACAAATACATTTTTGTCCTTTGTTAACGAATGTAAGCGATACAACACCATCTACGGAAAATTGGAAATCACTTAGGACTCCTACAGATACATTCTTGGATCCTTCTTCAAATGAGTCCTCTAATAAGGAAATACATTTTTTTGTGAAAATTGATGATGTACAAAATCATAATAAGCTTTTTAAAGAAGTTTAAATTGTCCCATTTTAGCGAGTGCTGTTACAAAAATAAAATAAAATTACATGGAAATAGATGAGGAAGAAATGGAACTTGATTTACTTATTGCAGTTAGAGCTCGAATGATTCTTACATAAAACATATGGACTAACGCAGAACTCCTAAATGGTGCTCTTGGAATTGTAGAAAAAATTGTGTATAAACCTAGAATTTCACCCCACATATGTTTTAGTCAAAGTTGGTAATTATATGGGAGTACCATGGGAGGAACCATCCCCTCAAACAACTCTTATTACACCTATTGAAAGAAGTAGTAGAAAACAACTTTATTTGAAGCTTGCTCACGGCTTGGAAATAAATAAGTCACAAGGATTGACTTCAGAGAAATCTACTATTGATATTGAGAAGTCAGAGAGATAGGGTATCATATTTATTGGGATATCTCAAGTTAAAGAGATGAATGTTCTATGATTTCAACCTCCCATTTTATATGATTCATATGCAATGATGGAAAAAGTAGTAGGTGTGGCTCCAAGAAAAGTAGAAGAAGAGCAATGGAGATCAATCACATTGTGAACTATTTTTTGACACACTATATTATTATTCTTATTTGCATTTTTTATCATTCAACATTTCTATTCTCATAATATATAGTCTTAAACATTTTTAATATATTTAAAATGAGCACATTAGTTATATGTTCAACATATTATTTGTGGTTGCGCATGATTGAAACCAGTCTAGATCCATCTTAGCAATAGATCCATCAAGTGCCAAGGAGGATCAAATCTTTGAGGTGCAAACCTCTTTTTTGAGTGCAAAACATGAGGAAAGGTTTGCACCTTGAGAGATTTGATCCCTCTAGGTGCTTGATAGATTCGAGGTTAAGATGGATTTAGGTTGGTTCATACCATGCTGGGGGGTGAGGGGAACCCAAAAATAGATAATAAATAAAAAATATAACATAAAATAATTAAAAAATAAATAATACTCTAAGAATATGGGTGATGTCTACAAAGATCATTATAGAATTTAGGTGAAATGTATTGTGATTAGAAAATCACAAGGCATGATAAAATAGTGAATCATGATCTCCATCATAGGTGTTCATATTCTATCCACAAGGTCCTTTATTTATACCATCCACATCTAACCAAATTCCTTATATCATAAAAGATTTTGGTCAACAAATGTGTGACGATGTTTCCAACAACTTATGTGAAATTAATACTAGTTTGTCATATAGTCTATTGTTCTAGTTGAGTCATTTGTCATCAATTATTTGATTTCCAAAGTGAAATTAACTATCAAAATTTTATTCTTCTAAACATATAGATTCTTCTAACCACTTAGTCTCTGCTCCCACTAACCAACCACTTAATTGGTTGTCTATTCTATGGTTAGTTGACAAACCCCATGACCACTCATTTATCTATAGAGTTTACTCCTCCACTATTGAAATATTAAACTAATTATTGGTTATTATTCGACACTTTTATTGACTATCTCTAGAAGTTCCATTGGTGGGATGAACCAACATAACCTTCCTTTACAATAATTATCACCTCCAAGTGAGTGTTGTTGCATATCCTAGCCTCTCTTCAACCTATTTTACCTAGACCTCCACATGCATATGCCCTAAAACCTTAACTTTTAGCATCTCTCTATTCCATACTAGTGGTCTCTCCTTAGCACATAGAAATGGCTCTAGTGGGTGGTGGCTTCTTATATGTCATACTCATTTTATTCTTTATTGTAGTGTACCAATTCTCTAAGGTGTTCTAATGCACACTCACTACCATGAGCAGTTTCACATCACCATAATTTCTCAAGTATGGACCTATACCAGGAGTCGCTATAAAAACAAAAATCTAGCATGGTTTCCAACATTTGGAACAATGCCCTCATCATGACAATTAATCATCACTACAATTGCTCTCATCTTCCCTTGATTTTGAATGATTTATGATGATCTAAGTTTTTTATCACACTTTACTAAGAGATTCCCATCTTTCAAATCCAAACATTCAAGTGACAATAGCGATGAATATTGCCTCATTCTTCAACATGTCCACAAATTGCAATACTTCAGTTATGCTTCACACAAACACTACCGACCCCTAACCCAATCACCACTTCACATCTTACAACATACTATTATAAGCTTTTTGAAGGCTTAATTACATACATTCCATGAGATAAATAGTATGAGACACTCATACATGTGCCCAAAAATTATAATATAGTCTAAACTCATTTAACTCTATGACTAAGTCAACAAGACAAAGGGTTATTCAAGCCTCAAACCTATTTCTTATTTGACTCTATGAATGAGTAAACAAATCAATAGGCCATTGAAACCTCTATCCCATAATTTTTTTAATCATCTTATGATGTTGAGTCTATATCTGAGTCAAATGTACCCTAACTACTCTAACAAAACAATGAGCTAATGTAATAATAGTGTATCATATTTAAAAGAATGCAATGTTGCAAATGTAATTGTATAACCTCTCTTAAAAAATGATGCCTTTAAATAAATTATTGTATTTCAAAATTTTTTTTGGAAGTGCTAATGCCAAATTTGAGAGATCATAAGCTCGACTGATAATACTAAATTGTGCTTGGAAATCTGCTCTATTGTAATTGTGTTATATTTGGCAATCCACTTAAGGAAATTCTTTCGCAGTGCGGATAATCCAAATTTTATAAACGATGAGCTGCAACAATATTAGTCAATCATGTTTATGAAAATTCATTGTTGCATGTATAATTGTGTCACATGTGTTTGATAATGGTGCCCTTTATAACACATTTTTTTTACTCATAATCCAACCATGGAAGTCATCTTGAAGTAAACAGCGTGGCAAGCAACGTGGATCTCTCCATCAGGCACAACAATACATAATAAACCTCACTGATTAACCCCAAACCGCAGTCAACACATCCTCCACTTGATGTGACAGCCAGCAATGGTCTTATACACAGTGCAGCAATTGAGGATAGAGAAATACAAGGGTATAAAATAGTGAAAAATGGTCTTATAAACACTGCAGCAACAAAGGATAGGGAAATGCAAGGGTATAAAAAATTGGATTTAAATAACACAAATTTAAATGAAAATAACGCAGATATGAACATAAACCTGGATCAAACAAACAACCCACCCACTAGCTTAAAAAATCAAACCTCACAGCCCAATCTAAGTAGGACCTCAGATAAAGCCTAGGTCATTAACTTATCAAACATCAACCTAGATTATGCAATTGAATCCATCCTGAAAAAAGGTCTAAATTTTTCTATAACCCCTAACAAAATACCTGTGGAAGAAGTCATTAGTAATATTGAAGTAGCTATTAAAAACCTAGAAATAGCAAAAAGTGAAGAAATTAGACAAGATATTCCAAAGATTTAAGAACCTCTAAACCTCCTGCATCTAACATTTCCCTAGAAGAAAAAAGAGCTTTAAACAACCTTAGAAAAAATAAAAACATAGTCATCCTAAAGGATGATAAGGGAAACACAATTGTAATCATGAACAGAATTGATTATGACAATAAAATGGAAGAACATTTAAATAACAGTGGATGTTATAAAATCGCTGATAAAGATTCCAGTGAGAAAATCATGCGGGAAGTAATTAAGAGAATCAAAGAATCATCACTTGATGATATTACAAAAAAGAAAATCATTCCTAATAGCTCCATTATTCCTAAAATTTATGGGGCTCCTAAAGTCCATAAACCTAACATACCTCTTAGACCTATAGTTAATACCATAGGTTCCCCGACTTACCTTCTGGCAAAACACCTATCCAAAAAACTTAGACCACTATCTGGTAATACCCCCTCTTATATTAAAGACTCCTAACCATCAAGAAAGCCATGCACCTATCCTTAAACAATAATAACAAGGATATCAAAGACCAAAATTTATCAACTCCTAAGGTCTCCCTTCCATACATAAAAGGCACCACTTATAAAATTACTAAAATTCTTAATAAAAATAACATTAATGTAGCCTTCACCCCTGTTAACACCATTAGACAATTTTTCAACTGAGGTAAGGATCCCATAAACCCTAACCTTCAAAAAGGTTTTTATGTAATTCCGTGCTCATGCGGTAAGGAATACATAGGTGAAACATGTAGGTCTCTTAATATTAGAATTAAGGAACACACTGCTGACTTAATAAGAGAAAGAACCTCGAAATCGACCTTAGCAGAACATGCATGGAGGAAGTCAAACTGGTTAGAAGAGAAGACCACTATCTTAAAAGGAAAATTAAAGAAACCATTGAAATAGAAAAAAGGAAGAATAACTTGAACAGGGACGATGGAATAAAACTAAGCAACACGTGGAAACCTTTACTTGAAATCCTAAAAAATCAATAAATGACTCATTATTAGGTTATTAATTAATTAATTTATTAACTAATTCATCAATTAATTAATTAATTAATTAATTAAGTTATTAATTGATAAATTTATTAAATAACAATTAATTAATTAAATTAATTAATCAATAAAATTAATTAATCAAATAAAATATATAAATACTTAATCAAAGAAATAAATACATAAAATTAAATTAATAAACATATTAATAAATAATATAATAAAATTAATTAATTCTTTTAATTAATCAAACAAATGACCACATTAGATCTCAGTTTCACAATCTTTGTTACAATACTGACCTTCCTAGCCTTTTACAATGTCAAACTTATAGTGAGCTCGGGAGGCTTCTCTCCAAGCTTTTTGAGCATAGGAATAAAATCTTAAATCAAAATAGATAATTTGTTTCTTTAGGTCCGATAGACCATTATTTGGTCTCAGCGGACGTTAACCATCATCATCATCATCATCAATTTATCAATTAATTTATCCCTTTACCTCATTAATTAATTAATTAATTAATCAAATTAATAAATTAATAATTAATAAACATATTAATAAATAATAAATAATAAAATTAATTAATTAATCTATTCTTTTAACTAATTAATCAGATAAATTAATTAATCATCTAAACAAATTAATGAATTGACTAAACAAATTATTTAAATAATTAATTTTATATAAAATTAATAAACATAATAATTAATTGAATAGATAATAAAATTAATTAATTAATTTATCCTTTTAACTTATTAATTAACTAATTAAATAAGCAAATCGATAAATTAATGAAATAATAATAATAATAATAATAAATGAAAAATTAATAAGATAATGGCCGACCAAATTTCATATATCTTTTCTTTAAAAACCTATATATACCCTAAATAGAGCTCTTGGATAAATCATTAAAATCTGGTGAATATCTATTGATGCATCCCCTGATGATGGACTCACTTGGTAGTCTGAAATGTTGGGTTCACAAAACTCTATAATAGGTCATTCCTCATCTATAAAACGATCCTCACCTATATGGATTCATTATTTAACATCATCCTGAAGTGCTAATACCTAATTTTAGAGACCATAAACTTGAGTCCACATGATCAGATATAGATTTATTAGTTGTCTATTCAGAATGATATTGTTTATATAATCTTAATTACACTGTGCTGGAAATAATAATCCCAACCATCACCTTAACACACTCATAAACACCATGCTTTCCTAGTCAACCACTGTACGGTTGTGATTTTGTTTGCAGGCAGAAAGACAAAAGTCAGAACAAAAGTTCAGAGTGGACCATTCCGCAACACATGACAAAAGTTAAAGGAATTTAATGAAGTTGGTAAATAAATATGGGTAAATATTCACTCTGCGACTATTTCCCACACTCCACAACACCTGCAAGTTCAGAAAATCATTTACTATGTAAAATCACCCATGTTGCGTATTAAATATTTTTCTCTGTCATGTAATTAATGTCAATTTGTATGTTAAGATAAATATGCAAGTAAAAGTCATGTGTAATGTTGGGCATGTTGGGCAAGTTACAGAGCGAAATTTGTGAGGTAGCGAGGAGAAAATCGTGGAGGAAATATTGGTGGGCGTGTGAAAACTAGTTTTACAGAGTGTTACAGAAGTTTACTCGACAACCCGAGTGAACCGTAAATCGCAGTAAGTCTTTTGTGTTTTACTTGGAGCGGCATCCTCCAATTTATCACGCGAATGTATTTTCCTATGTTTTATATTATAATCAAAAGTGTGTTGTGTTGTGATCTGGTCTTAAGCCTTCACAAGTAGATTTATGACAACCATTTTATTTTACTCTACTCTGTGTTTTAATTAAGCCCCTGTGTGGTTACGATATCCTTGCCACAACCTAAAGATTTACCTTTCTGCAACTGAAGCTGACCTTGCCTACTTTGCCACAAATTATTTATGAGTTCCTCTACCCTCGTATATTTATTTTCTAACATGGTATCAGAGCGGGTTAAACTCTTAGTGTAAAAGCAAGTGTTTTTACTAGCAGCTAAAATTGTTTTGAGGGAAAAAATTTTGTGTATTTACCAGAAGGTAGAAAGTTTTTTTTTCGATTGCTAAAGTAAGATTATTTCACACTCGGGAGGCCGCTCGAAACTAGGGTTTTGGAGATTTCGGCTCTGGTTGCTGCTTTCCTGCGGCAGCAGGGCTTGCCTCTGGTGAGGCTTCTGGCCGCCTTTCTACCGCCTTCGCTTGGGGCTCGCTGCATCTGGTGGGGTTTGAAGTTCGGCAGCTCTGGTTGCCTGTGGAGCGGATTCGACTTCGGCCTCTGCTCCCTTCTCTCCGGTGGTTCTCTTTCCTTGCGACGTGCTTTCCTCAGCGCGGCTCTGATACATCATCTTCGTCTGCCGCCCCCGGGTTGGTGGCCTGCTCTGCTCATTTCATAGGCAGAGTTCCGGTTTTGCATTGTGCTCTGTTTTGGGAGGCGGCGGAGTGTGTCCATTCTCTTCTGGTTTTCGGTGGACTTCGGCACTACTCCAGACTCTCTGTTTTGGCGGTCCTTCCCTGATTTGTGCTGAGCCGTGGTGCGGGGGCGGGGGCTTTGTTGGGCCTCGTGGGGGCGAGGTGGCTGCCCTAGCCGCCTCTGCCCCCGACCCGAAACGCCTCTGCTCTAGTTGGGCCCTGATGGGTTCCCTTGCAGAGGTGTGGTTTTCTTTTTTTGGCTTTTTTCTGGCTTACCTCGGCAGTTATTGGATGCGTTGAGGGATCTGTGGTGTGGAGTCTGTCTCTGCACCGATTCGTGCCGTCTCATCAATGGCTGTTTCTGGTTGGTTTTCTTATGGCTTCTTTGGATATATGGGCGGTGTCTTCCTCTGGCTTCTTCGGTCACAGGAGGAGAGTTGAGGGGGTGGGGGGTGTGGCTACCTTGGCTGCTCCCTTCCATTTCGTGCCTCTCCTTTTTGTCTTGGCGGCCATTTCGAACTTTCTGCACTTTCCTCAGGAGTTATTGTTTTTTTGTTTTTTTAGCTTGAGATGGGTAGGGGTATCCTCCTGTTTGGGGTTTACAGATCCATTCTTCTTGCTGCCCTATTTTGAGGGCTTTTCTGCATACTTCTCTTGAAGTATTGTTTTGTAAGTGGTTTACCCACACTACAGCATATGCGTTCAGCATCTACAGCATGTAATTTTCTGAAATTAATGGAAATTACGAATTCTCTTCTTCGAAAAAAAAAAAGGTAGAAAGTTTTTTTTTTCAAAATCAAAAATGGCAACATCAAGCACAAGCTTCACTAATCCTCAGATACCTCAGTTTAATGGAAAAAATTATCAGTATTGGGCTATGACAGTGAAGGCCCTGTTTTCTTCTCAAGACATTTGGGATTTGGTGGAGAATGGTTTTCCAAAACCAACAAATGCAGCAACATACAATTCGTTGTCTCAAGTAGAAAGGGATTTGTTAAGGGACAATGGGAAGAAGGATCGAAAAGCCCTATTATATATTTTCCAAGTAGTTCATGAAAGTATTTTCCCAAGGGTTACAATAGCAACAAAGTCCAAACAAGCATGGGACACCCTCCAAGAAACCTACCAAGGCATGGAAAAAGTCAAGACAATACAGCCACAAATGCTAAGGAGAGATTTTGAAACACTTTGTATGAAAGAGTCTGATAATATAGACTCATTTTTTACACATGTAAGTGGGCTAGTTACTCAAATCAGGTCTCATGGCGAGACACTTGAGGAAAGAAGAATAGTTGAGAAAGTTTTGAGAAGTTTGCCAACAAAGTTTGAGGGCATTTTTGTGGCCATAGAAGAGACAAAGGATCTCTCACAGTTCTGAGTGGATCAGCTTAGTGCATCACTAATTTCTCATGAACATGGACTGAATAGAGAAACATGCTCGTCATTGTAGCATTCCTTCAAGACACAAGTATCATTTGGTCAAGGTCGAGGTAGAGGAAGATCATATACTATAGGAAGAGGAAGAAGCGCACACAGAGGTGGAAGAAGAAACCCTTCAAGCTCAAGTGGAAGGGGCAGCAATCAAAATCCAAGTCAAAGCTCGAGCCAAAATCAAGCACAAGGTCAGAGGTATGATAAATCTCAAGTTCAATGTCATTACTGTAAGAAGTATGGTCATTATGCAAATAAATGTAGACAGAAGCAATATGACATAAGTAACAAACAAAGTGTAAATTTCACAAAAGAAAATCAGAACCATGATAGCATGTTTTTAGCTCGTAATGTAGCACAAGAAAAACAAAATGATATATGTTATCTAGATTCAGGGTATAGCAACCACATGTCAGGAAACATAGAAATGTTTTCCAATCTAGATGAAAGTGTGAAATCTGAAGTGATATTAGGGACTGATAGCAAAGTCTCTGTCATGGTGAAAGGAGTAGTTAATATCCTAACAAAGAAGGGGCAGAAGAAGTACATCTCAGATGTTTACTTTGTCCCCGATTTGAAGCATAACCTCATAAGCATTGGACAACTCATGCAAAATGGCTACAATGTCTTTTTCAAAAATGATGAGTGCACAATTTTGGATAGGCCTCCAAGTAGACAACTGATTGCAAAGGTTCAAATGACAAACAATAGAATGTTTCCCCTAAAGATAAGATCATATTTGAAAGAAGGTGCACAAACACAACTATCAATGAACTCTCAAGAGGATGGAAGAAAAGAAGTAGCTGTCACGCAAGTGAACTATCAAACAGAGGTCAAAGATGAAAACTGGTTATGGAATTTGAGATTTGGACATCTCAAATTTGGAGGTTTGAATTTGCTGCATAGGAAAGGAATGGTGAAGGGATTACCACTCATAGAAAAACCAAACAACCTATCTGAAGGATGTATCTTGGGCAAGCAACCTAGAGAGACATTTCCAGCAGGAAAGTTAGTAAGGGAAAAGGTACCTTTGGAGTTGTCCACTCAAATTTATATGGACCAATGCAAACACCATCAATTGGTGGCAATCACTATTTATTGACCTTCATAGATGACTATACAAGGAAGACATGGGTCTATCTCCTAAAACAGAAAAGTGAAGAGTTTGAGCGGTTTCACCAATACAAGGCCCTTGTTGAAAAGAAAAGTGAACACTACATCAAAGTCCTTAGGACTGACAGATGTGGAGATACATCTCAAATGACTTCCTTCGATTTTGCAGGGAGCATGGAATTAACAAGCAATTTACAGCAAGATATACACTTCAGCAAAATGGTGTAGCAAAAAGGAAGGATAGGACCATTATGGAGATGGCAAGGAGTATGTTGAAGGCAAAGCATTTGCTAAATGATTATTGGGTTGAAGTTGTCGCTTGTGCAGCATATATCTTGAATAGATGTCCAACCAAAATCATCCAGAATATAGTTCTTGAAGAGGCATGGAGTGGAAGAAAGCATAGTGTCACTCGCATTAGAGTTTTTGGATGTGTGGCTTGTGCACATGTCCTGGATGAGTTGTGGAAGAAGTTGGACAACAAGGGGGAGAAATGTATATTTGTTGGATACAATGATGAATCCAGGGCATACAAGCTCTACAATCCATCAACCAAGAAATTCATAATTAGCAGATATGTGTAGTTCATAGAACAGGAAGCATGGGATGGAAGTTTAGAGAAGACAGTCAATATGAAGGCATGTATACCACATGAGGACAAAGAGGAATTGACAGCAGCAAGTAATTCCTCAACAGTGACTCCCTCTACTCTTATTCAAGCGCAACAAAGGAGACATCAAGGAACACCATAAAAAAATATTAGGATAGCCTCATGGGATCAACCAAGTGCTTCTCCAAGCACGCCAGAAAGCGTAACACCAAGTGACATATCAAACCCATCTTCAGCAAGCACAAGAAGACCAAAATTCAGAAATTTGAATGAAATATATGAGCAAGATGAACTTGATAGCAGCGTTGGCCTGAATTCATTAATTTCTCTGTTTTGTCATGTAGATGACCCAATTCACTTTGAAGATGTAATCAAAGATGAAAAATGGGTTGCAAGAATGGAGGATGAAATAGAAGCAATAGAAAGGAATGACACATGGGAGTTACTGAACCTTCCGCAAGGAAGAGAAGTCATTGGAGTGAAGTGGGTCTATGAGACCAAGCGAAATGTCGATGGGAAGATTGAAAGGCACAAAGCAAGGCTAGTTGTCAAAGGATACAAGCAGCAGAATGGAAGATATTATGAGGAGACGTTCGCACTAGTCGCGAGGATAGAGACAGTGCGTATAGTCGTGGCAATTGTCGCACAACATAAATGGAAAGTGTATCAAATGGATGTAAAGTCGGTTTTCTTGAATGGAGTACTGAAAAAGGAAGTGTACGTTGTGTAACTGCCTAGTTATGAGATAGAAGGAAAAGAAGACAAAGTGTATCAGTTGCGGAAAGCTCTTTATGGTGCGTGCATGGTACAGCACGATAGATGCCTACTTGTTGGAAAATGGTTTCAACAAATGTGATGGTGAGCCTACTTTCTACATCAAATAGAATTATGGTAAGATTATCATCGTTGTCTTATATGTAAATGATTTAATTTTTACAGGCAACGGTGATTTTCTCATCACTGATTTCAAACAAGTCATGAAGAATGAATTTGAAATGACTAACTTGCAGTTGTTAAGATATTTTTTGGGCATAGAAGTGAAACAAACTGAAAATGGAATTTTTACTTCTCAAGCAAAGTATGTAGCAAACATTTTGGAGAGGTTTAAAATTCAAAACAACAAGCTCGCACCATCTCCAATTTTCATGGGGTTGAAGTTGAGCAAAGAAGATCATAGCAGCGATGTAAATCCAATGTTATACAAAAGTATGATAGGCAGCTTGATGTATTTGACTACCACTAGGCCGGATATAATGTATGCAGCGAGTTTGGTGTCGAGGTTCATGGAGACACCCAAGGAGACACATTTGCAAGTATCGTAAAGAATTCTAATTTATGTCAATAGGACAAAAAAATATGGAATTTTCTACACCACAACAGATGATTTCAGGTTGGTTGGTTACACTAACATTGATTGGGTATGAAGTGTCGATGACAGAAAGAGCACGTCAGGATATGTTTTTCATTTGGGTTCTGGAGACATTTCATGGGCCTCCAAGAAGCAGCCAATAGTTTCATTGTCAAAAACAGAAGCTGAGTATGTCGCTGCAACAGCAACAGCGTGTCAAGCAATTTGGATGAGAAGGATGTTGAGGGATCTTCGTCGTGACGAAGAGGGAGCGACAACTATTTTTTGTGACAACACCTCAGCAATTGCATTGTCAAAGAATTTTGTGTTTCACAAGAGGACCAAGCATATTGATGCTAAATATCATTTTATTAGAGAGTTGATTAACGATGATGAAATTGTGGTGCAGCACTACAGGTCACAAGAACAATACGCTGATATTTTCACAAAGCCATTGCCACGTGAAAATTTTGTTTATCTTAGAGATTGTTTGGCAATTGTCAATGGCGGAAGTTTTTATTAAGGGAGAGTGTTGGAAATAATAATCCAATTCACCGCCTTAACACACTGACAAACATCATGCTTGCCCAGTCAACCACTGCACAGTTGCGATTTTGTTTGCAAGAAAAAAGACAAAAGCCAAAACAAAAGTTCAGAGCACACCATTCCGCAACACATCATAGAAGTTAAAGGCATTTAATGAGGTTGGTAAATAAATATGGGTAAACATTCACTCTGCAACAGTTGCCCACACTCCACAACACCTGCAAGTTCAGAAAATCATTTACTATGTAAAATGGCCCATGTTGCGCATTAAATATTTTTCTTTGTCTTGTAATTAATGTCAATTTGTATGTTAAGATAAGTATGCAAGTAAAAGTCATTTGTAATGTTGGGCATGTTGGGCAAGTTTGTTGGAATTATGATTCTGGTATGGCTCTATGTTACAGATGTTGTACTTGATGGCAACACCCTCAAGTGGCAATGCTCTGATCAGGCTCTCAAAATGTTGGAAATTAAGAGGTACGCAAGTGAATGGTTCAAAAGGTGCATACCCGCAGGTACGCCGGCCAGGAAGTGCGTTCATACCCGCAGGTTACCCGTTCATGAGGTGCGTACCCCCAGTTCACTCACTTAAAGGCAGAGAAGCGCGCTCACGTGGGGTTTCTTATGTTTGGCCCGTGGTATTTAGCCCGCCATTCTTGATTCTATGGTTTTGGCCCGTGGTATAGGATCTAATTTTGCCCCAGTTTGGATCCCTTGTATTGGTTACTGATAGTTTTGTCCCATGGTGTGAATAAGGGCTTGACTATAAATAGGGAAGGAGATCACTTGGCTATGGTATCTTTTGCAAATTGAATATCTTAAGATCTGAAATATTGGGTTATCGGTTTAAAAGTTTGATCTATATAAAAGTGAAGTTGAAAGTGAATCTATGAAGTGTGATCTCTCGGGCGCATGATCAGATCTGGGCATCTGACTATCTGTGGCACACTAGGGGACTGCCAATTCGGCCCTAATCAGAGGTACGTAGGTGATTAACAGTGCAAGTACGTGGGTATGCACAGCAGAAGAAGGCGCAGTGCGTGGGTACGCAGAGCAGAAGAAGGCACAGTGCGTGGGTACGCAGCGCGACAGAGGTTCACGTGCGTGGGCAGAGTGAAAGTACGCGGCGCTATAGAAGTCGTAGGTGCGTAGATACGCGGCGCGATAGCATCTGAGAGTGCGTGGCCACAGTAGTAGTACGCGGCGCGATAGAAGCAGTGGGTGCGTGGGCACAGTGAAGGTACGCGGCATGTTTAAAGGAACAGTGCGTGGATACGCAGTGCAGCTCAAGGCTCTCTGCGGGGATACGCAGAGGTGCAGAAGGTGAAGTGCGTAGCAACGCATGCCAGATAAAGAAAAATTGCGTATCTGTCTTAAGGCATTTATTTGACTGACTTTTCTCTGTTGATAAGGTGTTCTGGGTTTAGTTTACTGTTACTATTGATCTGGTTACTGCAGTTGACTGGGTGATTTTCTTGTACTTGATGATCATTTGATATTCATGGATCCAGTTTGAAAATTTATGAAAAGTGGTCCTTGAAAGAAAAGAAGTAGGGGGTGTAGCTCCCTTCCAGGAGAGACTGGAAAAACGGGAGAGAGTTGTAGCTCTTTGTAGGTTGCAGCCTGCGTACTGGTAAAGGACTGCACCAATGCAAAATCATTGTAAAAGGAGTTTCTAATTGAAAAAAGATAGAGACATATTGCAGCAGGTGGTTTTCACCCACATTGGGTTTCCACCTTACATCTGGTGTTCTTTGGTGTGACTATCTATTTTTCTTGTTCATGCTCATTGTTTTATGGTACTGACATACAAGGATAATTCAAAGTATAAATAAGGAAGATTTATTAAAAAGAACTAGATAATACTGATTCACCCCCCCTCTCAATATTATTTCCAACAAAGTTGCCCACACTCCACAACACCTACAAGTTTAGAAAATCATTTACTATGTAAAATAGCCCGTGTTGTGTATTAGATATTTTTCTCTGTCTTGTAATTAATGTCAATTTCTATGTTAAGATAAATATGCAAGTAAAAGTCATTTGTAATGTTGGGCAAGTTAGGGAGCGAAAGTGTCATGCCCCTACACCTGTGGTAGTCTTCCAACCGCTTGTAGCGAGGTGCGACACCACCGAACGCTTTCTTTTTAACAATACTAACATTCGTGGACTACGCCTACTCCAACATTAACATACTTAGTTTGTGTTTCGCAACCAAGTAAACTTATTTATCTTTTATACTTAATGAAGTCCATACTCATTCATTATCCATATGCAATTAACCGAGAACAACAATTGCAAACAAGTATAAAGGGGAGGGGCAACTCCCGAACAGTCTGCCCAACAATTTTATTATATCAAGAATATCAGCTTACAATACAACAGTGTGTCTTGGCCGAACCAAGTCTCACACTTAAACGAGTTTTACAATAGACAGGCCACCTGCCTTTTACAATGTGTCATGCACCTTTGCACAAGAAGTGGTGCTCACCCGAGCGACCCAACCTTCCTACCAAATCCTGCACGAAACCGTACCCAAGAATCCACTCACGCATGGCACTCTTTGCCAACCATCCACCAAGACAACCGGCACAAACCTTTAAGTCTAATGCGCATGAGGTGTGCGCATTTCCTCACTAAATCTACGCACTCCTTTGTCTTATGCGAAGGCTATGAGCGAAGTCTTCATTGGTCCTCAAATGAGCTCATGCTCCTTTCATTTATACCATACTTACGTATGTTCTAAGGGGGGGTGTACAGCCCCACGGCCGACCCCCTAAACTGTCAACGCATGCCCACATCTCTCCATTAACACGTCGGCTTGCAAGTATTGTTTAATATCGCATATAAGGATACGCTCAACACTTAGTCATTTTAAGTGTTCTCCTTATTGTCGCACAAGTGTCGTAAGAACGTCGCATTTCCTCCGCGCTCCGCTGCGCCCGTCGCACATCGTGGTTGAACGTGCCCGCGCTCTTGCCCGCGCCCGTGCACGATCGCCCACCGTCGCCCTTGCTGCACAAAGGCCTTACAGAGAGTCTGTGAGGTAGTGAGGAGAAAATCGGGGAGGAAATATTGGTTGACGCATGAAAACTAGTTTCACCGAGTTTTACAGATGTTTACTCTGCAACCCAGTGAAGCGTAAATAGCAGTAAGTATTTTATGTTTTAATTTGAGCAACATCCTCCAATTTATCAGGCTAATGTATTTTCCTATGTTTTATATTATAATCAAAAGTGTGTTATGTTGCCATATGGTCTTAAGCCTTCACAAGTAGATTTACCACAACCATTTTATTTTACTCTACTCTGTCTTAATTAAGCCCCTGTGTGGCTGCTATATCCTCAACCTCAAGATTTACCTTTCTACAACTGAAGTTGACCTTGCCTACTTTGCCGCAACTGATTTTCGAATTCCTATGCCCTCGTAAATTTATTTTGTAACATGTTGGTGTAAACGAAAAATAAAATGGATTGGATTCAGTGACAAACAATCACGCTGAACTTCTTACATGAAAAAACTTACTTATGGTTTCCAAAGACAAGTGTTGCACACAGATAAAGATTTTTGGGGACTCTCTGCTTTCCATTATTTGTAACCAAACAAGTTCATATATAGAATGAAGAGATTCAAAATGTCTAAAATATAAGAATGTCCATCCTGGGACAAATAATATTTTTATATTATATAAAAATATTTGAATACAATCAATAAAAATAGCAAGTTATAATTGTAGCAGTGGTGTAGTTGGCAAAAAATGGATGTGACGAACATAGTTGGGTAGAGGCGGTGGTTCGTTGGCAAGCGAGTTGAGGGAATTACAATTGGCCTCCACTATAGGTGGCAGTTTTGCTTACCATTGGGAGAGAGGAAGGATTGTTGTCTTTGGCGATGGCAGCTGTAAATTCAACGGTCAGTGAGGTCAATGACTGTGGATACAAGGAAGTGGTCCTGCAGGGCCTGCATTGGCAGAGAGGTTTCCATGCAGCGAGAGAGTTGTTAGTCGAGGCATGAACGATGAAGGCCCAGGGTGCATAGGGGTCTCTCGTGGGCACAGTCTCGTGTCCAGTTGAGTATGGTGATAGAGTCTCATGGGGCATCCATGATCGTAGTAGGATCGTTTTTTTTTACTTTTCTTTCTATTTCATTTATTTATTTTTAATTTTTTCTCTTTTAATATAGTATTTTGTTTTTTTTTTTAATAATATATATATATATTTATTTCTGTGTATTTTTTTCTTGTGTGTATTTTTTTTTTTTTATATATAATTTTTTATTTTTATTTTTCTTTTTTTTGTTAATTATTTCTTTATGGTTAAAGGCCTGAATGATACATAATAATTAGTGGTATCAGAGTTGAAAGGTTCATGACTCAGGCCTATCCAACTCCAAAACTATGTAGCAAAATGTTTCAATCACAATGATAAAGACTTTAATAGCCGGTCAGAGATCGAATAACGTGCCTCTAATACCTGTAGCGATCACAACTGAATATTGTACTTAACCATGATTAAACATATATATATTTTATTAGAAAAACTCAATGGTAATAACAATGACTAGAGACCTGGCTTAAATACAACCTTGGTGCTTTTACATGAAAAAACATGATCTATGATCTTCTAGTCACAGCCTTTCCTAAATTCAACACTAATACATATTCGTTTTAGACGTAACATTGTCGGGCTCAATTGCTTGTAGGAACATCCTTTTATTACCTATCCTTAAGGAGATAAAGCTCTCTTCACTATGTTTTCATCACATTTACAGGGAAAGGAATCATGCAGTTGATAGCGTGTCAAAATAAAGTCCCCTTGAAAAGAATCTATGGATGGGCTGTAACTGAAATATTTAATGTTCAATCATATGAATATCTCCATCAACCTTACAAAAATACAGCTCAAGCACTTGTTTCAGTATGAAATATTATCAGTTAGGGCTACAATATTTTAAAGAATTTGTTTCCAGATTTTTACCCACGGTAAATATTTTTATTCTACATTTCAAGCCCAAGCCAAGACAAGATTTTCACCTCACCTTTTTTGGGATGCCTTTACTTATCTTCTTGAACCTGTCCAGTTTTTTTGTGGTTCCTTTCAGGAAAATCTCATTTTCATTTTGTTTTGGAAAACTCAGAGACTGGTATGCAACAATGTAAATACTCGTTTTTATGGGGTCTACAAGTTATGGTTATTTTGTCTACACATATAGTCAGAAGGTTTTATAACTGTCTTCCTACTTCCGCCAACAACCTTTTTGGTGACACATATCAGAGCTATTTTCAATGACTATGGATTTTTTAATGTAGTGTTTTATTCAACAGCTTTGTTGCTAAATGCATGTTCAAACTGAAAGCTGAGAAAGTGTTTTGTTGTTAAATGCATATTCAAACTGAAAGCCCCCATCATGGGAGAAAGGAATTTATGAATACGCTCCTCTAAGATTGAAAGTGATGTAAACGTCTCTCTCCTGTGATGGATATGTGCCAGCAAAATATCCTTTGTTTCAAGAGCTAATCTGTTGGAATGATAATTTCAAACTACCGGAAGCTCACAGTTGAACAGCGACCCAGCTTATTCAGAAAACAGTGATTGGACTTTCCCTGCGATGCGATCTGATCGCATATCGCACTTTCCCTTGTCACCCTTCGCTGCATCCCTGTATTGTCTGCGATGCGATATTTGCGATGCGATCGCAGATCGCAAATCTTAAACTTCTGTGTGTTAAGGCCTTTGCTCCTTATCTGCTGATGCGATGGTGCGATATTATGATAAGCCATGCATTAAATTCCGATAAGATATTTTCAACCGTGTAATTAATGATATTTACTACGGTTGGTAAATGTAGGTGAAATTTTTAATTTTATTATTTTCTATTTTACGGAAGTATGGGCACAAGCAACACGTATTGTAAGATATTTTTGTGTTGTTCAATATATATATAAAAATGCAAGGGCAGACATAGTAGTGTGTAGAATTAGAGAAGAAGAGTTCTTTTTTTTTCTGCAACGCACAGCAGTGCTGAAACTGTAGTTTTCTGAGATAGTAAAATCAGATGCTGGAACTGAAGCGTTCCTGTTGTAATCCCTCTACAGAGGAAGACATTTATGTAACAATTTTCTTTTCTTTTATATGATTAAGATCCTGTATTGAAATCAGAACGTTGTTCTCTGTGTATTTCTTTTGTGTTTGAAATCACCAGAAATTTCCATCATGGTATCAGAGCTAGTCTAGGCACTCAGTGAGTCAAAAACAGAGATTGTTTTTCACTGTAGTAGCTGTAAGAAGTTTGTTGAGCAGATTTTTTTTTCAGCAGAGAAAGTTTTTTGCTTGTTTTCTTTATACAGTCAGTATCTCTTCTTTATCAATACAAGTTAAGATGGCAGATGCTGGAACAGGTTTGACAAATTCCCAACTGCCGCAGTTTAATGGGAAAAATTACAGTTATTGGTCCATAACAATGAAAGCATTGTTTGCTTCTCAAGGAATATGGGAGCTGGTTGAAACAGGCTATGCTGAACCTGCAGATGCAACAGCACTGGCTGCTTTGACAGTAGCAGAAAGAGACCAGTTGAAGAGCGACAGGAAGAAGGATGCCAAAGCCCTCTTTTTCCTCTTCCAATCAGTACATGAAAGTGTTTTTCCGCGAATTGCAGCAGCAACAAAATCCAAGGAGGCATGGGATATTCTCAAAACTGCCTATCAAGGCATGGAGAAGGTGAAGACTGCAAAGTTGCAGATGTTGAGGAGAGACTTTGAAAATCTCAACATGAAGGAATCTGACACAATAGATTCATTCTTCACTCAGGTTATTGGCTTGATAACCTAGATAAGATCTCATGGTGAGATTCTTGAAGAAAGAAGGATTGTAAAGAAAATCTTGAGATGTTTATCCTCAAGGTTTGAATCTATTGTGGTAGCAATAGAAGAAACAAAAGATCTCTCACAGTTCACGGTAGATGAGTTGAGTGCTTCTCTGTTGTCTCATGAACACAGACTGAGTAGAGGAACAGATTCCTCTTTTGAGCAAGCATTCAAGACTCAGATGTCTTTTGGCCAAGCAAGAAGTCGAGGCAGAGCAAATAACAGAGTTCGTGGAAGAAGCCAAAACAGAGGTAGAAATTATCCTGCAAGCACAAGCAGAAGGAGCTGCAATCAGAACCAAGATGAAGGCTCAACCAAACAGCAAAGTCATGGACAAAGGTATGACAAATCCCAAGTCTAATGTCATTATTGTAAGAAATATGAGCACTATGCCAATGAATGTAGGAAAAAGCAAAGTGACATGAATAACAGACAGAATGCTAATTTTGCAAATGAAGAAGATAAGAACCCAAAGAACGTGCTGTTAACATGTAACATAGCACAAGACAAACAAGAAGATTTTTCGTTCTTAGATTCAGGTTGTAGTAATCACATGACTGGAAATATTGCAATGTTTGCCAATTTGGATGAAAATGTGAAATCTGAGGTAACAACAGGGACTGATGATAAGATATCTGTCAGGGGTAAGGGCAGAGTCAGTATCCGAGCAAAAAATGGAGAACAGATGATTGTGCCAGATGTATACTATGTACCTGGTCTGAAATGTAATTTTTTGAGCATTGGACAACTCATTAACAAAGGTTACAATGTGTTCTTCAAAGATGATTTGTGTACAATCAGAGACATACCTCCAAGTAAGAAGATCATTGCACAGGTGCAGATGACCAGCAATAGAATGTTTCCTCTCAAACTCAGGGCAGATTTGAAGGAAGGAAGAACTATTGCGGCTATAACACAAGAAGCCTTTCAGGAACAAGTGAAAGATGTGAATTGGTTGTGGCATTTGAGATTTGGACATCTCAATTTCGGAGGCCTGAATCTGTTGCACAGAAAGGGAATGGTAAAGGGATTGCCGTTGATTGAGAAACCAGACAGCCTTTGTGAAGGCTGCATCTTCGGTAAGCAACACAAAGAAAGCTTTGCAGCAGGAAAGAGTATAAGGGCAAAAGTACCCTTGGAAATTGTTCACTCTAATGTGTGTGGACCAATGCAAATACCATCATTTGCTGGAAATAAATATGTTTTAACTTTTATTGATGATTACACGAAAAAGACATGGGTGTATATGCTAAAACAGAAGAGTGAAGTGTTTGAGAAATTCCGCCACTTCAAAACTCTTGTTGAAAAGCAGAGTGGGCATTATATCAAAGTGCTTAGAACAGATAGAGGAGGAGAGTACATCTTCCAAGACTTTCTGCGTTTTTGCAGAGAGAATGGCATACAAAAGCAGTTCACCACGAAGTATACACCTCAGCAAAACGGTGTTGCCGAAAGGAAGAATAGGACCATTCTTGACATGGTCAGAAGTATGCTAAAGGCAAAGCACTTGCCGCATGAGTATTGGGCAGAAGCTGTCACTTGCACAGTTTACATCTTGAATAGATGCCGAACTAAAGCTGTCATGAACAAAGTACCAGAAGAAGCATGGAGTGGTCAAAAGCAAACTGTCACTCACATGAGAGTATTCAGTTGTGTGGCATATGCACATGTACCGGATCAGCTAAGAAAGAAGCTCGACAGTAAGGGGGAGAAGTGTGTCTTTATTGGCTATTGTGATGAGTCAAAAGCATACAAACTCTATAATCCATCCACCAAGAAATTGATAGTAAGCAGAGATGTGCAGTTCATTGAAGATGAAGCTTGGGATGGAAGCTTAGAGAAAACAATGAATGTGAAGACAATAGTGTCTCATGAAGAAGAAGAGGAAGGGACAGCAGCAAATAATCCTTCCTTGGTGGCTCCTCCTCCACCACAGCGAGTACAACAAACCACACCACAAGCTGGAATTCGAACAGCCTTGAGAAGTCAAGGAAGTGCTTCTCCAAGGACATCACAGGGATCAGAAATACCCTCAAGTTCGGATGGAACTCCTAGCACACCAAGAAGACCAAGATTCGGAGATCTGAATGAGATTTATGAACAAGGAGAGGTAAGTAACAATACCAGTCTAAATTCATTATTCGCTTTGTATTGTCATGTTGATGACCCAGTTCATTTTGAAGATGCTGTAAATGAAGATAAATGGATTGAAGCAATGAATGAAGAAATTGGTGCAATTGAGAAGAGTAAAACATGGGAGTTAGTGGACCTCCCTGAAGGCAAAGATGCCATTGGAGTTAAGTGGGTCTATAAGACCAAAAGCAATGCTGAAGGCAAGATTGACAGGAACAAAGCAAGACTTGTTGTAAAAGGCTACAAGCAGCAACAAGGCAAAGACTATGATGAAACCTTTGCACCAGTAGCAAGGATGGAAACAGTCAGAACAGTGTTGTCTATTGAGACACAACACAAATGGAAGATTTATCAGATGGATGTTAACTCTGCATTCCTGAATGGAGTGTTAAAAGAAGAGGTTTATGTTGAACAACCTCCAGGCTATGAAGTTGAAGGCCAGGAGCATAAAGTCTGCAAACTGAAGAAGGCTCTTTATGGGATGAAGCAAGCTCCAAGAGCATGGTACAACAGAATAGATGCTTATCTGATTGAGAATGGGTTTGATAAGTGTGATGGTGAGCCCACACTCTACATAAAGCAGAATAACGGTAAGATTATTATTGTTGTTTTATATGTAGATGATTTATTTTTACTAGCAATGATGCTTCTCTCATTGCTGATTTTAAAGCAGTCATGAAAAGTGAATTTGAAATGACTGACTTGGGTTTCTTAAGATATTTTCTTGGAATTGAAGTAGACCAAAGTGAAAATGGTGTTTTCATTTTTCAAGATAAATATGTAGAAGCAGTGTTGAAGAGATTTAACATGCAGAACAACAAAGCAGGTGTGACTCCAACAGTAGTAGGGTTGAAATTGACCAAAGAAGACAGCAACAAATATTTTGATCCAAAACTATAAAAGAGCATAGTTGGCAGCCTTATGTACTTGACTGCAACTAGGACGGACATTATGCACGCTGTGAGTTTAATTTCCAGATTTATGGAAAGACCGAAAGAGACTCATTGGTAGGCAGCCAAGAGGATTCTAAGGTATATGAATGGAACGAAGGGGTTTGGTATTTTGTAATCCTCTTCTGAATGTTTCATGTTGACAGGTTACACTGACAGTGATTGGGCTGGAAGTGTTGATGATAGGAAAAGCACATCGGGATATGTGTTTCATATGGGATCGGGAGCCATCTCATGGGCTTCCAAGAAGCAACCTGTTGTGTCTTTGTCAACAGCAGAGGCAGAATATGTGGCAGCAACAGCAACAGCATGCCAAGCAGTGTGGCTGAGAAGAGTTCTCAGAGATTTGTGTCATGAACAGGAAAATGGCACAACCATTTACTGTGACAATAGCTCGGCAATAGCATTGTCTAAAAATTCTGTTTTTCATAAAAGAACAAAGCACATAGACACCAAATTTCACTTCATACGTGAATTGGTTAACAATGGTGAGATTGTTTTGCAGCACTGCAGAACAGAGGATCAGTTCGCTGACATCTTGACAAAACCATTGGGAAAGAAAAGTTTCGATCATTTCAGGACATGCCTGGGTATGCAGAAAAACCCAGCAGTTGAAATTAAAGGGGAGTGTTGGAATGATAATTTCAAACTGCCGGAAGCTGACAGTTGAACAGCGACCCAGCTTATTCAGAAAACAGCGATTGGACTTTCCCTGCGATGCGATCTGATCGCATATCGCACTTTCCCTTGTCACCCTTCGTTGCATCCCTGTATTGTCTGCGATGCGATATTTGCGATGCGATCGCAGATCGCAGATCGCAAATCTTAAACTTCTGCTCGTTAAGACCTTTGCTCCTTATTCGCTGATGCGATGGTGCGATATTATGATAAGCCATGCATTAAATTCCGATAAGATATTTTTTAACCGTGTAATTAATGATATTTAATACGGTTGGTAAATGTAGGTGAAATTTTTAATTTTATTATTTTCTATTTTACGGAAGTATGGGCACAAGCAACACGTATTGTAAGATATTTTTGTGTTGTTCAATATATATATAAAAATGCAAGGGCAGACATAGCAGTGTGTAGAATTAGAGAAGAAGAGTTCTTTTTTTTTCTGCAACGCACAACAATGCTGAAACTGTAGTTTTCTGAGATAGTAAAATCAGATGCTAGAACTGAAGCGTCCCTGTTGTAATCCCTCTACAGAGGAAGACATTTATGTAACAATTTTCTTTTCTTTTATATGATTAAGATCTTGTATTGAAATCAGAACGTTGTTCTCTGTGTATTTCTTTTGTGTTTGAAATCACGAGAAATTTTCATCATAATCAACCGTTCTATGTTAAATAATAAAAACAGAAGCTTGAACAAGAAAAAACAGTTTAGTAGAGACATCATTTAGCTTGTAAAGATGAAAGTGAGTATATCTTTCCATTTCGTTAAGCGCTTGAATATAAATAAATTCCATTCATGACTTTTTCAAATTTTAGATAATCTTACGATAGATCAAAACCTGTAAAACTACAGTTTTATGTACAAAATTCCAGTCCATCAACATAGAAATATTTTATATTTAACTCTCAAAAAAGGTTCCCACAACTTGAAACCCTTAACTTCCAGGACATGCGACTTGGAGACGGCCGTGAAAGCGGGACCGGGACATTGAGGTTCATCCCAAGTCAATACATACGGGCTGAGAGTAGCTCATTGTTAGAATATGTGTCAGCTTTAAAGGGAATCCTTGTCCAGAGAGTTTGAATCATCAATTTGATATCCAACTATGGTGTAAATATAAAAGTTGAATTTAATATTAATCAACTGACTCGGAATCTGAGAGAAAAAAAAATTCATCATATTCTTAGGCCCATGTCTATAGCCAGAGGGGGCCGTCCTTTAACTCTCCCTGCTGAGCAAGATTTTTAAAATCTGATCGGAATCAACCCACTTAAACAATTCCTGGAATGACGAGAACACAGAAATCGATGAATTCAAAAAAACATTCAATCATTATGTCAGAATTCAAATCTAACCATTAGGACCACTATATTCAAGTGCTGTGTCCTGCATTTAAATAGTTGAGGTATGAATTTTATTCACATCCCACAAATCACGTTAACTGTGTGTGTTATGTTTCCATTATAACGTTTAAATGCGCCCGCATGCGGGCATATAATTTTTTTAGTTTCCTTCTCTAGCTTTCTTCCAGGGGAATAATGCACGATGTCAGCAAAGGCGGGGGATTGGGGGAATGATGGTGGCGAGGGGTCTAGCTTTCTTCTAGGGGAATAATTCACGATGTCAGCAAAGGCGGGGGATTAGGGGAATGATGGTGGCGAGGGGTCCATATAAGATCGCACGAGGTGCACGTTCGCACCATTACAGCAGTGTTTCACATTGCAAGCACTGTCAGAATACTGCGGAGTAGCAGATATGCATGAAAACAATAAACTATTCAAAGGAGGCGTGTTAGGATCAAAGAGCAGCTATTGTACACTTTCGAGCATCTATATATTTTATGGGTTTCAGATGAGTCAGGTTTATTTACAATTGAAGGTTGCAGAGTTTTCCGATAAGCTTAATAGGCAAGGTAAATAAATAGATAGATGGATAGGTAATGAGATGACTTCTGAGTGAAATTAACTAATAATTATGCGCCATTATTTATACATAAAAATAATATTTTGTAATTTTTTTTGGAGTAGTCTACCTAGGCGGTAGAATGGCCCTTTTTCCGGCACCGGCCGGAAAATCGTCCGGCTCCGGCTACCGGAAATCTCTCCCTCCTCCGCCACCATCTCTCAGCTCCACCACCCTCTTTCTCCGCCACCTTCCCTGACCGCCCTGACAAAAAAACAGGATGCAGTTAGAGCGCCTGACATCCCTGACCGATCGGGGATGAGCTGGAATTCACGCGGGGAGTAGAATCGCCGATTCGAAATGGTCACTCCCAATTCTGGCATGAACGAAATTATAGCGGGCTGCAGAAGCTTTCAGATGCCGATTAAGGCTGGGAACAGGGGAATTCAGTAGTTTTTTGAGTTGGGTTTTCGAATTTTTTGTTACAGGATCGATCAATATCTGGGTGTATATTCAGTGTGTATGTAACAGAGAAAAGATCAATGCGTTGTGGAAAGTTATCGGTGGAAGGCGAAGCAGAAGAAATCGTTGTCTCGCCAAAGGCCTGTTCCCGGCAAAGGCATGGGAAAAGGTCGAACCCTTATTCTTCGAGAGGGCTTGATAAGTTCAAGAGTGTCTATGCCGAGCTCTCTACCAGAAGATAATATATTTCCAGAAAGACTGGTGCGCCAGAGGCCCTGGTGAGGTTCGCTTATTCAAAGAACGGATGGATCCCGGTTGTGGTGAGAGGCAGAGGGGTAATTGGGAAGAAAAGCAGTGGTGCGGGTGCTGCTGGGGTTTCGATCCTGGGACCTGCTGTGAACAATAATGGACAGAAGGGCGGGGAATTGAGGAAAAAAGATGCAGGAAATCAGATTAATGGCTTGTCTGAGAGTACTTCGATTTCTGTGTTCGATCCGAGCAGCCATAGCTCGATCATGCCATGGTCTCGGATTTTCAAGACTACGGCTTTTGGGGTTTTGGGTTTGAGTGCGATATGGGTTAAAAAATCGTCCTTTCCTGCGGCCGCGGCTATGGCCTTGGTCATGGCAGTCGGCAGTATGATGTGCATGAAGAAATATATTTTGTCTGGGGTTTCATGGTTCGCAACGTTTTTCAGAAACCCTAGAAACCCTAAAGCTAGTCAGAATGGAGGGCGCGTCGAGGCAGTTGCAGAACAAAAAGACATTGATAAAAAGACATTGGTATGGACAGGATGTAACCTCTGCTCACTATTTTTCTGAAGGCATATGAGGTTGGTTGTGCTTGTGTGTTGCATTACCCTTCTGGTTACTTGCTTATGGTGGCCAACAACTCTTTTCTATGTTCTGGTATAGTTTCAAGACTTCACTGATTTGAGTGCTATGAAAACCAAGGCCAGTTCTCGACAATGGAGCACCCCACTCATCAAAACAGTTCTAAGCATATCCAGTTCTGTTTCTAGTGGTTCAATTTGTTGGCTTTGAGATGCCAAGACAATGCTCTGTACATGAATGGCTACAATCAGCCTCTGTAGGTGATGTCCACTTGTGAGGGAACTTTGGACGCTGAGTTTTTGTACTCAAGAAAGACTCATAATTATGCTGTGGATTTAATGTATTATGGGGGAGCATTGAAGATACCGATATCAATAAATCTGTTGTTTTAACATTTTAGGAAACGTTTTAATGGGTAGTTGTATGTCCTGTCAGGGAGTAATCTAGAAAGTTCCTTGTAAGTAATCTGGAAAGTTTCTTGCAATGTACCCAACATAGAGGCATGGAGTGTATAAAAGGAAGCTAGATGCAAAGTAACAGATGGGAGATTGGGTGAGACAAGATGCTCCTCATGGGCAAAGTTTATCCTTTGTATTTGTTGCAGGGACAGTTGGTTAATGAATTATTTGTCTTTGTTATTCTCCCTAAATCTGTGTTGTCTCATCTGAATACATTTTTGGTTTGCTAGCAACTTTTCGTCTGTGGTTTTATTACATAATATAATCTAGTTTATCTCCGAGTGTTTATTTTGGAACACTTGGTCATCATCTTCATGATCCTTCATGCAACAACTTATATCAGGAAAACCATCACTTACCTATTATACACAAATAATGTTCATATAAAAGTTTAACAATGATATAGAACCAAAACAGATCGCCAAATTCTAAAGTGCATTCATTGACCTTCAGGCATGTGACAATACAAACAAAAATTGGCATGCCATCAATTAACATGAAGGACAGAGCTTCACATGCAAACAAAGATTGTTGAAAAGCTAAGTTGCACAAAATGTGGAAATGTGTACAAGTTTCTGAAAAAAGGAAATAGAAGATCTGAGATGTGAAGAGAAATGACACACTTCAATTTTATGCATCTGATACACCATAGGCATCAACTTCAAATAATATCAAACAAAAAGTGCAAGGTATAGCACTTGCAAAGAATGTTAGGTAAATGTCTAGGGCCTATATATCAACAAATGAAACAAGACTTTGTAGAATCAACACATGCGGAATCAAAATGGTACATGGAAATATAGTGTGTACCTAGTGCATCTCATACAAATGCATCTAACTAGTGCTACTGTAGAAATTTGTGCAACAAGTTCTAGGACATGCAACTACCTATCTCAGTAACTTGATTAAAATTAGGTGACAAGTTTGATTAATGAGCAATGTGAGATATATTCGATTAGATTATTTATGAGTCACTTAAGATTGAACAAAGAGACCAGTTCCTTCATAACATTGCTCAAATTACAAATTAGAAACAGTTGCAAGTAGAATGCCAAGTCACAAGTTAGGTAACTGCTGCAATGGAAAAGTTAGTACGATGAGATGGCATGATATCAAATATGAGAGATATGAAATATTGCTTGCAAAATGAATAAAGCTTGTACTTCAATGATATGACAATATTTCAGCAATGTGACCAAGTACAAGAGCAATAGTGGATAATTGTAAATGCAACAAGATTAGAAGCCCACAGTTTTCAGTAGAATGCTAAATGAGATGATGCAAGACGATATGAGAATTGCAAGACGCAGATTAAATTGTTTCAGTGAGCTCACAATTATGTTCCAACACCAAACCACTTGCAACCAATATTATCAATTAAACAAGTATTTCAAAGTCACTCAATGAAGCAGCATTGGAAATGATGCCAAGGTGATTAGGTGAGCTTTATTATGATTCTCTTCCACTTATGGAGATGTCAATTGTAAACAAGAGAAATTTCAAACTTATGCAAGCACCATGATATGAGTACTTTGAGATGTGATTAACAGTGATTTTAAATGAGGCAAATGCAGCAAGAGCTTAATGTGAATTCCAATCACGAATGCAATTTATGACTATGTAATGATAAGAGAACAACATAAAATGAAATAGGATAGTAGCTAGCTAAGAGACAGAAGCCTACCCTTGATACCTTGACAATATCACGATTAATGCAATTACCAATCTGTTATGCTTTCGACTGCCACAATAATGTATGAGAAAATCAATGTAGGACTAATAAATGCACCAGACCCTAAGATATACCAATATTAGTCCATTGTATCTACTTATTACTGTGCTGAAATCAGCTCTCAAGATCATTCACAAGATGTGTAATAACCAAATTTAGAGCTAAGAACAATGCAAGGATGCCTTTGTGAAGAGAGATCAAACCACTGTAAGTTAAGTTCAGGCTTCTGCAACAATGATATCAGTCCTGTAACAATCAAATCAGTCATAAAACATGCATAAGATAATAGGCAAAACACTTGTGATTTATCTTGCAATTATTATGGGTTATTTTAATTTATTAATGTTTTTGGGTTTATTATTAGGTGTCAATTTTGATGATTAAGGTCACTGTAATGTATTGCTTCAGAACTGGTTATTGTGGCAGTCAACAAAGGTGGGAATGCGAGGCCTTCCCTTGATGACTGTTATATCAATGCGAGCCCTCAAAATTAATGTTTAGACCATAAATGAATATTGTGATCCCTCCTCAAGGCAACACAGACCTGGAACCACAATTATGTTAGCCCTAATGTGACAAAAGGATATAGATCAGCCCTCAAACTCCTTGCATCCAGGGTTAGAGAGGGTCCTAGGCCTTTCGGACAGGACTAGAGACCAAGATTGATGTATCAATGAGTTCCCAAAGTCAAAATAAAAGTAGAAAACCTTTGCCCAAGTGAATGCTAGACCTGCAATCACCCACAGTTAGCCTCTAGGAGTCTAGACAAATTTATGAGCATTCAATGGGTCAGAACCCTGCAATAATCAATGAAATCTAATGCCAAACCCTTGGAACAAGCCTGCAACAAAGTCAAATCAGCATGGAAATGGAATGCAGCTCACTTATAACCCTTCCAAAGGATTTGTGCATTGAGGATGTTGTTTCATCGGTTTTTCCATGGTTTTAACGTGACATTGGCTATATTTGTGAAGGAGAAGTGATCTAGAGAAGGTTTGGGACTTATGATTGTTGAACAACAATGTTATTGTGGAAGAGAAAATTTAGGGTGACAACTTTTACATGATAATTGTGCAACAATAATCCCATCACTTGCACACTACAGTCCTGCATAGGGTATGTCTTAGTGTCTTTTGGGCTTGTTTAAGGATCTAAAATAGTAGACAACACTTTATTCCCAAGTTTATTTTTAGCATATTAGATAGCAAGATCAGTGGGCATGGGTGTTTGTAGACAACACTTTATTCCCAAGTTTATTTTTAGCATATTAGATAGCAAGATCAGTGGGCATGGGTGTTTTGAGAAGAATTTGTTTACAGCCTGTTGGTGATTTATTTTTGGCAAACATCAAGTCACTCAGAGTTAGCACTACATGTAGAACTTATTAGTCCAGTTTGATCCTTTTTCCCTCATGTTTAAGTGAGAAAATAAGGTCCTACAAAGAAATCATATCGTAAAAAATGTCTAGAGAGGACCATATAGAACCATTATAGATCCAACAACCAATGTAGATAAAATTCCTTCCTCCCCCCACCCAAATTGACCTGATAAGACCTTCATTTAGCAATCCCAGCATGCAAAAGGAGAGTCCTACCTAAGGTCACAAGTATTGTCTTCTTTCCTATTTGTTACTAACCATTCTTTGGCTAATCTGAATTCTTCTACTTGCAATATTGTAATATTAACATCCAGAAAAATATTTTTGGGTAGTGAAGCAGGTTTCTTCTTGGAATTTCCCTCTGACGAGGAGAACCAACTCATGTGGGTAGAGTCTATTTCTATTCAACCCCTTTCTAGGTTGATGTTTCAAATCAATGATGTCATGGATGAAAGAAAATCTACAGAGGATTTGAAAAAAGAGAGGGAAGGTCATAGACTCTTAAGATTCAATTACTTAGCGCATTGGATCCACTCTTTTGTATACTTGGCTTACACAACAACCTACACAATCAGGGGAACCTTCTTCAACTCTACCATTTGGACCCAGGATTTAAGGTCATCAACTTGTTTATGTATGAATTGTTGACGGGCCACTGCCTCATTTTTCCAATTTTCCTACTATGAAATAACTTAGGCTGCCTATATTTGACATCAGCCTCCTCATTATGGAGGTTTCCCATTCCTTAGCCTGTCACAACCTCTTTAATGCAAACTTGTTTTGTACCACAGTCTCCACAATTGGGGGAGCCTTCTTCACTCTACCACTTGGACCCAGGGTTAATGCTCATCAACTTGTTTATGTAGGAATTGGTGATGGGTTGCTGCCTCATTTTTCCAATTTTTTTCTTCAAAATATATTAGGTTGCTTATCTTTGATAGCAGCCTTCTCTTTATGGAGGTTTTCCATTCCTTAAGGGTGGCTTGGAGGTGTCATTTTATAAATGTTTTATTTGTTGATTGAGTTGTTGGTTTCCAACTTCGATTTCTCAAGCTTGTTCTCCAGTCTGATTTTCTTGTTCCTCTTGAGTTTATTGACTTGCTTCATGAGGGTCTTGATCCCATAGTGGCACTTGCTCTGTTAGGTTAAACACCAAAGGAGTGGTATATGTGATACATATTTTTTGTATCATTTTTGTTTTGAATTTTTGCATGTATTAGTGTCAAATCTAGTTGAGTTTGTTGATACACAGGTCCTTGATATTCACTTTGCACTAGTTTCAATATCTTTTAGTTTTTGACCTTAAAGATGAGGCCTGCGGTTGTATGAGATGCACTAGGTACACACTATATTTCCATGTACCATTTTGATTCCGCATGTGTTGATTCTACAAAGTCTTGTTTCATTTGTTGATATATAGGCCCTAGACATTTACCTAACATTCTTTGCAAGTGCTATACCTTGCACTTTTTGTTTGATATTATTTGAAGTTGATGCCTATGGTGTATCAGATGCATAAAATTGAAGTGTGTCATTTCTCTTCACATCTCAGATCTTCTATTTCCTTTTTTCAGAAACTTGTACACATTTCCACATTTTGTGCAACTTAGCTTTTCAACAATCTTTGTTTGCATGTGAAGCTCTGTCCTTCAAGTTAATTGATGGCATGCCAATTTTTGTTTGTATTGTCACATGCCTGAAGGTCAATGAATGCACTTTAGAATTTGGTGATCTGTTTTGGTTCTATATCACTGTTAAACTTTTATATGAACATTATTTGTGTTTAATAGGTAAGTGATGGTTTTCCTGATATAAGTTGTTGCATGAAGGATCATGAAGATGATGACCAAGTGTTCCAAAATAAACACTCGGAGATAAACTAGATTATATTATGTAATAAAACCACAGACGAAAAGTCGCTAGCAAACCAAAAATGTATTCAGATGAGACAATACAGATTTAGGGAGAATAACAAAGACAAATAATTCATTAACCAACTGTCCCTGCAACAAATACAAAGGATAAACTTTTCCCATGAGGAGCATCTTGTCTCACCCAATCTCCCATCTATTACTTTGCATCTAGCTTCCTTTTATACACTCCATGCCTCTATGTTGGGTACATTGCAAGAAACTTTCCAGATTACTTACAAGGAGCTTTCTAGATTACTCCCTGACAGGACATACAACTACCCATTAAAACGTTTCCTAAAATGTTAAAACAACAGATTTATTGATATCGGTATCTTCAATGCTCCCCCATAATACATTAAATCCACAACATAATTATGAGTCTTTATTGAGTACAAAAACTCAGCGTCCAAAGTTCCCTCACAAGTGGACATCACCTACAGAGGCTGATTGTAGCCATTCATGTACAGAGCATTGTCTTGGCATCTCAAAGCCAACAAATTGAACCACTAGAAACAGAACTGGATATGCTTAGAACTGTTTTGATGAGTGGGGTGCTCCATTGTCGAGAACTGGCCTTGGTTTTCATAGCACTCAAATCAGTGAAGTCTTGGAACTATACCAGAACATAGAAAAGAGTTGTTGGCCACCATAAGCAAGTAACCAGAAGGGTAATGCATCACACAAGCACAACCAACCTCATATGCCTTCATAAAAATAGTGAGCAGAGGTTACATCCTGTCCATACCAATGTCTTTTTATCAATGTCTTTTTTTTCTGCAACTGCCTCGACGTGCCCTCCATTCTGACTAGCCTTAGGGTTTCTAGGGTTTCTGAAAAACGTTGCGAACCATGAAACCCCAGACAAAATATATTTCTTCATGCACATCATACTGCCGACTGCCATGACCAAGGCCATAGCCGCGGCCGCAGGAAAGGATGATTTTTTAACCCATATCGCACTCAAACCCAAAACCCCAAAAGCCGTAGTCTTGAAAATCCAAGACCATGGCATGATCGAGCTATGGCTGCTCGGATCGAACACATAAATCAAAGTACTCTCAGACAAGCTATTAATCTGATTTCCTGCATCTTTTTTCCTCAATTCCCCGCCCTTTTGTCCATTATTGTTCACAACAGGTCCCAGGATCGAAACCCCAGCAGCACCCGCACCACTGCTTTTCTTCCCAATTACCCCTCTGCCTCTCACCACAACCGGGATCCATCCATTCTTTGAATAAGCGAACCTCACCAGGGCCTCTGGCGCACCAGTCTTTCTGGCAATATATTCTCTTCTGGCAGAGAGCTCGGCATAGACACTCTTGAACTTGTCAAGCCCTCTCGAAGAATAAGGGTTCGACCTTTTCCCATGCCTTTGCCGGGAACAGGCCTTTGGCGAGACAACGATTTCTTCTGCTTCGCCTTCCACCGATAACTTTCCACAACGCATTGATCTTTTCTCTGTTACATACACACTGAATATACACCCAGATATTGATCGATCCTGTAACAAAAAATTCGAAAACCTAACTCAAAAAACTACTGAATTCCCCTGTTCCCAGCCTTAATCGGCATCTGAAAGCTTCTGCAGCCCGCTATAATTTCGTTCATGCTAGAATTGGGAGTGACCATTTCGAATCGGCGATTCTACTCCCCACGTGAATTCCAGCTCATCCCCGATCGGTCAGGGATGTCAGGCACTCTAACTGCATCCTGTTTTTTTGTCAGGGCGGTCAGGGAAGGTGGCGGAGAAAGAGGGTGGTGGAGCTGAGAGATGGTGGCGGAGGAGGGAGAGATTTCCGGTAGCTGGAGCCGGACGATTTTCCGGCCGGTGCCGGAAAAATGGCCATTCTACCGCCTAGGTAGACTACTCCATTTTTTTTATCCAAAATGTTGAAATGTAATTCCGACTTCCGTGCAGCAGAAAACCGCCAGTTTTCCCCGCTCCCCTTTTGCCGATTGATGGTTTTCCCCAAAGAGCAGCGATCACAATCATCAATTGAGACGTGGCTGAGCCGTCCTTTACAAAACCACCATCCCCAGCGCGTAAAGCTCGGTTGAAAGGGACCTCCGGGAAATTCCTAGCAACCGTCCGATTAACTTTGGAGCAGATCTACGGTTATTAAAAATATATATATTGCCGTGCAATATGGTAGAGGCTCGAACCAGAAGTGGACGAGAAATAAATTTACAGCCATGAATGTAATTTCCTTTTGGCTGAGAAAGGAAATGAGTGCAGCAGCAGAGTGCGCATGTAAGCAAAGTTTTACACATGTAGAATTTATAGTTGAAACATAGTAATTTTTTTTTTGGAACTGAAATGTTCTCTGGTTGTAATCTCTCTGTTAGAGGAAGAATCTTTTGTAATAATCAGTTTTATAAATGAATAAGTAAAGTTTTACACACAGCAGTGTAGAATTTATAGTTGAAACATAGTAATTTTTTTTTTGTGGAACTGAAATGTTCTCTGGTTGTAATCCCTCTGTTAGAGGAAAAATCTTTTGTAATAGTCAGTTTTATAAATGAATAGAAAGCTTTTGTGTGTGTCAGAATCTTGTCTTCACTAAACTAATTTTTAGTTTCCTGGATTAAAACAGAAAACAATTACTAATAAACAATTTTTATCTTACACTATCAAAAATTTAGTGAGTAATAAATACAAAAATATAGTGAATAAAAAAAACATTCATGAAGATTCCTTTTATGTTGAGATTTTTAATGATATGAGATTTCTTTCATAATTTTTTTTACGGGGTTAAATATAGATGTATTTAGATTGATATTAAAATTTAATAAATTAGTTTGAATGAGTTGAATTTTTAAAAATAACATTTCTTTTTTAAAAGTTATATTTTTAATTTCAAAATAGAGTATATCTAAAATTTCTTTTTATCTTAAAAACGCGGAAGTATAGTATAGTTTGACAATGATCTTAAAATTTAAATGTTATTATTCTAATATAAATTTTCAAAAAATTGCATTTCAAACTTGGGTATAATCAAATCTCCTCTTATCACACAATGATGTTTTATATACTAATTTGACCATAACCTTAAAATTAAAATGTTATTATTATTATGATATAAATTTGTCAAAAAAATTATATATATTCTGAAATATAATATGTTATATAAAACCAAAAATATAATAATATTAAATTTAATGTGGCCTAAATAAAATTCTTTCACCAATACACATTCCCATGAAAAAGATAAATTATATTCCATAGTATTTCTTATTTATTCTCATCAATCTTTAATTTTAAATATATATAATACTTGTTTGTATAACAATTAATACATATACATTTAATTTAATTTTTTAAAATATTTAAAAATTTACAGCTTAATTATTACTTTATTATCTCTATTCAATATGAAATACAAAAAACCTTTTTTAACAACATTGTATCTAAAATTGTGTATTTCAAGTTTCCCTTAATATTTATGATACTGGTATATTATATGGCTCTATAAATATATATTATTATATATTATGATGAAGGTTTGTAAAAAATATTTTTTATTAAATGGAAAATAAAATCTTTTAAGTGGATTTAAAAGAAATATTTCTTAATTATCAAAATAAAAATAATAATTATTATGTAATTAAATAGAAATATTTATAATAACATAAATAAATATTATACGATTAGAAAACAATATTAAAAATTAATCAGAATTTTAAGAATTTTATTTTACATTTTATAGATTTTTATATAATTATCTTATTCATTAAGTGAAATATACATATAGTTCTCTTAGAACAATAATCCAAAACAATGCATTAATCAAATATTATAATAATTACTTATAGATAAATTGTTAATTACTGCTAATAAAAATTGTAACTTACTTTTATATGTAAACTAATACATCATAATTGAGACTATTATATTACCTTTATGTTTTTGCCACCTTAATCTTCAAGAACATGATAATAGCACCCCTCGTACAAAATTGTAATTTTATAATACAATTTTTTTTAGAATAGACATCTAATTAGCATTACTAACAACTCAAAATACCAATAACCAAACACTCAAGAGCCTTATTAAGGTGTAGCTGAATTTGTAGTGATGAAACTTCAAATTGGTATAAAAGTAAACTGTATCTAATACCCCAAGCTCAAAGAATCATATTAAAGCGTAGCTGAGTTTGTGGTGATGCAATTTTAAATTGGTATAAAAGGGTGCAGTTGCTTGCTTCCATACGGAGGAGCATGAACAAATTTGAGTTTCCTAACCAATAGTCATAATCAGTCCAAATATCAAAACAAGTGGGCATGAAGATGAGATTTGAATTTGTAAATAATTGAAATAAAATAAATCACGTTACCTTGCAGTTTAGTTTAGTTTTATTTTTTTATATTTCTTTTTATGTTTTCTTCCAGGAAAAGACATTCATAATCGCAACCCTAACTCCTTGTATAAATGATATTCGCAGAAACATAAATAGCCGTAGCCGTAATTGTTGTTGAGTCCCCAATCTGTATAAAAGCCACATACGTATGTCTCATTAATCAACCAATGATGAGCTGATATTCTCCTTCAAGCACGCAGACGAACGTTGTCACAATAACCCCCCACACCAAAATCTGTCCACAGTTATTAACACACACATGTGATGGGGTATTCGGTTCAAACGAAAAGTAGCAGAAATACGCTGCTCGATAAAAATACTCACACAATATACAATTCAATAAGTAAAAATACCACCCTAACAAATAAATACTCTTTATGAAATAGAAATCAAACTATTGTCTCTGCATTAAATTTTAAAAATGTATGCAAAGATCTTTAAAATCGACATTTATCTATGTAACAAGTCAAATCAACGAAAAGCCAAAGACCTTTTACTCCTTCCCAAATTGACAATTCTACGGTTTTTTTAGCTGGGGGCATAATAACTATCCTAATTGGTCGAATTCCAAATATCATCCCTCATATTCCAATAACTCAAAAATTCGATAAAATATTTAATAATCAATTTTATTACTATATTTTTTTTGTTATTTATAATAACAATTTAGAGGTAAAACTAAGAAAATATGACAAAACTTTCAAGAGAGTTATTTAGTGGATTATACTTCTCCACTTGGCAAATAAAAACACTTTTCTCAAAAGATTATTGATAAATAAAACGCAGTTGAATCTATTATTCTTTTTCGTATTTTTTTCTTCCTTATAAGCCACAATATACCATTTATTTATTTTTACTATCCAATTTGTATCTTTCTTCTTTTAGTAATTCACACATTTTATACTTTACAGTGTTGGGAACTCATATCTATGGTCAAGTTTTCTATTCCCCTTTATTATCCAATTTGCATCTTTCTTCTTTTTAGTAATTCACACTTTTTATACTTTCTATATATACCTTACAGTTATGGGGAACTCATATCTGTCAAGAGTTGCACATGGAAGACATGAAATGACAAACCAACAAAAGAGGAGCTCACAGGTGGGAATGACCATGAGCTCCTACAAGCAAAACGCCACAGAGGCTTCACATTAATCTCCAATAATATATAGATACAATTTGTTAGGGACAACAAATCATATCCCTGAATAGAATAACTAAGAAAAGAAGAATCACAACTAAGTAACAAGAATAACCTATTCTCCATTAATTCTAACACTCCCCTTTAATGGAGAAAGGGTTCTTAAACACACCTAATATGTCCCTAAACAATTCAAACTTAAATTTTCTGAGAGGCTTAGTAAATATATCAGCCATATTATCATAAGAATTACAATATTCAACACAAATCTTTTTGGACTACAACTTTTCCCTCACAAAATGAAATTGAGTGTCTATGTGCTTAGTGTTGTTATGAAACACATGATTGTAAGCCAGTTTGATGGAACTTTGATTATCGCTATGTTCTTCTCTTGCATCTTGGAGAAGTCTGTGCAACCAAAATGCCTCACATGCTATTGCACACATAGCTTGATATTCTACTTCTGCTGAGGATAAGGCTACAGTATGCTACTTCTAGCTGCACCAAGAGATGACCCCAGACCCAATGCTAAAGGTGTAACATGTAATTGATCTTCTATCATCTAAATTTTCTGCCCAATTAGAATCTGTATAACCTGTCAACATCAAATGAGTTAGAATACAAAATACCAAAGTTTGAAGTTCCTTGTAGATACCCTAGTACTCTTTTCGCTACAATCCAATGGTTCTCATGAGGTCGAGTCATGAACTCACTCAAAACACTCACTGCATAAGGTATATCTGGTCTCGTTGTAGTCAAATAGATAAGACTACCAACCAATTGTTTGTACAATGTTGCATCTGCATATTTCAAATCATCATCCACCTGAAGTTTGTTGTTCTGCTGTAAAGGCACAAATGCAGCCTTGCACTCATCCATTTTGAATTTAGTTAACAAACTCTTAGCATACTTACCCTGGGACAAGAAAGTTTGGCTTGAATCTCTCCAAACTTCTAGACCCAAACAATAATGCATTTCTCCAAGGTCCTTCATCTCAAATTTATGTGATAACTGATGCTTGATTTCTTCAATGAGATTGTCTGCACTCCCTGTCATGATCAGATCATCTACATATAAAGAAATCAACACTATCTTCCCCTCATCATTAAACACAGTATACAAATTAGGATCGTTTTTGGTCTATTTATAACCATGCATGAGGAAAAACGAATCAATTTTTTCGTACCAGGATCTAGGAGCGTGCTTTAAACCATATAAATCTTTCTTTAATCTCCATACTAAGTGCTCTTCTCCCTTATTAACAAACCCCTCAAGCTGCACTAAGTATACTTCTTCTTTTAAATCACCATTTAAGAAAGCAGATTTAACATCTAATTGATGTATTTTCCAATGGTTCTTAGTGGCTAAAGCAATAATCTATCTAATGGAATTTAATTTTGCAACAGGGGCAAATGTTTCCTCAAAATCAATACCTTCTTTCTAAGAATACCCCTTTGCAACCAACCTTGCTTTATGCTTATCAATATACGCATTTTCTTTAAATTTCAACTTAAAAAACCATCTGCAACCTATGGGTTGTTTATCATGAGGAAGCTTTAGTAGATCCCAAGTATTATTCTTAATAATAGATTCATATTCCTCCTTCATTACTTCCTTCCATTCAGAACTCTTACTAGTTTCATAAAAAATAGAAGGTTCTGCAATGTTTAACATACCAGTCATGAGTGCACAATCCCTATACCGAGTTGGTAACTGTTTTGGCCTGCTAGATCTCCTGAGTGGTGGGGTGTGAACTATTCTACTTTGTTCTTCTCTTTGTGGACTGAACTCAATTTCCTCCTCATTATCCTGGTGTTGTTGTTGCTGTTGTTGTTGTTGTTATTGTTCTTGTCGTTGTTGACTGATCCCTGTTTCAACATCCTTATCTAAAAGTAAACTTATATGCCATTCTTCATTGTTTTGAACAGGATTTCCATCATCAACCTGTTCATGGAATACTACGTCTCTACTAACAAACACCTTGTGAGTAGAAGGATCAAACAATTTATAAGCCTTATACTCACTGCAGTATCCAATGAAGGTACATTTAATGGCCTTTGAATCTAACTTCTTCCTGTTTTCTTTGGGAACATGTGTAAAAGCTTTACAACGAAATACTCTAAGGTGACTTACTGCAGGCTTGAAGCCAAAAAACGCTTCAAAAGGAGTTTTATAATCAAAACTTTTAGTGGGACTCCTATTGTTCAAATATACTGCAGTATTGATAGCTTCTGCCCAAAAGCCATTAGTTACATTCTTACCTTTCAACATACTGCGAGCACACTCCACCAGTGTTCTGCTTTTCCTCTCAGCTACTCCATTCTACTAAGGAGTTAAGGTGTTGTAAACTACTATTGTATCCCATGCTCTTTACAGTATTTGTTGAAATGCCCTTTCTTGAATTCTCTGCCTTGCTCTGATCAAAGAATCCAGATGAACTTTCCTGTCTGCTTCTTGATCATGTTCCTGAACTGCTTGAAATACTCAAAGGAATGACTCTTCTGTCTAAGAAAATACACCCATGTGAATCTTGTACAATCATCAACAGAGATTAGAAAATAATAGGCCCCACCTAATGATCTTTTCTGCATAGGGCCACATAAATCAGTGTGTACAAGTTCGAGTGTCTCCCTCTATTTCCTATCTTTAACAACATGAAATTCATCTCTATGTTGTTTACCGAATGCACATGCTTCACAATCAATATGCAACATTTTAAAACAAGAAGACCATATACCATACCTTTGTTCTGCAACAGAAGAAGGTCACTGAAATTGATGTGCCCAAGTCGCTAATGCCACAAATTTTTAGCAGACTTATCCGCTAACATTAATGCTTGTTGTGGTGTACTCTTCACATCCAGTTTGTAGAGTCCCCCTATACGAATACCTGTAGTAATAGGCTTCATCTCGTCCAAAAAGTATTTAATAATACAATGATATTTAAGGAATTCTACCTTGAGATCTTGATCTGTAATCTTTGATACAGAAATCAGGTTCTTCTTAATACCAGGAACATACCACACATCAGATATGTTCTTGATCTTTCCATCAGGAAAAGTGACAGGGAAATATCCATGTCCCTTGATCTCATACCTTCTATTATCTCCAAGGTATACTTTTACTCCAGTGTTGGATTCCCTAAAATTTCTGAACCATTTCTTTTTACTTGTCATATGTGAGGAGGCTCCAGAATCTAAGAACCAAATATCCAATTCATCCTCCTCAGTGGCTAGTGTGACCTTAGCCATAAATAATCTGACATCCTGATTCTGATCTACATCAGCCAGATGACCTGCATGTCTTCTCTTCTTGTATCTCTCCCCATCTTCCTTTTTCTTATGGCAAAATTTAGCAATATGTCCTATCTTACCACAATAAAAGCATTTAGGAGCACAGTCATGTTTATGCGAGGTCATACCTTGTGGTTTCCTTTTTCATGATGCGTTGCCTTTCCTGTGATCAGCCACTACTTTCCCATTTGGCTTGAACTTTGTCATCAATGTAAGATCTGGATTTTTAGGTTTGAGAGACAACCTCCTTTCCTCTTCTTGTAGAAATATCTCAGTGAGCTCTTCAAAGCTTGGAGGCTTTTCTCTTGCATTCAATGCCATTATAAACTTCTGATAATCATCTGTCATGTCGTTCATGGTAATTGTCACCAGATCATCATTTGCCATGGTCTGACCGGTATCAGTTAGTTTATCTTTAACTTCATTTATCCAGGATATGAATGAAGAAACATACTCATTCTCATCCCTCTTGATTGAGAGAATCTTCTTCTTGAGGTACAAAGTTTGACTTGTTTTCTTGATCTCGTACATTTCTTTGAGAATCGTCCATATGTCATTCGTTGTCTTGCAATCCCGAATGTGAGGGATGATCAAGTCTTTGACTGATAACTTGAGGAGAAATTTTACCTTCATCTCCCTTTTCTCCCAGTCTTGAATCGTTGTATTCGATCCACCAGTTGTAGTAGTCGGCTTGACCTCATCACCGATGGCAATGCCATAGGCATTCTGTGCCTCAAGCAACGTTTGGAGCTTAAACTTTCAATTAGTGTAATTGGAACTATCAAGCTTATTACTTTGATTGAGATAAGCTTCGACAATTTGATTATTCATCTTGAATGAATAAAACCTTCAATAATTTAAATAAACCCCAGATCTCCTTTACAAAAAAATTGTTGACCCTAAATTTTCTCTTTTAAAAAATAAAATTGCCCGCTCAATATCAGATAATAATCCCTTCAATAAGAAAAAAGGAATTCCAAATTACTTTTAATTAAAGCTTAGAAGAAACAAAATTCAACTAAAAAATTTAATTATCTAAGTGATAATTATTTTTGCACCAAATCTCAGCATCCGATGGTTAATGAACTAAAAATATTTTTAGTGTCGAAGGATCTCAGATCATAAACAAATTAAGAATGTCAATCATCAGAAAACTCCTCCACGCAGTCACCTGGAGTCTCTTTGGCACCCAACAGCTCCTCTATGCAGCA
Source organism: Pinus tabuliformis (assembly GCA_031772625.1). NCBI lineage: Eukaryota > Viridiplantae > Streptophyta > Pinopsida > Pinales > Pinaceae > Pinus > Pinus tabuliformis. The sequence continues at coordinate 1,988,740,394 of CM062817.1, forward strand.
CGCACATACGACAATCTCCAAGCAGAATCCCATTGATGGCCAAGAAAAAAAATGTGTGAGGGAAAATAAGGTGGAGTCCTAAGACAGATAAAAGGACTATAGAATTTCGCTGCCTGCCAGAATCACTGCAGCTACAGGCAGCCACCACGCATCCACTGCGGAAATGGGAGAGCACCAACCCAAATAAACCACGTAGCTTTCGGGTAGTCAAACACACAGTCAAGCACTGACCATGCTCTATGCTAACCACAACAGCCAAAGTTGTCCTCCACACAGCCTCTATCGACCTCCATGCAGCCTCGATCAGCCTCCACTCTTTCAAATGACAGGGCCTCCCTCTCGACATAGGTCCAGCTGGCCACCGCACCTTATGTCCATGTTTCTCCCTCAGGCGGACAGGGAGCCACCACGCAACCCTCTCTAGTCACGCATAGCTTCATCCACCACAGATCCACTCAACACTTTTACACACCACAGGATCGTGAGGATCTTCACTGAAAAACAAAACTTATCCGCAAAGTTCTATCAACCACTCGCGTGGGTTTGAACATGTCAGTGAGGAGAAGTATCAAAGGGTGGTCGTTGAACTTTTCCACACAAGAATCATGACGATTTCACTACAATTGCTCCCTTCACTCAGCCCACATGATTACCAGTCCTGCAGCTCTGATACCATGTCAAGAGTTGCACACGGAAGATGTGTAATGACAAACCAACACAAGAGGAGCTCACAGGTGCAGATCACCAGGAGCTCCTACAAGCGAAATTCCACAGAGGCTTCGCATTAATCTCCAATAATAAATAGATACAATTTGTTAGGGACAACAAATCATATCCCTGAATAATAGGAACAAAATAACTAAGAAAAGAAGAATCACAGCTATGTAACAAGAAGCAACTATTCTCCATTAATTCTAACCAAGTAGAAGTAAATCTAAGAAAATATAACAAAACTTTCAAGAGAGTTATGTTAGTGGATTATACTTCTCCACTTGGCTAATAAAAGCACTTTTCTCAAAATATTATTAATAAATAAAATGTAGTTGAATCTATTATTCTTTTTCTTAGTTTTTTCTTCCTTATAAGCCACAATGTACCATTTATTCATTTTTATTATCCATTTTGTATCTTTCTTCTTTTTAGTAATTCACACTTTCTATACTTTACAGTTATGGGGAACTCATATCTATGGTCAAGTTTTCTATTCCCTTTTATTATCCAATTTGCATCTTTCTTATTTTTAGTGATTCACACATTCTATACTTTCTATATACACTTTACAGTTATGGGGAACTCATATCTATGGTCAAGTTTTCTATGGATATGATTTGGTCCATCTTTATCGCAATATCTTGAAATTCTCTTCTACCACTTGCTCCCAAGTCCTCCAACTCTGAAAATGACCATAAATCTCACCCGTTGTGGATCACTACCTCAAATCATTCATCGTGAATAGTCATTATTACCCCCCATCCTCCCATCCTCCCTCTTCTACACAATTGCATTGTCTTGGAAAAATCCACCAATGCTTCCTAATCAAGCACCTCAATACTTTTCTTTTATTTTACTATAATAATTCATCTATTTCAATGTTGTTTAACTCATGCTATAATGATTTGTATCCACATATTTTATGCAACTATCATAACTTGTTTATCTACTTCATTTATATTTATATTTTTTTTGTTCCATAGTTGGTTTCCCCTGCAAAAAATTCATAACATAAAACATTATTGAATAAAATACTCATATTCACATCTCTTCCACTATAGCGTCTATGGTAATATCATCTATTCAATTTTTTCTTTTCTATAAAACCACTCAGTTCTATCAGATCACATTTTTCTACAATATCACTCATTACTATAACGTCACCCACTACTATAACATTTTTTTCTCTTGCAAAGATGTTGTTGCTTGTTAAATTCGCTGCACAAAATCCTTTGGATTAATAATTTCCTTGTAGCGTTGTGTAATAAATTCTTCCTATGCACTCTTCTTTTGCACATGACCCAGAACCTACACTTTAGAAACAATCTCTGATGAGTTTCCTTAACAATATGTATTACACGTTCATAACCAATAATCTGCCCAACCACAAAGGAGAATTTATTTTCTTTCACTTGTTTTTGTCTTCGTATATTATTTCTTTTCAACTCCACCATCTCAATTCCAATGTTGAAGTTAAAAACAATTACCAATGAATTAATATTCCTCATAAATAAATTCCTTTTAATGGATTGCTTTATCTTGTGGACAAAAAATCATAATTTCTTCCTCAGACTCACTTACAAAACCAATAATCAAGGTAATTTTATAAAATTCATCAAATTATCTCAGAATATCTTTTCTTCCTCAGTTTTGACAATCTTCTTTCTTTTTTAAATATAATCAAAATTTTTAAACATACCTCTCCGTTTGGAAAATGTCTTCTTGTAATAATAGATCTTTTACTCCATACCATCCAACGCTCTTTAGTCATTCTCTCTAATTATATGCACATCGTAGTATTATTGTTCGAATACTTTTTCACTCTCTATGGGTCTTCAATCTCATGGAAATCAAAATATTTTTACATTTGATCTTTCCATTTCAAAATATTTTGTAGCCTTACACTTCTAAAAGGATATGTCATCCCTATCTTCATTTTATCTGTACATATTTTGTATGAGAGGACTTTATCGCTTCAACCATACATATCATCTCTTTCAATATTGTTATATTCCTTTTGCTTTAGTTATTTTTCATTTGTCAACACCTCATTCTCATTGAATTCTACCAAGTTCTCATTAAAAATGGAGTTGTGAGAGCTTATCTCTACCTCCCTAATATCGCTACTTAACATCACACCTCATTCTCATTGAATTCTACCCAGTTCTCATTAAAAATGGAGTTGTGAGAGCTTTTCTCTACCTCCCTAATATCGCTACTTAACATCACACCTCATTCTCATTGAATTCTACCAAGTTCTCATTAAAAATGGAGTTGTTACCAAGTTCTCATTAAAAATGGAGTTGTGAGAGCTTATCTCTACCTCCCTAATATCACTACTCAACATCACACTTTTTCTTGAGTCATCTGTATGTGTTATCACAATTGTTGTTTCATAAAATATGCCCTCTTCTCATGGAAACATCATTATAATTTCATTCGTAAAACTTGATGTTGTGAGGTCACAAGTCCCAACAATGTTGTAATAATAATAGTAGTAGTGTAATTTTACGGTTCACAAACAATCTTGTCAATCTTAAAGTTTATGAAGGTGTTGTCACCACCTAACCCACACCTTGGATCACATAGAGGAAACTTCAATCCACTGGGTGTGGCTTTGGGAGTGAGCCTTGAGTCAAGTTTACAGTCACTCTATCTTGACTACTCCATGTAGGCTAACTAATAAGAGTAGGGGGTTAGTGCTTAAAAAATAATTAAGGCTAATGAAGCTATAGAAAAACAAGAAAATATTCTAGAAGTTAATTTGACTGTAACATACAATTTATATGATCCACAAGGGGATAATGAGATGATAAATTTAAATAATAAGATAAACTAGTGTTCAAATAAAATTCTTTTGTTGTTGAAAGGAAACCAGGAAAATGTAATCATGGACTAATGAAGTATGCTATCGAATATATCGAATATTTTGGAGAAACATTTTTGGTAATTTTTATTATGGTTGAGTTCACTTTGAATTAATAAAGTAGTGCGAAATGGATGGGTGGATATGTCGATTTACATATGATTGCAATAAAAGTAAGTTTATCTATGGTTTTTTATATTATCCTTCAAATAAAGACAAAGGAGGCACTTGGACATAAACAAGAAGAAAATGTGTTTCATTGAACACCCATCCGATGATTTGAAATAAAATTCTTTTGTTGTTGAAAGGAAACCAGGAAAATGTAATCATGGACTAATGAAGTATGCTATCGAATATTTTGGAGAAACATTTTTGGTAATTTTTATTATGGTTGAGTTCACTTTGAATTAATAAAGTAGTGTGAAATGGATGGGTGGATATGTTGATTTACATATGATTGCAATAAAAGTAAGTTTATCTATGGTTTTTGATATTATCCTTCAAATAAAGACAAAGGAGGCACTTGGACATAAACAAGAAGAAAATGTGTTTCATTGAACACCCATCCGATGATTTGAAATAAAATTCTTTTGTTGTTGAAAGGAAACCAGGAAAATGTAATCATGGACTAATGAAGTATGCTATCGAATATTTTGGAGAAACATTTTTGGTAATTTTTATTATGGTTGACTTCACTTTAAATTAATAAAGTAGTGTGAAATGGATGGGTGGACATGTTGATTTACATATGATTGCAAGAAAAGTAAGTTTATCTATGGTTTCATTCATTTTTTGATATTATCCTTCAAATAAAGACAAAGGAGGCACTTGGACATAAACAAGAAGAAAATGTGTTTCATTGAACACCCATCCGATGATTTCACAAGTCAACAACAAGTGCTTCCTAACTCGCAATAAAAGTTGAAAGGTTTTCCCTAATTAAAAAATCTATCAAAACACAAGTTCCTCTTTGAATGATGCAAAAGATCAATCTTTCACTCGCCATGGTTGAGAGCATAACAAGAGATTTAAGGGGAAATTTCATTACTTTATTTGAAAAAAGAAAAACTATCTAAAACTTTGAAATCTAATATACAACTTAAATAGAATCTAATCTAAGAAAATGAATAGTTTGTGGTTTTTTTTCAAGTTAATTTTAACCGAGTTAGATAAAAAGAAAAAAAGAAATCCACTAAATGAGATAGAACACAAATCCCCCAGGGTAAGTGTTGAAGGCTAGAAATGTATCTTTTTTACCATACTTTTTGGAATCACATTTCACCTTTATGTTATTTTTCTACAAAAGCCTCAACATATTAAGGTTAAGATCAATACCTATAACGTATTAATAATCCATATTTAAATTCTCTGTTTTTAGTGAAATTATGACAAAAGTATCTTGTAATTATCTATTTTTGTATATTCTGCAACTAATATCCATTTCTGCAGTAGAATCCATTGTTAGATAGGTTGGAAAATTCCAAAAGAAGAAATAAGACTATCAAAAGATGACATTTGGCTCTAAAATGGTTAACCACCTACTGCGATTTGTTGCCAAGCTAAGGGAAACCAGAGATCCTGATATCAAAGGATGAGTCAAAATTGGAAACTGCGTGCTGTACTTAAACAAGGGAAGTAAAGAATCAAGCAATAGAGGCACTTAGCTATTAAAACATGAAACATACTATCACTTTCTTGTCCAATAGCAAGTCATAAGGAGATTGGACTCTTATTTATCAATCTCGTAGGTGTCAAATTTGCTTACAATTTATCGGCTTAAAACTCTTTGAAAGTCGTTTTTATCATTTGTATAAATAGAAGTAAGTGAGACAAAGAAAAAAATAGTGGTGATTATTGTTATTAAGTTTATAATCCCTTTGTGGACAAATTAATACTTTGTTCTCTTAATACAATTTCTTGTTACTTTCTGAATCTGTGCATGAAGAATCATTGATTTTCAAATCAACCTTCCACTCCGGGATGACCCTGTGCGAGCTGTGAGGTTCCATTACTGTTACCATTAATGTTTCTTTTAAAGTTTACTTATTTTTTGTTACAGATATTTTTATAGGGTACTTGTTAACAAAAATCACCAAAAAGAGTTTACTTATGCTATGCATTTTTTATATCATTGTTTAGTTGTTTTAGCATTCAATTTAAATTTCTCTGAGTGATTTCTTGGTTTACATTTAATTTCTGATATGCTAAACAAAGTACATTTTAGAGGTTGATGTGCACATTAGTAATTAGTCTTGAGTTAAAGTTTCACATTTTGGATTTCATTGTCATTCTTCTTTTGAATCAACTTTATCTTTTGTAATCTAAATTTTGTTATCAAGTTTTTATATATTTATCAATTAGGTTAAAGATTTATTTCTAGTAACTAGTGTATAATGTGTTCAATTCCACAATAGTATAGTCAAATAATTTTCTTTCATGTTCAATTTTCAAGCATTTTCCTTTGATTGTTACAATTAAGTGTGAATTTCTGCAATATAGATAAGATCTTTTATTTTCAAAGTCTCATCTTAGATAGGACTCTAGATTGAAAGAACATGTGCATTTATTCTATCCAAATTGTATAAAAAGCATTCTTAATTTTCAAAACAATTCCTAACATATATAGTGCACATACACTTCATAAGTACATGAATCATGGTTGACATTTAATGAATTAAATTAAAGACAATTAATTTATCAAACAATTTGACACCATTGCTGGGGAAGTGTAAATACAATTCCATTTTTTCTTTTCTATTTAGGATTTTTTTATTTGATAAAATTGAAAAATGATGAAAAACATTTATGGATAGAGAAAGCGATTATGCGGGTATATTTATAAGTAGAGTAGAACTTCAATTCCAACATCACCACTCACTCCACCTAGACCTCATAGTTCCACACCATCAAATCATACTCGCATCCCATCACTGGAAAGTAGAGATAAACTTATTGAGGTGCATAGATCAAAAATTGAATCTAGATATTCACCAACTTCTTCTACAGAAGTTGTATTTGACAGACCAACATCCCCAACAGAAGGAGTGATTTCCTCTCTTCAACAGGAGAACAACTTCTAGGACAAGAACTAGAGGTTCCTAGTGAATAAGAAGAAGAACTTTATTTTAACATACCATTAGTAGAGGAACATTAATAACAGATAGATAATATTATTATAGAAGCTTATAATAGCTCTAAATAATCTACAACGGAAGGGGAAGGGCAAGGAGAAGTGCATAATGTAGATGGTGGTGAATTTAGGGTTGGAGGTGGAAGAGGTAGAGGAGGAAATAAACGATGAGGTGGAGGTGGAGGTGGTGGTAGAGGTGGTAGGGAAGAACTAGATACTTATGGATTTCCCATCTTTGATGAAGATACTAGAGCTACAATGAAGAACATCTCACCCTCCATTCTTCCTAATTTCCATGGTTTAATGCATGAGGATCCCAAAACATTTCTTTTGAGTTTGAAGTTCTATGTAGAACTTATGATTATTTACTTGATCCTCAAAATTTGAAATTGTTTCCAACAACTCTTAAAGATGGAGCACTTAAATGATTTATGGGATTAGGAACGCATAGAACTAGAACATCAGATGAAATGAGACATGTGTTCTTAGAAAAATACAAGGATTATTGTATGCCCCATAACCTTAAAGATGAGGTCTTTAATATAATGCAAAAAGAGGATGAGCACCTTAAAAATCTAGTTGAAATATTTCCTTACAACATCAAAAGAGATAAGATGTATAATTTGGATGATGAAACACTAAAATCTCTTTTGTTAAAATCCATGAGAGATAAATGGATTGATCTTATGAATTTAATTGGCAAGGGAAATGTGTCACAACATTTATTTGGAGAAATCTATGATTTATGTAAACATATCTCTAGGGGTAAAGATAGGACATGAAAAAATCCAAGAGATCTTGTGATGTCCAGAATTAATAAATCTATAACTGGAATAGTAAGTAGAGCCGAAATGTGCAATCTGCTCGATAATTTCAAAATAGATATCTTAGGGAGTCTTAGCCAACAACTAGATATCCTTAAGATACAAAACAAGAAAAATTCCGAGAATGTTGCATTATCTATTTTTTGTCCCAAGTGTAGAAAGAAACATGCCTTAAGAGAATGGCCCCTTCATAGTATATAAATTTGTGTCACATGTGCTGGAAATAATAATACAAAGGAATGTCCTTCAATACCTGGTCTTAAATTTGTTTTTCATGATGAAGCTGGGGCAATCCAAGTTGAATATCTTTGTTTCATTGCTAAAATACCAAGGAAAAATCAAGAAACAAATATGACTCAAGGTTTCAATACTCAATCATATGCACAACCACAAAACAATTGGACTACACCCATGTAATGAAAGTCTTTCTCCCCACAATCTCAAAATCCATGTTGGGCTGAAGGTTGGTAAAATCCTTATGGAAAATATCCTCAATATTCTCAGTTCCAACAACCATATACCTCTTTTCCACCACAATAGTATCTTCCTCAACCAACTCAACTTCCTGAATTTCAAAATTCAAATCAATAAATTTCATTACCATTTCCTCAAAAACCCAATAAACTACCCTACCCAACTACTTCTAAATCCAAACAATAAAAATTAAAAAGCTATTTATAATGTCGAAGGACAAAATTTTCAAACTTATATGATTACCCCATTAGGCATAACTAATGTTCAAGTTAAATCTGATAGCGTTTTACCAAAGAAGTCACCAAAAACTATCACTGAAAAATATAAAGAGAATGAAGTTCCTAAGCAATATGTAAATCTTGATCAAGGAAACATTCCCCTAAAGGAAGATGTTCCTATATCATCAAAGGATGAACACATAAAATAAGCTCCTAGAGTTTGTCTAGTACAACAACCTTTTGTTTCTTTGCAAGATCCACCTTTTCCTAAAAGGCTTAGAATTGAGAAAGGAATAGAAAGGCCAATTATTTTACGAGATTATGATATGTTAGATGAGATTAAGAATATTTTCATTAAAATTCCCTTATAACGGCCTATAAAGAAAATACCAATATTTGCAAAAACTATCAAGGAGCTATTCATTAGAAAACTAGGAAGAAAAAGAAAAGATATCAAAAAAATCCAATTGGTAGGAAAAAATGTTGATATCGTGATGGGAAAACCTATTGTTCAAAATTTATAGATCCCGGTAGTCCTATTATGAAAATTCATATCAAAGGTATTGAGAATCCAAATACTTTAATTGATCTAGGAGCAACCATTAATATGATGAGTAAACAAACAATAAAGCAAACATAAGCGTACTAATCTTCAGTAAACTCCTACATTATTACAATTGGTAGATCGATCTATCATCAAACTAGATGTAGTATTAGAAGATGTGTATGTTTCTCTAGATTCTTGGGAATATCCTATAGATTTCATGATTTTAACTCCTGAGAATAATTTAGGAGGCCATCAATTGATCCTTGCTAGACCTTGGCTAGCTATAACTAATGCATTCATAATTTGTAGATCTGGTGATATGTATATCTCTGCCGGAAATTCCACTAATAATTTTACCATGTATCCTCGTGCAAAAAAAAAACTCAAATAGAAAGTGAGATTTGGATAGATGATGATAATGAAGACTTTAATGATATGCAACCAGTTTATACTTTTTCACATGAGATGAAGATGATCAATTGATAAATTTAATGATAAATAATGATTCTTCTTCATACTGTGAGTAAAATCAAAGTTTTGAGGAACAATGAAATGTTGAATATTTATCATCTCACAAAATGGCTTTAGATTCTAAAGAAAAATTTGGCAATTCTCAAGTAGAAATATTTCCAAATAAAAAATTGAATATTAACAGTAATTTGGAAGAATTTCAAGAGAGAAAATTAATTCAGATGCTATAAAGATACTATTCTTCTTATGCATGGGAGTACACTGACATGAAAGTGATTGATCCTAAAACTTGTATGCACCATATTTATAGTGAAGAAAATTCCAAACCAGTTAGACAACCTTAGGGAATGATGAATCCTAATGTGAGATAAATTGTTAAGGAGGAACTACAAAAATTATTTATTTAAATTTCATTTATCCAATATTAGATACTTAATGGGTGTCACCTTTACTGATTGTTCCTAAGAAAAATGGAAAAGGGAGAGTGTGCATTAATTACAAGGAATTAGAAAAGCTATTTTAAAAGGTCATTTTCCACTACCTTTTATAGATCAGGTATTAGACAACTTGGTAGGGAAAAAGTATTTTTCATTCTTAGATGGTTTGAGTGGATGTAATAAAATACAACTGGCACGAGAAGATCAAGATAAAACTACTTTTACATGTTCATGGGGAACATATTCCTATAGGGTTCTTCCCTTTGGATTATGTAACGCATCGGCCACATTTCAAAGAGATGTGTTGTAACATGATCAATTTTGATAATTTTAATTTGATGATATAATAGGTTTTACTAGTTTAGAAATAATAAATGGTTCTACAAGAGTAAATGCGCCCTCAAAATGTAAATTTAAGTTTCATTAACTGGTTGATTTAGTTAATCATGCATTTAAACATGATTAAATCATGTGTTAAAGTAAATTCAAACATGGTTTAAAACCAAATGAGAACAAATTTTCAAAACCTGAAAGAGCTTTTTGTTACCAACATCATCACTTTCAAAAACATCTCTTAGTTTTCTAACAGCTATTATGGTTTGGAAGAAATAAAGGTATTACAGGACCCTAGTTTTTAGAAATTCGGGATGAAAAAGCTCAAAGGCACGTAGTGACTTGGAGGCCACCTCATCAAATATGAGTTGCAATCAAATTTGAATTTATCTTCTTTATCAACAGAAATCCTCAAGGATAGTACAATAACTCTTCAAATAGTTTTAGTTACCTATATTTGTGTTCCATTTTTGTAATACAGTTTTTAGATATTTGTAATAGCTCTTGATATTTTTTATCAACATATTTTGTGAGGAAATTGTATAAATACTTCATCAACTGAAGTAATATGGGCTTGATTTTGATGCCGAGGATCTTAAACTATGTAATAGCCTCTCTCGTAGAATTCTAACGAAATCCTTCCAGCTCTAGTTGTGACAAAATTTTGTGTTTCTCGTATGTCTTTCGGGTGTTTTAATAACTTGTTTCTACATATGTTCAAAGCAATTATAGGAAGGTCTGGCTAAGGTAGATTAAGTGTTAATCTCTCTGTAATTCCATGAAAAATCATAACCTTTAGAAAGATATTAGCTTATTAGATTATCTGTCTGAAATAGCCCCCCTTGGAATCAGTTTCACTTTGGCCTTCTATTACCTTTGAATATGTTTTTATTAGGCTGTAGAAATCTTCTACACACATCTAAATTTCCCTAGTTGTTAGGTAGTCAGTCTGACTACTCAATTATTAAGAATCCCCTTACATTCGTCTACTATAATTCTTCAAACATATAAGTCATTTTGTCAGGATGGAAGCTGACACTTTCAGAACAGACCCTTTGAGAGAGGCGTTTGATCATGATCAGGGATTATCACTGATCGCCAACCATCCCCACTAAAACCATAAATCTAGCCATTGTGCTTCAAAGGTTGTTATTTAGTGAGAGGTGAACAATGTTAAACAATGCCTCATAACAACTAAGGGAGCCCCCTTTGGTTCAAGGGCCATCTATTCTAGCACCATTTACCACGTTTGGTATATGTGATGCTTTTTCTATGGCCTAGGGAAACCCCTCCTTCTAGACTTGGTCCAAATATATAAAAAATAGTGTTTTATTCCCTGTAAGCTACTTTTCCCTGAGCTAAAAGTGGGTACACGCGGGTCAGTCAATACCCAACCCACCTATATGTATTAAAAAACTTAAAAAATTTAAATTTCCTTAATTATGGGTGGATTTCACGGGTTTTACCTGTTGATTACCTACTATTGCCCATGGCCCAACTATTTCCCAACTAAAAAACTAATTGGGAGAGGTATAAATAGACCTCTATGGGAAGGCCTTAAGGAGGAGAAGAGATAGAGCTATTATACTGAGATTATCCCTGATTGAGTGTGATGAATCCTTGTGCCTCATGCACTTCCCCAAGCTTTAGGAAACCCTTGTTTCGTTCATTATAGATATCCTTCCTTTTGCTTGAGATATCATTGTGTTGGTGATGGAAGAAGATGGTTGAAGGCTAGGATAGGACAAATCTAGAGGACAGTTCCTCTTGGAGCTAGAGAAAGACTCAGGTGAATTCTCTCCATGTTATTTATAGCTTACTGCAATAAAAGAAATGTTGTCTTGTTTCCAAAATTAACTATGTTTATGCATCAAATTATGTTTTAATTCATATATGAATGTCGTTTTGATGTATGATCAATCATTTGTTTATATGATATAAAGTCAATTTTGTGAATATGCTTTACTTCTATACTACTATGTATGTTCGAATTGAATGATTTTCAGGTTTGAAGAACATCGGGAGTTGCAAAGGGTCTGAACCCTGTGGGACCTACTCGAATGAAGGAAATCTCGATATGGTCACTCTTACGTACATTGATAATATAAGGATCTTGCCTGAGTTGTATGAGTATTTCTTGTTGTAGTTCGCTCCTGCTCTATTGGGGTTCTAATTGAAAGCCTAGGGTGCTTTCACCCGAAATGGAATTGGCGACTCCATTGGGGATAATAATCTTGTTATTCCTAGTTTGGGTTGTTCATTCTCAATCACGGCTCAGTCTTTGGTTTGCTTGTGGTTACAGTCTTATTTGGTCTAGCAGACTCCCAAGCTTCAAGTATGATCTTTTGGATCAAAATTTGTTTTATTTTTTTGCAAAGCTTTGTATATGCTTTTTACTTTCTTTACAGTAGCGTATACACACTTGCTTCTGTAAAGTGAACTCGCGTATACGTGAGTGTCCTATGTCATAAACGTGTGTGTACACTTCTCTATTTGAACACAGTCGTGTATGCAAATTTTTCATTGTTTTTTCAAATCTTTCGGCCCAGATAGATTTGTTTCCTGGTCTTTTCAGTCTTTGTGTAGTTAATTGATGTCTGAAGAATTTAATTATTCTGCAAGCTTACTATTTCGAAGTCTCTTCCTCATTGAAAATATATGGCCTAGGTTTGCTTCATTAGCGAGTCTGTAATTTCTTTTTTGACATACAAGACTTTGTTTTGAAGTTCTTGATTGTTCTGGTTCTCTAGAAGATGAGATTTTTTTCAGTTTCAGTGTCAAGCCAAGATTTCAATTCTACTTTCTTTGCTCTCCTTTGTTTTGGGGCCTCATAGCTTTTCTTGCTTTTTGAAAGTGTTTTTGACATATTTGGAGCTATTTCTTTCTTGGCTTCTTGGTCAGTTTGTCAAACTCTTTGTTGCTATTTGGATCATTTTGTACAAGTTGAAGTCTTTTTGCTCAAGTTTTTGTTCATTTTCGAGTTTGTAACTTGCAAAGACTCCTTGGGCTCTTTTTTTTTTTATATTTTGAGTTTTAGTAGAATTTTGGTGATTTCAAAAAGTTGTCTTTGTTGCTTCTTTAAAAAGGAAAAGATCTCAAAAATCTTTGTTTTTTTTTTCTTTTTCCAATTTTGGTTTATGGTTTCTTTTCTTTATTAAAAGTGAATTGCAATCTTTTACAATTTGCCCTTCTTGTTTGGAGAGAATTTTGTGTTCAAAAATTGTATCCTCTTTAGTACTTAAGTTGGCTCATTGTTAGTTATAAACAATTGCTTTTGCTTTTTGAGTGTTATTTAGGATCTTGCATCTCCATTATATCTTGCATTAGGGTAGTTTGCATTGTTAAAGCATTCATAGTCTTTTAGATTTTGAGTGTGTGAAGTGTGTTTCAAGAAAAGAAGAGAGAAAGCACTTTGCTTTGTAGAAGTTTCATAGAACCCATATAGAGATATCTTTTCATCGACGAAAAAATGATTGCATTCATGTAGTTACCTTTTGATTGATTTCTGTTGCGTCATACAAACATCATTGGTTTCACTCCCATATTTACCCTTGACTTAAATAATAGCCATTAAAATCCAGTGATTAATTAAAATAAACTAGAAATTTTACATTGTCATCAGAATAAACCAAAAGTTTAGGTTTATTAGGGTCTTGGATTAGGCGAGAGGAGAGTTAACTCTCCAAGGCCACTCAAAATTACAAAACATAGAAGTTTGATTAATGAGCGAAATCCAATAGTGTTAGGAAGACCAGGAAAGCTCCGTAACAAGGAGTAAAACACGAGTGAGAGTGAAGATAAGGACGAGAGATACCCGCTCTCTTACTTTTCGGATCCTTCCTCACAACTATTTCGCTCATCTTCTGATACAAATTGGTGACCATAGTTGCCTATCCTAGGGATCACACAAGTGGCTGCGGAGGGGAATCCCGTGGCACCTGAGGCTAAAATTGTATCACATTCAACAATAATTTTGGTGGGTACCCTTGTGAAGCTTGGGTGCTTGCATTGGTAAAGGCTGTTGACTGGAGGTTAGCATAACTGCCACAGATACTCTCACTAGTGGGCCTAAGGCGTAATTACCCCAGTATATTTTCAGAAGGCCCTTGTTATTAACTTTTTTGTATTTTAGTGTCTGGTCCTAATCACCTGGAGTGGAAATACTCTAGAGTTGTTTGATTGTTGATATCTTTAGGGACTTTTTAGTGAGTGTTCTTTGCTCCTAGACGACCTAGCTTTATAATTTTTAGAGTCTTTAAGTAGATCCTTTAAATAATTCAAAGTGGCTGATTGACCATCTCGATGGTCTAGGAGACTTCATGGTCTATCACCTACGAGTCTTGAGCCTTCCCTTAAAAGGTGTAGGAGCGATTCTGCTAGTGGTTTTTATCCAGTGGCGGTAGGTGCATCGGAGATTGATCTTTCGCTTGGGGTAATTAATTCACAAGATAGACCTAGCACTGGTAGAGAGTTAGAGAGGAACACACCAGTCCTTTCTCGAGTACTCTTTCAGTTGGAAGATAATATCGAAGTTGAAGAGCATTCAGAGTTGGTTGCGGCTGTGAATTCTCCTCTTCCTCCTGATCATCTGGACATTCTATTGTACGTCGAGACCCTGACTCATAGGCCTTCGAGCCCAGGTTTACACCCATCTATTCCTTCGATGACCATTTCTAGAAGCATGACATCTATGACAAGTGTTGAGAGCATGCAAACTCCCATATCTATACAAGGAAGAGGAACTACTTCCATCCATTCTATTACTCCCATCACGACTATATTTAAATCTACTACCATTCCGTCAACAAGTGGAAGGTCTCAAGCTACTGCATCCGGTTTTGGATTTGTCCCTTATGGAATGCCATCTCACAGAATTCCTTCACTTCCTTTGAACACACCATCGACCCCCTCTACATCCATGATGAGTGGATCGACTTCTTTTCAAGGTTTCCCATTTGGAAATGGTCATATACCACACTCCAATCCAACAGTAGGGTCAATGCCTTTTTCTTTTACAGGTCAAGGTAATAACCCATTCCAAAGTTGGAGAAACCATCCAGTTAGTGGGATAGGAGCTGGGAATTAATTTTTCAGCCAAAAAGAGGATGTGTCATATTCTTGAATTAATTCATTTCAGAATTTTCCACCCTTTGCTAATGCATGGAATCCTTATCAAGGGTTGTGAACTACTTTTAACACTTCGTTAGGGGGTAACTTCACTGGTTAGAAAGGATTTTCGTTAGGAGTTCGTCAAACTCTGAATTTTGCTAGACCACAGGGAGCGCCTTTTGGTTCATTAGACTCTACGAATTACTTTAGGCAACCTGGTGTTTTTGAAAATCTAGGTCATTCTTTTCAGACCTTTGGGAACCCCGCCCGCACTGGATGGAATTCCCAAGGTCTGCCATGACTCCATTTTCTAGCCATGCTCAACTTGCCAGACTTAACTAAATTGACAAATTATCTAATTCGGTACAATCGGCTTAGCCTCTGATCCCAGCTAAGCTTCCCTCGGATATCCCAAAATTCAAAGGGAAGAGTGGTGAAGATCCAAGAGACCACATAACCACATTTCACTTACAGTGCTCATCCAACTCCCTGATAGATGATTCAATCAGGTTGACATTATTGCAGCACACCCTAACCGGAAATGTGGAAAAATGGTACATAGAGTTGCCAGGGGGCACCCATACTTCTTTCTGTGATTTGGCTAATTTTTTTTTGAACCATTTTAGTTGCCTGTCCAATATGAAGCCAAAATTGAACTTCTAGCTAACTTTCAGCAAGACACCGCAACTCACATTTCGTATCACATCCAGGAATGGAGGAGGAGGAAAAGGCTTATCAAAGCTGAAATTGCACCAAACTTCCTTCTCGAATGGTTTCTAAAATCATTACAACCTGAGATCTCAAAGGACATCTCTCTCTTCGGTGTTTATACAGAAGAGCAGTCCATTTCCAGAGCCCAACAATTAGAACTGACATATTCTCAGTCTGGGTTCTTTAGAAAATTATACCTGATGCTCCTAGATTTAAGGTCTATTTAGCCAAACCGAAACCAGGCCCCCACGCTGATGGTATAGTTAGATAGATTGATAGTAACACAGTGAACCTTTTGAATCAATTATAACAGTTGTCTCTACAAACTACTTCTTCTACCAAGGCAACACCATCTGTATCTACACCTTCCCAACCTCTATAAACACCATCCAAACCACTAACCTCAAAGGAAATCAATAATCCAATGGGAAGAGGAAGGGACGAGGTAAGAAGAAGAACCAGGAAGGGAAAGGCAATGTAAACAAACTCGGCAATGATGCCAGAGAGGGTAGGAAAGAGTCCAAGAAAAAAGTAAAATTTCCATGCAAGTTATGAAATGGAGATCATCTGACCTACCTCTACCCTAAGGTGCAAGATGCTCAGTGCCTATTAGTACAACAATGGTCCTCTAGCTCCTAAGTTGTTCTGACTAACTCTTTCCCCAAGGGAAGCAATTACTTGCTGACGTGAATTCCAATGCTGGTATCTCCATCGGGGACAACCAGGAAGGGGAAAATTCGTCAAACGTTTATATGATGAGCTCTCATATCAACGTCGCTACAGGAGCATGCGATTATGGTGAATCAGAAAAATCTAAGGCTAAATCTATTCCCAAAGCCATAGAACCACTTCATATTGAGCAGCCCTCTATTAAGTCTATGCCTCAGATACCGAAAGGCTTCGCAAAGCGCTCGACTATTAACCCTAATGCTAGGGCAGCCTAGAACTACTCAATTTTAGAAGATCTGGCTCAAATTCCTTGTATTATGTCAGCATTGGAGGTACTCCAGTCATGCCCCGCTCAAAGAACTGCTTTTCTTTTGGAAATCGGCACAGTAGATCCCAAGAATTCTTTATTGCTCACTTTTAATATGTTGAATGTCAAAAAGAGACTTCCTCACCATATGGCTTCCTAGATAAAGTCCACATACTAAAAGACCAACATGTTTCGAACTATTATAGATGAGGGAGATTCCACATGCGTGATGTCTATGTCATGTTGGAAGGCCATTGGATCACCTTCGGTTGTTCCTTCACTGACTCTTTTGATGGCATCTGATGGACATTCTCATAGGCCACACAGGATTATCCCGACCTTTCCTATTTTTGTTGGGGGAAAGGTAGTGACTATTGAGGTCGAAATTGTCGATGTGATCCTGGATTATAAGCTCCTCTTAGGCAGAAATTGGATTTACAAGATGGATGCCATAGTTTCATCATTATTCCGCATCCTTTGTTTTCCTCATGAGGGGAGGATTGTTAGAGTTGATCACTTAGATTATTCTCCAGGTGACACTCACACAACTTGATATTCTACCATTCCATTGGTGGATAATCCCCGTCAACCTATTGATAATTTAGGAGTTTGGATGTAGTCTTCGTGAATGGGTATATTTGACCTCCCTACTACTACAGCTAGAATTAATGCAATTTCATCCTCTAGGGGACCTTCTCGAAAAGAGTTCTTTCGAACTCATTATTTTTCGGACCCTTAGCCCTTACCTTCATCTACCACCACATTAGAGTGAGGGAAGGTAGGTGGAATGGAATTTCTCATGTATGTAGTGGAACTCACTTATCAATCTATCGTTAACTCCACAGAAAATTTTCCTACTCCTTTTTCACAAGAGGAGTTAGGTGGCGATGTGGCTTTGGCTTGGACCCTCGATTCTACTTCAGCTCTAGATTGCTTGGATACAGTCTTACCATCTGAAGAAGCAATTTTGGAAGCAATGATCGGTGTGGATTGACCATGGGAGGATTTACATCATCATTCATATTTTCTCCCTCCATTGTGTGAAGTTGAATCTATTTTGTCCAATCTATGTATTAGTGATGTTTGTACA
This sequence comes from Pinus tabuliformis, assembly GCA_031772625.1. NCBI lineage: Eukaryota > Viridiplantae > Streptophyta > Pinopsida > Pinales > Pinaceae > Pinus > Pinus tabuliformis. Next base: position 1,988,758,291 of record CM062817.1, read on the forward strand.
GTTTCAAACCCTTTGGCTCCAACACAATTTTTTGTCGAAGGTAACATGTCAGTTATCTCACGAACCGTACCTATAAACATCTCTAGGAATCCAAATGTAATTGAAAATGTCTTCATCGAAGCTGACTGTTCCCCTGAAGAAATTAAAATCTACACTGATCTCTTTAAAGAATTTCAAGATGTGTTCGCTTGGTCTTATGGGAAAATACCTGGAATTGATCGATCTATAGTCCAGCATCAAATCAAGATATACGAAAACGCCAAACCTATTTGTCAAAAACTTCGACCGGTCAATCCTCGGAAAGCAGTAGCTATTAAAGCTGAAGTTGAAAAGTTGCTTAAGGCGGGTTTCATATACCCCGTTCCTCTAACTGAGTGGGTTTCCAACCGAGTGCTGGTAGATAACAAGAAAGGAACAATCTGAGTATGTATCGGCTTTAGGGATCTAAATAAAGCTTGTCCAAAAGACAATTACCCACACCTTTTATTGATCAAATTGTTGATGAATGTGTGGGTAATGAAATTTTTTCATTCATGGACGGATTCTTTGGTTACAATCAAATTACTATCCATCCAAACGATCAGTACAAGACAACCTTTATTTGTCCTTAGGGCTTGTTTGCACACAAGAAGATGCCTTTTCGCCTTAAAAATGCTAGAGCTACTTTTTAGTGGGCCATATCTTATGATTTCCATGACATCAAACATGTTATCGAAGCATACTTGGATGACTTAGCTCCTTGTTCTCACAAGAGAATTGATCATCCTAGGCACCTTCAGTTAGTCTTTGAGAGATGTCGTTTTTATAAAATATGGCTGAATCCGAATAAGTGTGTTTTTGTGATCAATCTGGTTGGTTATTAGGATTCATTGTATCGACTAAAGGGATTCGATTTGATCCTTTCAAGGTTGAGGCAATAATTCAGTTGCCTCCCCTGTCTTCCATTCGTCAACTTCAAAGTCTGCAAGAAAAGGCAAATTTTTTGAGGAGATTTATAGCGAATTATGCTGAGATAACCAAAGGATTTATGCGTTCACTTAAGAAAGGAGTTCCTTTTTTATGGGATGATTTCGCGCAACAATATTTTGATTCTTTGAAAAAAGCATTAACCTCTGCTCCATTATTGAGTCCACCAAATTATGGCAGAGATTTCCTTTTGTATCTCGCTGCGGTAAAATCAACCATAAGTATGGTTCTGGTTCAGGAGGATGATGCTCTTAGTGAGAATGTAATATACTAGTTGAGTCGAGGCTTAGTAGGACCTAAGATGCGCTATTCTCCCATCGAGAAATTGGCCTTGGGAGCTATCCATGCTCTCCAGCAACTTCATCATTACATTCTACTTTGCAAAACATTCGTCTTAGCAGCTACCAATCCTTTTCAGTTTTTCCTCAGCAGGTGAGTGACTCGGGGCAAGTATAATCGATAGATCATTATTTTGCAAGAGTTTGATCTCGAATTCTTGTCAGCTAAATCTAAGAAGTCATTAGTTTTTGCAGAATTGATTTCAGAGCTGCCCTGTGAGGGAGCTATTGTTTATGAGTAAAATTTTCCTGATGAACATTTATTCCTCATTTATTCACAGGATCCCTGGTATGGAGATATCATTATATATCTCCAGAATTCGAAGTTTCCACCTGCTTTCTCCAAAGATGAGCATCAAAAGTTATGTCACCTTGCCAGAACTATGTTATTATTGGTGATACATTATATCACAGAGGGGTTGACTCAATCCTTAGGCGTTGCTTAACTTTGGAAGAAGCTGAGTCAATACTTAATGATTGCCACAGTGGAGCTTGTGGCAGTCATCTATCAGGGCTTGCAACAACACAAAACATTTTGTGAGCAGGCTATTTTTGGCCTTCAATTTTCAAAGACTGTATTGAAGCATTCAAAAGTTGCCATCCTTGTCAAGTTTATACTCGGAAAATGCATGCACATCCAACTCCACTTTTTCCTATTATCAGTGTCAGTCCATTTACAAAGTAGGGCATTTCTTTTACTACTTGTAATCTACCTTCGGCAGGGAATCACAAGTACATCATTGTGGCCATAAACTACTTTACGAAGTGGGTTGAGGCCATGCCTACTTTCAAAAATGATAGTGAGACAACAACCTTTTTTGTCTTCATCTAGGTTATTTCACGATGTGGTATCCCAAGGGAGATTGTCATTGACCATGTCAGTCACTTCCAAAATCAACCGATGACCGAATTGGCTTTGAAGTTGGGCTTCCGGCAGGAGCATTCATCTCCATATTATCCTCAGGCCAATGGATAGGTTGAATCCGTGAATAAGTCCCTTAAGACCATGCTGCAAATGACAATTGATAAAACTCAATCCAATTGGTACATCATGTTGTACCAGACTCTTTGGGCATATCGAACCTCAGTTAAGACTGCCATTGGTTTTACTGATTTTCAACTAGTTTACAAATTAGAATCTATCTTCCCTATCGAATGTGAAATTTTGTCCCTTAAGCTAGTTGTAGAACTTCTTCTGGAGACATCTAGTCTCAAGGAACGCCTCGTTCATTTGTAACATCTTGATGAGCAGCATCGATATGCAACCATAATAAACGAAACCCATAAGAAGAGGATTAAAACTCAATATGATCAAGTTGTTTATCCTCGGGTTTTTTTTGAAGGCGACTTTGTCTTAGTCAATGACCAAGACAAAGATGCCCTGGGGCAGGCAAGTTCAAATCTATGTGGTATGGTCCCTTTATATTCAAGCATGTTTTGGAAAAAGGGGCATATGAATTAATTGGTTTTGAAAGGAACAAGCTAGTGGAGCCCAGAAATGGGCTCTACCTTAAAAAGTATTTTGCTTAGGCTTCGACCGAGCAATTGCTTTTTTGTATATATTGTAGCTTTATACATATCTTTCTGGCGTTTTTGTGATATCGGTATCTTTCTTTATCTGCTTTTGCAGGTATTGATGGACGAGTCAATATATTTCGGATTCGCGATGGTGCAAGTAGGCACACTCAGAATCTTACATCCATGACTTGGCTGATTTATTATCCATATGGCCAGTTGATGGTGTCATGGAGAGTATGTATTGGCCCTGCTTCAAACAACATTGCCGAATATACTGCCATTCTTAATTTACCATCTGAGGAAATATCTTATGGGATTTATTTGTTGGTAGTTTATCTATACTCACAACTGGTGGTGTCGCAGTTAAATAACACTTATCGGGTTTGCGATCCTTATTTATATCACCAATTTTTAAGAGTGACAGTGTTGCAATGATCATTTACTTATATCGCATATGTTTGTTGGCATTGTGACTCAGGTTTGACTCAGGTTTTCCACTATGGCACAAGTGTTTTCGTTGATGGCAACTCACTCAAAGGGGAGATCATAGTTTAGGCTCTCAAAATGAAAGAAAATGAGGTATACATAAGTTCCTCTAAATAAAATCGCGTATACGTGCGGGTGTACTCATCAAAAGGCACATATACGTATGCATGCACTTTCATGCAAAGAAAAGCGTGTACATGTGGGAAAACTTATGATGGGTCCATGGTATTTAGTTTGACATAATTGAACCTATGGTTTTGGTCCTTGGTATTGCATCCAAAGTGTTGAACGCAGGTATTGAGTCCCTAGTATTAGATCTCTATGGTTTTGGACCATGGTTTGAGTAAGGCCTAAGTCTATAAAAGGGGAAGGAGATCATTTGGCAAGGATTAACTGTAACATTTAATATATTATGAAGAGCAAGATCTAGAATACTGTCATTAGGTTATGGTGCATAACTAGATCTGAATCAAAGAGGAACCTGACCGAAAGGACAAGGATAAGTTCTATTGATGGGTCAAGATCTTAAGGCATTTTAAAGAGAAGTATCTTTGTGTAATTTCTGATCTATTATATTTGGTGCATGACATGATCTATAAATATGATAATCTGGGTATAACTAATGTATGAATAAGTAAAACGGATAAATGATCTTTTATAGATCTATACGCAGGTTCAGCACAGCAGAGGTACGTATACACGCTGGTTCACTAACTTAAAATAGCGTATAGACAGGATGCCCTTGATACAGAAGCGTATGCACGCAGGTTCCACATATTGAAGTAGCGTATATCTCATGAAATATGTTTTAGCTACTTTTGTTTATTGCTGTAGTGTTCTGGGTTTAGAATTGGTGTTTGGTTACTGGTACTATTTTCTGGTTACAGCATTCTGAGAAGTTAATCGTTAATCCAGTATTTGTTTGTACAAAGGAGGTTGGTTAATGTAGATATACTTGATGTTTGATTGATATTCATGGATCCAGTCTGAAAATTTATGAAATGTGCTCCCTGGAAGAAAAGAGAAGGTTGCAGACTTCTGTAGGTCAGCACCTACGTACTAGTACCTCAGCTAGTACAAGAGCTAACGGGGTTGTAGCTCCCTTCCAAGAGAAGCTGGAGAACGAGAGAAGGTTGTAGCCTTCTGCAGGTAGTAGCCTACGTACTGGTATAGGAGTGTACTAGTATAGAAACATTGTAAAAAGAAGTTTCTAATTGAAAGAAGATAGAGATGAATTGCAGTAGGTGGTTTTCACCCACATTGGGTTTCCACCTTATATCTTGTGTTCTTATGTGTGATTGCCTGTTCTATTTTACTATTCCTGGTTACTGTTCATATGGTTTGATGCACAGATTAATGATCAACATCTGAAGAATAATTTAAATTACAAGTCTGCTTATATATGCTTGTTTCCTTAACTGAAGTTGTATACATAAATGGTATTTACTCACTGAAGTAGCATATACAAATCTGATTGCGAAATGAAAAATAATGGACCTGATAATATTGATTCACCCCCCCCCCTCTCAGTATTATTCCCAACAATTGGTATCAGAGCAGGTCCTTCATAAGAAGCTTGATCGCTTCAAGGAAGATCTATCATCATGACCAACTACGAAAAGGAAGCATCAATCACGCCACCAATTTTTGATGGGAGCAACTTCGTCTATTGGAAGGTAAGAATCACTGCCTATCTTCAATCTCTTCGTATAGAAGTTTGGGATAATGTGGAAACAGGATACACTTTTCCATCAACAACTCCTACAGATACAGCCGGTAAGAAGCAGTATGAAACAAATGCAAAAGCTTTCAATACTCTATTAGGGAGCCTATCTCAATCAGAATTCATCAAGGTTATGCAGCTCAAAACCATAAAAGAAATATGGGACAAGATCGTTTTGAGCCATGAAGGAGATGAACAGGTAAAACGAGCAAAACTACAAACTCTCAGAATTCAATATGAAAATCTCAGAATGCACAATGATGAAAGCGTGGATAACTACTTCCTACGTATAGATGATATTGTCAATTGTATGAAAAACTTGGGTGAAGAAATAAAAGAAGTTGTTTTGGTTGAAAAGGTTCTAAGATCTTTGTCTCCTAATTTTTATTCAAAAGTGTCTGCCATAGAAGAAAAACAGAATCTACAGAGCAATACCATGTCATAGCTGCATGGAATTCTAACTGCTTACGAAATGAGAAAAGGGGGACCATCAGACAAGAGAGAAGTTCCATTCAAAGCCCCAAGAATAGGAGATTACAATGAGTCAGGACATATGTCAGAAGAAGAGGAAGAATCGAATTTTGTCAAGAACCTTCAACGGGGAATTGGAAGATTCAGAGGTAAGCTACCTTTCAAATGCTTTGCTTGTGTAAGAGTCGGTCATTATGCTGCCAAGTGTCCTCATAAAGATAAACTTGACAAAGGTAAGGAACCAGTTAGATGGAATAGAAAACAAAATGTAAGTAAGAAGAGATATTATACACATGAAGATAGTGATGGATATTCAAATAGTGATGAAGATGAACAACGTAATGATTATAGAATTTTGATGGCTTTTGAAGATGATGATTTATTAGATGCTATAGATGAAGAAGGTCTCTATGAAGAAATTTCTACACTCAAAATTTGTTTAGAGGAAAAGAATATGATTATAGATACTCTGACATTCCAACTTGCTGAAAGAGAAAAACACAATGAAAAGTTTGAATGTGAAATTGTGGGACTTAGAAAAGATATTGAGAAATCAAAAGCTCTTAATCTTAGATTTGCTAAGGGATCTGAAACTTTAGATGAGATTATCAAAGTGTAATGTTCTCCTCTAATCAAGACAGGTCTTGGATATACTGAAGAAGCGTCTCAAGAATAGAAGCAAGCATAGAAGCCATCCACCTCCAAAAGTTATCTTGATGCAACAAGAAAAAGTGAACAGATAAACAATTGACAGCAAAAGCATAATGCAGATCCCCAAGTAAATCAAGGATGATTTGCTTCAAGAATGAACAAACATTACTAAGTAAATCGGGGGCAATATACTTCAAGGATGAACAGAAACTTCAACCAAGCATAGGTAAATCATTCTCAATTTGCCTCAAGAATCGATGTCAATAGAAACTACAATAATTTTGGTAGGTTTGATAATCGCAAAAATTTCTTCAATGGCCAATGTTTCTCTTGTCGTAACTTTGGTCACAAAGCTGCTCAATGTGTTTTCTACAAGACCATCATGACTAGAGAAGCTCAAAAACAAAGGAGTATGACTGGGATCATGGAAAGGACCTCAATAACTTTTTTGCTCTTGAGAATGAAGTAGAATGTTCTATTTGTAACAAGTTCAGTCATGAAGATTCTGAATGCAGGAGTAGATTTCAGCAAACAACTCAGAAGGAGGAAGTTTCATTGAATTATAAAACATGGAGAAAGAAAGAATCACAAACAAAAAGATGTGGGATAGCCTTATATGCGGAAGGACAAGAAAATCAGTGGTACATCAACAGTGGATGCTCGAAACATATGACAGGTGATAAAGAAAAACTTCAGTCATATAGTGCCTTAGAAAAGGAAAAGAAGGTCTCATTTGGAAATGACACCCCTGCACTCATAAAAGGTAAAGGTTCTGTGTTTTTGAAAGAAAAGGTCAAGGTTGGAAATGTTATGTATGTTGATGGCTTAAAGCATAATCTATTGAGTTTAAGTCAAATGTGTGATCAAGGAATGTAGTAATATTTCGATCAAATGGATGCATTGTTCGTGAGCTTGATACAGGAGAAACAGTGATCAAAGGCATAAGAACTCCAAATAATTTATACATACTCAAGGGAGGACAACAACAACGCTATCTAAGCAAGAATGATGAACACTGGCTATGGCACATAAGATTGGGGCATCTAAGCTTCTCTCAGATAAGGAAAGCATGCAAATATCAAGCGGTTCGTGATCTCCCTGACCTTAGAATTCCAGACAATACAATATGCAAATCATGTCAGTTTAGTAAGCAAACCAAAACTAATTTCCCTCAGAAGGAAGGATCAACTAGTAGGCCACTTGAACTTGTCCATACTAATGTATGTGGTCCATCTAGGAAAAGGTCTCTTAGAGGAGAAGAATACTTTATGTTGTTCATTGACGACTCTTCCAGGATGTGTTGGTTAGGACTTATGAAGCATAAAGATGAAGCCTTCGAAAAGTTCAAAGCATTCAAAGCCTTGGTTGAAAATGAATCAAATCACAAAATCAAATGCCTCATGTATGATTGAGGAGGGGAATCTACCTGAGATGAATTCTTCAATTTTTGTCATGGAATAAGAAGGGAATTCTCTATTGCAAGGACCCCTCATAAAAATGGAGTAGTGGAAAGGATGAATAAAACGGTTCAACAAATGGCTCGTGGTATGCTTGATGAGTCTGGAACTCCTGCAACCTTTTGGGGTGAAGCCGCATTTGCTGCAGTTACTATTCTCGGTAAGACAAACGTCCAGGTAAACAACACTCAGACTCCTCATGAACTTTGGTTGTTAAGACTCCCACAGTTAAATACTTCAAATTTTTTGGAAGCAAATGCTACATCAAAAAGACTGATGAAAACCTTGGCAAGTTTGAACCTAGAGCAGATGAAGGCATTCTCCTTGGTTACTCTCCTCACAAAAAATCATATAAGTGTTACAACAAAAGACTTGGAAAAATTGTCGAAAGTATTGATGTAGTGGCTCATGAAGAAGGGAACACTCCTAGGCAAGTAAAATCTGATGATTTTGAAGATGATGAAGACTATCCTTCAACATCAAATCAGATTCATGATGAAGAAGAAACCCATGAGGCACCAGAAGAATAGATAAGAATAGAAGAAAAGACTACATCCAAGTACATTCAAAAGAATCATCCAGAAACCCAAATTTTGGGGCAAAAGGAGGCAGGTGTACAAACAAGAAGAACCATTTCAGAAGCTTCTAGTTATCTAGAATTACTCTCCTCCACTGAACCACAAAATGTATGAAAGGCATGCAAGGATGAATGTTGGGTAAACGCCATGGAGTAAGAACTTGAGCAGATTGAAAAGAATAACACTTGGGAGTTGGCTCCTAGACCAAAAGATAAGAATGTCATAGGAAAAAAATGGATATTAAAAAATAAACTGAATGAAAATGGAGATGTGATTATAAACAAGGCCAGACTTGTTTGTAATGGGTATGCTCAACAAGAATTCATAGACTTTGAAGAAACTTTTGCACCAGTTGCTAGAATTGAGGCCATAAGAATGTTCCTTGCTCTTTCTAGCTTTCAGAAGTACAAAGTATTTCAAATGGACATGAAGTATGCCTTCCTGAATGGGGACTTGGATGAAGAAGTATATATTGAACAACTAGATGGGTTTATTCTTGGAAATGATCCAAAACTTGTATGCAGACTCAAAAAGGCTCTCTATGGCCTTAAACAGGCTCCAAGGGCTTGGTATTATAGGTTGAATAAGTACCTCCATCAACAAGGTTTTATAAAAGTATCAACAGATAGCAATCTATATATAAAAATTGACAATGATAAGTTGCTAATACTTGTTGTGTATGTTGATGATATCATCTTTGGTAGCAATGAAGAAGACATGAGTCAAAATTTTGCCTTGGTGATGCAAAAAGAGTTTGAAATGTCCATTCTTGGTGAGCTCACATATTTTATCGGTTTACAAGTCCAACAAAACAAAGACGACATTTTTCTATCGCAAACCAAGTATCTCGAGCAGATCTTGAAGAAATATGGGATGGAGGATTCGAAACCAGTGTGTACCCCTATGGAAATAGGATGCAGCCTCAGCGCAAATGATGAATCAACAACAGTGCATCAACCAACCTATAGATCCATGATTGGTAGTCTGCTCTATCTAACAGGTACCCGACCAGACATTATGCATGCAGTGGGAATAGTTGGAAGATTTTAGACAAATCCAAAGGAAACTCATCTTCAGGCAGTTAAGATAATTTTCAAGTTTCTTCAAAGAACTTAAAACTATGGCTTATGGTATCCTAGAAATACAGATCTCAAACTTCATGCATACACAGATGTAGATTGGGCAGGAAGCATGGATGATAGAAAAAGCACTAGTGGTGGTGCATTCTTTATGGGTCCTAGATTAGTATCTTGGTTCAGAAAGAAACAGAGTTCAATTGAATTATCTACAGCTTAAGTAGAATATGTAGCTACTGCATCTTGCTACACACAACTCCTTTGGATGATGCAAACATTTCAATACCTACAAATCACTTGTACTCCACCTATCTCCATTTTTTGTGATAATACAAGTGCAATTACTATTTCAAAGAATCCTGTCATGTATTCAAAGACTAAGCACATACCTATCAAGTATCATTTTATCCGGGAACAAGTGCTTGAACAAAAGGTTAAATTGGAGTATGTTCCCTCTAAGGAATAAGTTGTTGACATACTCCCCAAACCACTAGCCAGGGAGACATTTGAATACCTCAGACAGAAGCTGGGGGTAGTTGATGCATCATCTTGCTGCTGAATCTTGTCTGTTTCAGAGAAAAGTGGCTGTACACGAGTTTCATGGGGAGGATCCACGTACATATGCAGGTTTATAAAGATACAGTTGCGTATATGTTGGTTTAAAGAAGAATAGTTGACCAGCTTCAGGATGAGAAGAGTCTGATATAGGTTTGGTAGAGACCATCTGGAACAGGCTCAGGGGGAGCATATACTCTTCTATTAATGCATTGTTGGAATTATCTTAGAAGATCTTGGTTTACATTCACAGTTGCTTTAATTTCACGTGGAACAGGTGCATGAGGAAGAGCATGGTTGCTGATCTGAATGATCATTGATGGTTATGATGATTAATGATTAACAGATGCTAGTCTTGTTATAGATGTTTCATCTCTATGTCATGTATTTCTTTTCTTATCAAGGCCATGTAACAGGCTATCTTGGTTTCCCCACTATGCATGGGATGGATGAAGTAATGTTCTTGTTGTTATCATGTGTAAATTATTGGTGTATCCCCACTTGGTTGGGTAGAAGAGTCAGTCCCCACTTGGTTGGGAGATGGATGTCTGTATGAGTCTTTGGTGATAAGAAGGTCATTTATAATGTATAAAGTCATGTTTTCCTTTGTAAAACATCTTCTTGCAGACCTTGCCTAAAGTCAGGGGGAGCTTCGATAGCACAGCAGAACAGAGATTTTAGCATGTATTCAGGGGGAGCATAACCCTTTGTCCTTGATGTCAATGGGGGAGAATGATTTTGAGTGACTTGGGGTTGCCATCAAGTCCAAAGGGGGAGATTGTTGGCATTGTGACTTAGGTTTGACTCAGGTTTGGCACTATGGCACAGGTGTTGTCCTTGATGGCAACTCACTCTAAGGCAGATCATAGTTCAGGCTATCAGAATGAAAGAAAATGAGGTATACGCAAGTTCCTCTGAACAAAATCGTGTATACACACAGGTGTACCGATCAAAAGGCGCGTATACGTATGCATGCACTTTCATGCAAAGAAAAGCGTGTACATGTGGGAAAACTTATGATGGGTACATGGTATTTAGTTCAACATATTTAAACCTATGGTTTTGGTCCTTGGTATTGCATCCAAAGTGTTGAACTCGGGTATTGAGTCCCTAGTATTGGATCTCTATGGTTTTGGACCATGGTTTGAGTAAGGCCTAAGTCTATAAAAAGGGAAGGAGATCATTTGGCAAGGATCAACTATATCATTGAATATCTTTTGAAGAGAAAGATCTAGAATACGGTCATTAGGTTATGGTGCACAACTAGATCTGAATCAAGGAGGACCCTGAGCGCAAAGAGAAGGATAAGTTCTATCGATGGGTCAAGATCTTAAGGAGTTTTGAAGAGAAGTATCTTTGTGTAATTTTTGATCTGTTATATTTGGTGCATGACGTGATCTATAAATATGATAATTTGGGTATAACTAATGTCTGAATAAGTAAAATGGATAAATTATCTTTTATAGATCTGTATGCAGTTTCAGCGCAGCAAAGGTGTGTATACACGCTGGTTCACTAACTTAAAACAGTGTATAAGCAGGATGCCCTTGATACAGAAGTGTATGCACGCAGGTTCCACATATTGAAGTAGTGTATATCTCATGAAATATGTTTTAGCTACTTCTGTTTATTGCTGTAGTGTTCTGGGTTCATAATTGGTGTTTGGTTACTGGTACTATTTCCTGGTTATAGCATTTTGAGAAGTTATTAGTTGATCCAGTATTTGTTTGTAAAAAGGAGGTTGGTTAATGCAAATATACTTGATGCTTGATTGATATTCATGGATCCAGTCTGAAAATTTATGAAACATGGTCCCCAGAAGAAAAGAGAAGGTTGTAGACTTCTGTAGGTCAGCACCTACATACTAGTACCTCATCTAGTACACGAGCTAAGGGGGTTGTAGCTCCCTTCCAGGAGAAGCTAGAGAACGAGAGAAGGTTGTAGCCTTCTGCAGGTAGCAACCTGCATACTGGTATAAGACTGCACCAGTACAGAAACATTGTAAAAAGAAGTTTCTAATTGAAAGAAGATAGAGACAAATTGCTGCAGGTGGTTTTCACTCACATTGGGTTTCCACCTTATATCTTGTGTTCTTATGTGCGATTGCCTGTTCTGTTTTACTATTCCTGGTTACTATTCATATGGTTTGATGCACAGATTAATGATAAACATTTGAAGAATAATCTAAATTACAAGTCTGCTTATATACGCTTGTTTCCTTAACTGAAGTTGTGTACATACGTGGTATTTACTCACTGAAGTAGCGTATACAAATCTGATTGTGAAATGAAAAATAATTGACCTAATAACACTGATTCACCCCCCCCTCAGTATTATTCCCAACAATGTTCACATTCTACGATTTGAGAATTCATTAGCAGAATCTATTGATAATCAAGCACTAGACTGGCACATTAATCATTCATCAGATTAAATAACATCAAAAAACAAATTGAATCTATGTATATATCATAAAATCGCCTGTATATAGATGGAGTGTTCATAAAATATTATACAAAATTGGGACAGGATTTCCTCAAAATTTGGGCTGATGCCCATAATCATGTCCAGTCATACATAGATCTATCTATCGAGTCGGCTGAAGAGGAGTGGCTAAAAATTTAACCACAACATTGGCTACACGCTGAAGTATCGAGACCCAGTCTCGTGGTACCCCTACTACACAGCATTGCATCTCCTCTGGCGGATCCTCTACAACTATCATAAGTGCCTGGTGAGTTTGTCTCACCAAGTTTCTCTAAACAACATCAAGGACTCTCTCTATCTTGGTCGTTGCCTCTTCGGCCCCTCTTCCACAATGCATGTGCCTCGGAAATCCATCATGTCTCACTAGACCCGCATCTGGAACATGGTCATTATATTTTTTCTGATTAAAAATATTTTTTCTAAGTTTATTTCATATTAAAAATCCAATTTTTTTTAAAAAAACTCACAAACACTTAAAAATTGTTACCTATGTCTCCCCATGCCACATTTGGTGGTAACACTAACTTTGGATCTCCTCAGAAATCCATGTCAGCATATGGGTAGTCATCGACCATGATGATCTGTTAATCCCACTAGGTGAAAAACTCATCATCAAAGGTTGTTCGGGGCATGTCACCACCCCCAAGACATTTCATCAGGTCTGCCCATCTATCCATTCGTGGATCTCTAGAGCTACTGATGGACACTGATACTTTGGGATGTAGCCTAGATACCTTCTCGAAGAAGAATGAACACAAGATGGTTCCATATCCAAAATTCTTTGTTTGACCCTTCTGTATAGAGGCCAATTGACTCTTCATGTTAGTCAGAAGAGGCATGCGCCAGTCAAATACTGTGGTAAGACATTCCATTGCGAGGCTCATAGATACTCATGATGCCTGATGCAGGGAAGCTGACCCATTTACTCGTGCAATGGTAAATAGTTAAATCCTCAACGATAGAGTTTCCACATGTTTGATTGGAATTTGACCTGCAATCTTCTCTGGATGTCCAGGACAATATAAATGGACATAGTCTTCCACCCAAAGACTACCTCTCATCCTGCCTTTCAAATGCATGACCTCCCCTCTTCGGGAGAGACCAGTAATGAAATAGATATCTTCGATCTTAATCCATTAAGGCATCTGGTCGATCATCAAAGCATCATCCTCTGCACTCCAGTAGTGGATCAAAAGTTCTAGCAAGTGTGTATTGGCTTTCATATTGGCATTTTGAAGAATTTGAGTAAGCCACAACCTCTCAGAGCATCCAATGCATTTTGGTCATTTATTACCTCATTATCTATAGTGGTATGCTCTCTTTCCCTCCAAGTGCTAGTCATCCTGTAAAAAATTGAAGTTTCAACCATTAAATTATATGTTAAAACTTTAACTCGCATACACGCGGGTTCCATTTACACACAGTCGCATGTAGGGCCATCATATATGTGGGTTACTCACATCCAACCTGCATGTATGCAGAGTTGAATTTTTGGGCATAGTTCACCATGGTCAAAACTTTAAAAAAGGTTTTAAAAGCTATCATAAAGCATTACAAGTAGGATTTGAGGAATACCTGGAGACTTTGGGGTGATTTGAACAGTCGAATTGTTCAGAGGAAAGCTTTCTTAGTTTTGCTCCATAGCTCTTTGCTCCAAATAGAAATGAAAAAATTGTGAGCCCAAAAGTCATTATATAACTTTGAAATTGCAAAATATTTTTTCAAAAATTGATTTTTGTCTCATGGATTTTTTGACCTGTGGGCTTGGATTTTCAAGAGTGGGTTGTTTTTACAGGAAATTTTGGAGACTTCCTTGAGATGTTGTTTCGATCCCATGACCACTGACTCATCATGGTAGGTATCATTCTCTCACTGGCATTTAGGTTAGGGAAAACCATTTTCCATTGCATCTTGCATACTAGCCTCCATTCAGTGATACATTAGCCATAGGGTCAACCCCATCGTATCTTGGTTAGCAAACCATTTTCACTTGTTGATTTTCAAATCATGATGCGATGGTAGAGCCATCCTTTACATGGGTATCTTAGTCAGAACCTCGCTGACATTGGTTACCCATGTTGCTATACTGAGTAGGCTTGTGAGTCCTCTTTAGTCCCACCATGACTGATACGTTGAAGACACATTCTCCTTTCTTCTGCGCTAATTTCTGGCCTTATACCCAAGAGGCTCCTTTGTGTTGAGTTGTACTACTACATTGAATTTTGACTATTTTCACCTTTTGTCCTTGAGCCGGCTTCACTTGG